>JAENHJ010000543.1:0-1200000 GCA_025330945.1 Mucuna pruriens
AATTAATAATATTACAACATTAAGATAATTATTGTAAAAATTAATAAATTTATTATAAATAATAATTTATGATATAATAATTATATAAAATTATTTTATATTATTAATATATAATTTTTTAATAATATTTAATTATATATTATGTAAAAATTTATTGAGATCATGATACTTCAAGACTAAATTATAATATTTTATTGGCAGATGAGTGGAACATATTTTAGCTCATCTTATTATTACTCCACTAAAATAAGGTGGAGAAGAACTGTCTTGCTTTAAAAATGTGAGTTAGCTTTGACCCATCTTCACGTCGTTGTCAATAAGACTTTCAAATTGTCAAAAAGACAAATATTCTGTTCATAACTTGCCATTAGATCTTCCTTCAAATTAGTTTCAAATTACTTCATATGCTAGATCTTCCAAATCTGATTCAACACCCACGACTATAATTATATATTTAATAAAACTTTTTTTTTCTCTTTCACTTACTTTCATATATATATTTTGTTTGGTTCCAAATAAATTTTAAAATTTATTTTTTTCACTGATGTTTTTAAATTTTGATAAATATAAAATGATAGATATGAAAATGCTTATATAATATTTTTATCTAAATTTTTTTATTTTATTGATAAAATATATTTTGAAAAATTATAATTTTACCTTTTTTAATTAATCTTAAACTTTAATAATTTTATTTGTAGACCAGTCATTTTAATTTTATTTTTTTAGTTTTAATTATTATATTTTCATAATATGCATTTTACTATTAATCTTATATTATATATTAAAATATTTCTAACCAAGTTTAAAATAAAATAAGTTAACATACACTTAATTAAGTAGACGTTCTGGCAGTAAAGGTGATATTAATGTTACTGACCGATCCAAAAATTTTACACAAATTTGTGGGGGAAGAAATACTCATGTTAATGAATTAAATTTTTGTGCAAATTTTCAAATTATGAGGACAATACACATGCATTATGTTAAAAAATAAAAAATTTTGGGGCACTTACTCCCATGTCCAACAAGTGGATTTCATTGTGTTGATTAATATAATGGGTAAAAATGTTGAAGTATAAATACAATAAATAAATGGTTAAAATAAACGCTATAAAAAAAAACCTACTTTGTATAAAAATAATAAGGAAATTTAATAAATATTTCTAATATATATATAAAAATTAAAATAGAAGCTAAAAATTATCATTTAAAAATCACTATTTGATGTACCATCTCAAAAGATATTATAAGCTACTAAATAAATTTTGTTTACCAAATTCTGATCAAACAAATTTTCTGCTAATAAGACAAAATCTAAAAACTATCCAGAAGTTATGGACAAACGTAGCTTAAACAGTAACCTTCTATTCCAATCTATAAACTTCGAAAAAATTATCTATTTTTCTATTTGAAAAAAGAGTGCTTTAATGATTATGAAAATTGATATTGTAATTTATCTTAGATTAAAGGGTATCTTTGACAAAGCAATGGTTTCCATAATCCATGCTTCATAGATTTTATTTTTAAATGCAATGAAAAAAATTATTTTTATTTATTTATTTATAATTATGAAAAACATTTTTATTTTAAATATAGTTATAATTTTAATTATTTTAAAATATTTAAAATAACTTCTTAAAATAATTAAATTTAATATTATTAAATTTCATATATTTTAAAAAAATACTTAAATAAATACATTAAAACTATTAAAATTACTTCTTCAAACAAATTCATAAAAAACAAATGGATTTTAGGGATATTCCATGTAATTAAGAGAAATTATCATTTAGTCTTAGACCATCATGTCATCATGATGTCGATTAATCTATACATTATTAGGGTAGGTAGAGTAGTATGGTTTAAATTCTAACATTGTTACCGTCATTATATTTTTTTATTTTAAAAAGAATCAATTAGTCTATATACATTGTATATAATAAATACTTATTTTATATAATTTAGATTTATAATAAATATTTTTAAATATATAAATTATATTATAATCAGAATTCATAATAGACAAATATTTTGAATATATATTATATTTTAAATTTATAATAATTAATTTATATTATAATATAATGTTATTTTATTATTAAAAATTTTATTAAAAAATATTAAAATTTAATTTAAAATTAACAATATTGAAAAATATAGATTGAAAGACACAAGATATTAAGAAAAATTATTAAAAAGTTCTCGTTAAAGAAAAACTTCTAAAACTACTATTGAATTATATAATTTTTTATTTAAGTGAATTATATAATTTTTTATTTGAGTAAATTATCAATTTAGTCTTTAAAATTTTAATAATTCGTGAAATTGATCCATAAAATTAATATAAAATATGTAACATTCTAAAATTTATTTAATTATTTTTAAAAATTAATTACATTATTATTATTATTATCAATTTTATTTTAATAGAGGGATTAATGATTTTATAAACTGATGAGGCTTTATCTAAATTATTTTCATTTATTAATTTAATTAATTGAATTAACGGGGGAGGCTGACGGGCGGGTCGGGGTTGACCTGACCTAGCTAGAATATTAGACGAGGGGTGTCGATTCTGCTAATTTGTGTTTTTACGTCAAAGTCGGCCAACTAGAGGAGAGAGAACGCAAACCTGCAAAAAGGAGAAGCTAGAGTGTTCAGATCGTCCCGGAAACACATCAGTTCTTCTTCGTTCTTCGTCTATAAGGTACGGGGGAGATTGGTTCGGTCATATATGAATGTGGGAGGGTATGAGTAGTGAGGGCAATCCCTAAGTCCCTCTAGGAACTAAATTCTCAATTTTGTTTGGTTATTATGTTCTAAAAATATTTTAATCGGTAAAAAAC
Organism: Mucuna pruriens; assembly: GCA_025330945.1. Classification (NCBI taxonomy): domain Eukaryota; kingdom Viridiplantae; phylum Streptophyta; class Magnoliopsida; order Fabales; family Fabaceae; genus Mucuna; species Mucuna pruriens. The sequence continues at coordinate 2,850 of JAENHJ010000543.1, forward strand.
AATTTGTTAATATGTTCTATGGTCTGATTAATGTCTTGTCCTAATGCGATTTTTGTTGGGAAATCGTATGGTTAATTGCCCTAATTACTTGATTCTTGTGGTTGTTTATGGTTGTTAATGATCTGGGGCTCTTGTGTGCAATGATAAAATTGGGTGAAATTCACTGGTTTCTTATGTGCGTTTCTGTGCTTCCTGATGATGAATGATTTATAATAATGATGGTTAAATTAATATGGTCGGGTATGATTGTGGAATGTGCGAATGATGTATAAATAAATCATGAGAATAAGAGTGTGGATGAGAATGCATTGAGCATGGACATGAGAGGCATGAGATGCATGAGAAGCCAGGACATTGGCTATAATACCTGCTGGCCATATGTGGTGTTTAACAGGGGGGACTAATGATGGGGGACAATCATATGCATGGGTCACAGGTGGTGTTTAACCATCTTTGCATGCCGCCATAGGTGGTGTTTAACGGTTGTGGAATGTCTTCGCAGGCGGGTAGGTGGTGTTTAAGCGTGCGACATACCGCCCATACGGGGTGTTTAACGGTGTGGCCATCATTAGTGATAACTAAGGGGACCGAGGAGGTTCGCCCATGGTGTGGAGTTTGGGCTGAGACTCTTAGGTGTGGTGATGAGCATATGCATTGTGCGAACATGTGCATTTTGTAAACATGAATGAACTGTGATTGATTTTGAATGAATGAAATGTGATTGATATATGAGTATCTGTTAACTGTTAGTAATTGAGTACGGTAATGGATGGGATTTGGGGCATTATCTATCTTTATATATGATTGAATGCGATTTCTCACTGTACTTTCTCTTGTTGTTTTCTTTCAGGTAACGTTGAGGACACTGATGGTGCCAAGTTTTGAAAAGGTGGGGTCTTGTTCTAATTAGTGTGACATCGGGGTTCTAGAAGTTAGAATAGTTGCTCTATGCCTTGATGTTTGAATGACTTATTTTAAAGATGATGATGACTTTAGTTTTCTCAATTATAATGTTTAGATCTAAAACCTCCTTGAAAACTTTTTGCCTACATTATCATGTGAACCTTTTATCCTTAATACAATTGTGCTTTTTGGTTTTAACTATTACCCTGTCTTCATTTTATTTACTTGATTATTTTAATTTAAGTATTCGGGGTAGAATGGTGTCACAAAATAGCAAAGTAGTCCCTCAAATTATATATTTCTATTCAATTTAGTCATTGAAATAAATAAAACATCAAAATGATCCATAAATTATAATTATCTACCAATTTAGTTCTTAAAACTGTGGTGGTTGGTCAAAATTAGTGCTTCAAATTAAAAATACTTAATTGCATCTTTTGCCTCAAATTAGTCATTAAAATTTCTTTTTCTTACATAAAATTTGTAAAATTATAAGTTTAGAGAGAAAAATGTAAAAAAAAATTATAGATAAAATTTGTAAAATTTTAAAAGTTATGAGATAGTCTTTTTTAATTTTCGGAACCAATTTGATTAACCTTTACATTTTTAAGGATTAAATTGATAGATAACTATACTTTCAATGGTCATTTTAACATTTTACTCATTTTAGGAACTAATTTGCTTGTACATTTCAATTTCAAGAACTAAATTGAATAGTAATATATAATTTGAAGGATTGTTTTTCTATTTTATTAATTTTTGGAACCAATTTACAATTTTAGAATGTAAATTGATGATTTTTTTTATTTTTATATAATTTTATTATTTATTATTTTTAAATTATATGTAACATTAAATATGTATTTTATAAATATACGTAAATTAACTCATAAAAGAATATTATATATAATATATTATTTATATTATAATTCAAACAGGCTAAATGATTTAATAATTTAAGTGGTAAGAAAGGAAGAAAAGATCATAAACCTTGAAAGTGCAGTTGTCCCATCTTATTTAGAATTTTCTCACCTTATCTTGTCGTATTGCATTGAATGAGAAATTATAAAATTTCATTTACAAATGAATAAACGTTGAAAGTGTGATACAATGAATATGATCTGTATGTCCTTTTCAACGAATGTGGTCGATGTTGGAGTTTTTTTATTTGTGTGCTACAATTACTGGTGTAATCAAGTGTGATAATAATTAATGAGAATAATTGACTGCGAATTTCAATTATAATTTTATTTTATTTATAAAATATTTAAAACTGTCATAATTTTAATTTTAAATTTATTTTATAGATAAATTATTTTTTAGGATAATTATAATTTTAGTTTTTTAATTAATTTTAAACTGTCATAATTTTTATTTGTAGATCAGTCATTTTAAATTTATTTTTTATTTAATCATTATAATTTTTGTAATATGTACTTTACTATTAATCTTATATTACATATCAAAATATTCCCAACCAAGTTAAAATAAAATAAATTAACATACGCTTTTTATATATATATATATATATATATATATATATATATATATATATATATATATATATATATATATATATATATATATATATATATATATATATATATATATATATATATATATATATATATATATATTTTATGTTTGTTAATATAATAGCTAAAATATCTTCAAATATAAATATAATAAATAATATAAACAATATAATAATTAAAATAAATTATATAAAATTTATCTTATATAAAAAGATAATAAGAAAATTTAATAAATATTATAAGAATAAAAAGTGAATAAATGAAGTACATAATTAGAATACAAAAATATTCTCTCTAACCATCTTCAATTTTTGTGAATAAAAAAATATATAAACATTTATTGATAACATATGCATGATAATTTGTAATTAGTTGATAATGTAAAATTATTTTTATTATTAGTGTATATATTATCTACTTAAATTAAAAAAATGGATATTGATAAACTGAATTTTCATATATTAATGAGAGAGGTTTTTGGGTCCAATTGCATTCTTTTAAAATTATTTTCAAGAAGAATTCACTTTTTTTCTTTAAGTTTGATACAGTACATGACCATAATCCCAAAACAAAGACAAAAGACTGAAAGTCAATTTTTTGGACTCAAAAGACAAAGCCTACCAAAAATGCCTAATTCTTCGATTATAAAAGGAAGTAGGCAAGAAGTAGAAAAGACATCTAAGAATTTTCAAACCTTCTAATTCTCTCATTTTTTTCTCTTCTTTCTTTAAGTTTGTAGAACTCTCATAAGTATTAAGGTTCTTTAGCAAGGCTAAAACATAGGAAAAGTGAAGGAGCAAAGCCTCCAATATCCACAAGTTCTTCATTCTTACCTTTCTCTATGTTTTCTTGTTGGTTGCTTGTATTCTGATCATGAGTATGAGTGGTTAAACTTTTTTTTTTTGGAATTATGACTTAGTTTGTATTTGGAATTCCTAATTTGAAATTGAATGCGAGTTTTTTTGGCTTTATTATTATTATTATTATTATATAAATATATAAAAGAGATATTTAATAACAGATAAATAATTAAGTAATAGATATTTAAATAATCTAGTTTAGTCCATTTTGACCCTATAAGAAGAGGAAACTAGCACAACTCCTAGTGTGTTAGAAACTCTTATTTTATATTCTCTTGTGGTGCTACAGCAAAAGATATAGGAAGAGCATTGTAAGGACATCTGAAAGCCTTTGTTTTACACCCTTCAGGTAAGAAGAGTAAGAAATCTTGCTCAAGGGTATAGTTATGACTATGGATAGAGGGGTTGCCCCTAAACCCTATTGGTTGTTTGTATTTGGCTGCTTCATTCGATTGGTAGAGTATTTAGTTATTTTTCTTGTTGGCTGTTTGTGTTTGACTGTCTTGGTTCATTAACGAAGTGTTTAGTAGTTTACCCTGTTGGTTGCTTGTGTTTGACCACCTTTGTTGATTGATGGGATGTTTGATTGTTTGTTTGTGGATGCTTGTCTTTGTCAATTGATAGAGTACAAGACTTTTAATTCTGTGATTGTGGGTTAAAATGGATTATTCTTAAAACTCCAATTTATCATGTTTGTCTGTCTCTCTCACTTGGTAGAGTATAAGGCTTTTAACCTTATGGTCATGGGTTAAAGGTTTTCTCCTAGAACCTCAATTGTAGTATTTGATTTTTTCAATGTTTTTGAAGGGGGGATTAAACCCCTATACTAAGATGTATTTTATGTGTTAATTTTTGTGAATTTGGTTGATTATGTGAATGTGTACCTGTACATGTGTTTAGTTGTATTATCGATAATTTTTATATGTTAAGTTATGCTAAAATTATATTGTATACATGAATTAATATGAAAGCATTGCATCAAGAATTATGATTTTGCCATGAGTAATCAAATCATGATTTGTGATAAACATGGAAATATAAATTTGAAATCACTAGTAGGTTGGAATCAGTAGCCAAGCATGCCATACATGCATTATTAAGTTGTTGACAGGCACATATTTTCATTTTCATTCCGTTGCAAACTCTATCTTTATGTCCTCAATTGTGATAGGTCCTTTTCCATATTTTGGTACCAACGTGACCAGAAAACTATCATCATTTTCAGCATCCAAGTCTTCTAATAAATTCGTTATTCCCAATCTCAAGCAAGTTTTGGTCTTGTTGCCATTATCGTGGGTATGTAAATGAGGCAAACTCACAAAACTTCCAGCAAATTCAGTATTGCATGGTTGTACTACCTTGTCATCTTCGTCATTGATAAATACATCAAACTTCACAGCAAGATTTCCGTCAAACTCAATTCCATCAATCACCAACACTTCTTCGTCTTGTTCCTTCTCGTTCTTGCTCCTCAAGAGCTTTGGCCTTTTAACAAGTGTGGTTACCTTTGAATCCAAAGTCAGAGGGAACTCGACACTCTTTGACTGTGGTGCTGAAAATTTGCGAACTTGTGCTGATGGCACCTTCTTACCTTTAGATCTTCTGGGTTTAGGCTTACTGTCAAGCCATTGAATGGGAACATCTTGGTAAATGTACCCCAACTTTTTCGAGTCAAGGGAATCTTTCACATTCACACGAACAAGGTTCTTATTCTCATCATAGAAGAGAAAGCCAGACTTTAACCAATCATCGTCAGTGAAATCCCTTCTTTTTGCACCTGGCAATGTTTTCCATATGTTCCACATCCTATCCACGTTGGCATGGTGAGAGTAGAAAATGGGATCTCTTGCAGCCGAATAGAAGCTCCCCATGTTCTCACGGTGAGGCTGTCTATCATCACCTGTCCAATTGTGAACAGTAGCATGTGGAACATTCTCTAGAGTCCCAGCACCAGGTTCAGGCTTATCCCCAGCACGGAAAGGTTTTCCAAGGAAGAGAGATGGCAATTTCGCAGCAGAGACAACATTAGTATGCACTAGAGCGAGGTTGTTCTTGATTTGCTCATCTTTACTCAATTTGGGATCGTCGCTCTTTGCCTTTGGGTTATAGTTTAGGTCTATGAGAGTTGGTGGTTGGTGGTTAATATTCCTGAGAGGGTTATAAAGAGGGGAATTTTTATCAGCGTAAATGGGAGGAAGTATCATGCCACCTTTAGGATTGTCCCAGTTCCAAAATGGAAGAGCGAAGGTTGGGTCATCAATCAAGCTCCCCAAGATTCTCTCATAGAAATAAAGGTACCAACGGTGGAAAGGGAAGAATAGCCAGGAAGCATGGACTTTGAAGTCAAGTTTAGGGTTCTCAACTTGTTTATAGCCGCCATCACAGTAAGCACAATGGACATTAGCTTGTTGGGTAAAATTTCGAGGGTCATCAGCTGGAAGGGCTTTCATGCGCTTAAGGGCTTCCTTATACTTGGCTAGATACTCATCACTGACCAAATGAGCAGCTGGTCTAACACGAAGGCGTGTTTTAGGGAACTTGAATTTTATGATGGAAGAAGAATCTGGTGGGCAACAATATACATTAGATGCTAAATCATCTGTTAGACCACAATTTTCCAGCTTAGGAGGGAGAAGAGGAGCAGCTATGGCTAAAGGGTTGCCATTGCTGTTAAGGGTAGAAGCACCGTAAAGTCCTCCCAACCCAATCAGAACGTCCCTCCTATTTTTTCCTACAATGTTGTGCGGTGGTTTTCCTTCATCCGGGTTTGGTGTTTGGTTACTGTGGCATGACACTTTGGAAATGTGATGGCGTTTTGGTTTGCTAGGTTTGGTGGGGTGGCATGGTGTTTGAGATGGTGGGAATGTGCAAATAGAAATGGGAAGGGATGCTGAGAAATCGGTGAGGGAAAAACAGGATAGAGGGGATATAGAAGCCATGATAGTATTACTCGAACTTCTTGTTGCTCATAATCATCCATCTACGATACCCCTTTTATAATCAACTTGTCACGACTATCCATGGGATAACAACAAAAATACTGACGTTCACATTCACCAACTTGAGATTGAAATTTCTTTCAAAAATTCATTTAGATACTTATCCAAAAATTTTTAAAATATATAAAATAATATATTTTTTTAAATTATGTAATTATAAAAATTATTTTTATTTTAAAAAAAGTTATAAATGTATTCTTTTGAAAATAAAAAATATTCAAAATAACTTCTTAAAATAATTAAATTTCTAATATTATTAAATTTTATTTTTAAAACAATAAATAAATACATTGAAACTCTTAAAAAAATTATAACACTATGCTGTCATATGTGCCAGTATAAATAATTAATTACCACCCCACAATTATTTTTGACCTATCCACCAGCTGTGAGCTGTACCCCAAGAGAAATTATTATTTAGTGATAGTTCATGGTCTGTTTAATATCTTGATTAAGTTCTACATAATATATAATTATAAATTTCAATTTACAAGAAAAAGTAATAATTTGAGTTTAATAATATCCACTATTAATATAATTTATGATGTTATTTAATTACAAATTAAAATGTTAAAATTTTAGTATAATTATAATAAAAATTAATCAATTTATTATGAATAATAATTTGTAATTGAATAATTGTGTATAATTATTTTACACGTTTAATTAGTCTATTTTTTAATAATATTTAATTATATATTATATAAAAATTTATTGAGACCGTGTACTTGAGAACTAAATAATATTTTTTATTAAATTAATAATATTTAATTATATTATATTTTATTTTATTGGCATAATAGTCCACATATAAACAAAACTAGCTCACATTTTCAAAACAGCCAGATCGTCTCAACCTTATTCTAGGGGAGTAATAATAAGATGAGCGAAAATATGCTGAAGACCGAACAGAATTATATATTTAATAAAACTCTTTTTCCTTTTCTTCTCTTGCTTTCTTTCTTTTTTTTTCCAAACAAATTTTAAAATTTATTTTTCCCTCACTTCTTTAAAATTTGATAAATATAAAATAATAAATATAAATATGTTTATATGATATATTTTATCTAAAATTTAATTTAATTTTATTAATAAAATATATTTTGGACTCAAATTTTAATTTAAATTTTTATCTTCTTTTTTGTTTTGTCCCTTGACTCTCAAAAATCACTATAGGTGGAAAAATAGATCTAGCCCAATAGGTTAGCTCGGTGGTCTATTAGACTAGGTTGGAGTGGACTTAAAAACATTTAGCACAACTCACTAGTTCCAAAAAAGTTATCCTGAAATAAATTTGGCACACTTGGTTCAATATCATTTTTTATTTTTTATTTTTAAAATTTAGGTATTTTTAAGAAAACAAATTGAACCCAAATTGACCTTTGAACCAACAAAATCTCACCTCATGTAAAAATTGAGCCAAGCTAACTCATAACAAAATGGGTCAAGCTAACATGTTTTCTCTCCTTGGTCTTTCATGTTAGGTTGGAGACCCATTTTGCAACCTCTAAAAATCACCAAAATAAATCACTACTCCATTAGAACTCAAGGTATTTTGTTCCTATTTACTTACATCCTTTTATAAGTAGAGGCAAATTTGGGCCTAACACACAAGTTTGGCCCAAAAACTTCATGAGACTGAGACTTTAAAATCGTGCATGGTCATGCTTATGACTTGTATGATCATGCTCCTTACCAGAGACTATTAAGTTGACTTCTTTTTAAGCACCAAATTTCAAGTTCCAATACCTTTTACCTAATTTGGCACGAAATTTCAAGCTCCAATACCTTTTGCCAAGGGATGTAATAAACTAAAAAAAAAAGATGTATTATGCACAATTTATGATAGAAAAAGAGTATTACATTCCTCAAAACACCTTTCAACATGTAAAATATCAATTTCCCACTAATAATTTAATTTTAATATTTCAATTTATTAATTTTGACTAGTTGTAATATAACTTATTTTTTTAATATATCTCAAGTAGTGATTTTGTTTGTAAAGACAAAAATAAATTGAAATATAATATATTAAATAATTATATTCGATAAAATTAATAAATTGAAATGTAAAATAACATAAAAAGAATGTATTAAAATTAAATTATAAAATCTAAATAAATTATAATTTTGTTTTAAAAAATATAATATTAAAAATAAATTAGTAAATTGAAAAGTAAGAATAATATTAAAGTCAATAAAATCATTGTGCATAATGTATTAAAAATAATTTATACAAGTAAATTATATGTAATTGTCTTATTTATATAAAATAACAAATACATTACTTAACTGAATCATGCTTTTAAAAGTAATCTAATTATCTTATTTTAAAAGTAATCTAATTATCTTAATTTAAAATATTCTTTATTACCTTAATTATCTTTATTAATATAATTCATTTTTTAGTCATATCAAAATAAAACTAACTGGAGTTAGAGTTAATAGTGAGGACTAACAAAGGACATTAGAAAATGTTAAGAATCTAAAAATAACAATTTTACAAGGACTAAAATAAGACGAAGTATATTTATAGGGAGTTAAAACATATTTAACTATGTGGATTTTATAGATCTAACTATTGAATCCTAACTATCAATCTTTATGTTGGTATTGAATTTTATTAAAATTCAAAAACAATAAAATGGTAATCAAATCAAATTATTCATATTTTAGTATATTTTGAAATATATATACTCCGTTAATTTTGATCAATATGAATAAGTATTAAATAATTTTATATTAATATAAAAATTTGTATATATGAACTATGTAAATGGAACTCTCAATCTAACAGTTGGATCGATAAAATTTGCATTTTATTTGAAGTTATTAAATTATGTAATAGTTTATATTTGTTACATCGATGTAATTTAATCTCTCTCCTAAAATATATTTAAATTTTAATCAATTTAATATAAAAAATTAATTTAAAAAATAAAATAAAATTAAAATTAAAAAAATGGTATGTCATTATGGGAAGGAAAGCTAAATTTAAATTATTATATATCCTCTTTATATATAAACTAAAACATTTATCTTTAACAAGAACATTTTTAATGAGTTATTCTTCAACAAGTGTCGTTCTTCAATGCTAGCATTTTTAATGATTTCTTCACCTCTTAACTGTTGTGTTCTATTTTTCATCTTTATTTTTAAACTAGTATTTTAGTTTATGGATGGTAAAGAATAAATGATTGCTTAACTTAAATCTATAATAAATAAATGTATCTGAATATACAAAATGTATTATAATTAATTTTGTAATAAATAAATATTTTTCAAATATAATTATAAATTATATATTAGATTTATTCTAAATAATTTATATTCTAATATAATGTTATTTTTAATTATTGATCATTTCTATGAAAAATATGAAAATTCAATTTAAAATTAACGGTATTAAAAATGATAGAATGAAAGAGACAAGGTGGTAAATTTTTTTTCCTACAAACACTATTGTTTGAGAAAAAGATTAAAAACACTTTTGTTAAAGAATGACAACCTTTCTTTTTGTCTTCCACAGGTATTCCCAAACCCACTTGACCAAAGATCGGACATGGGTACTCTTGTTAAATAAATCACCCTCAATCATGTGAATTAGAGGTGCATGCGAGCTGTGATTAATCCCGCAAACCCAATCAACTTAATCCAATCTAACAACATTTCAACAGGTTAGGTTGGATCATTGGGTTCGGCTGAATTTATTTTGATTGACTCAAATATAATTGGGTTGAGTGTTGAGTTAGTAAGTTTCCAACCCAATCAACTTAACTAAACTCAATCATCTTATAATATTATTAATAAAATTATAATTATTCTTTAATAGTGTTAAATTTGGACAATTGAACTTGTATTTTAACTTAAACATATATTGGAGACTTTGAAACATGCCTAATTTTTTATTATGCTTGAGTTAAAGTGACATATTTGTGAGTCATTTTAAATTTCTTGCATAATATACAATGTCATTTTAATTGTGATATGATTGTACATGATTATTGTTAGTTGTGCTTTTGCATATTTAAATGTATTAATTTTGAATTATTTGAATTAATTAGGTACTTTATTTTTAAGTTTTTTATTTTATTTTTAATATTTTAATTTCTAAAATATATTATTATTTTATTTAGTTGACTCAACTACCTAACCCAACCCAACCTAATTAAAGTTGAGTCGGATTGCTTAAAAAAACCACAAACCAAACTCAATCCAACTCAATTATGTTTCATTGGAGTATGTCATAAATAAATCAAACTCAATCCAACTTGGACAACTTATACCCTTGAATGTAGTGGTGCCTTAATCTATTACGTCAACACATCATGTTTGAAGAATGACAACTAAAAACACTCTCGTTCAAGATAATTATTTTAATTTATATAGAGATGATTGAATTTCAATATTTTTTTAAAAAGAAATTATCAATATTAAAATATTGTTAAATAAGTTTTTAGTTCCTATAAAATGAGCAAGTTTTGATATTAGTCTTTCTAAAATTTTCTTTTGTTTTTTATCCCTACAAAATTTTAAAACATTATTTTTATTATTATTGTTATGTGACATTTGTTAACTGTTTGAGTATTTAATGAAAGTAGGTGACCAACTTCAGTGACACCTACTTGTATATGCAAATATCATGTAAAATCTTTTTAGATCCCTAAAGTGGAAATTTTGAAATATGGATGGATGAAAATCAAAGAAAAATAATTCACAAGAAGCATAACCAAAATTCACTCATTTTATAAGGACATCAAATTTGCTTATTTTACATGAATTAAAAATATATTTAGGTATTCAAAATATCGTTGTATCACAATAAGTTTTTTTATCATAAATCTAAAATATAATTTATATATTAAAAACATTAATTTATTATGAATTTTACTTACAATATAATTATATATTTAAGAATATTTATTTATAATAAACTATAATTATAAAAAAATAATTTATCACCTGTATTACACACGCACGTATACTTAAATTGTGATATTAATTATTAATTAAAATTAATTAAATAATTAGAATGTTGGATAAAATAATATTTACTTTATATATTTATAATTATTTATATTTATTTCTGGACCGGAATGACTAGCCGACTGCCAAACAGCAGGTTAGAATGATCGACTCCTAATAACATCATCATAGAAGCTCAAATTGTCAGGACAAAGCACGTCTGTATAACAAAGATTACAGACACAGTTGAGGTGCTGCAGTAGTCAAGTGGCACAACAGTAAAGGAAAACGTTAGTGACAAACAACACAACTCTCAAAGAACAGGATGAGAAAGGAGATTATAAAAGGAGATATACTTAATCACCATAGGAGATATCTAAGATGAGTTAAGAGTGTGTCTGCAATACGTGAACAATTTTTTATATATACATCTTATTTTTAGATAGATTCTTTTTAAATTGTAGGCATTTAGCAACTGAAGTGTGCTCTGTCGCTTTATTAAATCAATAACATGAGTATTCTCCCCTACAAATTTATGTATATAAATATTATTCTTACCAATGTAAAATTTCTGGATCCGTAACTGATATTAGTACCACGTGTTTTGTTACGTTACTAGTATCACGTACAGAATTTCAACAAAATTTGTTAATAAATTTTTAAAATTTAAATGTAATATTAAGAAATAATGTTACTGTCTAAAGACAAGTCTTATCAAATTTTCACGTATTATTTAAACATTGTTAATTTACCCATGTTGATTTAGAAGTGAAAGACAACCTCCTTGAAAGTGTCATCGCATATTTGAAAGTGCAGTGGCCCCGTGGTCCCCCGTCTTATTTGGATTTTTTTAACCTTATTTTATCATATTGCATTTTCATGAGCAACATATTTATTAATTTACATTTACAAATGAATAAACATTAAAAGTGTGATCCATTGAATATGTTCATCCTGTTTGTTGTTTTCAACGAGTTTGGTCGATGTTGGAATTTTTTTTATTCATGTGGTACAATTATTGCTGCAAACAAGTGTGATAATAATGAGAATAATTGACTGCAAATTTCAATTATGATTGATTAGAGGTGTGTATAAAGTGGTTGGGTACAATTAGAAACTTAATTAATTGAAGAGTGGCTCAATTTATGCTCACAAAAGAAAGCGGAGTCAAGGATGAAAGATCCCACGTTTTAATCATCGAGACATGTTACCAACATATGACTTTTAATAATATTTAGAAAATGTTATAAAAATATAAAAAATATTACTTATTAATTTTGATAACATTTTAGTAAATATTATATTTGAATAATATCATAAAATATCATTAATAATATTTTATATTAAATAAATATTATCACAATATAAAAAAAATATTACTAAAAAAATATTGATAATATTTTTACAACAAATATTATTAAGAATAATAAATGTAATAGTGGTGTGATTCTTATATTATCTTTATTTCTCACATATATTTTATATTTGTATACATGCATAATTAATATATATATATATATATATATATATATATATATATATATATATATATAATAATTAAAGTATATATATATTATAATTTTTTGTTACACTATCTTTATGTTCACAAAACATTTTCATATTTGAGTGTCAAGCTTGAATATTCTCGGAGGCATATATGATGTCTGTGAAAAAAAAATACCAAATGTCAAAAAAATAAAAGTTTGATTATGTTTTATTTTTTAATTTTACTAAACAATTTTCAAAACTTAATTTTTAAAAGTATATGGGAAAGTATAAGAAAGAAAATCAATAATAAAATAACTGAAATTAGAAGAAAAAATAAACAATTTAAAGATCTAATTTTTTATTTTAAAAATTAAAAGAGAGATGTTAGTCTTGAAAATAATTTCCAAAAACAGTTCTTATCAAATAATTGTTTTGTTTTGAAAAACATAAAACAGTTTGTTTTTCTTTAAAAAAAAAAAAACAAACAAACTAGGCGAGTGTGCTTGAGTTTTATTTTCAGAAGATCAAAATTTAGATACAGTTCTTAATGACAATAACAAAACATTGACTATGAAGCACTGTATATGGTGACTTTTATGTGTTGTGGTGTGCAGGACAATAGCAGAACTTGTATTTGGTTACTGGTGCTATATTTTATTTTACCAATTGTTATCACAAATCAAGTTGTTCCAAAATTAGACACTTTTTATGCTTGTATTCTGTTCGAACCTTTTCATTAATAATAATTGGCCATTTAAAAAATAAATACAATTCTTAGTGTTAGAAATTTATATTTTCTTATTTAAATTTTATTTTGGTGAGATTTTCTTAATTAATTTATACTCATATTTTAACACAATTATATTAATTATATTATTTATATTTAGTGGACCATATTTTAAGTGAGTACGTTAACTACTAAAATAATGTGATATAAGCTTATGAAAATGTGATACAAGTTTATGGTGTACACAATTTTATATCTATTTTATCTCAATGACTAGTTATAGACAATTGTATCGTATTTACTATCTTATTGTTTACCTCTTTTAATTACTTGAGACCACCCATTAACTTATATTATATCTTTTATTTTATTTTTAATTTTTAAAAAACATAGAAAGATATGAAGTGTCTTTTTTTTCTAATAACAAGAAAGTCTGGTTGAAAATTCAAAAGGCTTAATTTGAAGAAGAATGATAATCACTAGCTATGTTGTTTATGATTTTGATTGCTAGGAGTCTTTTGCATCACTAAGGGGATTAATTGTTATGGATCCTTGTATTTATTCTAATACTTAATAGTAGAACATAAATATGTAATGCAAAAAATATTTTTATTTATTTATAATTATGAGAAGTACTTTTATTTTAAAAATAGTTATAATTGTAATTCTTTTGAAAAAATATTCAAAGTAACTTCTTAAAATAATTAAATTTCTAATATTATTAAATTCTTTAAAAAATGCTTAAATAAATACATTAAAAATTTTAAAAGTATTTTCTTAGAAAACACTTTACATAAAGAAACAAATGAAATTTATCACTATGCTGTCATGTGCGCGAGTATAAATAATTAATTACCACCCCCATAAGCAGCTTTCGGGCCTACAGGAGAATAAGCTCCTTCATAATTAATTTTGACCAATCCTCCTTAGGTGAGTTCCATCTAACCGTGAGCTGTAACCCAAGAGAAATTATCTAATTTTGGTTAATAATGTGTTTATAATCTTAATTAATTCTCTACATATACATAATTAAAATTTTTTAATAAAAAATTACTTTATGATAAAGAATTAGCGCTTCAAAAATTAAGACCATAGTGCTCTAAAATTAAGTAATAATTCATTACTGGATTAATAATAATTATATTATATTATACTATATTTTATTTTATTGACATATCAGTCTACCTATAAACGAAATGAGATAATTGTGACACTCTCTCCTCTCCATACTAATAATATTAATAAAATAAATTTAAAATAATTTAAATTTGAATATATACATTGACTGGTAAAAGATTTACAAAATCTGGTCATATACTATAATTGAAAATAAACATCCATTCCTACGTAATCAAAGTAATTACAAAATGCACTCTGATGTCACATGTCCTATTACAGCGTAAATCCAAAAATAAAAAAAAAGTAGTAAGTGAGGAGCCCCAACTTAATCCTCACATTGCTGATCAATGTTACCTGCAAAATGTCATTTAGTTCAAACACAAATAACACACAACAAAAGGGAATTGATAAATGTACCTTAGTATGAGCTCACCATATTAACAAACAATAAACAACCATAATTAGTGGATAATAACAAACAAGTATGCACATAAATGATGACAATGTACTCCTAGTATTAGTCTGTATGCCATGTGGTACTAACTTCAATCGAAGAAGTAGGCTAGGAGTAATTTTGCTAAATTTCGCTTCTGTAGTTAGCCATACCATGCTAGCATGATATCCCTTTAGTAGCTCGTCGGTGATGAAGAAAAAGAAATAGGGTACTAGAAAGAACCAGTAATGCACCATCAATGTGGTGGCTACGCAATGGATATAAATTGTCCTAACTTACTTGCAAGAATTTATTAGGAGTAATAAATCACAAACTTGAATGTTAGATTGGAGAGAAAAATTACACAAGGAGGTAACAATATTTTTAACGTGGAAAGCCCCCTCAATGTTAGAGGTAAAAACCACGGGTTATCTAGACAAAAAAACCAATTCACTCTAATCAAATAAGGATACAAGAGTGTTTAGATCAAGAGAGTTGTTTGTGCATACAACCAGCCAACACAAACAAGCAAGTAAAGCTTGCAAATAAAGAACAAGAAATAAGGAACAAGAAAGTAAATAACTCATAAAATCATGCTACTATGCGAGCATGATTTCTCACACCAAATACCTCCAAATCAAGATCCGAACGATCAAGATGTTGAACTACGTGTGTTGAATCTTATGTCAAATTTCTAGCCCGATCCAATGGTTATCGAAGTAGATATTGCAATTTTGACGTGACTATTCTGTGTTGAGATGAAAACAGAACACTTTCTTTCTCTCTTCTCTCTTTTGCCTTGTGAAAATCCATACTCTCTCTCAATCTCTATGTTTTTGTGTGTCTCTTCAATTTGACTCTTCTCCTCTTATAAGAGAGCCTAGCAGGGCTTGAGAGTATTGGACTTTTGTCCACATAGTTGGGAGTCCAAAAGTAACCAAACAGTCAGGTACTACTCGGCTTGCATCGTCCAATCCGGCTTGTGGGATCAATCATGACCATTGGAATCTTCCATACCAAATAGCCATTAACAGGCATACTGACCTTCCACTTAGGTTTGCGTTTGTGTTTCTTACACATCTATTTTACTAAATGATGCATGAATGCAGTTCAATTAAATTATTGTTTTCATTTTTCCACATTGGGTCGATGAAGTTCATTTTCGTCTCTCATATATACTAGGCACCTCATCATTCAACCCATCACATATCACTTTTCACCATTTGGATCGATGAGGTTCATTCTCCCCTCTTACAAGCTAGGCACCTCATCTTTCAACCTATAACAAATTAGTGAGTACCATTCTGACCTCTCACACGCTAGGTCATTCACTAGATAAATGTTTCTCGGACTCATTCTTCTCTTTCACAAACTAGGTCACCCTTCACATTTATCCTTATTACTCATTACTCATTTTTATCTCACATACCATTATTCTCAATGCAATTTCAACAATAACAACAATGGTATATTTTATATAAGTATATAGGTTAACAAATAAACAATAAATTCAATTATCACACAAAACTAAACTCCTACAACATAGATAGGGTAGCACGAACGTGCTTCCATTAGCACGAGCGTGCACAATCTTCATAGGTTATACTTCATGAGCACAGGCGTGTTCAACAACCTATTATCTTCCTAAATTTTTGCCTAGAATTTCAAATTTAAATAAGGGAACTTATGATTGTTCTACATTTTGCATGTACAACCAATTGCACACAATCAATTCCACAAACAAGAAACCTTATCTAGGGAGCTTAGCCCCTTCAAAGAACACCAAGAACATATAGTTTATAAAATCAACTATATGATTATCAATAATTTTAATAAAAAGGAAAAGTCCTAATCCAAAGAGTTCATTCTCCCCTTCAAATAATCCAAAATATATAATTTTGGGGTCTTAGGGAAAAAAACCTTCAATCCATAGCTACAAGGTTAAGAGTCTCGTGCTTTATTAATTGACACAGATAAGAACCCACAAATAAACAATCAAACACTCTATCAATCATAGAGGCAGTCAAACACAAGTATTTTAAACATAAGTACTGAGTAGAAAAATGACTAACACTCTGTCGGTTGACAGAAGCAGTCAAACACAAACACTAACCAAGGTCTATGACCAACCCCTCTACCTATAGTCATATTCATACCTCTAAGTGAGATTTTTTATTCCCCTCACTCGGAGAAGCATAAATGTAGAGAACACTTTCCTTGGGTTGTTCTTCTTGTTCCTTGATGGTTTTTCTTGTATAGGAAAAAGAGGTGAGACATAAACTTATGTTGTGTGATGCAAGACTTAAGCTTTTACCATATTTAAATGACCTATTTTTCTTAATTTAATTAATTAAAACTTAATTTAAAACTTATATATATTTTTCTTAAAATATTATTTATTTAGTTATAAAACAATTAAATTACTTAATAATAATTAATAAAACAATATTTACTATCAATAATAAAATTGAATAAAAATTAGAGTTTTATAGTAACTTCTAACTCACATCTATAATATATATATATATAAAAGAAACTTTGGTCCTTCAATAAACATGTGTCATTATCTTATGGGTATCATTTGAATTTGTTATATTTTTTATTTTTTTTTAAATTTGCTCTCTCGCATGTGAAATGAATATCACTATTTTTTTCTATGTACTTTCTTTTCACTGATAGTTTTTAATTACTTTTAATAGTTTTTATTTATTTTAAACATGAAGCAAAACTTTTTTTACCGTTTCAAACTAATTAACACACTTTTTTACACAGATATATTATAATATTATTTTTTATTATTCAATTATATATATTAACGTTATAATATTTATACAATTCAATAATATTTTATAACATTACTTATTCCAATTATAATTTTGATAATTTCATTATTTGACTATTATTTTTTAAACATTACTCTATATGATTTTTTAATTTCACTTTTATTTTTGACTAATTGTTTTTTTAATTTTTAGTGCTTTCTATCATAATAACATTTTATATTTGATAATATTAATTTAATTTTATAATTGTTTTTATATCAGTTCCATATTATTTTCTATTGTTTATATCACTACTAGAAAATTTAAAATTTGCTACAAAATAATTTTGTGGCTAATTTTAAAACTAATAGTTAATTTGTAGCTAATTTCTAGTAAAAATAATTAGTTACAAAATTACTACAATATTGAATGGTAGCATGAAATAAGTAGCAAATTAGCTAGGAAAATAATCTTAGTTAATTTGTATTAAATTTTTTAAAATTTGTAGTTATTTCCTAGTTAATTTGTAGTAATAAGAAGTATAAATGAATATAACTTCAATTTAGCTAGAAAAAAATAATTTTCTAGTTCATTAATAGTTAATTAGCTAGGATTTAGCTACTAATTTAAATAGTAGCTAAAATTAGTAGCAAAATCAAAATATTCTTGTAGTATATATATATATATATTAATGTTATTAATGTTTTAAATTTTTTATTTTATTAAAAAATTATATATATAAATAAATATTTTTTAATAAAATAAGAAATTTAAAGCATTAGCAACGTTAATCACGTTATTGAAACAATTTATTTGAATAAAATAAATGCTTATCAATTTAATAAATTTTAATATGTGTATTATAGACCAAATCTATTATGTACCTGCATGTGTGTCTATATATATATAAAAAGAAAATTTGGTCTTTCGAAAATACATATAGTCATTTGTTTTTTTTTTCCTCAAAATCTCACTTCTTTTCACTTTGTTTTGCTTTATTTTTTTGTTTATGATTTCTTTTATAAGAAACTTCTGAGAGAAACTTCTAGGTATCCTATCTTTGTTTAAACATATCTTTCTCTTCCATCCACTTAAAACACATGTTTGCTCTCTTATGCTTAAGAGCATCATTTCTCCTTATAACGATCTACGAGACTCAAGTTTTTGGATTCAACATTTGAAAATGTTTTCTTCAATGGTCATTAACAACCTACACTTCAGGTACGACTTGCTCTTCAGGTTCATTTTTCATTATTTTATTTTTCTTATTTCAGTTGTTTCTCGTTGTGAAAAGGGTTACTCATTGATCTAATCTGCTCGAGACTTGATGATTTTTATATTCTTCATTTATGCTTTTGTATTTAAGTTTTTATTTCATCTTTTACTTCAAACATTGAATGTCCATTGCATCTTGATTCTTTTAGTTTCTACTTTTATTTGATTTGAGTGAAAAGTTTTTCAAACATTGAATGTCCATATATTCTTCATCTTTTATTTGATTTGAGTGAAAAGTTTTTTGTGCTGTCTACTTTCTTTTATCTAAAGCTTTCTCCTTCATTTTGCTTTTATGAGGTTATATGATTCCTCATAAACCAATTGTGATGTACTAATGTTGCTCCATAAAATACCCCAATGTTTAATTTTTTATTTCTTTTTATATTCATTGTTAATAATTATTTTTTATGTCTAATTGTTCTTGGTTGGACTAATATGTTTCTTTTGAATTACCTATTAAATCACAACTTATGTTTTGGAAGTATTATAATCTTTCCTGCGCCTGATAATTTCATCTCTATCAAATTTTCATTTTTAGTCTATATATAAGAAATTAGACGAGTCTAGTTGACATTTTTTTTTTAAATTTTGAGCTTTTATTATTACAAATTTCTTTAACAAATCTAATTTTGAATTACCAGTTATTCTAATTTTGAATTATCAGATAATTAATTTAATTTTTATTTTTCGTTTTAGTTCACCTTTTTGTTGTTTCCAATTGAATCAAATATAGTATACCAGTCTTAAGAGATGACTTGGATTATATGCTATATAATTGGAATATGGTTTGGTGGTACCGACCATAGGAAATATTAATGGAAAGTATAGGCTCAGAAAAATCAAATTGGATGCAGATCCAAAACAACATCTCACCTAATTGGTAACAAACTTCTTACATTGATGAAGCTTTTGATATATTAGATACATACACATGTAAGTATGATTTTCCATGTTTTAGTCTATTGATCCAAAGATCATAAACAAATGATTATTTAGATACGATTTTCTTGCAATAATCCATTTTACACAAACTTGAATTCTATAGAAAATGCTTTTGTAGAGTAATCAACCGACACAACAAGAAAAATATTTTTTTAGCGTCAGTGATAAAAAAAATCCATTACTAAACAATGACGAAATTAGTCATCGAAAGTAAAAATTTAAAAAAATAAAATTAGCGACCGAAATTATAACATAAAAAAATAATTTTTAAAAAAAATTATAAGCAGCTAAATTAGCAACGGAACAACAAAGAAAAAGTTAAATTTTACGACCTAATTTGCAACCAAAATTTAGGAAAAATATAAAAAAACTGATTTAGCGATCGAAAATAAATTGTCAATAATAGAAAAAAAAATGATTATTAGTGACTGAATAAAAGGAAAAGAAAAGTTAAATTTTGCGACAGAAGTTCAGAAAAAATGAAAAACAAATTAACAATTGATTTAGCGACCCAAAAAAAAAGTCAAAAAAATTAAAAAAGATATTATTAACGACCGATTTAGCAACCAAATTATTATTTATTGATTTAAAAACCAAAAATATTAGCGACTAAATTATTATTTATTGATTTAAAAATTAAAAATATTAGTGACCAAATTATTATTTATTTTTAAAATATATATAAATAAATAAATAACGATCAATTTTCAAAAATTCAAAAATCTTTTCCATCTCTTTTTTCCCTTTTTTTTTCCCACTTTCATTTATTTAAACACTCCTCCCCTCCCTCCATATACCTTTCACTCACTCTCTCTTTTCCTCTCCTCCCTCCCTCCACTCTGTCGCCACTGCCACCTCCACCGCCGCTACTGCCACTACCTTCATCGCCTCCCCTTCCTTCCTTCCTCTTCTCCTCTCTATTCTCCACCTTCCTCCTCTCCTTTTTCTCTTCCACCATCGCCACCACCACCACCTCTTCTCCCTCCCTTCCCCCACTCCTTTCTCTCCTCCCTCCACTCCCTCCACACCCTCCATTCCTTCTCTTCCCTCCCCTCTCTTCACCCTTCTTCCCCATTCCCTCCGATAGGCCTCCTCCCTCCTCCAATCATCACCCAATCGACTGCCACCCAATTTAGTTAAAAAAAACAGTTTTAGCGACCGAATTGTTCAAAATAAAAATTCAAAATTAACGATCAAATTAACGATTGATTTTTTTATATCAAATAATTAAAATAAAAACTTAGTCACCAATCAGTGTGATTTTTTTAAAAAAAAAACATAAAAGACCGATTTAGCGATCAATTTTGGTACATTGCTAGACTTGTAGCTTCACTTCCAATTATATAATACATTGATAAACTGTATTGTTCTCGAAATATTATGTTGGACAGGTGAATTTATAGAAAAAAAATCTAAGTTGTTTCTTTTTTAAGTGTTATATGTTTTTCCTTTGAAGTTGATTGATTATAAGTCAAATGATTATCCATCTTTGTCAATATTATTTACATATGCTCTGAAGATCATAAGCTAAAGTTAATTTGATTGAAGTATCTCCTGAGATTTTACAAACATTATACATACACCAAGACTCCCAGAAAAAACAATTACACACTATTGATTACATACGAATAGGTATGTAAGGCAGTATAAGTTTTTTTTATGCTTATTCTAATTTCTAATCTCTAATTTTTGTAGACATCCAAATTATATTATTAAGAGGGTGGGAATTTAGGATATGTTGATTGAAATTCTTTTTTAAGTTCAAGACTAACCTGAGTTGGAATTGGAAGCACAGGACCTTCTAGTTTATTCAAGAAAACCAGTGGATTACAATTTTTTTTTCTAGAAGATATAAGTTTATATCAAGGTCTTTGTAGTATATTTTTTATTTTCGGAAGATACTATGAAGACTATATAAGTTTACTCAATGAAGCTTTAGATCGGTAACTAGGCTGTGTGTGGTTAGACTTTTTTTACACGCTCAAAAATGTTTCGATGTTAATTTTTAACGGGTGATTTTACCCGATTTCTATTACAAAGTTTTTGTCATATGATAGCCCTTATAAATAATTTTATGGAATCATGTGTTTGAATAATTTTTTTTTTATCTTTTTTATATATTTTAAAGTGAATACGTTAGGGTATGTATGTCTACTTTAGTTAAACTAACTTGATCACTGGGTTAATTTGTTATCAATATTATCATCCTTTAAACATAATTTAATCATATATTTGATCTTGAAATTTGTATAAGCGTTGTAATTGGAATATCACTTGGTATGGTTTTACAAGAACATGATTTCAAGCAACAGGGAACCCTTTAGAGGAGAAAAATATGCTTTTAGAATATTTTGACTTGGTATAAGTTCTTACTTTCGTATTTGTCTTGATTCTCATTATTGTTCCCTCTAATTATTACTTAAAAGATAAAAAAAAAAAATATATATAGAACCAAAACGAAATGATAAAACCTATTGTTACTTAAAAGACTTTAATATCACCAACATTAGGTTTATATTTGGTTTTAAAGTCTTAATTTTTTGTGTACACATTTTTTTTATATCATATTGAGCTAAACAAGTATCTAACCATTTACTAATATTTATAATAATTCTATTGCTAATTATTGCCAAAATTTAAAACTTCCATATCCTCTTATAATATTTGTGTACGTTGGAAGAAAAAGAGAAACAGAAACTCTTTAATTAAGTGGAGTAATCAATAAGCAACTTTTTCATGCATTGTTTAATTGTTTTAAATTCTTCTGCAAGTGGTACATATTTATTATTAAATAAAATTTTAACAAGTCTAATTTGAATTAGCAATGTTCTTATTTTGAATTATCAAGTCATTTTTTATGTTTTCCATTTTACCTCATTTTACCTCCTCACCGAGCTTCATTATAAAAAACATTGTTAAACTATGATGTTCTTGAAATACTACGTTGGATAGGTCAATTTATAGAAAAGAAAAAGAAAAAATCTAAGAAATGTTGAAAGCTACTTTTTGTTATATGTTTTTCCTTTGAAAATTGATTATATCTCTACAAGAATTTTTTGATTTTGCTACTAATTTTAGCTACTATTTAAATTAGTAGCTAAATCCTAACTAATTAACTATTAATTAATTAGAAAATTATTTTTTCTAGCTAAATTGAAGTTATATTCATTTATACTTCTTATTACTACAAATTAACTAGGAAATAACTACAAATTTTAAAAAATTTACTACAAATTAACTAAGATTATTTTCCTAGCTAAATTTGCTACTTATTTCATGCTACCATTCAATATTGTAGTAATTTTGTAGCTAATTATTTTTCTAGAAATTAGCTACAAAATAACTATTAATTTTAAAATTAGCCACAAAATTATTTTGTAGCAAATTTTAAATTTTCTAGTAGTATATAAATCAAATGATTATCCATCCCTAATAACATTCTTTACATATGTTCTAAATATTAGAAGCCAAAGGTTTATTAAGCTCTTCATGAATATTTACAAAGATTACGCATACAGCAATACTTTTAGGGAAGGACTTGCGCAATTGATTATAAATGAGACAATAAATAAGACAATAGGTTTGTTCGAATGTTTTCTCCAATGTGCACTCTAATATCTAAATGTATACACTTTTAACCAGACGACTATTTCTTTTTTATATATATAAATAATCAAATTATTACTATTTATATAAGTATTGTTTAATTTATTGATACCCTCCATAAACTTTTCTTGTGTGTTTATAGTAATTCATCATTGGCTAAAAGCTTCACATATATTCTATGAAGTAATTGGGTAACTATAGTCTAAATGAGTCTAAATAAAGAGATTTGCAACAATTTTATTATCACTTGATTCATTAAAAATGAATTTTGCTTCAAATCTCAATTAACAACTATTGGTTTTGATGTTAGTTTAAACCATTTATTGAAAGTATTATATATTTGTTTGAATTTGTCAAAACCAAAAATGTAGTATAAGGATAAAGTGGCATGGAAGGTGAAATAACCCAAATTTTAAGTGGAAATTTGTATTATATATGTTGTATTTTTTTTTTTTAGCTTCCTATAAAATAGAATTTTCCTGGGTTGTTTCCAAAAACCTTTTTGGCTAATCTTAATATGCAGCATGTTAAAATAGGTGAAGACAATAAGTTTTTATAATGATATATTTAACAATAATTTATAAACTATTTTATATTAAATAGTACCTTTCTTCCTTAGAGATAAAGATAAAGATTTGCAAATTTTTCTTCTTAAAGACACAACTAACTATCTAAATGACTATTCCATTTAACACATAAAATATGTAAGATAG
This sequence comes from Mucuna pruriens, assembly GCA_025330945.1. Taxonomy (NCBI): domain Eukaryota; kingdom Viridiplantae; phylum Streptophyta; class Magnoliopsida; order Fabales; family Fabaceae; genus Mucuna; species Mucuna pruriens. Next base: position 27,177 of record JAENHJ010000543.1, read on the forward strand.
TATTGAATTGTATAGGCTTATGAAAATTTAATAGTTTCTCAAAAAGATATAATTCTATCACTATTAGAAAAATCTAATTTAGCGATTTCGATCTTAGCAACTGAATTGTGTTGTTGCTATATAATCGGTTGCTAATTTCGTCACAAAAGGAAAAAAATGAATATCATTTAGCCATTAATTTAGCGACTGATATGGTTTTTGTTGCTAATTTTTACTGTTATGTCATGTTAACATTGAATAATAGTGACCAATTATTATTATTTTTTAAATAAAAATAATAGCGACCAATTTTTATTTATTTATTTAAAAATTTTGAAAAATAGCTACTGATTTATTATTTATTTGTTTAAAAACTTAGAAAAATAGCGCCTGATTTATTACTTATTTGTTTAAAAAGTTTGAAAAATAGCAATCGATTTTTGAAAATTTTCAAAAAATTTTCCACTCTTTTTTCCCACCTTCAACCTTATTTAAATCTCTCCTTTCTTTCCTCTCTTCAACTCTTACTCCACATCTTCTCTCCTTCCTCACTACCATCGTCGCTGTTGCACCGCCTGTCCTCCCTCCTCCCCTTCGATAGGTTGTCTCCCCCCTGTCACAACCTAAATTGTGACGTCTGACGGGGTAGGCCGAAACCGAGTCGGCCAGGCAGGAGTCGCCACCGGCGTTTTGGTTTATGGAAACGCCAGGAAACCTGGTGGGAAGGCTGGTCGCGGATCAGAGAGGTGGGTTCGGGAGTTGGTTACACGCCAGGGGCATAGGGGCCCCCAGCGTGCCTATCACTTGATAGTTACCCTTAGCCAGCTACATGGGGAGAGGAATGATACTTGCGTTTGGGTTGTGTTTTGGTCTAGGTCCCGGGAAGGAGGAGGTTCAAGTAAGGTGTTCTGGGATTTTGGGATTTAAGATTTGACTTGATAGGGGTGTGCCCCCTAGGCCTACGTACCTCGGCTCTAGAGGATTCAAAGTCCACGTAGTTCTGGCTGGGGGGAGCGTGGGTTCTTTAGTGGAAGGTGGGTTTAGGAGAAGAGGGGATGGCTCATCCCGTCTCGGCTTTGCCGGAACCGCGTCAGTTCGGACATGGGTGTTTGGGCTGGGGACCAAGCCGACTTGGGCCGGCTTGGCTCTGCCACGGAAGGAACCCGAGTCGGCCCGGCCATCAGGTGTGGCCGAGGCCGAGTCGGCTTCGATGGAAGGCGGGGTGGTGAGGCTCAGGTCATCTTGGCTGGCAGTCCAGGGGCCGAGATGGACTCGACCCGGCCACGAAAGCAAGGTGGGGAATCGGGTTTGAGATGGGCAATAGGGGTTCTAACCTGGACTGATGTAAAGGGGTGAATTAGAGTACTAACCTGGCGTTCGGAGATGGTGGACGTGTCTTCCCTGCCTTGGTCCAATGTTTGATCCTTTCTTTTGCCAACCCCTGGGGTTCTCCTTTCGCCTCTGGCGCGTCGTCGTCAGCTTCTCCTAGCCTGTCTCCGGTCGTCCTCTTTGGTCTCTACTTAGCGTTCTCTCTTCTCTCCTCCTGTAATCGTCCCCTTTCTCTCTCTGTCTGGGCTTTATATAGAGTTTGGGGGCGGCTGCCTAACAACCGAATCCCCAGATTCTCTCAGATATTATTCTCTCTCTCTTTCTGTTTTTCCCATGACGCCTGGGGTCCACTGGGATATGCGGAGACTCAATCAAGCGTAGACTGAGTCAAGTGTGGACTTCTGTGGTCTGGGCCTGTCTCAGCTTTGAGTCGTGCGGGAATGGCCCAAGAGCTAGAAATTGGGCCGGTTTTGGGGAAGGCTGGAACGACGTTCCAGCCCGGACAATTCTGGGGTGCTACACCCCCCTTTGATTGTTGATCTCGACCTAGTTTAAAAAAAAGTGACAACTTAAGTGATTGATTTAAAAAAATAGCAACATCTCTAGCTATTGATTTAAAAAAAAACAACTTTAGCAACCAATTTAAAAAAACAACAACAATTTTAGGTACCGAGTTAGCGACCAATTGTTTTAAAAAATTAAAAAAAATTAGTCACTGATCATTGTGATTTTTTATTATAAAAATAAGACAGCAACCGATTTAGTGACTGAATATTTGGTCTCCAATTAGCCACCAAAACAAATGCGATCACTAAATGGCTTACGGATTATGATTTTTGTGACAGACCAAAATCAATCGCTAATTCATTTAGCCACCAAATTTTAAAAATAGTGACCGATATTTTAGGTTTAACAGCAGATTTGGTGGTTGTTAAACTTAAAAATTTTTGTAATATACATTATAATTCAACCAAGTCATCCTTTGTAAACCACTACCTCATATGCGTCAATTAGCGTTGATAGATTTTTAATTTTGGGCGGGGAGTGATCAAAAGCTACATTTAAGTGTAGTTAATTTAGCCATGGTTCATGAAAAAGAAATGTAATAGACTATATATACTATACAGAATGTTGGATCATAATTAGATTTTTAATCTCTAGTGATGGTACAATTTTTATATAATCTCTAGTGATGCTTCTCTTACAATTTTATTTATCCTAGTATGTTTGTTATACACCTAGAGAATTAGCTACTTCATTATGGTGATTTTCTCTCTTTACCTATTGTCTCCTTTCTCCCTTTCCCTTTATATGTAAAGTAATACTACTTGTTATATGTTGAGAATGAGAATAGGCCTTTACCTATTTGGTTAAAATATCATCAACCAGTTAGTTCTTACTTAATGATACTTGGTTGTTTATGATTTTTGAGCAAGAAAAAAAAGTGCCTTTCTTTAAATTCAATTATGGAGTCCTTTTTGAAATTTCATGACTATTTTTTGTTCACCACAATTGCTTACTAAACTATTTTTTTATTTGTTCAGTGATGGGGAACTGAGCTTTTTTTGCCAAAATAACATGCCTTTGTCAATAACATTCGTTTTACTATTTTTTAACTTTTTAAATGCCAAGAGTTGACCTATAAATAAAGTAGAATGATCTCAAAGGAACTATTATGTTAAATAGTTTATAGCATGGTTTTCTTGGGACATATCATATGAAAATGTGTAGCAAAGAAAAAAAACCTGAAGATGGATGATGTTTTGTTTTCATAGGAATATAGGTAACATTACATCTACTATATGTGAGCAAATAATTAAATTGAAAATAAGCTAAGGTCTATTTATATTTTTTATTATCATCAATTTGAGACAATTGCATAGCTTTTATAGTGAGTATTTGATATATGCTAACAATTCCTATATGTTGTAGTTGTAATTATTAGTTAACAATTATGGTAAAAGAAATACATCGATGCACCACTAGAATTACTCATTGATCCACTAGTTGGAGTACTGTGATTTTTAAGAGCTTTAAAGTTAATAAAATGAATTTTATATATGATAATTACATGAACTAGGTACAAGAAAAAGAATGACATTCTCTATACTTTGCTTTTCTTGAGTTTATACATGATTATAATCCTAATCTTCTTATAGGATTTTATCAATATGTGATGAATTATAAATAAATTTTATTCACTTAGACTGATACATTCGATATACATCTTCAAATTACTCACTTATGTATTTTTCATGTTTGAAATATATAGTCTTGAAACAGTTTACATTTTATTTACTAGGCAAAATCTGTCGTAGCAAATATTGCCAACCAAATTCTTTCAAGTATGTAGTTCAATGAATCAAATTTAAATAATTTTTTTTAATTTTGATATTGCAAAATTACTGTTCCTATCTTTTGATTCCAGTGAAATATGTCTTCATTTATTCAAGCCAATTGTCTCGATATTTAAATATAAGCAATGATTTAAATAGTCAAATAGTTAATATTTGGTTGAATTATTAATTTTTTATGCTTAAATACTCTCAATTTTTATGTACTTTTGTGAACTTAAACAACTAATTATATTTATTTTAATATAAAAATTTTATTTTATAAACGGGTGTATTTTAAACATGCGTAAAAGCAAAAATAACCTGTGCGAATGCTAAAGTATCTTACTAGTTTCTAAAAATAAGTCAGCTCATTGTAACCAGTTTTTAGACAACTAATGAGAGGACCAGCTAAAATGGACTGGACTCACCCATTTTAACATCCATTCGACTTTTAAAATAAAAAGGCAATAATGACTTGTCATACGATGCTTCCTTCAAATTAGAATACCTCAAATTACTTTCAAAGTACTTCATATACTAGACCTTATAAATCTGATCGAAAACAGACTATAATTATATATTTAACAATTTCTTTCTTTACTTCCTTTCCTATTTTGTTTGGTTCCAAACAAATTTTAAAATTTATTTTCTCCCTCGCGTCTTTGAAATCTAATAAATGTAAAATAATCTATATGAACATGTTTATAGGTTATTTTTATATAAATTTTAATTTCATTTTATTGATAAAATATATTTTGGATAATTCTTAGTTTAGGTTTTTTAATTAATTTTATACTGTCATAATTTTTTATTTGTAGACCAATCATTTTAATTTTATTTTTTAATTTAATCATTATATTTTTCATAATATGTAATGTACTATTAATCATATATTTTAAATTAAAATATTTCCAACTAAGTTTAAAATAAAATAAAATAATATACACTTAAGTAGATGTTATATTTTCATTATGTTCATTAATGTAATAGGTAAAATATCTTAAAGTATAAATGTAATAAATAATATAAATAGTGTAATAATTAAAATAAAACGTATAAGAAAAAAATCTCATCTTATATAAAAAAAGATAATAAGGAATTTAATAAATATTATAAGAGTAAAAAGTAAATAAAATATAAAAAGTTACAAGTTAAAATTTATTATTTTGAAAAATACTACTTGTGTGGCATCTCAAAAGATATTATAAACTACTAAACAAAATGTTTATTAAACACTATTAATAATTTCAAACAAATTGTTAAGCTAGTAAAAAAAATTAAATCTAACTGAACGTGTTGCGAAACATAGCTTAAACAGTAACCTTCTGTTACAATTTAGAACTTAAAAAAATGCTATTTTTTTTTCTATTTGAAAAGAGATGCCAGAATGATTATGAAAATTAGTAAGATTAGTTATATTTTTGTTTCCTATAATTTATTAAATAGATTATTTAAATTTCTCAAATATTAAAGATGATGTGATATGTTTACCTAACACTTAAATTATTTTTAAAAATTTTTAAAAAGTATTATCTATTTAAATTGCTCAAATATTAAAGATGATGTGATATGTTTACCTAACACTTAAATTATTTTTAAAAGTTTTTAAAAATATTTAAGAAATGATTTGCACTTACTATCTTAATATTTTAATAGCATGGATAAGAACCACCATAACACATAACTTTTAATTTAAATTTAAAAAAACATATTATATATGACTTAAATATGTGGGGAATAAGAAATATTGATATATTTAAATTATTTATTTATTGGTTATCCTGTAACTGAAGTTTTGGCTCTGCCTCTCCCTGTACATGTAGGAATAACAAATAAGTAGAACTGTAACTATTATGAATGAGTTGAGTTATTTGTGTATTTTTTAATTTATTTATTAACTATTTAGTTAACATTTTTAAAATTAAATGAAAATTTAAGTTTAAAAGCTAAAGTTAATTAAATAAGATTAGTCCAAATTTTGGTAAGTTTTACATTAAAAATATATTGAATGTATGAAGATTATAATTTTTTTCAACACATCTGGATGGAGAACTATAATTTTATTTAACACTATTTCAAATCTATTGCTTATTCAACTCAAATTTTTAATAATTATATTTTAAACAAGTAAATATTGTCATAAATTTTTTGGTTAAATTATATTTTTCCTTATTTTATTGTAAAAACTTTATTCATTTATTTTTAAAGATTTATTTTAATCTTTTAATTCTTAAAAATTTAAGTTAATGTTATCTTTATGATACAATGATATATATTTTTTTTAATTTTGGTACACAATTTAAAATTCTTTATAATTTATTCAAAATATGAAAAATTTCACATTAAATTCATTTATATGATAATTATAAAATCTAACTAATATTCGCACACAAAAAATTATAAACATAATGAAAAAAAATTATATTTTCAAATTAAATAACTTGGTTATAAAAATTCTAGTTGAAATAAAAATGATTTGATTATTTAAAGTTAATGTTATATATAAAATGTATAAATGAAGATAAAAAAAATTAGTTTGAGATGAATGATAATTTTTTTTAACTAATTTTAAAAATAATATGTGAAGTTCACTTTTAAATAAAAAATGATAATATTAAAAATATATAATTAACATTTTTATTCATTTTCCTATTTTTAAATGATATATTTTGAAGATAAATATTTTGAAGAAATAAATATATCATTTAAAAAAGGGAATAAATTCTGTAACTTTTAGATAAAACATAATTATACTAATTAAATAGACATTAAAATTGTAGCTTGTAGCTTTAGTCAAAAATCAACTGATATTGGTGTTACTGTAACCTAAAATAAAGCACCGGATCGTGTCACTGCAGTCAAAGTTTTGGAACTTTGCATATCTTTAATGTTTTAGAGTATCTTAGAACATTTCATAGTCAGACTCAAGATCAAAATTTTCAAGATTGTCCTTAGTATTAGGAATGAAGTAATGTTTTAAAATTGGGATCACTGATTGACTCGATCGAGGTACTAAGTCATTGGGTCAATGAAAAAATCAAAGACTTACTAATTGAACTTACATTATATATATAAATTATTTTTTTGGCATAGTGATAACTTAGTAATCGAAGGCACCAATACATTCGTGATACTTCTTCATGGCTAATATGTAGTCTTATACTACTTTTTTTTTAGATTTGTACCTAAATGTAAATCTTTCGAACTGAATACCGTGTATTCTACTTGTTTCTACTTTTATATCGTTTACATAACTTGAGTCACCCCTTTCCTATTTGTTGAGGGATTCTATTTCTATGCTGTAGCTTGTCTTTTTCCATTCATACATTACCTAAAAAATGCACAACATTGATCATAAGTAAAGCTAAGGGAGGGAAAATGTTACAGGCAAAACCAAGAAACAGACCCACGTGTTCTCCCCACCATCATCAGCCACTTCCAAAATAATCACTGCTCTTGATTGAAACTAGACACCAGCCATTTGAATCCAAATTGCAGTCACAAGAGACCCATCCAAGTTGGAAGTGCTTTCAGCTCTCTCTTATTTTAATTATATATATTCTATGAATCAAAAAAATAGGAAAATGAATAAAAGTGTTAATTATATATTCTTAATATTATCGCTTTGAACTTCACATATTATTTTTAAAATTAGTTAAAAAAATTATCAATCATCTCAAACTAATTTTTTTTATCTTCATTTATACATTTGGTTTTATTTTGGTCACTTATCCCTTTCAATTTACCATCTTTTATATCTATTTCTAAATTAAATTTAATAGTTTTATAATTGAATTTGTCATTGTTTAAAACTACCTTATAACATAATTTAAATTCTTGATTGTAAATTTAAAATATAATTATTTATATATTATAAATTTTAGTTATATAAAAATAGAAATTTATTATAATACATAAACTAAAATACTAGTTAAAGAAATTTACAACTTAATTTAAATACGCTCGACAACTGGTGAGACTATGGCAAGTTTGTCTCTGTTCGTTCCCATCCTCGCAAAAAGTGGGGCGCGTGCAAGTTTATAGATGACGGGGATAAAAAAAATGAAACTCATCTCCAACTTCGTCATCAGGTTTTATAAGGTTTGAGAAAACCCCCAATAGGAACTTATTCTACAATTTTTATAGTTTATTTTATTTATATATTTTTAAATAAGCAATATATTAAGTTAATAATTATATTTTAATTCAAACAATAGATAAAATTAAAAAATAATTGAGAATTTAAAAATTATTTAAAAATTAAATTTTATTTTTAATTAAACATATAATTTTATTTGTTATTTAATTACTATTATTACTTTAATTATTAACTATTACAACAAGTCATTTATATAACTAATAATTATATATAATTATATAGATCAAATATATATATATATATATATATATATATCCAGGACAAGGTCAAGGTGGGTACTTACATCGAAAAAAATTAAACCCAATTGTATCCCTTATCGAAGTGGATTTTTCCAATCAAAGTCAAGCCGAAGTTGAACGAGTAGTCATAGGTTCAAGTTCAGTTGTCATACTTAAATTTAATTCTTTTATTAATATTAAATTTTATTAATTTAACTATTACATTGAAAGAGGTATGAAATCATTTAAATTAATAAAATTCAATATATTTTAATTCTTCATTCTTTTCATGACATTTATTCAATCTTCATCCATTAAGGCCTTATTTACAATCTTAGATTTCGTTTCTTACAATAATGCTATGTCAGCTTGATCTTTAAAGGTTGATCTGATTTTCATTTTATCATTAGCATCTCCTATGATCTATTGTTCTAGATTATAAGTCTTCATTTTTCAATTACATCCAATTGGTTCAAATTGTTCTTCCTTTTGGATATCATCCAAAGGTTAAACATTGGACACTAACTTGTTTTCTAGATTTAGATCTACAAAGAAATCATCTAGCTTTGATAATTAGTTATTAGGCTTATGGTCATTGAATTTTATAGGAGTGCACTTCTTTTTTTATAGTTAGTGATATAGAGTTATAAACTTTGCATATCTTTAATGTTTTAGAGTATCTTAGAACATTTCATAGTCAGACTCAAGATCAAACTTTTCAAGATTGTCCTTAGTATTAAGAATGAAATAATGTTTTAAAACTAGGACCATTGATTGACTCGATCGGGGTACTAGGTCATTGGGTCAATAGAAAAATCAAAGACTTACTAATTGAACTGTATGAACTGGTCTAAACTATATATATATATAGTTTGCATTATATATACAAACTTGTTTTTTTGGCATAGTGATAACTTAGTAATCGAAGGCGCCAATACATTCGTGATGCTTCTCCATGGCTAATATGTAGTCCTATACTACTTTCTAAGCTTAGATTTGTACCACATGTATATGCTCAACTGAATACCGTGTGTTCTACTTATTTCTACTTTTATATCGTTTACATAACTTGAGACATATCTCAACCCCCTCCCCCTTCCTATTTGTGTATGTTTTTGTTATAATGTAGATGCAAATGCCGTTTAGCAAGATGTTGATGAGTGATTGTGGGCATAAAGACACTTGTCTCTCTACATTATTGTGTTCAGTTGTTGGAATTCATTTGTTTTTATATGGGATTATGTGACTTTATTAGTATGACATTAAGGTCAGGATTACTATTTGTTTTATCTTGATTTTTACTTCAAAATTTTTATAGATTAGCAATTTATATTATATTTTCGTTGAGAGTTTTGTATAATTATTTATGAGTCAAACCTTTCTTTAAGTTATAAAATTTCAGTTATAAGTTATAGTTTAATGTATTGTTATTTATTGTGTAATGCAAGAGAAGTTTTATATTTCTCTTTTATTTTACAGTAAAAATTAACAATTTTCCCACAAATTGTATAATAAACGTTTTCCTGGTAGGGTATCACACAATTATTCCAAATGTTTTAGCCTTTTTCTTAGGTCATCTTTATTTTAACAACCTATTTTTTTTTATGATTTTTAAAAAAAATAGGTTTCACTATTTTTTTTTGGAAAAAAGTTCCCACTATTATACATTATTCATATTTATTTCTTTTATAATTTAAGCCACCCACGTCTTGACAACTCTAAAAAAAATTTATTAAATAGCTCTCACAAGTAACCCACGTTCCCATGTTTCATCAACATTAACTTTTTTTTTTTATTATATAAACTTTTTTATTTTTATTTTGTACCTTCGGGGCCGACACAAAGTGACAAGCACCCATACTTAAATAGGAATCATTTGCTTGTTGATTGGTTAATAAAAATTGCCTCCAACCATTTAGTCTTAATAAGACACCTTGCTTAATTGGAAGGATGGACTTTAGCAACTCGGATGGAGATGTCCTTAGTATATCTATATATCTATATCTATCTATATATCTATATCTATCTATATATCTATATATTATTTTTATAATTTAAAATATAATAAAAAAGTCAATTTATTTTCCCATAAATATCTTCTCAATCTTATTTTTTTATTCTCTCAATTAAATATTTTAACATATTTTTTAATATATATTTTACATATTATTTTTATAATTAATAAAAAATTCTCTCTTAATCATTTCAAATTATATATATATATATATATTAGCAAAAAGAGAAGCACGGTGAGTAATTTTAGTAACAGGTAATTTTAGTGAGTAATTTTGAAAATAATTAGATGATATAATGGTACGATAAAAAAAGACCAAAAAGTATAAAAAGATATTCCCCTTGGATAATGGTATATATGAATTTCTTAACTAACTAACAATTTTAATCCATCCCTTGTCTTCATCTTTAAATTGAGTTATTGTTTTTAAAATAAATTATCAATAATTAAAATAATCTTATATCACAAAATAATTTATCATAAATTCAAAATATAAAGTATATATTTAAATATATTTTATTATAAAATTTAATTTATAATATAATTTATATATTAAAAAATATTTATTTATTATTTAAATTTAATTATATAAAATTAAAATTTTTTATATATAATAGATAAATTAAATATTAATTTATATATAAAAATATTCTCCCATAACTAAAAAATTTGTAATTTCCTCTTTGCTTTCTAGTTTCAACTTATCATATTCACTTGGAAATGAAAATTGAATATGGCTCATGAGTATGCCAATACGATAAATTAAGGGAAGAAAAAATCAGATCAGAAGGGACCATTGGTGTCACACTTTCAAATTTGGCAAATTGAAAATGACATACATGACCATGTTCGTTGCATCTTCAATACTTTTCATATTGTAAAGGGAAATTTTGCGTAAGAAAAAACCAAATCAGAAGGGACCATCGGTCTCACTTCACATTCCAATTGCAAATTAAAAATGACATGCAGCACCATATTCGTTTATCACATCTTCAATAGTTCTAAAAATATATATATATGATATTATATTTAGAAAAATTTTAAATAAGTTTTTGAAAATATAGTCTATGAATCATCATATTCGTTGATCATATCATGTCTTCAATAGTTCTAAAAAACGTATATGATAGTATATATAGAAAAATTTTAAATAAGTTTTTGAAAATATAATCTATCAAACACATTAATTAAAAAATATAACTTAAATAATAATATTAATATATATTTAAAAATTAATATGACTAGATGATTAAAAGTAGAAATTTAAATAAAATAATTAAAATTTTAAAAAATTTAAAAGTTTTTATTAAAAATAGTTTCAGAAACTAATATAACACCGTAATATATTTTTAAAAATCAAAATATTTCTTTAAAAATAAATTATTACAATTATATTATTGAATTAAGAGGTAACCATAGTATTCAAAGCAAAATAATATATTAAAAAATAATTTATAACATGCATATGTAGTAATTACTAAAATTCATACTCGTCAAATAATGATTTTAAATAATATTTTAATTATTAATTAATGCTAATCTATTATTAATTATAATCATAATTAAAATTTTAACATAAATTTCTACTAACATGCATGCTGACAACACTGGTTATCTTTTCTGTCTTTAGTAAGATGCTTATCATGCAGCAAAATATAGAGAAGTTGAGCAAATGCTTAAACAAAGCAATAAAAATGAATGATATCTAAAAAAAATGAAGCTAAGTTGCAGCGATCTACTGCGTCCGTCTCAAAATATAAGAGTTTTTTTTTTAACTAATTTATAATTATTAAGAAACATATATAATTTAGTTAATAATATTAATTTATTAATAATTTGTATTATTTTATGAAATTAACCTTAAAATTATTTAGATCCGTCTTGCTCTCTACTTGTACTTTTCATCTAAGTAAAATTAACAATAATAATATAATTAATATAAAATTTAAAATATTAAAATAATATATATAATAATGTTTTAATATAAACTAAAAAAATAGGATACCTACTGGTTACGGCCGACTATCAGTAAAAAAATTGAAAAATATATAAATAAAAATAATAAAATTTAATTTTACTTTTGATCTCAAGTATATCATATGTATAATTATAATCTTTTATATTCTAAAGATAAATTAAGTGTATGAAGTATTTTTTAATTTACAATCGAGTTATTTTATAAGTAATTTGACAATTTTTTAACAAAATCTCTTGAAATGATGATGTTAGTACAAGATATTATTGCTACAATATCAAGGTGACGTAGCAAGTAAAAAAATTATTTAGAAAATTTATTTATATTTATATTTAATAAAAAATATAAAATATACATATTATTTAATAATTATAAATATAATATATAATATATTTCGTAATTACTATTTATCTTGTGTTATAAATATAAGGTATATATAATATAAGTATATTATTGATATTAGATTTAGTCTAATAGTTTAACCACACGTCCTCGTAAGTTCATTTTGGAACGGAAGGTCTAAATTATCGATTATAAATCAGAAGATATTTGGGAATCCAATATGCCGTTTAGGATGTGAGACTAAAACTGCATATATGTGGTAATTGGGGTAAAAATTCATTTAAGTCAAATAATAATAATAATTATTATTATTAATTATAAGAGTTTTATTTTATTATTATAGAATAAGATAATTATTCTAGTAAATAATAATAATATTATATTTTAAAATTAATATTTATATTGTATTTATTATATTATTATTATAATTATTTTACATTTGTATTATTATATTATGTGATTAAAATTATTATTTGTATGTACAAATTAAAAAAAAATAAAGCGTTGATGAGCCTAAAAATTATAATGTAGTAATTAATTTTAATAATTATTATTTATGAAATATTTATTTTATTATTAATATTTAACTATATATTATTATTATTATTTTATTATGTTATTATTACTTTGAAAAAAGTCTTGGGAGAGTTCTTCCCAGGAGATTTGAAATTGTTCACCTAACACGTGGAATTTATTAATATCGATGTATCTATCTACCGACTGTATTAGTATCACATCTTTAAACGATTTAACTTTATTTATAGGATTTGAAAAAAAATATTGTGCATATACAAATTTAAATACATGTATATATGTATTAAAAAAGACATAATGAATTCATATGATATTTTGATAATATTAACTTTTATTTTCCTTCGTTATCTTAATTATTTTATATTATTTAGTGTTTTCCTTTTTCTCATTATATAAATATATTTATCATAAGTTAAAATAATGTCTTACACGAACACGTGTTTTTTCCCACCTCACTATCAATTGTTTCTCAATCAATGAGTCACTGGCGTATTCCCTATGTTTTTTTTGCTTTTCCCACTCACGTACTAAAAAACCTAATTCTCACTCTCACTCACACTTCTCCTTTCCCACTCACTCATTGATTGCTCTATTCCTTCCTTTTTCCACTCTCACGTACACACAACGCCTCAAAATACTCGAAAAATACAAAATAACTACCAACAAAAATCTAACCTTCAACGTCTGTAAATTTCACATATTCTATCAAATCAATTACTTATCATTCTTTTTATTTTTCTTTTTAAGTATAAACATCCATAAATGTCGAAGAATTATTTTCTTTAAATGTATAACTTACTATAGTTATATTATATAAATATATATATAACTTACCGAGTGAATAATGATAAAAATGATTTCATGTTTCTATGTTTCAAATTCATGTTGTTGCACTAAACATTTTTTTTATTTAATTTATCTTGCTACATCTTTAACTTTACCCCTCATTCTTTTCACATTCAATTTTATCACTCCAAAAATTAAAGTTATTATTTTCGTTCAAAGACGAAAAAAAAAAAAAAAGAAAAAGTACCTTATGCATTCTAATTATGAAAACTCGACATTTTCTCTTTTCACATCCTATTTTTCTTGTATTCACATTTTATACATTATGTAATTTTATATTTTTGTCCGGAGGACAGGCATTTATATATATATATATATATATATATATATATATATATATTTAAAAATAAATACCCTATATTTTACTATAAAATATAAATGAAATATATACTACCGCAACTTATTTTTATGAGAACATTGTTTCAAGGAGGGACAAATCCACGTACAAAGACCATGCCCCCAAACTTTTTACCCTTTATTTTTTTGCCATTTCTATTCTGACAATCCATTTATTTTAAAGAAAAATTTTAAAATATGTTTCACTGTTTTTTGTTTTTGGTAGGAAAATAGGTTCCACCATTACACATTGTTTATATTTATTTTTATAATTTTCGCAACTCACAAATAACTCCGAATGCTTGTATTTCATCCACATTAATTTTTTTATTATATAAACCTTTTTATTTTTGTTTTGTACCTTCTCCGAAGTAACAAGCACCAACAACTTTTATTACATACAAATATCGCTTTCCATCAACATTGATACAAACTCAACGAGCAATGGATACAAGTGTCAGCATGTTACGCGTTGTACATATTCCTATTATTTCCGACATCCGCCAACAACTCATTATTATGACTTGAGTTGTTATGACTTATTCATTGGTTCTTGTCGTGTTTATCGAAGAAGTAATTTTAGTTTTACAATTTTAATTGTTTAAATTAAATATTTATATTTTAAAAATTGATAAAATTAAGTTCAAAGTTCTATTTAATGTAAATTTCTCATAATGTTAGATCACATAAATTTCATTTAAATATATTGACGCGTGACTAAAAAAATTAAGTTTAATTAGAAGAATTTGAACTTTACATTAAAAACTAATATACCAAAAGACATCATGTTAGTGTGGGACGACCAACAAAGAGGTTGAGTTTCATGCCCTTAGCCTACTTTTCTATATTAGAGTTGGTACTATATGACATATGAAGTAGTACTAGGAGTGCATTACTATCATTCATGTTTACATGTAATTTTCTATGTTGTAATTAATAGTATGTGTGTTACTTAATTGTGTTTGTACCATGAACTTACTTAATTATGGTATATTTTTCCACTCCCTTCCATCGAATTGTTTGTATTTGGGCTAAATGCCACCTTGTAGGCAACGATGACTAGGAGCATTAGGATTGAGCTACACTTTTCATTTTGTTGCTTTTCTTCTAGTTTCATTTATTTTTGGATTGATGCTCTGATAGGACATGTGACATTGGGACAATTGTAATTAATTTATGATAGTATTTTTTGGTTTATATTTTATGACTCCTACAATGTTAGAAATTGGTCGTTTGGAGTGCTAGTAGGGGTTCATGTTTGTTTTTAAATTACAATATGTGAGCATGTAATGCGAAATCCTTTATCAATTGATGTATAATGAAAGTTTGAATTTATTTTAAATTTATTTATTATAATTGCATAGTATTGGAAGTAAAGAGTGTCACACCCATGACATGGGAAAGGTTGAGGAAGCTTCAAGAGGAAACACACAGGGGTAAGCTTCTTTAAAGGCCAATGAGGGCTCAATAGTGAACAAATTGATTTTCAATTTGTTTGGATATCATGTTATCCTTGTATAAACTTTTTTAGGACATGTTAATCTATATATTAAAGTGTAGTTTACTTGTTATTTTGTTGCATAGCTTGCATGTGGGCCAAAAGACCTAAACTAGCCTACAACACATTTTATAGACAACATTTTGGTCAGTAAAATCCTATCAAAGTTATGTGCGTTTTGGGCTACGCTTTCAGTCTTTTCTTTTTGGGTCTTTGATTAGCCTTAGGTTTAGTTTAAATGTAGCTAATTAGGATTAGTCTCTTTCCTATAAAAGGCCCTAATGTAATTAGTGTAATCATAATTGAATGAATCTAAAACTTGCATTACAAGCTATCTTGAAGAGTTCTTTCTTCTCTCGTTCTTGAGCAAAAACATATATTCCCATCAAGTTTTCATGAGGCTTGTGGAAAATGTCAATTCTCTTATCTAATCCCTTGGATTAGTGGTGAGTTCCCTTTCTCAATCTATCCTATTTTCTACTTTCTTCTTCAATTGTGTTTCTTGGTTCCAATTATTGTTCCTTTGAAAGCTTCTCTAAATCGTGTGTATGCATGTGGATCTTGGGGTTCATCAAGTGGTATTCATATCTTTCATGCTTCACATGTTGTAATTGATGCTTTATCCATGGAGATTGCACATTTATGGGTGCGCCATCTAAGTAAGTACCATGGCAAATTCAGTTGCAATTTCTAGCTTTAATTTTGGTGTTTCCTGATTCTTTTTTGTTATGGTTTTGCATAATTCACATAGTGATTCTTGAATTGAGTTCTTGTAAATCACATATTTGATAATTACAATTCTCGATCTAGCTATTGCATGATGTTTCTTACTAGAAATTTGTGTTCTACTAATTAAGAGTTGAATTTGGCTAGCATGTTTTGGACGAGTTGAATTTGTTTTGTTTCAATTGAGGTACAATAGTTTGTGTTTATAAAGTGCACACTAATTTTTGATGAAAATTGTGAGTAAAATACACGAGTTCTTGGAGTTTTATGAGTAACCCGTGGTGTAAGTTTTGAGAAAATTGTGTAACCTTGTATACCCAAAAAAAGTGTGAGAAAGAGTTTTCAAAAGTGAAAAAAAGAAAGGTATTTTTTGGCAAGAAAAGTTCAGTAAAAATGGAGTATTAACTACAGAAAATAAAGAAAGCAAAAAAGTAAGAGTGAAAGATCCAAGACAAAATAGTGATACCCCTAATTACTAGAATTGATTTAGTACTAGTGTTGTTGCATAGTTTTGATTCTTGTGTTGCATTTCCTTATGGCCGAATAAATCACATGTTGTTCCTATATGTTTTGGATTTGTTTATATTCCTTATGAGTTTTCTAATTGACACATAAATTCCTTGAGTTAGCTTTCATTCTTGAACTTTTTAGTTTGTCTTTCTTAACTTCTATAGTTTTGTCTTTGAGTTTTCCTTCTTTTGGACTTCCTAAAAGTATAAATATTTGAGTTTTCCTTCTTTTGGACTTCCTAAAAGTATAAATATTTTCTTATCTTTCACTTGTAGTTTGGCAAATTTATTTTTAGTAGAATATTGGTTCATAGCACAAGTCATAGAAAGGAAATTGAGTGAAAAAGGCAAGAAGTACACTAGAGAAAAAATCTCAAAGTGTGCATACACAAGTGGTTAAGAGTAGACATTACTGAGTGGTGAGTTGTATTGTTTATTTTGCTCATGGTTTTTGTGCAGGTTGGTAAGGTTTATTTGCATCCTTGAGGTGAGTCTTTGAGGAAGAAAAAAGCATGGAAGAAAGTAGTGAAAATTTGGAAAGTTGTTCCAAAAACCAAGCAAGTTATGAAATACATGAGATTGGAGGAGAGGTTGGAGAGACTTAGGAGATAACAAAAGGAAGGGATAGATTCAATGAGGAAAGACACCCAAAGTTTCAATGCCAAGATTGAGACCTTGAGAAGCAAATTGGTGACCTCTATACATGAAAGTGAAGGGAGCCATGATAAGGGTCACAAAAGTATACATAGTTGGTCATTTAGGTTCAAAAGGAGTGAGAGGCCTAAAAGGCATATGAGGAATGAAGAGAAGCCTAGGAAATGTCCTTTAGATGGGTTGAAGTGTAAGATCCTTCCTTTCTAGGAGATGAAAACCCAGATTCCTACATAGATTGGGAGATGAAGGTAGAGCAAAATCTTAAGTGCTTTAACTTTAATGAGATGACAAAAATGAGGTTGGTTGTCATTGAGTTTTGTGGGTATGGCCTTGTATGGTGGAATCAAATATCATGACATTAGAAACATGAGGAGGCCCATCCATTTAGAATTGGGTTGGGTTGAAAAAGAAAAAGAAATGGTGAGGTAGAGAGTGAAAGTTCCCAAGAGGACCCTTCCTCATCTAGTGAAGAAAAGTCTTCTAGTGATAGTTTTCAATATAAGGGTGATCTCCTCATAGTGAGAAAGCTTATGTGTACCTTAATTGGAGAGAAAATCAAATCTCAAACGGAGAATATTTTCCATTCTAGGTACTTAGTCTTAGGAAAACTTTGCTCTTTCATCATAGATGGTGGGAGTAGTGTGAATGTGGCCAGCCTTAGGCTAGTGAAGAAATTAGCTCTACATACCTTACCACAGCTTAAGCCTTACAAGTTATACTGTTTGAGTGAGGGATGAGATGGTAGTAGACAAACAAATGTCCTTGGCTATTACTCTTAGGAAGTATAAGGATGAGATCTTATGTGGTGTGGTTCCCATGAAAGTCACTCATATTTTGTTGGGTAGGCCATGACAATATGATGATAGAGTAACCCATGATAGGGTCTTAAATAGGTTCTCCTTTGAACATATGGGGAAAAAGGTTGTTCTCAAATCTTTGTATCCAAAAGAGGTTTGTGGGGATCAAATAAAAATAAAGAAAAAATAGAGGAGGGAAATAAAAAAAATTGAGAAGGTCGAAAAAGCCAAGAGAAAAGAAAATGAAAAAACTAGAGAGAGAAAAGCAAGAGTGATAGAGAGAGGTAAAAGGAAAGAGGCAAGTTGGAGAGGAAAGCAAGAAAGAGGATAGGACATAAGAGAAGAAAGAAACTTTATGATTAGGAATGAGAGGAATTAAGAAAGTTATGTTAATGGGGAAGAGTCTTTGCTTACTAACTCCTAATGTATTTCACTTGTGTTATGAGTCTTCTCTTTTTGTAGGTTTGAGGAAAGTTATAAAGGAGTTTGGAAGTGACATTCATGTAAAGGAAGCTCTTGATTTTCACATTCCAAGAACATTCATGCCTCCTACAAATGCATTTTCACTTGTTCCAAGAGATCTTATATCTTGTGCAAATGGCATGTATCCTAAAAGTTATATTATTGATAGGAAGTCCCTAGGATCTCCTTGAAGTCTTGGACGTCCAAGTCTTCTTAGTGTAGGAGCTTGCCAAAAAGATTGAAAGAACAAAAGGGAAGAAACAAGAAAGAGGTGGAGGTAGCTTTATATATCTTTCCTCACGCCTAACTTGGTTTAGGTAGGAGGTTATCCTATCTTGCTATCCAAACAAGCTACAAGATTATCCTAGCCTAACTTATGCTTATCCTATCTACATAGCCAAACAAGCAAGCCTTTAATGTACTTTGAGGCTTAAGCTAATATTTACAAATGATCCTTAAATGACTATCAAATGATATTCTCATGCTTCTAAGGAGTAAAGGAGCAAGCCCATACATAGTATATGGTTGGGCTTAGGCTTGGGCTTGAACTTTGCAAGCTTCTAACTTGGGCATGAGTCCTCTAAGCTTTTGAGTACTCGACTAGTTTTTGAAGTACTTCTTCTTGCAATCTTCTTAGCCTTTTTCTAGTCATAGGACTTTTAAGTGCTAGACTATCCTTTTCCTCTTGCTCTTCTTCAATGTCCTCTTGAGTACTGACTAGATCCTTATCAATTATTTTATTCATTCTATCTTTAAATCCTTTGAATTTTATGGTGTTTTGATGCATGCTTAAGGACAATATAAGTCAATTTTTAATGTGTCATCTAGGTTGATTGGACTATCCTTATGAAAGTTAAAGGATGTTGTGTGTCCAAGGAAATGAGTTTCCACATATTGGACTTGAATTAGAGGCCTATGACTAAAGTGGACTAAATGAGATTTTGGGTGGACCCTATTGTGAAATTTCTAGGAATTTTGTATATGGCTTTTTTAGTAAAGGCATTTGTGTAGAAAAGTTATTGCGAGTTTGTGAATTCTTAGGAGTGTTTAGGAATTTTAAATTGCACGAAGGTGTTGTTGATGAGCATTCACTTGAATTAAAGAGGGAAGATATATTTTGTTCATGTGTAGTCCCTATATATTCCTTGCATATATTTGAGCATGATAGACTTGATATGTTATCCTTTGACTTTGGAAATGATAGTATGCATTCTTATGAATTGGAAAATATTGATGAGTTCCCTTGGTGTGATATATTTCTTACAAGTGCAACTTCTATATTTTCATTACATCTATATAGGCATAATATTATTTAATTGCATTGCCTTAATTTGGGAAAGGGTGTTGTATATTCTTCTAACTTGAAATGGCTGATGTGAATTCCCTTAACTTAGGAGAAGATTATATTTAATTTTCAAGTGCAACCTTTATACATTCTTTGCACATATATATAAGCATCAAAGTAAGGTGGAATATGGCTTTGGGTTGAAAAATAATGCTATACATTTTCCATATAAAGCCCTTATGCCTTCTTTTAACATATGTAGGCATAATGAGACTAGTATTTACTATGATCTTAGGTGTAGTATATTGACCTTTTGAGTCCTAAGACATATTGTCTCAATTCTTAATTAAAATAATTCATAGAGATCATTGAAAAACAACATTGAGCATCTCCAAAAGTTGGTGTTTATTGCATGATTATTTTTATGATCTTTCTTTGGAGCATATTATGCTTAATATATGTCTTAGTTACCTTGCTTATAGGTACATGTTTAAGACTATTGGTGGAGCCTCGATTCATATCTTTGATCCATGAGAAACATGGATTTAGTCTCCTTATGAGTAAGTTCCTCTTCCATTAATCATGGCATATGACCCATCCTTGTCTTTTATTTTATAAGCACTAAGTTCCTAATTTGAGAACAAATTCTTTTCAAGAAAGGGAGCATGATACGAATATGGAAAGGGAAGTCATGTACATGGTAAGGGGACTCAAGGAACATGGAACTAAGGTTGGAATGGTTTCATAACTCAAGGAAAAACAAGCTAGACTTCAAAAATAAGCCTAAGGAAAGGTATAAGAGGTAGGCTTCCTTAAGGGCTAAGGAGAGCCTAACACATATAGGTGCTCATCTTATGAATATAGAAGGGCATGAAGATGATCTTTAAAAGGCTTTGAAGACCAAGAAGCCTATTGTAATTGAAAGACACATGACATGGGGAAGGTTGAGGAAGCTTTAAGACGAAGCACACAAAGGGATGTGCGTTAAGGAACATGGAAATCATGGACATGCTAAGGGGACTCAAGGAACATAAAACCAATGTTGGAAGGGTTTCATAACCCAAGAGAAAACAAGATAGACTTCAAGGATAAGTTAAGGAAAGATAGAAAAGGTGAACTTCCTTAAGAGCTAAGGAGAACATAACACACATAGATGTTCATTTTATGAATATGGAAGGATATGAAGATGACCTTCAAGAGGCCTTGGATACCAAGAAGACTATTGTACTTTAAGAGGAAGCACACAAAGGGATGAACCTCTTTAAAAGCCAAAGAGGGCCCAATAGTGGACAAATTGTTTTACACTTTGTTTAAATGTCATGTTGGCCTTGTATAAATATTTTAGGACATGTTAATCTTTATATTAGAATGTAATTTACTTGTTATTTCGTTGCATAACTTGCATGGGCCAAAAGGCCCAAACTAACCAATACATTTTAGAGACCAATATTGTGGTCACTAAAATGCTATCAAAATTATGTGCATTTTGGACTATGTTTTTAGCTTTGTTTTTGGGCCTTGCGTAGCCTTAGGTTTAGTTTAAGTGTAGCTAATTAGAGTTGGTCTCTTTCTTATAAAAGACCCTAATATAATTAGTATAATCATAATTGGGTGAATTTAAAACTTGCATTGCAAGCTATCTTGGAGAGTTCTCTCTTCTCTTGTTTCCATCAAGTTTCATCAATTTAAATTTTCATCAAATTTCCATGAGGTTTGTGATAAATCTCAATTCTCTTATCTAATCCATTTAATTAGTAACAAGTTTTTCTTTTCTCAATCTATTGTATTTTCTATTTTTTTCTTCAATTATGTTTTTTTGATTCCAATTGTTAGTCATTTGAAAGCTTCTCAAAATCATGGGAATGCATGTGAATATTGTGGTTCATCATTTACACACCTTACACCAAGCCCAAAAAAAAAAATCCATGTTTGCACCATTTTTTTATACCAACGTGCCAGTCCATAGTCCAATCAAAATGTATTGTAAAACAGAATTCATAGATACCAATATCATAGGAAATGCCACTCCAACACCAATTTGTCAATGAGCATGGATCCACCCATATCAAATGTCTAAACCTTACAAACAACTAAAATTTCTAAGTACAAGAAAATTACGTTTAACCGTAAACAAAAGCCAATGCTAGAGATTAAAAAGCAATGCTAAAGTGATATTAGCGTTGGCGATGATAGCAAACTAAAATATTAGAAGTAAAGTTTTTTGTCTAATTTTTCCTACCAACATTAATTATTACTGGCACAAACAAATGCAAAAATTTAGGTTAAATAAAACTGTAAATAATTGACACAACTACTGTATCATATCCATGAATTAGATGCCAAGACACCATTAGCATCAGCTTTTATATATGTTAATGCTATATATAAATTCGAGGGTAGACTAGGACAATCGATGACAAAATTACATATTTGGATATTTTATATATTTTAATTGAACAATAATAATAGTTATGACAGTAATATCAATGATGATAGAGACAGTAATAATGATGGAGATAATGACCACAGTGTAGTGATAATAGCGATAATGGTAGTGGTGGTGAAAGTGGTGATAATGATAGTGATAATGGTGGATGTGAAGTAACACACATTGATTATGATATTTATAATTATGTTTTAATTTTAGAGTTTTTAATCTTGATATAATGATTATTATTATTGGTGCTCATAATCTCACATAATTATTCTTTCTTTATTGAATTTATAATTTTATAGTCATCAAGTGATAAAAATTTTTAGTCATTTTTCAATTATTTTTCATTTTATAGACAAGTTTAGGTTAACATTATACTTAAATTTTTTTGTTTTAATAACATCCCAGTCATGAGGACTAATTTAATATATATATATATATATATTAAAATAATATTGAAAGATCTTATTTTCTCAAATATTTTTGTCCTCGTCTATGTATTGAAATATAACAATAAATTATTAAATCTATTTTTATAATTCATGATATTCTATTTATCAATATGTTAAAACAATATACTCATGAAAATAACTTGTGTTATTATATTTTTCTTAATATTTTGTAGAAAAAATATTTTGAAAAGTTGGTATAAAATACTTGTCTTGGAACTGGAAATGAGCCAAGTTTTACTCGAGAGTGGAATAAGGCAAAAAGTGATTATTTTATTACCCACTTGCTTGTTGGATGCTAAATCTAAAAAACATGCCTTGTTATAAGTTAGTGTAGGGGTGCAGGATTGTAGGGCTATGATATTTGGGAACGTTGGATTTATCTGTTGTTAATTTTATCTCTTTTTGTGCTAGGATTGGTATGTTTTTAAGAATAAAAAAAATGTTTATAAAAAATTACTTAAATACTTGTCCTTTAGAGAAAATACAAAATTAAATATATAAAATAAATACAAATTAAAAAATTAACCAATTATAAAATAATTTGTACAATGAGCAGGAAGCGCATGTCTCATGTGGGACATTATTTTAATATACAATAAAACATTTATATAATAAAAATAAAAAATAATTAATATATCATAAAGAATAAAAATAAAAAATAAATTATACATTAATAATATAAAATAATTTTAATCACAAATTACTGTATATAATAATTTATTAATTTTCAAATAATTATTCTAAAAATCATACTTTAATTTTTTATAGTTGAAAGCATAAAATTACTTTTCGGTGAGCATACACAATTTTATTGTATGAATTAATATTTTTTTAATAGATACATTTAATTAAATTTATATGTGTACAGTATCTTTAATTTGCATCCAATAATAAATAAAATAAAATTATTTAATACCGGTGCATCCGTTTGAAACGTGCAGTTGTTTATAAGGAGAAATTGAAATTCATTACAAGCCTGTACAACTATATATTATACAATTTAAAAATAAGGAGAAGATACTCGAACTTCACTATAAAAAGACATTATTTGAGTCGCAGAAGATAGATAGCTAATTAACCATGGCTTCTATATCACATCCATCTTTTTCGTCCCTCAACTTCTCTGCATCCTTTCCCATATGTGTTTCCTCTTCTTTCATGTTACCTGCACCGTCTCAAAAACCATGCCAATGTAGCAAATCTAAACGCCATGGTCATGTATTCAAAGTTGCATGCAATGGTAACAACTCAAACGACAACCCTACCAATAGGAGGGACGTTCTGATTGGCTTTGGAGGACTTTGTGGTGCTACTACTCTTGGCAGTAATCCAGCCTTTGCTGCTCCAGTGTCCACCCCTGAGCCCACTAGTTGTGTTCCACCAATCATTCCTGACCCTGACTACAACTGTTGCCCACCATCTCCTGTGGTAGACTTCAATTTCCCTACCGACACCAATCTCCTTCGTGTTAGACAACCCGCTCATTTGGTCAGTGATGAGTACATAGCCAAGTATAAGGAAGCCGTTAGGCTCATGAAAGCCCTTCCAGCTGATGACCCTCGCAATTTCACCCAACAAGCCAATGTCCACTGTGCTTACTGTGACGGTGGCTATCGCCAACTTGGTTACCCTGACCGTGAACTCCAAGTCCATTCCTCCTGGTTATTCTTTCCTTTCCACCGTTTGTATCTCTATTTCTATGAGAGAATCTTGGGGAGCTTGATTGGTGACCCAACCTTCGCTTTACCATTTTGGAATTGGGACAATCCCCCGGGCATGGAAATCCCTCAGTTTTACACGGATCAAAGTTCTCCCCTCTATGACCCTCTGAGGGATGCCCGTCATCAACCACCAGTTATCGTAGACCTAGACTATGATCCCAAAAATGACCATTCGGGTGAGGATCCAAGAAAGCAAATAGAGACCAACCTGCATATAATGTACAGGCAAGTTGTGTCACGTGGTACACGCCCAAGCCTCTTCCTCGGAAAAGGTTACCGTGCCGGATGTCCACCTAACCCCGGTGCGGGCTCTCTGGAACTAATTCCACACAATACTGTTCACACATGGACTGGTTCAGAACTCGGTGTGGACATGGGCGAATTGTATTCGGCTGCAAGAGACCCCATTTTCTTTGCTCACCATTCAAATGTGGATAGGATGTGGAACATATGGAAAACAGACATAACAGGAGGAAGAAGAAAGGATTTCACTGATGATGATTGGCTAGATTCTAGCTTTCTCTTCTATGATGAGAACAAGAATCTTGTGCGTGTCAAGGTCAGAGATAGCCTTGACTCGAGAAAGTTGGGGTATGATTACCAATATATCGACCTTCCATGGCTCAAGAGTAAGCCAACACGCAAATATCCTCGCCCTGCTGCAAAACAAGCTTCTGAGAAATTATCGTTCCCCCTCACTTTGAGTTCCATTGCACGTACAACTGTGAACAGGCCAAAGGAGGAGTCACAGAGCGAGGAAGAAAAGGAGGAGGTGTTAGTGATAGATATTGATTATGATAAGACTAAAGGTATCAGGTTTGATGTATTTATCAACGACCAAGGTGACGATCAGATACGACCCCTCGATTCCGAATTTGCGGGAAGTTTTGTTACTTTGGCTCATTCTCATCTACATGGGGACGGAAGCACGAGGACTACTACTTCTTTCAGATTGGGAATAACAGATTTGTTGGAAGATATTGAAGTAAAAGATGATGATAGTATTGTGGTCACACTGGTTCCAAGATACGGGGAAAAGTATGTTACAATTAAGTGCATCAAGATAAAGCTTGCAGCTTTGGAGGATGAAAATATATAATAATAATCAACCACGTAATTGTGTGGTGTGGTATGGTGTGCTTTGATCTTCCAATGATCTTTTGTCATTTGTGTGTGCTAGTGTGTGAGAGCATGTGTCAAAGTTAATTTCCTTAGAATTTCAAATCTCTTTTACTTTCAGCTTAAATTAATAACTCCATCTGGAGATATGAATTGAAATTCGAGGAATTTATCTAATATAATTTGTTATATATGATTGATGTTTCTTAATTTTATTTTATTATAATTTAACTTAAATATCTTTTTAATTCCTATCATTTAAGTATTTAATTTTTTAGTCTTAATAAAATTATTTTAATCTTTTAATTCTAATAATTTATGCATGTATTTTTTTAGCTCTTATAAAATTATTTTGATAATTTATTTCTAAAAATACATGCTCATGTAGATGACAACTAGCGTGTCAACATGATATTGGTTGTCCATGTAATCTTCAAAGGAAATTCTCTAACAGCCATGTAATAAATAATCAAAAGAAACTCAAATAATATTTCAAACATTAAAATAATCAAAATAATTTTATAAACACTAAAAAATATTTAAGCCTTTCCTATAACATAAAGAAATAACTCTCTGTACGATGTTCAAAGAATTTATGCATTATAAATTGCTCTTATAAATATTTCTTATATAATTTTTTATTTTTTATAATATATGAATATTAATAAAACGTTTTTTTTATATATAAGAAAATATAATATATTAAAATATATAGATTGAAGGATAAAGTGTTGTAATTTTAATAGAAATAAATCAAGGAGATTAAGAGAAAAATTGACCAAATTCTATAAATAGATGGTTAGCATTTTTTTCTTCAATTAACATAAGTATTCATAATACAAAAGAAAAAGAACATATGGGTATATTCATATTACAGAAAGATGTGTATTTTTAACGAGGCTCCAAGAGATGGAGGAGCAATGGGGAAAACAAATAAGCAAAAGAAATAGTCTCAGGTAAAATGGTTGAGTGCTTTCTTTATTTTTGAATCCGCCTTCTCCATACATTCCATTGTAAAAGCTTAGTCATTTAGAAGAAACAATGCACATACCTACTTGAACATATATGCACAAAGTAATATATTACTAAAATGAAAATTGGGAGGCCTGAAACTCAGAGGGTGGGACAGGTTCTTGCTTAAATGAAATTTGATTCCATATTCATTGATGAGCAAATTTAAAATCTTTCATATGTATAAAGATCTAATGTGTCCATTGTGACATAATACTGGAGCTAGTCAACCTTCTACCAAAACAGTAGTAAGTTCTTATCATACATCAAACACATTAAAAAGACATTAGCTACTTTTAATCATAAACTCAAATTATTTATTCTTGTTCCTTGGTTGGAACCATTGACAAAATAAAAGCATTATATATACTATTTTTTTCTTCAAGCAACCATATAACCTTATTTGTAATAGTAAGCTTCTCCACATCCTTCAGAACATGGAACAAGTAGTGGCATAGAGAACTTCTCAGAGAAAGGATTGGACATTCATTAATGATTTCACAACAACTTCAGGGAGAGGAACTTTAGTTTTGACCAGAAGTAGTTTTGAAGAGTCTCCGACGTCGTTGGCCCTTAATATAATCACCCCTAACAACCTCATGTTAGAACCTACACTAACCTTTGTTAATAGGAAATGCTTGTTAATAATTCAAAAGATATTATGAGAACATTTATGTTGTAGAAAGTAAAATCAAAATCATCAATGATACAAACTAAATAAAATAATCTGGATCATACAAACTGTAACAAAGAAAACCATATATTGCATTCTATAACTACCAGTTCCTTTACAAATTTTGACGTATAACATATTGACTTTTTCTATATTAAACCACAACAGAAGAGAATATCACAAATCCAAGCCAACAAAATGTCTTTCTATTTATCACTCAAGGAATGGAAATTTACTAAATTCAGCATTAGAATTAGAGAATTCAAGTGTTACAATATATAGTTCAAAACTTCACGATGTTGAATATAAGGAAAATGGCTATTTCCAATTTCAATAATAAATAAAAAGAAAATGATACTGAATTTTTAACATTAATTTTCTACTAATTTTAGCAACTAATGAATTTAGTAGTTAATTTTAAGATAATTAAATATGTATTAGCTATGATTTTATTTTCCTAGTTAGAATAAAATATTAATTTATTTTAATATGTAACTTTACCAAAAGTGTAATACCATTCTTGCATTCTAAACCCAACTATGCATTCTTTTTTTCTCATTCTCCTGTTTTTTACCCCACTCTTGTTATCTCATTTTTTTCATTTTTGACTAAACATTCCATTCTCATATTCTCAATTACATGTTTCCTTCTTGCATTTTTTACTATACAATTTAAAGGAAATGAAAAGAGACATCGAAAGAGATTGATCGTTCTCTATTTGGTAGGTTCTTAAACCCTAAACAAATGATTATTTCTCTCGATGCTTCTCATTTCAAGTATCTATTTTTTCTCAACTTTTAAAGTTTAGTTGTCGCAAGATTTCTTAGTCACATATTTGTTTTTTTTTTTTTTTCTAAATTCTCAATTTATTTTTCTCAAAATTCCTTATACGTAGATATAAGGTTTGATTTTTTTATTGAATTTGAATTTTGATTATTAATGTTGGCTTGTTTCTCAGTGCATAATAGATAGATGGGGTTGCAATTATTGCTACGGATTGCCAATGTCTCATTGCCAAGGTTTCGATCCAAATGGATTTAGTGTTTTTCAATTAGTTTCTTTCATTTATAGTAAATTATGATGGACAAAAAAAATTGTAAAATCTCAGCCTCTTTTTGGTGAGATATAGCTGTTGGTGCGAAATTTGCTTGTAATGTAATGTAATGCTGTTGGTGAATCTTACTGACCACTAAAGGTGTCATATTTGCTAAAGATATATTCTCCTCATTTTTCCTTTTTCAAGCATTATTATCTGGTTATTTAGATGTATTTTGATTTGAATAGCATAGACAGGTAATAGTTTCATTCTTACCGTTACATATTAGGAAGTAGTTTAGTTGTAATGTTTATATCTTCTGTTTAGAAAAAGATCTTCTAGATAGAGTGCAAGGTTCACTTTACAAAGTAAAATACAAGTGGATCACCATTTGATAAGAAAATTAGAGGCACAGTGTAACGTGTTGTCTAAATATTGTTGTAGTACATGATGATGAATTGACCATATTCATCTTTTTAAGCACCTTGAGGCCAGGCCGCTAACCCAAAAGAAGTAACTAACATTAGTATGGAATTTCGGATATTTATTAAACTAGTTTTATCTATAAGAAGTCTGATAAGAGAGTGAGCAAAACCCAAATCTATAACAAATAGCGTGAATTGTTAAGTACATATTGCAAATAGTTTCATTTTCACGTGGTTTCCAGCTATTCCCCTTGTTGTGTGGTTCGCTCAATCAATTACAAGTACAATTATGAAAGATTTTTTTATTTTATTTTAAGGTATAATTTTGGTTTAACCTTTTCTTTTAATCTAAACCAGTACATATACTAACATGATTCTATCTTTAAAGGCACTGTCCTAACAGTGATATTTAAAATACCTCTTTCTTTGGGACTATACTATCTAATGTCAAGTAGCGATTCAGCAACACTCTCAAATGTGAAAAGAACGTATAAAACTAGAGTTACCCCTTGCTTTATCTAAAACTTGTCACTCCATATTATTTATTTTCCTACCATTAAACTAATATGATTTATAAATTATGAAAGAACATTATAGTTTAATCATCCAAATTTATATTTTTTCTCAGTTGTAATACTAAAATGGTGTACGATTCAAGAACAAGATTGATTACATTACTAGAAGGAAGTAATGCCTAAATGGAATTACATTCCTTTTAATCTCTGGAATATCATTAATACTAAGTAATCATTTATATATATGTTTCTATGTGAAATCATAAGATTCCTCCAATACATTGTGTAATTAGATGTGTTGTTGCATTTAATTATATGCTTTATGCAGCAATTAGAGTCAGAGACAGGTAGATTAATGCTAACCCACCTTGAAGATGACCTTCGAAGAGCTCGCTCTTAGGTTCTTTTCTCTCTCATTATACACACAATACTGCATAAATTTTTTATTTAACTTCTTCGAATGATTATTATTTATGTTGTTTAATTTATCGAGGACTATTTTTGTTGGTGAAAGGTTTAGATCTTGTTGTATTAATTACAATAAATCTTTTTGTACTAATTTTGTTTATCTTACTACTAATTTTGTTTACCTTACTACTAATTTTTAGCTCTATTGATGACATTGATTTTTTATTCATTATTTTGTCAATTTTCATTTTTTTTTTCTTTATTTCTTTCATTACTATGCGAACTGAAATTGTGATAAATCTTTTTAGTTTGGGGTTTATAGTGTATAGTTTAAATTTTGTTGTATTAATTTTATTTACTTTCTTATAAATTTTTAACTCCATCGAAGATATTTACTTTTTCGTCTTTATTTTGTCGATTTTCATATTTTTTTATTACCTTTGTTTCTTTTAGTACTAGACGAACTAAAATTATGATAAATTTGTTTACTTTAGAGTTTAGGATTTTGTTCTTATTGTATTAATTGTGATATATCTTGTTATATTAATTTCATTTACCTTTATAACAATTTTCTAATTAATAGGAGACATTGACTTTTTTGATTTCATTTTGCTCATTTTTGTATTTTTTGTTGCCTTTGTTTCTTTTGTTACTAGCCAAATTAAAATTGCGATAAATCTGTTTAGTTTATAGTTTAGAGTTTAGTAGTTTTTGTATTAAATGTGATAAATCTTGTTATATTAATTTTGTTTACCTTCTTACAATTTTCAGCTCAATTTGTGACACTCACTTTTTCGCCTTTATTTTGTCAATTTTTGTGTTTTTTTTTCTTGCCTTTCTTTATTTCATTACTAGGCAAACTACAATTGGAATAATTATGTTTATTTTAGTGTTTAGGATTTAGGGTTCAAGTTTTAGATCTTGTTGTATTAATTTTGATAAATTTTGTTTAGTTAGTTTTATTTACCTTTCAACCAATTTTCACCTTAATTAGAAACATTGACTTTTTCGTTTTTATTTTTCCAATTTTTATGTATTATTTTTACTTTTGTTTCTTTCATTACCAAGAGAACTAAAATAAAAAAAAAAAGTTTAAGATTTAGGGTTTAGGATTTAGGATTTAGGATTCTAGATTTAAGGTTTAAATCTTATAGAATTAATTCCGATAAATCTTGTTATATTATTTTTATTTATCTTTCTATCAATTCTCAGCTCAATCGAAAATATTATCTTTTTCGTCTTTATTTTACTGATTTTTAGGGGTTTAAGAGTCACTAATAAATTAAAACATAAATAATAGATTTTGGGTTGTGGTGATGCAGGTGGAAATATAACATTTTGGTGAGTTCAACTGTTTCTTTTATCTGTTTTCTAAATGCAATTTCAATTTTTATGGGTTTGATTTTCATGGGAATTTTAATGTCTTAAAAACTTTAGCTTTGAAGTTTGAAATTAAAAAATGGTAGTTGTTGGAAGAGAGCCCCAGGTGGCACAACTTACTCTGCTTGTCTTGTAAGTGATAACAATCATCCTTTTGTGCATGCTTTTGAGTTAGGAGGGGCAGGAGAAAGACTGATGTGCTAGATATTAACTATCCTCTGTTTCTCTATTGATAATGCAGGATGCCTATCGAAAAGGTTGTACATATCCACCTAGGTTAAGAGGTGATAGAGTCAAATAATGTGAAGGTACTTGTCCTAAATTTGGTTATTGTTCTAGTATTAAGTGAATGACAGCCACGAATTAGAGAAAGATACTTCTCTTAGCGGATTAGTGTACAAAGTGATTTAATTTGTTTTATATTCTTGTAGTTGTTACTAATCATGCTATTAGCATTCAAAAATATATTGGCTTTTCTACATTTCTTCTTCTGGTTATGTTGTAGATATTTATGAGTGTAGATATTGCAAAAAAAACCAAAGGATTTTGTTTAAATTTTGATCACCATAGCTAAACTTTAGATTCTTCCTCTTCAAACTTTAGATGAATTGAATAGAGATGGGTGAAAATTTAGTTCTAGTTTTAGAGTTGGTGGTGAAGAAGCAGAAGAGTGAAGAGGATGGACATTGGCCAGAAAGCACAGACTTGAATCTCCTAAGATAATAGACTTGTGAGTTGTAGGCTGATTTACAAATTACAACCAACAAAGTAGTATATATACCAAGGAGTACGAACAACAAGTATGCTCTCTCTGTCTCCCTACGTCCATTACCCTCATTTGTCATAATGAATTCTCAGTCTTTTAGAAAAGAAAAAAGAAAGAAGAATTGATTAAATTAAAACGTGAGGCAAAGCTCAAAGGTGAATTTTATGTTGACTCGAAAGCCAAGATCTTGTTTATTATTCAGATCTGTGCCCATATTTCACCAATTTTTTGCTTCTTACATCTAAACTCTTCATTTCTAACTTTTTAGCATCAATGCTCTCTACCCTAAGATAAGAAAGATTCTCAAGTTATTGCGACTCAGACAAGTATTACTTATAACCAAACTTCTTTACTTTTACTATGTAGTTACCCTAAACCTTGATTTTAAAATTAATAGTTAGGTTCTTGTCTTTAACACTTTAATTATATTGAGATCCTTATAATTCTGAAATGGATTTTGAAGGATATATGTATTTCTCAAAGTTAATGAAGCACATAGTCAACAAGCCGCAATCAACCTTGACAGAAGAATAATAGTAAGGTTCCTATTGTCTTGTTTTATTATAAATTAGGTGACATTTTTAAGGCTTTAATGGCATGATGCTTGTGTAATTTGCAGGTGATCAAGTAATTTTTTGGGGGAACTTTTTTTCTGTTGTTTCATCACTACCAAATTATCCTTCAACTTTATTTTATGGGTTGCCTAAATATTGCACATTGTTAACTTTAGCTTGACATTATTTTGATCTTATTATATCTCTTGTATAATAATAGCTTGTATAATAATATCTTGTATATGAAAATTATGTTATTTGACGGATAAAAAAATGTTCTTGGCTGTTAACAGATGTGTAATGGAGACCTCTATCTAAGTTTGAGGTGCTGAAAGTAATGTCTGTGACTGTAAGTAGTTTAATGACATTCTTGTTAGGTATACAATCTAGTGTAGTTCACTCTAATGGTTCATTACTTGTAAGAAGGTTGGTTTTGATTATACAATTTATAAGAATTTATTAAATTATTGGTTACTTAGATGTACTAATTTATTAATCTTGGTATTTTTCCTTTATAGGATCAAAGAAGTTTTTTTCTCCCGGTTACTAGAGCATTGATCTTGGTCCAAGTAGAGGTCTGTCATACTATGTGACTTTATATTTTGTTCTTTCTTACATATTCTTCAATATTCCATTTTTTATTTTTCTTTAAAACGTGGCTCAAACCATATAGCCTCAAAATATACTATTTTTTATTTAGTTATTACGTTTAAATATATGCTTTAAGTATATGTAATTCATTACAAGAAACATGTTTTTTAGCGACCGAAATTAGCGACGGCATTTGACGGTGGCTAAATAGAGACGGAATTAGCGACGAAACAGGAATTTTTAAAAGTTAGCGACCGATTTTAGAGACCGAAAATATTAAAAAAATAAAATATACATATTAGCGACGGAAATAGCGACGGACTTTCAGAAAAAATAAAAAATATATTAGCGACCGATTTAGCGACCGAAATTAAAAATCATTTTACAATAAAAAAGAAATTATTAGCGACGGAATTAACGACCGAAATTTTAAAAGTTAAAATATTAAAAAACATTAGCGACCGCTTTAGCGACGGAATTAGCGACCACAATTCTAAAAAAATAAAAAAATTAATTTCGCGACCGATTTAGCGACCGAGATTTTAAAATAAAAATAAATAAATAAACGTTTTATTAGCGACGGAAGTTGCAAAATTTTAAAAAAAAGTAAATAATAAATTTAGCGACGGCTTTAGCGACCGAAAATAAAAATTATTAAAAATAAAAAAGGAAATTATTAGCGACCAAAATTCTAAAAATAAAAAAATAAAAATAAAAAAAATAATTTAGCCACCGATTTTGCGACCGACGTTTAAAAATAAAATTAGATAAATAAAAAACGTTTATTAGCGAAGAAAATAGCGACGGAATTTGCAAAATTTAAAAAATAAAAATAATAAAATTAGCGACCGAAATTTAAAACATTAAAAAATAAAAAAAGAAATTATTAGTGAGGGAATTAGCGACCAAAGATTAACGAAAAAATAAAAAAAAATTAGCGACGGATTTTCAAAATTTCGAACAAAAATTTTCCCTCCTATTTTTCCCTCTTTTTCCTTCTCCCACCTTTATTTAAACACACCTCCTCTCCTTCCCATTATTGTCTCCTCTCATTCCCTCCTCTCCTTCTCCACCACCGCCACCACCGCCGCCACCACCGCCTCTCCCTTCCTTTCTCTACTCTTCTCTATTCTCCACCCACCTCTCTTCTTCCACTACCTTCTTTTCACTACTCCCTTTCCTCCCTGTACTCTACTTTCTCCCACTCTTATTCCTCCTCCCTCGCCCCTTCCCTAACCACCAACAATCAACCACCACCACCTTCTTTCCATTTCTTTCTCTCATCCCTTCCCTCCCTTCCCTCTCCTTTCTTCCTCTCTTTTTTTTCCTTCCCTAACCACCAACAATCTACCACCTCCATCTAATTATTTAAAAAAAAAAAATATAGCCACCGAATTAGCCACCAAATTATTTAAAATAAAAAATCAAATAGTCACCGAATTAACGACCGAATTATTTAAAATAAAAAATCAAATAGCCACTGAATTAGCGACGGATTTTTAATATATAAATAAATAAAAATAAAAAAAAGTCACCGGATTATTTTAATAATATAAAATAGCCACCGATTTAGCGATCGAATTTTAAATATAATTAGCCACCGATTACGTTTTGGTGGCAAAAGGTTTAGCGACTCGACTTTTCGCAATGGAAAAAAATCAGTCGCAATGGAAAAAAATCGGTCGATAATTAAAGTAACAAAGAATATTTTAAATAAAATAATTGAATTATTTTTAGTACGTAATTCAATTAATAATTTATTTTTTATTTTATATAAATAAGTTAATTACATATAATTTAATTTTGTATATTATTTTTAATATATTATAACTAATGATTATTTTATATTAAAGGAAGAAAATACAATCGTTAAAATAATATTAGAAATTAAGACCTTGTGATGAAACAAAGATTTTATTTTATTTTAATATTATTCTTCTTTTTAATTTATTAATTTACTTTTAATATTATATTTTTAAATCTATAATTTATTTAGATATAATTTCATTTTAATATATTATTTTATGTTATTTTTACATTTTAATTTATTAACTTTAAGTTATTGAAATATAATTTAATTTTTAATATATTATATTTTAATATACTTTTATCTTTAGAAATCAAATACTATTTGAGATATATTAAAAAAATAAATTATATTTTAATTAATAAAAAGAATTGAAATATAAAATTAACATAAAAAGTAATATATTAATATTAAATTATAAAAACATAATTAAATTATATATATATTTTAAAAAGTACAAAAACAAAAACTAGAAAAACACATCTCGAAGGAAAACATTTCGACTACATACCAATTTATTCATTTTTTCAAATAAAAAAAATAGGAAATAAAAAATGCGACACTAATATTTAAAGTCATTAGAAATTTTAAACTTACACATAAATTTCAATTTATTTAAGTTTATAGGTTTTTTATAAATTTAAATAAATATAAGTTCTTTTAAATTCTTATTTTATTAAGATATATTTTTAAAATAGTTGTAAGATCAGTAATATTAATAATATTATATTTTTATATTAGAAAAACTAGAAAGAGAGGGGACGTCCGTACGACGATGCCTAAGCGTTACCGCTGACTATTAGTAAAAAATTAAGATATTATTGACACAATGTCAAGTCAAAAAAATTATTTATAAAATTATTTATATTTATATTTATGTTTAATAAATTAAAAATATAAAATATACATATTATTTAATAGTTATAAATAAAAATTTAAATAATATATTTCTTAGCTATTATTGATCTTGTGTTTAATCTACTGATTCAACCATATGTCTATTATTTAATAATTATAAATATAAGATATATATAATATAAGTCTATTATTGATCTTAGATTTATTCTAGTGGTTCAACCAGTCGATTTTGGAATGAAAAGTCTAAACTATTGATGATAAATTAGAGGTATACTCATTTAGAATGGGAAACATGAGACTAAAACTGTAATTAAATCTAATAATAATAATAATAATAATAATAATAATAATAATAATAATAATAATAATAATAATAATAATAATAATAATAATAATAATAATAATAATAATAATAATAATAATAATAATAATAATAATAATAATAATAATAATAATAATAATAATAATAATAATAATAATAATAATAATAATAATAATAATAATAATAATAATAATAATAATAATAATAATAATAATAATAATAATAATAATAATAATAATAATAATAATAATAATAATAATAATAATAATAATAATAATAATAATAATAATAATAATAATAATAATAATAATAATAATAATAATAATAATAATAATAATAATAATAATAATAATAATAATAATAATAATAATAATAATAATAATAATAATAATAATAATAATAATAATAATAATAATAATAATAATAATAATAATAATAATAATAATAATAATAATAATAATAATAATAATAATAATAATAATAATAATAATAATAATAATAATAATAATAATAATAATAATAATAATAATAATAATAATAATAATAATAATAATAATAATAATAATAATAATAATAATAATAATAATAATAATAATAATAATAATAATAATAATAATAATAATAATAATAATAATAATAAATTAATTAATTAATTAATTAATATTTATATTATTATATTATGTGATTAAAATTATTATTTGTATGTACAAATTAAAAGAGAAACTAAAACGTTGATGAGCCTAAAATTATAATATAGTAATTAATTTTAATAATTATTATTTATGAAATATTTATTTTATTATTAATATTTAACTATATATTATTATTATTTTATTATATTATTATTATTTTGAAAAAAAGTCTTGGAAGACTATTAAAGTTTCTTCCGACAAGATTTGAAACTGTTCACCTAACACATGTAATTTATTAATATCGATGTATGTATCTGCCCACTGTATTAGTATCACATCTTTAAACGATTTAACTTTATTTATAGGATTTGAAAAAAATATTGTGCATATACAAATTTAAATACATGTATATATGTATTAAAAAAGAGATAATGAATTCATATGATATTTTGGTAATATTAATTTTTATTTTCCTTCGTTATCTTAATTATTTTATATTATTTATTGTTTTCCTTTTTCTCATTATATAAATATATTTATTATTAGTTAAAATAATGTCTTACATGAACACGTGGTTTTCCCAACTCACTAATAATTGTTTCTCAATGGATGAGTCACTGGCGAAGTCCCTTTGTTTTTTCTGCTTTTCCCACTCAGCTATTTAATAACAAAACCTAACTCTCACTCTCACGCTTCTCCTTTCCCACTCACTCATTGATTGCTCTATTCCCCTAAAAATACTCGAAAAATTCAAAATAACTATTAACAAAATATATATTTAAAAATAAATTTCCTATATTTTACTATAAAATATAAATGAAAAACACTACCGCAACTTATTTTTATGAGAACATTGTTTTAAGTATACATAAATAGATAGTGATGAACAATTAATATGTATGGATTAGTTAATATATTACTATACTTACATATCATTTTAATACACGAATAAAGGCAAACATAATTTGTGCGGCTGCATGGATGAATATATTAGTTTCTAATTAATTCAGGTTAATAATAGAAAAATATATTGTATTAAAAAATTTGTTATTAATATTTTTCAAAATACAGCTATCTATTTGAATTTTTTGGTAAACAAAATATATTTTATTATACGATAAAATGAGCTATAACACAACATATGCTACAGTCCAAAACCAAAAAATTGGTACAAAATCTTCAAATCCATATAAAAGAAATTACCAACGTATAACAACAATAGCTAACGAGACATTTAAAATCTTAAACGCAAAACCTCTGTTCATGACATGTCATGCCATACACCAATGGGAGTTGTGTACAGTGGAAGAAGAGTCTACATTTAATATCCACCACAGAGATTTGCTTCCGGCAGAGAGATGTGAGGGGAAAAAAGTAAACATTACATGCCATGCCCCAATTGATCAACCATAGGCATGTTGTCAAACAAAAATGCACCATTCATATTAGCTTACTTCATATGTTAGACCTCCCTTTCCCCTAAAAAAACCGGTTTAAATAAGGTTAACAAATAATTTTAGTTACTCATGTATTATAGTTCAATTTTTTAAGTTTAATTTGTTTTATTTTAGTCTATTCAAGTATTTATGTTAGAATAAAATAATTATTTTATCAATTTTTTATACTACCAATATTAAATTTTACTAATATGACACATGATATTTTTTACAATTTGTCACGTGTTACCAAATTAACTAAATTAATATTATAAACTAAAGAAAATGCTAACATAATCTAAAAAAATATTTTAAAAAATTAAAATAAAAATTTAAAACTTAAAGAACAAATTTAAAAAAAAAAAAAGGAGACAACGGGTGCAAATAAAATTTTATTCTATTGTTTTATACATAGTTTTAAAAATTAAACTAAATCAGCCAGCCAAACCGAGAAAGTAACCAGTTTAAATAAAACAGAAATTTGGAGATATCAATCAAGTGATCGGTTTAAATAAAGAATAAAACTAACTTAAAGAAAAACTGGTAAAATAACTGAAAACTAATCAAAGAATGGGAAAAATATCAATTTATCATGGTTCATTGAAAAATGTTGAATATATTATTTTGACTTTTTTTCTTAAAAAATTGAAAATAAAAATTTAATGTATTTGTCATTTTCTTTTATTTTAAATATAAATTTATTATTAATAATAAATGTTGATACGTTTGATTAAAATTTAGACTTAAACAAGATGATATATTTGATTTAAACTTTTGTATATATTTAAATGTTAAGAAACTATAAAATTATATTTTATTATTAATTTTAAATATTATAAAGTGTGATATTATTTTTTAAATATTATTTATATATTATTTAATTATTATTATTATAATTGATTAATAACGACTTGATTAATAAGATTTTACTATTGAATTTTAAATTAATGTCTTTATGTATTTAATCATTGAACTTTGAATTAATGTCTTTACATGAATTTTTATTTTTATTTTCTCAATTTATTTATTTATTTTTAAAAAATTCCTTATTATTTTAGAGTTACCATTTTTAGTTCGTACCTTTAATCTAATATTGATAATTGATTATTTGTAATTAACAGTGAGTGACGTTAATCAATATCAATAACTTAGTTCGTACCGTCGTTGCATTCCCTTCTTTCCTTCCTCTTCTCCTCTCTATTCTCCATCCTCCTCCTCCTTTCTTTCCTCCACCACCGTCACCACCACCAACTCTTCTCCATCTCATCCTTCCTCTTCTCCCTCCCCTCCTTTCTCTCCTCCCTCTCTTCCCTCCCCTCCTTCCATTCCTTCTCCCTCCCCTCTTCTCCTTTCCCCCTTACTCCCTTCAATCCAACCTCCTCCAACCACCACCCAACCGATTGCCACCTGATTTAGTTTAAAAAAAAAAAATTTTAGCGACTGAAATTTTTAAAATAAAAATTCAAAATTAGCAACTAAAATAGTGGCCAATTTTTTTATATAAAATAATTAAAAATAAAAAAGCCACTGATCAATGGAATATTCTTTTAAAAAATAAAATAGCAATTGACTTAGCGATCGAATTTTCGATCTTTAATTATCCACAAATTGCAATTTGATTGCCAAATTGCTTAGTAACTAGGATTTTGTGATGAAAAATATTGGTCACTAATTATATTTTGGGGTATTTTTATTATAATTTTTAATTTATTTTAAAATCTTGTAATTTTTTATTTATTGATAAATTATTTTAGTTGAATTTTTAGATTTGATTATGATATTTTTTATATTGTGTATTATACTATATCTTCAAATATTTTCAATCAAATGTAAAATAAGTAAAAATAACATACACTTAAGTAGACATCATACTTTTATTATGTTAATTAGTGTAATGGTTGGAATATCTTGAAGTATAATGTTAAAATTCATAGAATAAATCATATAAATAGTGTACTACCTAAAATAAATAGTATAATATAAAAATTCAATAAAAATAAAATAAAATAAAATAAAACTCATTCATTATTATTAATATCTTAAAGTATAATGCTAAAATAATAAAATAAATATTGTCAATTGTATAATGGTTTAAATAAATAATGTAATATAAAAAAATTCAAAAATAATAACAAAAATAAAATAGAATAAACCTATTATCTATCGTTGTCAATATCTTATGTAATAAAAGAGTAAAAATAATAAAATCATATTTTATTTAAAATATAATAAAAATAATAAAACTCTACCTTATGAGTGGAAGAAGAAAAATAAAAAGAAAATATATACCTTATGTAGAAAAAGATACAAAGGAAATTTAATAAATATTTTAAGAAGAAAAGATGAATAAAATATAAAAGTTAAAAGCTGGAGTTTTAAAATAACACTATTTAAGTATCATTTCAAAAAAGTTATAAGCTACTAAAAAAAACTTGTTTACCAAATACTACTAATAAGATTAAACAAGTTTTTCAGGTGGTAAAAAAAAAAACTAAAACCTTGTGACACTCTTAACATTTATATTATACTTAATCTTTTAATTTAACAGGATTAAAATATTAAGTGACTTTTTTTTACTTAATATATACAAATGAACAAATGGATAATCATATAATCAAAGTAAGTCATGAATGAATGCATGTATGTTTGCATGTGATAAATTATTGGATCCACAGTCAACACAAAAACTTCAAAAACCAAAAATCCATGACTAATGATTTGTGATAAAAAAAAATGGTGAAGAAGAAAATGGAAAAATGGATGAGAAAAAAGATGACTCACTACTAATTCCTAAGAATTATATAAAAGAAGTAGAGATTCACCACAAACATCATTGGAGACATGATAAGAATTAGGATTCTTGTTCAAAAACAAGAGAAGAGAGAAAGTCTCTTACATGTGCCAAGCACAAATCTAATTTCATTAAAAAGTGATTAGACTAACTACATTTTGGAACATTTGTAGTCTCTTACTAATCCTAATTAGCAACTAAACTAATCCCAGACTAAGCTAAGACAACCAAAAGAGCCTAACAAGGACTTAAGCTTAATTCCTCAAAAAAAAAAAAAAAAAAAAAGCTAACAAATTTGGTG
The DNA here is from genome assembly GCA_025330945.1 of Mucuna pruriens. Classification (NCBI taxonomy): domain Eukaryota; kingdom Viridiplantae; phylum Streptophyta; class Magnoliopsida; order Fabales; family Fabaceae; genus Mucuna; species Mucuna pruriens. The sequence continues at coordinate 68,408 of JAENHJ010000543.1, forward strand.
ACGATTTTTGTGACTAAAACCATGAAAATCATGTTAATTTAAGAGCATATCTAATGAAGTTGTATTCGGTTTTACGAATTGCGTTTTTTATTGAACCTTCATGATTTGTCTACCATTTATATCAATATTTCAAAAAAAAAATCAATTGTTAAGTATGATTTTCTTGGTTATAAGTGGTCACATATCGTTAGTGCGATACATGTTCTTGAGATAGTAAGATTTTTATTTTATTAAGTTTTTATTCAATACTCAAATTTTTTTAATTAATTATTAATAAAAAATTATTTATTGAAATTAAATATAATATTAAAAGATTTATATCACTCACGCACCACCATTTTGAATCTATTGAGCTACACCCTCTCCTCAATTATTAAGAATTTGATTCCTGCACATGTTACGTTAATTTGAAAGTCTATCCAATGATATTAAATTAAAAAGATTTAAATTTTTAAATCCTTTAAATTTAGATATTTTTTAATTTAATTTTTCAAATTAAAATTTTTTATTTTTAATCTTTCAATTTAAAAAATTATAGGTTTTAGTTCCTCCACTTAGATGTTATTAAAGACTTTTTCAACTTCGCAAATAATGTATGCTGATGTCATGTAAGTTCACTTAAAGGAAGTAAATTTTTATAAATTAAAAAAATTATTTTTTATCTCTCAATTTTGAATCAATTTATTTTTCATCCTTAAATTTTAAATTATCATTTTTTGAAAATAGTTGAAAGTTAAAAAAAATTATTTAAAAAACTTATTTATATTTATATTTAATAAAAATATAAAATATACATATTATTTAATAATTATAAATAAAAAATATAAATAATATGTTTCTTAATTATTATTGATCTCGTGTTTAGTACTAGTTCAACCATAAGTCTCTTATTTAATAGTTATAAATATAAGATTATAATATAAATTTATTATTGATCTTAGATTTAGTCTAGTAGTTCAACCACATATGGTAAGTCGATTTTGGGAGAAAAAGTCTAAATTATCAGTGATAAATCTGAGGATATTTGAGAAATCCAATATATTCGTTGTGAAACCAAAGATATATATATATATGATTAAGTCAAATAATAATAATAATAATAATATATTTTTAAAATTAATATTTATAGTATATTGTTATTATCATTATTTTACATTTATATTATTATATTATGTGATTAAAATTATTATTTGTATGTACAAATTAAAAGAAAAATAAAAAGGTTGATGAGCCTAAAAATTATAATGTAAGTAATTGATTTTAATAATTATTATTTATGAAATATTTATTTTATTATTAATATTTAATTATATATTATTATTATTTTGAAAAAAAAGTCTTGAGAAACTATTAAAGTTCTTCCCACCAGATTTGAAATTGTTCACCAAACAAAAGCAATTTATTAATATCGATGTATCTATCTGCCCACAGTATTAGTATCACATCTTTAAACGATTTAACTTTATTTATAGGATTTGAAAAAAATATTGTACATATACAAATTTAAATACATTTATATATGTATTAAAAAAGAGATAATGAATTCATATGATATTTTGATAATATTAATTTTTATTTTCCTTCGTTATCTTAATCATTTTATATTATTTATTGTTTTCCTTTTTCTCATTATATAAATATATTTATCATAAGTTAAAATAATGTCTTACATGAACACGTGGTTTTTCCCAACTCACTATTAGTTGTTTCTCAATCATGAGTCATTGGTGTATGCCCTATGTTTTTTTTTTTTTTTTGCTTTTTCCACTCCTTTTTCCTGCTTTTCCCACTCACATACTTAAAAACCTAACTCACTCTCACGCTCCTCCTTTCCCACTCACTCATTGATTGCTCTATTCCTTCCTTTTTCCACTCTCATGTTCTACCTTAAAATTACTCGAAAAATAAAAAATAAATATCAACAAAGTATATATTTAAAAATAAATTCCCTATATTTTACTATCAAAAATATAAATGAAAAACATTACCGCAACTTATTTTTATGAGAACATTGTTTTAAGTAGAGATAAATAGATAATGATGAACAATTAATATGGATGGATTAGTTAATCTATTACTATACTTACGTATCATTTTAATACACGTAAAAAGGCAAACATAATTTATGCGACTGCATGGATGAAGATACTAGTTTCTAATAAAATTTAAGTTAATAATAGAAAAATATATTGTATTAAAAAAATTGTTATTAATACTTATCAAAATACAACTATCTATTTAAATTTTTTTTGGTAAACAAAATATATTTTATTATACGATAAAATGAGCTATAACACAACATATGATACAGCCCAAAACAAAAAAAAATTGATACAAAATCTTCAAATCCATACAAAAGAAATTACCAACGTATAACAACAATATCTAACGAGACATTTAAAATCTTAAAGGCAAAACTTCTGTTCATGACATGTCATGCCATACACCAAAGGGAGTTGTGTAGTGGATGAAAAGTCTACATTTAATATCCAATCATAGAGAATTGCTTCCGGAAGAGAAATGTGAGGGAAAAAAAAAACATTGTATGCTATGCCATGCCCCAATTGATCAACCATTTCAGGCATGTTGTCGAACAAAAAGATGCATCCTTCATATTAGCTTACTTCATATGCTAGACCTCCCTTTCCCCTTAAAAAAAAGGGTTTAAATAGGGTTAACGAATAATTTCACTCATATATATATTATAGTTCAATTTTTTAAGTTTAAAATTTTTTATTTTAGTCTATTAAAGTATTTATTTTAGAATAAAATAATTATTTTATCAATTTTTTATACTACTAATATTAATTTTTACTAATGTGACAAATATTCATGTGACATGATATTTTTTACAATTTGTTACGTATTATCAAATTAACTAAATTAGTGTTATAAACTAAAGAAAAGATTAACATAATAAAAAAACATTTTAAAAAATTAAAATAAAATTTTAAAACTTAAAGAACAAAAAAAAAAAAAAGAGCCGAGGGGTGCAAATAAATTTTTAGTCTATATTTTTATAGATGGTTTGAAAATTGAATTGAATTAGTCTGTCTGAGAGATTAATCAAGTGATCAGTTTAAATAAAATATAAAACTTGCTTAGAAAAAAATCAGTCAAAAAACCAAAAAAACTAATCAAAGAAAATGGGTAAAATATCAATTTACTATGTTTCATTGAAAAATGTTTAATATAACATTATTTTGACGTTTTTTAAAAGAAATTGAAAATAAAAATAATGTATTTATTATTTTCTTTTATTCTAAATGTAAATTTATTATTAATAATAAAGGTTGATACATTTTATTAAAATTTAGATTTAAATAATATAATATATTTAATTTGAACTTTTGTATATATTTAAATGCTAAAAAACTATAAAATTGTGTTATCTTAAAATTATAAAATTGTGATATTATTTTTTAAATATTACTTATGTATTATTATTATTATTATTATTATTATTATTATTATTATTATTATTATTATTATTATTATTATTATTATTATTATTATTATTATTATTATTATTATTATTGATTAATAACGATTCGATTAATCATGATTTAACCATTGAATTTTGAATTAATATCTGTACCTATTTAATTATTGAACTTTGAATTAATTTCTTTACATGATTTTTTAATTTTATTCTCTAAATTTTTTATTTGTTTTAAAAAAATCCCTTATTATTTTAGAGTTACCGTTTTTAGTTCGTATCGGTAATCTAATATCGATAATTGATCAGTTGTGACTAGCGGTGAGTGACGCTAGTACCCTCACCTGACTTTAAAACATCCTACATGGATTATATATGCGAAGGTGAATTTTACACTAATTTTTAATTTGTTAGTTAAAATAAAAAAAAATAAAACAAAAAAAAATATTGTGAATTGAAGGAGTTAAGACAATTATTTACTTGATCTTGAATATAAGAAAAAATTAATTTACTTTAATTAAAAATTAGTTAATCTAATTTAATTTTATTATTTTTATTTAAAAAATAATTTGCTAAAATTATTATTCATTAAAATTTAATATAAAAAGTAATTAGAAATAGAAAGTCCAAGTAAATGACAATCAGCCAAATAAATTATATAGTAAATAATTTAGAAGTTGTTGTTAAGCCATTTTTAATTTTTTCTATTCTTGCAAATTGCACTTTATCATATGAATACAGAATACTCACGTAAAAGCTTGTTGCCGGTGACTTAATTTTTTTTCCATTTTATTTTTCCCGATTATAATTAAACCATGCATTTTTTTTTTCAATAATGGTAACAATGTTTCATATTTTATTCTGCTAAATCTATTAACTAAAATTCTAAGAAATTAGGTAATCAATTACTCTAAATTCACATTGTCATTTAGTGGGTAGCAACCACACTGAACCTTTTACCCATTAAATTTCATTGCAATTATATATATCGACAAGTTGCACTTGGGTGTAATCAAGTGCATGGTATGAACAATTGGAATGACATATATACTGCTGTATGCCTTCGTTATTCACGTTCGTGTTTCACGCTGTTGTATACCTTGTTCGTGTTTCGATAGAAAATAAGTCATACTAATTGGGGTCTTCACATTAGTATTAGGTTATTCTGGGGATCTGTTTCTAGTTGGAGCTTTTAATTGGGGCTTTATATTTACTGTTTCACTTATTATAAAATTTTAATCTTTGTTTTTCTATTATTAATTTCAAGTAACAAATTTTAATTTACTTGAAATATGCTAGACCTGTTTATTGAAAACTGGTCATAATTATGTATTTAATAAAACTCAATTTTCTTTCTTTTTTCTTAACTTCCTTTCGCTTTTTGTTCAGTACCATACAAATTTTAAAATGTTTTTATTTCCCTTCAAGTCCTTCTTCAAATTCTATCTTATCTTCTCATTTTCCCTCAACTTTTCTTTTTTCACTAAGTTTCATATTTATTTGGTCGCAAACAAAATTTATTTATTTTGTCCGAAGTCTTTAATTCCTTCTACACAAACTCTATCTTATCTTCTCATTTTCTCACTCAAACTTTCACTATAAAAAGGAAGTATTGTATATCATTTTGAGTCGCATGCAGAAGATCATAGGTAACCGATTAACCATGGCTTCTATATCACATCCATCCTTTTCGTCTCTCCCGAATCTTTCTGCTTCCTTTCCTGTTTGTGTTTCCTCTTTTTCTATGTTTCCACCGTCTCAAAAACCATGCCAACCTAGCAAACCAAAACGTGGTCATGCTTCGAAAGTTGCATGCAATGGTAACCCAAACAACAACCCTAGAAATAGGAGGGACATTTTGATTGGGCTTGGAGGACTTTATGGTGCTACCACTATTGGTAGCAATTCAGCCATTGGTGCTCCAGTGTCCCCTCCTGATCCGACCAACTGTATTATAGCAACGGTGCCTGAAACAAACCTCCAACTCTAATGTTGCCCACCATCACCCTTCATAGACTACGAGCTCCCTCCACTTAACACACTCATTCGAATTAGACCAGCTGCTCATTTGGTTACTAATGAGTACATAGCCAAGTATAAGGAAGCCGTTAGGCTCATGAAAGCCCTTCCACTCGATGACCCTCGCAATTTCACCCAACAAGCTAATATCCATTGTGCCTACTGTGATGGTGGCTATCTCCAAAAGGGGTACCCTGACCGTGAAGTCAATGTTCATGCCTCCTGGCTATTCGCACCTTTCCATCGTTGGTATCTCTATTTCTATGAGAGAATCTTGGGGAGCTTAATTGGTGACCCAACCTTCGCTTTACCATTTTGGAACTGGGACAATCCCCCAGGCATGGAAATCCCTGCCTTTTTCACGGACAAAGATTCGCCTCTTTATGACCCTCTCAGGGAAGCTCGTCATCAACCACCAACTGTCGTAGACCTAAACTATGATCCCGATCATGACCATTCGGGGTGCGATCGAGAAAAGCAAATCCATATCAACCTGGTTACAATGTATAGGCAATTTGTGGCAAGTGGGAAAAGACCAAGCCTCTTCCATGGAGTACCTTACCGTGCTGGATGTCCACCTCAACCGGGTTATGGCACTCTAGAAACAACACACAATCATGTCCATACGTGGGTTGGTGATAGCAAACAACCAAATCGTGAGGACATGGGGATCTTGTATTCAGCTGCAAGAGACCCCATTTTCTTTTCTCATCATTCAAATTTGTATAGGATATGGAACATATGGAGAGATATACCGGGAAGAAGAAAAAGAAGGGATTTCACTGATGACGATTGGCTAGACTCTAGCTTTTTCTTCTATGACGAGAACAAGAACTACGTGCGTGTGAAGGTCAGAGATTCTCTTGACTCGCGACTGATGGGGTATGATTACCAAGATATTGACATTCCGTGGCTGGAGTCTAAGTTTAAACCAAAAAATCTGATTCCTATCCTTGGTCCAGAAAAAATCAAGACATTACAGTTCCCTCTCATTTTGAATTTCATTGCACGTACAACTGTGAACAGGCCAAAGCTGCAGACAGGGAACGAGGGAGAAAAGGAGGAGGTGTTAGTGATAGATATTGACTTTGATAGGACTGAAAGTGTCAAGTTTGATGTATTTATCAATGACCAAGGTGACGATCAGATAGGACCAGACAATTCGGAGTTCGCGGGAAGCTTTTCGACTCTGCCTCATTCGCATGTGCACGGAAACAAGATAATCAATACTTCTTTCAGATTGGGAATAACGGATCTGCTGAAAGACTTGGAAGCAAAAGCTGATGATAGTATTGCAGTCACGCTGGTTCCGAAATTTGGGAAGAAGCCTGTTACCATTAAGGGCATCAAGATAAAGCTTGTACCAGTGCTGGAGGATGAAAATATATAATAATCAACGACTTAATTATCTAGTGTGGTTGGTTCCTCGAGCGATCTTCTGTCATTTGTATCTCAGAGTGTCCCCAGTTATTTTCGTTACAACTTCATGTTATCTTTTACTTTCAACTAAACCCCATATGTAGACATGATGCTCCAGGAATTTATGTAATATAAGGTGTTATTGTCAATGTTTCTTAAATTGTTTGTTTTTTTTAATGATATTAATATTATATTTTGTTTATATATATAAAAAATATAATAAATTAAAATATACAAATTAAAGGATAAAAATTTAATTTTAGTATAATTTATTTTATAAATTGACAATAGTTTTCTTTTAATTGATTATTATATCTGATAATTAATTATGAATAAAAATAATAGTTTAACTTTTAATCTACTGTATATTTATTTATTCACTTCAGTTTTGCCTCTAGGGCCGGATATATATATATATATATATATATATATATATATATATATCATATTTTTAGATATCTTGGTTTCTTGTAGCTCAAGTTCGAAGAAGAAAAAGGATGTGGATTAACCGATGAGCATATTGATCATATAGATCAATTAAGTTAATTAGTAATCTCGAATTTTGAATCTTGAATATATATACAGTTGTGTTAAATATTTTTAAAAGAAAACTTTTCTACGTAGAGTAATTCTACTTGAAATCTATACACAATAAATGTGAATTTTACTGTGGAATGGAGCAATGTGGTCTCTTTAGAAATAGAGAAATAAGATTACAGATTATGATATCAAAGCAAGATAAAAGAAGGATACAATAAGAACAAAGGTATAATGATATCATATCTAATATTTGTTAACAAACTAAATAATATTATCGTGTTATACAAAATTGTTTTTTATTTATAGAATTACTTCTTTTTTAAAATTACAAAATAAATATATAGTACTTTTAAAAATAGAATTATTATTTAAATATTTTCTTTAAAAATATTTGAATGATAATTATTTAATTTTAAATATTTTAATTAATAATATAATTTAAATTGATATGTCATGATTATTATAAATATATATAAGATAATATACTGAATACAAATTAACTTTATAATATATATTTTATAAATGAACATATATATATATTGTATTTATTGTTTTTTTATTTTGTATATATATATATAGTAAATTATTATATATTGTCGCAGAGAATATTCAAACTTGACACTGAAATATGAAAAATGTTGTGACATAAACATAATATAACAAAAAATTGTTTTCTTTAATTATAAACTGTATTTTAAAGATTTATGTATATTAAAAAGTAAAAAATAAGTGAGAAATAAAGGTAATTCTAGATAACTGTCACATATATGGTGATTTGTCGATGTTGAGCTGCTGAAATATTCAAATTAGCAAAATAGCAGGTTTAGCATAGAGAAAAGGACGAGTAAGAGCTCTAAATTCAAAACAAAAACAATTACTACAATTATATTGCATGGTTAGATTTTCACACTTATCATATATGGTGTGTAAAAAAATTTACTTATGATAAGCTAGACTTCTAGAGAATGCTGTAGCAAATATCAATGTATTTACCTTTTTTTTAATAGTGTAAGAAAAAAGGTTAATAAGGTGTCCATCGATCTACCTGATAAAAGATCAACGGAGGACATTAAACAAGTTTTATTAGCATTTGAATGATTATCATGTGGGCATCTGTTAATCCTTGACTCGATCTGCTTCCTTTTATGAACATAAATTGAGGCTCTCTTCAATTAAGCAAACTTCACTTAGGAGACCTTCTAACTGTACGTACTTACTTTCCCTCCCCCACCGCTAATCTATCATTATTGAAATTTCTAGTCAATTAACCTCATTATTATCATGTTGCAATAAATTTTTGTTACTTCGATTCAATATGATACTATGGTCTTATCCTATCATGTTTCTCCAATGTATTTTCTATGGACGAATTTTGTATTAAGTAGAAATACAATAGAATAGTCTCTCTCTTTCTCTCTATATATTAAATTTTATAGATAATGTATAATAATATATATTATACATCGATAATATTATTATGCATAATATATAAGATTATATTTAATATATATATATATATATATATATATATATATATAATAATAATAATAATAAGATATATATTCAGCATAATATTTTGTATATATTTATAATAACTTTGAAATGTAACTTTAAAATATATTATTAATTAAAATATTTAAATTTAAAAAAATATAATAAGAAATTATTTTGTGTATATAAGTGATTTTAAAAAAAATAGAATTTTGGAGAAATAACTTAATTAGATAAATTTATGTAAAACTTTATTATTTTTTTTTAATAATTTTTTTTATCATTGTATAATTTTTATTTTTTGAAATAAAGTGATTATATTAAATAAGAAAAATAAGAAAATAATATTTTTAATTTAAAGATTACCAAATTGTCATCACTTAGAAATTTAAACAACTAAAATTTTTTCATGATAACTAAAAAGAATTAAATATAATATGATTATCACTAACAATTTATTTTTGAAAAATATTCAATTTTAATGATATAATAATTAATTTATTTATAATAAATAAATTTAAGAATAATAAAATTTGTGTAAATTTTATTTTTATTTCTTATATAATTTATTTTTCATTTTTTATGTAAATTATTTAGTATTGTTGGTTGAATGAAAAAAAATTATAAAGATAATATGTAAAAAAGTTATACAGGTAATAATATTTATAAATATTTTATTGAATGTATAATGAGATAAAATCTTAAAAATAATTTAATTAAATTATAAATTTAGATAATTTTTGCTGTATAATTATTTTATTAATTTTAAAATTATAAATATATTGGTGTTATTTTTTATTATCTTTTATTTAATTTTAACATAACAAAAATTTCTATTCTCTCTACTTGAAATATTTTTTTATAATTTCTACTACAACATTTTTTTTATTGTTGCAGCAATAATATTCTTAAACAATTTACTAAATAATACCTTGATAATTTTTAAATAATTAAAAATAAAAACATTTAATATGAATAATGTTAAATATATTATAAATATTAAAATAATAGATTTTATAAAATAATTTTATTTTCAAAATTATATTAAGTATAGTAAGAATATTTATTAATATTTCTTATTTTACATAATTATTTATCATAATTAATAAATAATTGTTTTAAAATTTATAATTATATTAAATAAACTAACGAAGATATTGCAATATTTTTTAATTATTAGAATTTTCTTTCTAAATTAAAAAAAGTTAGATTCTCATCTTCCCCGTAAAAAGGTTTGTGTGCGAATCTAATGGTTTGCTTAGGTTAGTTGAGTTTTTTATTTTCAAATGTAATATTTCAAAACAAAATAAATTTGGTTAAAATGGAACTGAAATGATTTTTACCTCAATTTCAAAACAACTTTTCATTCATTTTCAAAACCCAAAATATAATTTTGCAAATTTTCTTTTTAATTTTAAAAAATACTCTTACACTATATTTAACAATTATCTACTTGACTATTTAAGATATATAGTATCAAAAATGAAAAACTAATTAACATCCCAACTTTAAATGTATATTTCCGAGAAACTAAAAAAAAAAATTCCTCTTTCAAACGCTTTTATCAATTAAAAATGAGTTATCCATTAAAACTATTAAATTAAAAATAAAAAAATGGTGAAAGAAAATAACTCTTTTAAAATTCACCTCTATCTCTATATCTCTATATAATTATATATGATATTATCTTATCTACCTCAAATATAATATAAAATAATATGTATATTATCTATAACATTATCTATTAAAAAAAAAAAACATTCTATAGTACAAATGACATGTAAGACCACATGGATAGAAAAAAGGAGCCCTAGATATCTCCATTCAAATAAAATACGACCATAGTCATTAAGTTTATGGATGGCAAAATACAAATGACAACATACGGGACCATATTCATTGGATCACACTTTCAAGGAGAGAGACCATATTCATGAAGTCTATGGATGGCAAAATACAAATGAAATACAGGACCATATTCATTGGATCATACTTTCAAGGAGAGACAGATCCTGTGGGAGAATCTTTTTAACTTCTTTTCATTATATTATATTTTATTTGAGATTCTCAGATACACCTCGCCATTACACATTATCCACATATACTAAATTTTAATAATTTAAGCAACTTTACTTCTCGAACTCAACCATTTTAAAAATTTTACTAAATAAATTTCCCAAGTCATTAACATTAAATTTCTTTTATTATTATATAAACTTTTTCTTATTTTTCTTTTGTAACTTCGGGACCTACACAAACTAACGAGCACCGGTGCTCAGTGCTTGATGAGTGCTTAGTCTCAAACCATTGGTCTTAATAAGATGTGTTGCTTAATTGGAAGGATCATCTTTAGCAACAAAAATAAAGATGAACTCAATTTTTTTAATTCTCACTGATAGATATTTTTAATATTATCTAATGTAATCAAGAAATCCTCACTCAGACCATTTTAAATTTTATGGGTGTCTTAAATGAAAATAGAGTAGACAAATAGGTCGGTCTAGTATGGAACAATGAGTCAAGGAGAGAAAATAGATTAGTCTAGTCCGATTTTCATATAGGCCAACAAAATGTTGGCTTAACTTAAAAATATCTAAATTTTTAAAGAATTTTTTCTTAAAAATTGTATCAGGCCAAATAAATCCAGTTTATTTTGGACTAGTTTTTTCAGAGTCTAGTCTAGCTCTATGGACCCAATAGGACAAAGCAATTTGGTTCGGTTCTATATGAGCCAAATTTTGTTGAACTCGGCCTGATGGATTAAGGGCCAACTAATAAACTGATATTTGTATATTAATATTATATTTTTTTGGGTAAAAGTCTTAATATTTTTTATATATATCATGCATAATTCACTTTTTTCTTGAGTTTTATGCAATACAAGTACACAAGAAAAAAAAGGAGAAAATATAATAAAATTCGATGTTTAAGAGCGAAGCTCCTGACTTCTACGAGTTTCAGTTTTTCTTCTTTGTTTGTTTATTTTTAAGTTTATTTGTCTTTTATCATGTGTATAAGTAGTTAATCATTTTTGAGGGTTATGGTGTAGTTGTGACTATAACCTTTAACTATTCTTTTGAATGCAATGTTTTATTTCCTGTCTTTTACTACTTAAATTATCTTATTACTTTGATTATTTTTACATGTTTAATCAACTAACTAGGGTCAACTGTACCTTAGTTAATTGGTAGAACCATAGGATAATTGGATTTAAGGGAACTACATGACCAACTTCTTCCCTTAGACTTTTGATTTGACTAGTAATAGTCAGCTTCTATAAATCTTAAGCTTACTTAAGTATGTGTTTCTAAATTATCAAATAAAAAATCATCATAAGGTAAAGATTATTAGGGATACTGAACCAAGGTCTGCTAGTAGAATTAAAAAGTAAAATTAGTAACGCAAGAAGGTAGGATAAGAGAGTTGCATAAGATTGACGTCGAGGAGGAAAAGCAAAACGAAACAAGAACCCTTAATTCAAAAAGACTAAAAGCAATTCTCCTTATCTACTTTCTTATTTTTCAACTTTATTTGTTTCTTCTATTCTTTTCATTGCACAAATCTTCTCCAAATTTGATTGTTTAAAATACATAAAAGACTTCTTGAAAACTAACATATTAATCCTTTTGGTATAATATCTAAACTCACGTCCTTATTATTAACGCAGTAGGATAGGTTTGCTCTTAAACTTTACCAAATCATATCATCAACCTATTAGGCTGAGTCTATTTTACCACCTTTAGGTGAGAATAAAATGATCAATCTTATCCATTAGATTAGAAAAGAAAATTTATGGTAATGACAATAATTGACATTGATTATTCTCATTCTCACCTAAGTTCATTCTTATACATTAAACAAAAAATGAAATATTAGATTAAAACATTCACTTAAAACCATAACTATCACGACCACCACTATCATTGTTGCCACCATTGCTATCATCGGTGGTGACTATGACAACAACATTAATAGTAGGGATGATAATAATGGTATTAATGACAATGACAAAATTAAATTTCTCATGTCTTATTTTTTTTAATATAAATTATTTCTATTCTTTTTACGTGATTTAACATTTAAATATATATATTTAAAAAATATCATCACTAGATACATCATACACCTAGTTGAAAAAATAATTTAATTACTATTTATTTATCATTTCTATAAGTATTTTTATATTATGATTTACAGAAAATAAATAAAACACATAAACTATAAGGCAGTTTTTGGTTTTTTAAATAAAAACTAAAACCATAAATATTTTATTATTCAAATTTATATAAATTACAATATAATAAAATAATATATACTTTTTTTATAAATAGTTCTTATTTTATGAATACTAATATTGTAAATTTATATTAACAATATTATTTGATTAATATTATTATATTATTATTTATAATATTTTAAGTTTAAGAAAATAAAAAAAAACAAGTTAGAAATGAGATAGTAAAAAAATAAATGTATAAATTAAATAACCCGCAAAATTTTTTTGCTACACTGTAGTGTCACTTTTCATGGAGCGTTGTGTGGCATTTTCAATTGATGACTTGGTGATGTGTTGTGACGTTAAAATTTGGTTTGCAGTGGCAATTTATTATGTGGCCCTCGGGTTGGACCTTTCAAATTATATTTTTAGGTTCAATACCTATTAGTACAAAACGTTGAGATTTTTTTTTATTTTTTTCGTCAATATCTATTTTGAATTTTTTTGATAGTTATTTAAGTGGTCGTGAGATTGGTGCTATCAAATTATGTCAAATTTAGTGACACGAGTGAGCATAGAATTGGTTAGAATGGGTTTATTTTGCCCGTATTAAAATTTGATATTATATGTAATGCATACATTTTGACGGATTCACGTAGTGGTTTAAGGTATTATTGTATTTATATGATTTAATGATTTATTTAGTAAAGTTATTTGTATTCAATCCTAAAAAAAATTTTAGATCAGGAATAATTACAAACAAAATTAAAACATCAAAAAATAAGGTGGATGACTAAAACACCTTAAATAATATTTTATATAACATAATATTATTTATATTTATAATGATTTATTTTGAAATATATATCATAAAATATATTTTTTTTACAATTTAAATACGGATAACATTAAGATTAATTTATAACATTAATAAATTGGATTAATTTATTCTTGTCTCAAGTAATCTCAAATTTTGATAAAAATAAAAATTAGTCCATTCCAACCTATTCTACGCTCACTCCTAGTATGCTAATAAGTATATTCGACCTTAAATATAATTGAATAAACATTAATTTAGTGTTTAAAGTATTTCTCTCTCTAAAAGAATTTATAAAATAATAAAATTATATAAATAATCTTTAAAGTATTAAAAATCATGTTACATAACTAAGGATTGAATTTTTTTTTCAAATTAATCTCTCAATGTTATTAAAATATATCAAAAGTAGGGACAAAATGGATGAATATTAAATAATTTAAGGACTATTTTTATAATTTCATTATTTTAAGGACTATTTAGAAGAAAATGTAATATTTGAGGGACAAGTGCATGTTTAAATATAGACTAATTTATAAAAATTATCTTGTATTAATTTTTTAAAAATTTAATTTTTAATTTATAGATAAGTTGACTTTTAACTTATAGATAAAAATTACTCATCTATTTTAAAACAAATTTATCTAAATATACTTTAAATTGATGATTTATTCAAATATAATTTAATAGCACATGACCAACTCCACGACCACATAAATAACCCTAATACAGAAGGAAAAAAAAAATTAAGTTCATCCCAACTTATTCTATGTTCATCCCAATTTAATAGGTATTAACTCAAAATATAATTAGATAGAAGCAACACCACGGCCACATAAATAACCCTAATACAGACCAAAATAAGGCTATGCACATCCCATGATCCCGACCTATTCTATGCACAGCCTAGTACTAATAGGTATTGGACCTCAAAATGTAATTTGGTACCACCAACCACATGGCCGCAAAACTACCATAATAAATTGCCACTGCAAACCAATTTTTGGCGTGACATCACCAACAAGCCAACAATGGAATAGTGACACTACATACAAGTAAAACTTTTTTGCGTGTTATTATATTTATATATTTACTTTTTTTTTCATCTCACTTCTAATTTATTTTGTTTATTTTCTTAAACTTGAAATATTATAAATAATAATATAATTAATATAAATTCGAAATATTAATATTAATAAAATAATTTCTGCACTATTATTCACTTGTTAATATTGGATTGAGGCATAATAATAATAACAAATTTAAAATATTTTAGTTAAATATTTAATGAGTCGTATAAGATTAAGATTATTAATTACGAATTATATTCATGAGAAACAAAAACAAAGGTAAAACAAATTAAAAGTCTGAAAAATAGCAAAATAAAATAATGACTTGAATATATTTTAAGTTTTTATAAATATGGTTTTGTCCCGTTTTTAGTTTTTGTAATTTTTTTATATCTTTAATATTTTTTAGTATTCTTTTTAGTCTTTATCATTAACTATAATTATTTTAATATTAGCATAATTAATAAAATGAATGATATTAATTAAAATAATTAAGGTGATAAAAAAATTTTAAATTAAGATAACTATAACATTTTAGGTGCAGAGTTTAATTAAATAATATATTTATTATTTTATATTAATAAGGTAATTATATATAATTTACTTTTATAACTTATTTGAACATTAATTTTATTATTTTTAATATCATTCTTACTTATCAATTTATTAATTTATTTTTAACATTATATATTTTAAAAATTATAATTTATTTAGAAATTTATAATTTAATTTTAATATTTTATTTTTACATTTTAATTCATTAATATTAACTAATTGTAATATAATTTATTTTAATATATATTATTTCAATTTACTTTTTTCTTTAGCAACAAAAATACTGTTATGAAAAAAATAAATTATATTACAATAAGTCGAAAGTAATAAATTGTAATGTAAAAATAACTTTAAAAGTAATATAATAAAATTAAAAGCACATAATTAAATTGTATATTTTTTGTAAAAGCAAAAATTAAATGTGAATTTGTTAATTGAAAAGAAAAAACAAACCATTACTCGTAATATATTTCTAATAAATTAGATGTAATTATCTTATATAAAATAATTAATACATTACTTAATTTAATTACATGTATAAAAATTTAATTATCTTAATTTAAAATATTTTTTCATTATTTTATTTTTCTTAATTAATATTTTTTATTTTATTAGTCATGTCATTACTAGACCAACTAAAGTTAATAATATGACAATGAAGGGACAACGTCATAATCACCATGGAGGCTTTAAGAGCATGGATTTTACTGTCCTAGAAGATATAATGACTAGAGGAAAACTAAGGAAACTTTAAGAAGAACTGCACTAAGAGATGAGCCTCCTTAAGGGCTAAGGAGGACTCAATAGTGGTTTAGCTTTGTATATATTTTTTGAGTGTAACTATGATCCTTTGTGTACTTGTTATAAATCTTTAAATCACTATTTTAAAGTGATATTTTATTGTAATGAAGATTAGTGGGCTTGTATGTGAGCCTAGAAGGGCAAGTAGTGCATTTTCGGTCCAGCTAGTGCATTTTTGACCAAACACTTAGGGTGGCTCCTTGTATGTTGCGTTTTGGGCCTTGTGAGTTGGACTTTAGGGATTAGTCTTAGGATTAAATTAGACTACTTAATCATGATTAGTGCATATCTTTATAAGGTCGTATTGTAATTAGCTTAATCACTTTTTACATTGAATGAATTATGCATTGCACTTTTGGAGAGTTTCTCTCTTATCTTGTTCTTGAGCAAGAATCCTAATCTTCATCAAGTTTCCAAGATTCTTGTTACAAATCTCACTCTTTCTTATCTAGTTCCACTGGAATTAGTGACGAAAACTTCATTTCTATCTTCTCCATATCTTTAATTTTTTCTTTCAATTTACATCCTAATTCTACACCTACTTTTTGTATAATTTTCTAACTATTTATGTGTGGATCCTTGGATTTAACAATTAATAAAAAGGACTAAAAAAACACTATAAAAAATGTCAAAATCTAAAACTAACAAAAATATATATACAAATTAAAACCAAGCATAGTCATATTTATAGCTTAAAACATATTTAAGTCTAAAATAATTAATAAATATTCAAGAATAATATTAACATAATTAAATTAGTTGCAATAAGGACTTAAATTCAATAAGAAGAAATAAAAGAATATGATACGGTGATGTTATTGAACGGATTCGAGTAAATATAGGATTCACTAATAAATATTTAGGAATTAAAACAAAGGTATAACTCTATAACAATAAAACATAATTGATAATTGACAATACTAAAGAAAATTAATTAAAAATAGCTAAAAAATTATCTGGAAGCTAAAATATTAATTTTTAGTTAAAAACTAACAAACTAATTTGTTAAATTGTAAGTGTTTAGCAAAAATATTTGTTAAAATAGTTAATAATTGTAAAATGACAGAAATAGACATATTTATATAATATTTTTATTTAACTTTTTAATTTTATTTTATTGATAAAAATATACTTGGGGGTATTTATAATTATAATTTTTAATTTATTTTAAAATCCTGTAATATTTTATTTATAGATAAATTATTTTAGTTCAATTTTTAGTTTTGATTATGATATTTTTTATATTGTGTATTATACTATATTTTTAAATATTTTCAATCAAATGTAAAATAGGTAAAAAATAGCATACACTTAAGTATACATCATAATTTTATTCTGTTAATTAGTGTAATGGTTGAATATCTTGAAGTATAGTGTTAAAATTAATAGAATAAATCATGAATAGTGTAATGACTAAAATAAATAGTATAATATAAAAAATTCAATAAAATAGAAGTAAAATAAAATAAAATAAACATATAATTCATTATTATTAATATCTTGAAGTATAATGTTAAAATAATAAAATAAATATTGTCAATTGTATAATAGAAATAAAATAATGCAATTTAAAAAAATATCCAAAAAATAATATAAAAAATAAAATAAAATAAACCTATTATCTATCATTATCAATATCTTATGTAATAAAAGAGTAAAAATAATAAAACTCTCCCTTATGAGTGGAAGAAGAGAAATAAAAAGAAAAATATATATCTTATGTAGAAAAAGATACAAAGGAAATTTAATAAATACTTTAAGAAGAAAAGAAGAATAAAAAATATAAAAAGTTAGAAGCTAGAATTTTAAAATAACACTACTTGAAGTATCATTTCAAAAAATGCTATAAGCTACTAAAAATACTTGTTTACCAAATACTACTAATAAGGTTAAACAAGCTTTTTAGGTGGTAAACAAAACTAAAAACTTGTGACACCCTTAGCATTTATATTAAACTTAATCTTTTAATTTAATAGGATTAAAGCTTTTTCTTTACTTAATATATACAAATGAGTAAGTGGATAATCATATATTAGAGTGAGTCATGAATGGATGCATGTATGTGATAAAGCCTTGGATCCATAATCAACACAAAGCTCCAAAAATCGAAAATGGTGAAGAAGAAAATGGAAAAATGGATGAGTAAGAAGATGGTTCGTCACTAATTCCTAAGAATTAAATAAGAGAAGTAGAGATTCACCATAAACATCATGGAGGCTTGATAAGAATTAAGATTCGTTTTCAAGAACAAAAGAAGAGAGAAAGTCTCTTACAAGTGTTAGGCACAAATTTAATTTCATTAAAAAGTGATTAGGCTAATTATATTTTGGAGCTTTTGTAGTCCTTCACTAATCCTAGTTAGCAACTAAACTAATCCTAAACTAAGCTAAGACAACCAAAAGAGCCTAACAAGGACTTAAGCTTAATTCACACAACAAAGGCTAATGAATTTGGTGATAATTTTTGTGACTAAAACCACTAAGTAAGGAAAATGGTCCTAAATTGGGCTTTTTGCCCAAGAGCAAACTATACAATGAAAATACACATATTCTACTATGAAAATACACATATTCTACTATGAAAATACAAGGAAAATACTATATACAAAGTACTAAGTAAGTCCAATTTGACAGCTAAGCAAAGTATACAAAGTGTATCCCTAATTGGGCCTCCTTGGCCCCTTAAAGAGGTGCAACTTCTTTTGCACTCCTTGAAGTCTCTTCAATCTACCCCTTGTTAAGAGGCCTTGAAGTGTAATACTCTCTAAGTTTCTCATGTCCTCTTAAGTATCTCTTATGTCTTGGGTCCAATTCACATCAGTATGTATGTCTGTCTATATGTATGTATGTATGTGTATATATATATATATATATATATATATATATATATATATATATATATATATATATATATATATATATATATATATATATATATATATATATATATATATATATATATATATATGAATAGATATATGTATGCATGTATGGATGGATGTATGCATACATGCCACAATAACTCACATGAGTATTCTTTTAGCTCCTTTTTAAATTTGTAGCCATAACACTCTGATTTTTGTGTTATTATTATTACTATATTGTTTGTAATTATCTTATTAAGTAATGCTTAATATGCTTTGAGAATAAAAAAAATAGATTGTATTTTTGAGAAAATAGGTGTTTCTTAAAGATAAAGTAATATTTGAATTCAAATATAATTAATAACTTTTAATTGTTTAAAGAGATATTTATATTATCTTTATGTTTAACAGATGTTAAACAAACTTTCAAATATGCTTATAAATATTTAACTATTTGAAAATATATTATCTATATTTAGAAAATATTATCTTTAGATATAAGAGATATTTAATGAAAAAAAATATTTAACTAATAGATATTTAAACAATCTAGTCTGTCTCATTCTAACTCTATAAGAAATGAGAGCTAGCTCAACCCCTAGTGTGTTATTAATCGTTTTTCTAAACTCTCTCGTGCTATTGTAATAGAGAACAGAAGAAGAGCACTCTAAGGACATTTCAAAGTCTTTATTTTACACCTTTCAAATAAGGGGAGTGAGAAATCTAGCTCAAGGATGTAGATATGACTATTGGTAGAGGGGTTGACCCTAGACCTCATTGTTTGTTTGTGTTTGACTGTCTCTGTTGATTAATAATGTTTAGTTGTTTACCGGTTGGTTACTTATATTTGACTATCTTTGTCAATTAATATAGTGTTTGGTTGTTGTTATTTGTCTCTATCAATTGATAGAGCACCATGCTCTTAATTTTTTGATTGTAAATTAATATGGATTATTTCTAAAATTTTAATTTGTCATATTTGTTTGTTTGCTTTAATCGGTAGAGTTCAAGGTTTTTGATCTCGTGGTCATGAGTTGGAGATTTTTTTTTCCTAGAACTCCAATTATAGTATTTGGTTGTTTGAATATTTCTAAATAGGAAATTAAACTTCCATACTAAGATGTAATTTGTGTATTAATTATTATGAATTTCATAATTTATAAAAATAAAAACAATATGCCAAATTAATACCTCTTTATATCCTATTTCAACCCTTAAAACTGAAATTCATCAAGTTGCTCGCTTTACCTCGCTTTACCTCTATTTCTTAATTTTGTACTACTAAATAAGAGGAGAAAACCTTTGTCTATCATTTCAACTTTCTTCCACTTGATTAGACATTAACACATTATCTTTTCTAAGATTTTTAGAGTAAGAAAAAGAATTAATAGAGAGAAAGGAACCTTGAAGCAAGGTTTCAGCTGCTGTAAGCTGGGGAGAGGTGAAGGCTTTTTATTGGTGGGTGTGGGAAGCTTTGTGTGGTTAAAAATGTAGACAACAGGTTACTAAATTTGTGGTAAATAAAAATGATAAAAAGTAATTAATTTAATATAAAACAATAATATTTATCTAAATCTAATTAGCCTTATCTATGAGTAACTAAAAGTTAAAATAATTAATAAAGTACTTATGTGAGTGTGGTTAGCGCTGTTTAAGAGAGAACGAGAGAAATTAAATTATTTCCTATTAGGTAGGAAATGTGGCTATAATTAAGCCATGTAGTAAAATAAAACGGGTACATATATTATAATTTGTAATGATTAATTTAATCTAATAAATTATTCACTTGTAAATAAATGATAATAAAAAAATAGATATGGTTAATTCTTTTAACATAGCCGGATTTTATACACCAATGGTTTTAGAGATATTTTTGTCGATTTGTAATTAATTAGGACAAAATTATAAATTCAATTAACAATTAGTTCTAAACTTTTGAAAAACAATTTATTAAATTATGTTTTACCTAAAAATATTATTTATATATTTTCTAAAATTTTATATATTAACTATCTATTTGGATAAACTTTTTTCTCAAAAGAGGTGAAAATAAGATGAAAAAATGACTTAATTTTCTTCATAAGTTAAAATTAGTTTATGATTAAGTTAAAAATCATTTTTTGAAGAAGAAAATTTGAGAGAGGTTTTGCATATTAGTTTATCGATAAGCTAATTTTAGTTTATAAAAAAATTATTTCATTTTTTTTTTTCTTATTTTCTCTCTTATATTTGCTTATAATTTTTTTTTAACCAAATAGACCCAAAAAACATATTGATTGAGCTTTTACATTCAACCAACGGTATTTTAGAAATTTTACAAAAGAATTTACTAAAAAAAATTCAAATATTTTATTTTATTATTCTAAATATTATTTTAAACTTTAAAATATATTCTTCTAAATTTTTACCCATTTTTACTAATGTATATCATATTATTATTATTATTAATTTTAGGAACAAAATATTAATTTGTTATTTTTTAGGCTTCGGTTCAAAAAATTATTAAAAATTATATATGGTACTCTGTATTTTGAATACAATCCTCAGTGTCAAAAATTTGATATTGATTACCAAATTTTCAAAAATAAACGTAGAATAATATAGAAACAGGTAATATTCATTGAGAGGGTACAAATACCAGTTGAAATGCCATGTTAAATATAGTCTTAAATTCACTTTAATAATTAAATTTTAATTTAAAATAAAAAAAATAAGTTATTATATTGTCATCCAACCACACTTCACTGTATAAAATAAGTTTGTTAAATTTTATAATAAATATCTTAAAAGTTATATTAATGATGATTTGTTACTAGATGACAGAGTAAAACTATTTTATAGCGGCATAACTATTAAACTCTTAAAATAATTTATATTATTAAAAAGAAAAGTTGTTATCTTAACTATTTAAAATAATTTTATATAATTATTAATAACAAATTATTTTATATGATAAGTTTATTAATTTTTATAATAATTTTTTTAAAAATTTTGTACCGATAGTTTTATGATTGAATGAATATGTAAAATTATTTTACACAATCAGTACATGACCATAAAATTCATTATTAAAAATATTTGCATTAACATTTTAATTAGAAATTATAAATAGATTTAATTAATGGTATAAATGCATTAATATATTTTCTTTTATTTATTGTGCTTACAATGCTTTTGCATAAATATATGTTAATTATCTTCCGGTTGATTATAGAAAAATTAATGCTAAAAGCCATTAAGAAATTATATTTAATTAGAAAGACAAGAAAATAAAATTATTACTAAATTATAATTATAATTTTAGTTAGAGAAAATTATCATCCATTCTTGTTTTTAGTAGAATTATTATCTAATCTTAATACTTAATATTACCCTTACTATAAATATTATTATTATGGAATAAGCAGACTGAAATATGACAGTTGTTCAATATGTACAAAATATTACTTGTAACAGTTTTTGTTTTATATTTTTAATAATACTTAATAAATTTAAAAATATTATTAATATAAATATTAATAAAAATTTATAAATATAATTAATAACATATTATAGGATCCTAAATTTGTCTGCCCAAGACGAATGGGTCTAGCTTCGACCCAGCAAATGAAAGAGGTTCAAACCAAGGTCAGCCTAAAGAAAAGAGACTCGAACCCGACCCAACAAAAGAGGATGAGCTGGATCAGTTCAGAGTAGCCCAATTCTAGCCAAAACAACCTGAACACATAGAAGGCACAAAACACGGCCCAATTAATCAGACGTAGCCAAAAGGAAGTTCAAGAGCTCCAGCTTAGTGCTGACATAGTCACCCAAGTTAGTAGAAAGTCAAGCGGAATCAACCACCTCGGCAAGGGGACACCACCTCACAGGATCAAAGAGGCTCTGAGCCGTCGGATCCATTAAGAGCCGAAAAAAGTCCTCGATGAGGTCACATCAAGGGGATAAGGACCCACTAACTTCAGTGACGTGAAGATCCTCACCAATCACAGCAGCTCAAGTGAAATAGAATTCGCTAGGTCAACCACTACCCGAAGAACATGCTGCGATTAGGAAGAACGTGCTGCGATTAGGAAGAACGTGCCACGACTAGGCATGAGACTTAACGAATATCAACTTAGGGATTTCCAAGGCTAACAACCTGAATCAAAAGGTCGGGGTAGCTCCACGTGACAAGATCTGACGGGTGTCCTCGTCATCCTCCAAACACTATAAAAGGTCCTAATGCGAAGAACACGGGGCCAAGAATTCACAAGGGAAGCTCGAGGTGAAATTGCTGAAGAATTGCTTTGCTAAGATCGTGCATCGCTGAGTCATTGAGGAAACACATTGCTGAGGTGTTCCAACTGAAAGAAAAAGTACCAGTAGAACCTTTAGATACCAGGTAAGTACCTTGCCCAAACTATCATCCAGGTAACCATGCCATAGGAAATGCCCTCTCATATTGTTCATTCAAAGTAGCAAACCAGCTCGCAAACATGTAGTTCGCATTGGTCTGGAACCGAGTCGGTCTCGGTTCCTCTTTCTATAATATTTTGCAATACATTTCATTTGACTCGAGTCGGTCTTCGCATCTAGCATCGAGTTGGTCTCGGTCCCAGCCTAGCACGCATATTCATTCAAACACTTAGTCTAAAGTCATTTCAAAGTCAGAACGCCTAATGGATAGTTCATACTTCGATTTAAGAACAAGAGGGAGTTGAACGCCTAATGGATAGTTCAGACCCCATACTTCCGATTTCCACGAACGCCTAATGGAAAGTCTGCCTACATTAAGGTCCACCTTCATCAAAGTCATTATGAGTTAGGATGCCTAATGGAAAGTATGTTTCTGCATTCATCCCATTCATCCAGAACTACGTGAACTTTGATTTCTCTAAGCTAGGAGAGGTACGTAGGAGCAAGAGGCACACTCTTGTTAAGTTATGCATTACCAACACCCTAAACTCTGTACACACATCTTCGCAGTACGAAAGGCAACAAAAGTAAAGGTTATTTTAACTCATGTAATTCATAGGGTAACTACCAGATGGTAGACGGGTGGGATGACACATTATTCTCACGTGTAACCGATTCCTTACCTAAACTCTGCGTTTCGTAGACTTGCCTTATCCACTCCAGGTTTTCGACGTACCTTTAAAACATCAGTGACGACTCTTATCAGAACTAGATCAAGTTTAATCAATTCTCCCGGATTGATCTAGTTGACATCGACTCATTACAATCGATTCCATCCCAAAGATGGATTCAACTTCCAATTTCAAATAAATAAAACATAATTTTCCTTCAAATAAGATTTTATTTTCTAAATCACCTTTCACCCTATTTAATTCGCGTCACATATAATTTATATACTATCGCAATCACGTGAGGCTTCCATCAGTTCTTAAAATCTAATTCCATGTATTTAATATTTTATTAAAGAATGTATGAAAATCATGTTAATTTAAGAGGATATATATCTAATGGAGTTGTATTCGGTATTAGAAGATTATTGGATGGTATTGATACATTTTAGTACGAATTGCGCTTTTTATTGAACCTTCATGATTTGTCTACCATTTATATAATATTTAAAAAAGGATAAATTGTTAAGTTGTGATTTTCTTGGTTATAAGTGATCATATTTTACGATTTCGTTTTTAAATTAAAACGTTCACTATTCTTTGTTTTTTTTAATTACTTGATTATAATTTAATTTGTTATACCTACAAATATATAACTTCCATTCTCACGTAATGATGTGATTTTATTTAACTCTAGTAATACATGTCCTCAATGTGTGTGTTTTTATTTAACTTTTAGTAATACATGTCCTTAATATGTGTGTTACAATTTCATTTTTAAATTAAAACATTCACTCTTCGTTGTTTTTTTTTTTACTTGATCATAATTTAATTTGTTATACCTACAAATATATAACTTAATGTCCTTAATGTATGCGTGTCTTAATGTCCTTAATATTCACACTTCTATGTTTTTTTTATTGACTTAATCATAATTTAATTTGTTATACCTACAAATATATAACTTAGTGTCCTTAATGTGTGTTTTAATTTCCTTAATGTATGTGTGTTTTAATGTTCTTAATGTGTGTATTTGTATCTCTATCTGTGTGTGTTTGTCTGTGTTTGTATGTTTGTTATATGGCCACACTGTTAAACACCCCATATGGCCGGTGTGTCACACGGTTAAACACCACCTATGGCCCGTGCGAAGACATTCTACATAACTAT
Organism: Mucuna pruriens; assembly: GCA_025330945.1. Lineage (NCBI taxonomy): Eukaryota > Viridiplantae > Streptophyta > Magnoliopsida > Fabales > Fabaceae > Mucuna > Mucuna pruriens. Next base: position 93,871 of record JAENHJ010000543.1, read on the forward strand.
TAAACACCACCTATGGCTGGCGTGTAACATGGTTAAACACCACATATGACCCATGCATATGAATGTCCCCCATCATTAGTCCACCCTGTTAAACACCATTTTTTTTACCAGGGTCCCTTATTAAACACCACATATGGCCAGGGTATTATAGTCATGTCTAGCTTCTCATGCATCTCATGTCCATGCTTAATGCATTTTCATACACATTCTCATTCTCAAAATTCATACATCATTTACACACTCCATAATCATGGCAAAATCATATCAATTTAGCCATCATTACCATAAATCATTTATAAGAACGCATAGAAATGCACATAAAATGTCATTGAATTCTACCCAATTTCACTATTACACACAAGAGTTCCAAATTGAACCTCAACCAGGAATAACATGAACAACCACGAGAATTAAGTAATTAAGACAATTAACCATACAATTTTAAACGAAAATCACATTAAGACAAAACGTTAATCCAAGAATTTAATCCCCTTCAAATGTCACAAAAAACCATACAATAACAATTATTAATAAGGGTCCTAGGAAGACCCTCCTGCTCTTTCTTATGTAAATGAAACCTAAATAGTGAGATAGAACTGACATCTATGCATACTTGGAAGTATAACGAAGAAAACTTGTTCATCAAAGTCATTCTTCTTGTTCCTTTGGGATTCCCTCTAGAGGTTTTCCTTCACACCAAAGGCAACCGATTACATAATAAAATATTTTTAGAACATAATAACCAAACAAATTTGAGAGTTTAGATCCTAGAGGGACTTAGGGATTGCCCCTCACACCTGTACACCCCCACATTCACATATAATCGAACTCATCTCCCTCGTATCTTAGATGCGAAACACAGTAATGATCTGATGCAGCTCTGGGATGATCTGAACATCCTAGTTCCTCCTCCCTGTAGATCTGCGTTCTCTCTCCTCTAGGTTGTCACAACTTGATTTGTGACGAAGCAAAAGAGGGTTTTAGAATGGCCGAAATCAATTCGGCCAATTAAGGAGTCGCCACCAGTGTTTTTCTTAGGAACACTGGAAACCAAGGTGGGGGGATAAGGTTTGATCTGGAACCAGATGAATGGGTTTGGAAGTTGGTTACACACTGGGAGCACAAGGTGCCCCTAGCATGCCTGTTACACAACAGTTACCTATGACTAGATTTCGGTTTTCTAGAAAGAGAGATAGATTATTATTAGAACTTTGCAGAAGAAGCTTGACATAAACATTCATAAAAAAGGTTGCAACAAAACAAAACATAATAGTATAACTCTTATTCTATGTATAGGGGTTGTTTTATTTGGGGGATTAGACTTGATAGGAGTGTGCCTCCTGTGCCTACGTATTCAAGGAATCAAAGTCTACGTAGTTTTGGTGGGTTCCTAGGGTTGGGAGATTTGCTTAGCCAATGGTCAAGATGAACTCGGCCCTGACCGATTTTGGTTAAGGGAGAAGGTCAGGGGGCTGGTGTATGATGTTCACAATCATGACTAATCAAACCAAACAAAGATGTGACCGCGCCCCACAGAAAAAAAAAAGAATGGCTGCCACCTTTATTTCTGCAATATACATCTTCAAATCATAATCATACTTGTTTCTTGCAGTGTCGTCTTCTCTTCTTTGTCCGGGATGCTTTTGCAGACTTCTTGGCTTCTCACTTTTCTGGCTTTCTGGTGGAAAATTTGTTTGACCCGTGTCGTGATGTCGTCGGCTTCTCTTTTCTTAGCGTTCTAGAATTTCTGCTCTCTCTTCTCTAGAGTTTCGGTTCTCAATTTTCTAGAGTTTCTGCCCGGAAAAATTCCTCTTCTAACTCATCGTTTTGAGACTTTTATAGGCTTGGGATTGGGCCGATGGTTGCCCCCATATCCCTTGATTCTCTCTTTAATTTTAGGATCTTAATATCTCATATCTTATCCTCTATTTTTCTTCCCTGATTCTCTCTTGGTAGGTGCTGAGTTTGTTGGAACTACCTTCCAAGATCTTATTTTATACGTTAGTCAAGGTGGGTCCTGAAAAGGCTCAGTCCCGGACAGTTTTGGGGTGCAACATAGGTTTAGCCGTCTGATGCGCAAAACACAAATTGGGGTAAACTGATTACCCCTGTCTAATATTCTAACTGGTTGGGTAAACCCTGACCCACCCGTCAGCCCCCCATTAATTCAATTAATTAAATTAATAAATGAAAATAATTCAGATTAATGCCTCATCAGTTATAAAACCTTTAACTCCTCTATTAAAATAAAATTAAATATAAATATTTAAGTACTAAATTAATTTTCTACCATGATTAAGAATAATAATAATAATAATAATAATAACATTTCAGTTTCAAAATGCAATTATTTAATAAAATAATTTCCTGTAACAATTAATAATTAAAATAAAATTGATAATAATAATAATGAAATTTATTTCTAAAAATAATTAAATAAATTTTAGGATGTTACAACAACTACTCCGGAGGAGAAAAAGGAAAATTAGTAGTTATTAAATTTATTGACTTTGCTGGTGGGATCAATTTGTGATTAATAGACGTAGAAATGGAGAAAGGCCCATTGGTACGTGGGAAGATATGAAGTCTGTCATGAGAAGAAGATTTATATCAAACCATTACCATAGGGACTTGCGTAGAAAAATGTAATGTTTAACACAAGGTTCTATGAAGGTGCAAAATTACTATAAGGAGATGAAAATAGCCATGACTAGAACCAATGTGGAGGAAGACCAAGAGGTAACTATGACTAGATTCATTAGAGGTTTAAAAAAAGAGATGGCTGATGTGGTGAAGTTGTAGCATTATATGGAGATAGAGAATTTATTGCACAAAGTAATTCAAGTGAAGAGGAAATTGAAGTCTAAAAACTCTTCCAAATTTGCTTCATCTTCTAGTTATGGTACGATTGCCACTAATTAATTGATTTAAACCTGCAAAGGATGATAACTTATTACAAGGATATTAAAATAAAAATAAGTAATCAAAGAAGGGAAAAAAAATAGAAAATTGCATTCAAAAGTAAGATTGTTTTCTCCTTTTTTGTTTAAGAAAAATGTGAGTTATGCATGATAAATGTTAAAAATAATGAAAATTTCGCCATAAAACCCTTGGTATTAATATACATAATTCCAGTTTATCAAAGTTACACATATTCTTTTCTATAGGCCTTGACAATTTGATAGGAGAGTGACCCATGATGGGGTTACTAATAGATTTTCCTTTGAACATTTGGGACAAAAGGTGATCTTCAAGACTTTGTCTCCAAGACAGGTTTGTGATAACCATATGAAAATGAAGAAAAAAATAGAAGAGGAAAGAAAAGAAATTGAGAAAGTCAAAAAGGCTAAAAGAAAAGAAAGTTAGAAAAACAAAGAGAAAAACAAGAATGGGAGAAAAAAAAAGAGTGAAAAAAGAAGTGTAAAAAAAAAGAGTTCTAGAGAGAAAAAAAAAAGGGTGTGAAAAGCAAGAAAGAAGTGAGCAAGAGAAATGTTGAGAAAAAGGAAGCCTTGATGGTAAATTGGAAGGAGGTTAAAAAGATACTTCTAGCTATGAAGGAAGTTTTATTTCTTTTGCCTACTAATATGTGTTTTCATGTTTCTTCTCCTATTTCTAATTTGCCAACATGTTTTGGAGAAATGCTAGAAGGCTTCACATAGTTGTTTCTAATGGATATTCCACATGGATTGCCTCCCATTAGAGGAATAGAGCATCATTGATTTTACCTTGGAAGCAACATTTCCTAATTGGGCTACCTATAGAACAAATCCTAAATAAAGCAAAGAAATCCAACAAACTTGTTGAGAAAAGTTAGATTTGTGAGAGAATGAGCCCATGTGCGATTCCTATGATCCTTGTTCCAAAAAAAGATGGGTCATGACATATGTGTATGAATTGTAAGCCTATAAATGCTATTATGATTAGATATAGACATCCTACCCATGTTAAAATGATTTTCTTAATGAATTTCATGAATTTAGTGTTTTTTCTAAATTGGTTTGAGAAGTGATTATTACAAATTAGGGTGAGAGAAGGGGTCAAATGGAAAATAGTCTTCAAGACCAAGTTTGGTCTCTATGAATGGCTAGTTATGCCTTTTGGCTTGACTAATGCCCTTAGTACCTTCATGAGACTCATGAATCATGTCTTTAGGAGTCTCATAGGTATATGTGTGGTTGTCTATTTTGATGACATCCTTGTTTATTCTACATGTATGGATGACCATATTGTACATTTTAAAAATGTGTTGCAACTCCTTAAAAATAAATCTTGGTATGTTAATTTGGAGAAATTCACCTTTTGCACAAGTGAGGCAGTATTATTAGGGTTTGTGGTTGGCTTACATGGAGTCAAAGTGAATGAGGAAAAGGTGAAGGTCATCCAAAATTGGCCAATACCCAAAAATAGAAAGTAATATGAGGAGCTTCCATGGGTTAGTAAGTTTTTATAAATATTTTTTAAAAGATTTTAGCATACTTGCTGCCCTCAATAAATGAATCAATTAAAAAGGATGTTGGATTTAAGTGGAAAGAAGCACAAGAGAGAGTCTTCCAAACTTCAAAGGTTAAGGTCCTCTTTCTAACTCAATAGCGACGATAGCGATCCTTTATTGTGTTCTTGTATTGGTGTTGGAGAAAGGGATGCTTTAACAATTGAGATGGATCTAGAGGTTGCTTCCTCTAGTAAAACTACTCCTAGAAAGCACAAATATCGTATAAGTAGCATCAAATTGTTTCAGGTAGATTTGTCCCCTAGTAAGGTTGTTGTTACGATGGTATATTTTGGTCAAGGTGTTTTAGGAGTTGCAAGGTTGGTTGTGAACTTTTACTTAAGATTATTTTCATTTGGACCCTACCGAGGCAGTTGTGATTTCTGGCTTTTCTACATTGTCGTGGCTTGTCAAACCTTTGTATGAGTTTATTAGTGATTTTGTCCCACTTTTTGGTTATTGAAGAAGGTTATATCTAAGTTTTATCAAGATTGATTGGTGCGCTCTCATGGAGTTTGATGATTTCTTTCCCACTAATGTTTATTTTTGTGGTGGTGATTATTATTTGCTTGCATATAAATCATATTAGTGATAACTCCATTCCTATCGATCATTGTTTCATTGATGACTTTTTAATCACATGTGAATTATATTAGTGTGACCTCTTTCTCATCAACATTTATTTTGGTGGTCTTTTTTTTTTCACTAACAATATTACTAGTTTGAAGCTTCCAAATGTGGATTTTGAAAAGGTTGGGCCTTGCTTTGCTTGCTAAGAAATTTCTCTTCGGCTAGACATTCCAACTATTTGGTTAAGCAATATTTCTAGCAACTTTCTCTGACCTATCCAGCATCATTGAGTTGCCTTTCAAACTATTATTTTTTCAATAGAACTCAATTTTTATGTTTTTTTTTTCTTTATTTGTAGGGAAATAAATTTTTCTTCTTGTAGAAAGTTGAAAATTTAGTAAGCTTCAACTTGAGGAAGAATGTTGGAAAATCAAAAGAATATATGATAATTTCACTTTAATATTTTAGAATATTTTAAAGTATCTTAGATGATCTTAGGATTTATTCTTCTTTTATATTTTAGGATTAGTTTTCTTATTTAATTAGGCATATAATATTGTGTAAATAGGGATGTTATCTTTAATATTTATTTGTATTTATCTGATACAAACAAATTTTAATATCTCTTTTATCTATTTTTTCAATAAATATAATATATATTTAGAGACCAAAATAAATAGTGAATGATTTAATTTAGAGATTTAGCTGGAATAATTAAAAATTTAAAATGAAAAATAGTTTTAGAGATTGATATAATAACCTAATATATTTTTAAAAATAATTAAATATATTTTTAGTTTATCAAAATTAGGTTAATTTTATTTTTTGTTCTTTAAATTTGAAATTAGTTTATTTTATTATATTTTAAAAATAAATAATTTTAATCCATGATCTTATATAAAAAATATAGTACAAGTCATCATTTGATACGTATATAATTGAATAATATTTTTTTTAATATTTATTAATTTTTAATTATACACGTAACAAATTATAATTTATATTTTATTTGTTATATAAAATTATGCATTTAGAGTCAACTATCTTTGAAAATATAAAGAATAAAAAAATAATTTTAAATTTATAAAATAAAAAATAAAAAATAATCTAAATTTAAAGATTAAAAAATATATTTAATCCTTTTAAAAATTAAAATATTTGTATACTCAAACTTGATTATCTTGATAATGTCAATATCGTATTGATAAACTAAGGTACAAAAAATTTATTTGCCAAAAACAGATCTGTGTACCAAAAAATTATGGTACTTACGACAGAAAAAGAATTTAAAGAAGATAACAAATCCGAAGGGGCCACTGGGACCACTGCACTTTCAAATATGAAAAAGGTGACTAACTAACCAATGGGACCACACATTTTTGCGATTTCAGATATGCTTCCACACTCTGTAGGGCTGGAGGTACAGGATGATTTGCTAGGTCATAATCAATTTTTAAAATTTAAGTATATTTAAAATGTATAAATAATATTTTATTTATTTAATTCATAAATTTAATTTGTATATATTATTAATGTAAATTTTTTTATTGAGATTAACTAAAAATTATAATAAATTTTAAAATAATTATATAAAAATTAACAATATAAAAGTAATATATTAAATATTTTCTTATAACTATTATTTATATTATATTATTAATATTAATAATTTAAATTTAAATTTACGTTTTTATTATATTAATATTGATACTCATTATACGTACAAATTAAAAAGAAAAACTGATGACGCTAGTCGGTGTTTTCCACATTTATAAAAATAGAAAACAAAAATATTATATTGATCAATCTTTTAAAAAGTAGAAAATAAAATAATAATATAGTAAAAAAATATATTTTAATTATAGAAAATTATTATAATATTAATATTTTAAATATTTATTTGTTATATTTATATTATTAATCTTATTATGTTATCAATATTAGTCGGTAGCAATCTAGAAATAGGGAAAAACGAGTGATGCCTAATGCTTAGACATCTGTTTAGTATTAACTCTACCGGAATGGTCGATGTTTCCAAGGACAGTGTGTCCCAACAAATAAATAAAAATTATCACGGGTGCCATGGAAGAATATTTTTCAAATAATTGGATGGTGACATGGATTTTTTTTTTCCATCAATATTTTAGGAAATTGGAAACATCCGGGTGAGCAGGGTTGAAAAAGAAAAACTCGCATTCACACCACGATTTACAAAATTATATTCTTGAAAACATTTATCTCCAAAATATATCATTTAACAAAGGGAATAAATTCTATAACAATTAGATAAAATGAAATTAAACTAATTAAATAGACATAAAATTGTGGCTTGTAGGTTTTAGACAAACATCAATTGATAATCCTGTAACCTAAAACAAAGCACCAAGTGCTGGAACGTGAGTGGACATCAACTCTGGAGGTTTTGAAAGATTTGTTGAGAGATTCTATTTCTATGGTGTAGCTTGTCTTTTCCCATTAATACGTTACCAAAAAGAAGCACAACATTAATTGATCAAAAGTAAAACCAAGAAACAAAGGGAGGGAAAATGTTACAGGCAAAACCAAGAAACAGCTCACGTGTTCTCCCCACCATCATCAGCCACTTATAAAATACTCACTGCTCTTGATTGAGTCCAAAACAGAACACCACCAGCCACTTGAATCCAAATACCAGAGTCACGAGAGATCCATCCATGTTGTAATTGCTTCTGTAGATATTCTCAATATTATCATTTTTTTTTATTTGAAGGAGCACTTCACATATTATGTTTATAATTAGTTAAAGAACTTTTTATTAATTATTTTGAACTATTTTGTTTTTTCTTTATTTATATATTTGATCTTCTTAATCACTTATTATCTCTTCTAATTTACTATTTTTTATCTCTATTTCTAACTTGAATTTAACAATTTTAAAAAAAAAATTTGTCAATAATTTAAATAATCTTATTTCATAATTCAAATTCTTTACTGTAAATTTTAAATATAACTATATATATTATAAATTTTAGTTATAATTTATATATTAAATGTTTATTATAAAAAAATAAAAAATATCATAATAAAAAAAACTAATTTTAGAAATTTACAACTTATAGTTTAACCTTTTTTTCACTAATATTGAATTTTATTAATTTAACATTGAAAAGCGTGAAGTCGTTTAAATGAATAAAATTCCATATATTTTTTAAATACATATGTTTCATTTTCTAATGAATAGTTATTTTTATTTTATTTTTTAATATTAGTATAATTTTACATTACTGCCTATTAGACAACATTAATATATATATATATATATATATATATATATATATATATATATATATATATATATATATATATATATATATATTGATTTATACTATATATCATTGCCGGATGAATTTTCTAATTTGTTTGAGTAAATATTTTAATCATGCTTATAAAAATATATAAATATAAAATGAATTAAATTTCTCATTAAATTAAAATTAATTTATTTATAAGTTAATTTATATAAGCTATTTTATTTAACTTTTTCAAAAACTAATTTTAACATATGTTTAAGTTAAATTTAACTGATAAAAAAATTATTTTATCTTATTCTATTCTCATATAAACCCTTATTAAGAATTTTATCTAAATATAACCTTAATCAAATGACGAATTTTTTGGATGGAAAGATTTTATTTTTACCTATCCCAAAATGTAAACGTACGTTGTATTTTGGGGGTGAGTGGGAGATATGAAAGAAAAAAATATAAAAAGAAGAAAGTATAGAGAGAAAATGATAAATATAATATTAAATAATTTTATTTTTTTTCAGTAGCTAGAGTGAAAAATATGATATATAATATTTTTTTATATACCTGTTCAAATGTATATTTTTTTTAATTCGATCTCTTTACGGTTACATTTTTTCTTTTTTATTCTCTAATGACATTCCTTTTTTGTTATTATTTTTTTTACTTCATTCGATAATATTAATATTAATAATTAACTATAATATTAATTAACATAATAATATAAAAGGAAAGAAGAAGGATAGTATAAACTTAATGTGTTGATCTTTTATTTATTTGTATAATAATTTATAATTCTCTCAATTTAAAAGTAAAACATCTCTCCGGGCCTCGATTCCTTTTAATTTCTTCCAATAACTCAACTTCCAAATATAGTGCAAATTTTATTCTTTAAAATTTTAAAATTATTTTATATCCGAATTTCGTCATAAACCTCTAAATATTAGTTAGAAATTAATAATTTGAGAATTTTAAATCGAAGAAATCTAGAGTTAACAAAGAACTAAATATGTTTATTTTAAAAATTAGAGAAACTTAATTAACTCAAAAGTAATGTAAGAGACTAAAATCATAAAAAATCAAACAAGACTAACCAAAAATGTAATAAGTAATAAATAATAATATTTTAATCAATATATAAATTATATTGTAATTAGAATTTATGATATATAAATTATATTTTAGATTTATGATGAAGAATTTAAATTATAATATAAACTTTTTAAATTATTGATAATTAAAAACTATTAAATTCAAGTTAGAGATAAAGATAAGCAAAGATAAATTGAAAAGAATAAGCAGTTAAAATGATAAATTATATATAAAAAAGAAAATAATTTAATTAAGATGATTAATATAACTAGTCGTAGAGATGACATGTAAAATATATCTAAAAAAGGAGAGATAATATTAAAAATATTTATTTGAGATAATAATAATAGCAAGAATAAAACCATACAAATGATAAATTCTACTTTTAATTTATAATATAAGAGTTCTAATTTATAATCCAAGAGTACGTAGGTATGTATATATCAAAGCTGGAACCGAGTTCTAATATGGATAGGTCTTGTGTGCAATTTGGACCCAAATGGCTGATGGCAATCCCAGTTCGTACGTACATAACTTGTTGTGCTTTTTGGTAGGTCTCAACCATATGTTGTGTCATGTGGGCTAGGTTTGGCCTATGGGCCTTTTTATGAATAAAAAGAAAGTCTGTTAGGTCTCAACCAAGAGCATGCCTGTTGGAAGTGGCTGATGACGGTGGGGAGAACATGTTCTGACCAATGCTGTGCTTTGTTTTAGGGTACACGAATATCAATTGATGTTTGTCTAAATAATATAATTTTCTTTTACGCACAAGTTAAAAAATATGTTTCACGTCTGTTTCTATTTATAGAATATGAAGTTTAAAATACTTATTTTTATGTTTGTTAAAAGATTATGAAAAAGAAAATTGAATATTTTTTATTTCTAAGAAAATTGCATGTCTAATTCCTAGCTATTTTTATTTTCAAGAAAAGGAGTGGGTATATGATATTTTCGTGACAAAATGAGAAGTTATTAGTTATTTTTATTTTCATAATGAGGAGTGAGTATATGATATTTTCATGAGAATGTGAGAAGTCATTTCTTCTATAGTGGTGTATTTGTTAGAGATTCTTTTGGATTATCTCTCCACATATTGTATCAATGTTGGTTCGGTTCAAGTTGGAGAGATCATTGTAGAAGATCTGAATCAACTGTCCATTTGCAAAGTCATGGTGGGGGCATCTATGAAGCATCTCCTGAAATCTTTCCCAAGCTTTGCCTAGGGATTCTTACTCAAACTGAGAGAAGTTCATGATGTCCTTCTTTAATGGGTAGAGCTTTGAACTAGTCCGCATTTTGCATCATGCTAATCAAGGTTGGCTTTGGGTTGAAGCTGCTAGTCTCCATCGAAGGGTAATAAATGTTGTTAGTTACCTTAATGGCTAGGATGTGGTAGTCTTGTACTGTCTTTTATGGTGGATCTTCATCATAGTTGCAGTGATCCTCGTGGTTTCCTGCCAAGTCTTTTTTCACTTTCCTCATCCTACGAGCAACTTTCTCGATCTCAAGGTCAAACTGTAATTGTGGCCTCTAGGATCGGGTTAGCATAAACAATGACAATAGAGATAAAGTAATAGAGAGTAGAAACACACAAGTAATGGATAACGGAAGGGAGAAAGGGGAGTTTAATCCTACTAGGACTTCTCTTCGTTTGATATCTCAACTAGTCTTCAACAACAGTGCCAAAAACTTGATGTGATTTAGTTGATGCTTAAGGGGAAGCATACCCTACCACCGTAGTAATAAGGACATGCGTCCACATATCTTATTCAATGACTAGTATGTTAGTTTTCGAAAAGTTCTGGTATAGATTAAACAATCAAAACTAGAAAAGATTTGAATAGAGGAAGTAAAGTAAAAATAAGAAAATGAAAAAGAAGATTGTTTTTAGTTCTTTATTAAATTAAGGCTTCTGGTTTCGTTAAGTTTTTTCCTCTTGACCTTAATTTATGTAATTATCTTACTTCACCTCTGCACGTTACTGATTATATTTCTTAATGCTACTAAAAGTCCTAGTCTAGCACTCCTAATATTCTTTCCGTTAGAATGTCTCTATTTGGTCATTTAGAAACACATACTAGAGGTTTATAGAAGCCACCATCCTTAGTTGAATAAGAAGCCTAGGGAAAAGGTTGATAATGCAATTCCTCTAAACTTAACTATCCTATAGTTCCACCAACTAATTAAAGTGTGATTGCCTCTAACTAGTTGATTATCATGCAAAAAAGACTTGTTTAAAAAGTATGCAATAAGATAATTCAAGCAGTGAAGACAACTAGAAAATTGCATTCAAGAAGAGTAATTGAGGGTTCCAAGCACAATTATACCATAACCTTTAAAAATAAACCTAGCTACCCATACACACGATGAAAAGATAGGTAGACATAATTAGAAAAAGAAAACTAGAACTAATAGAAGCTTGGGGTTCCACTCCTTTTGCTTTATGTCACGCTTTATGTCGCGCTTTCTACCTTATCTTTAGGTTCCTTTGAGGGAGCTTTGGGGGCGAGGGGAGCAGTTAGAAGGATAGAGGTGGTGGAGTATGGAAGAATGAAGTGGAATGACACATGTCAAGAGTGCCAAGAGTGAGTCCTATAGCTTCCAAGTTGCCACTTTTTATACTGTGCAAAATAAACATTTTAGGGGCTTGCATGAGTGTCCAGATAAAATAAAATAAAATATAAACATAAAATAAAAGATAAAATAAAATAAAAGATACACATAAAATAAAAGATAAAGGTAAAGCTGGACGCTCGTGCAGATCTTTTGTAGTAACATCCTAAAATTTATTTAATTATTTTTAGAAACAAATTTCATTATTATTATTATCAATTTTATTTTAATTATTAATTGCTGAAGGAAATTATTTTAATAATTAATTACATTTTGAAACTGAAATGTTATTAGTATTATTATTATTCTTAATGATAACAAAAAATTATTTTAGTACTTAAATATTTATATTTAATTTAATTTTAATAGAGGAGTTAATGGTTTTATAAATTGAGGCGTTAATCTGAATTATTTTTTATTAATTTAATTAATTGAATTAATGGGGGGCTGACAGGAAGGTTAGAATTGACCTAACCCAGTTAGAATATTAGACAAAGGGTAATTAGTTTACCACAATTTGTGTTTTGCACGTCAGATGGCTACACCTAGGAGAGAGTATGCAGATATGCAGAGAGGAGGAGTTAGGGTGTTCAGATCGTCTCAGAGCTGGGGGAGATGGGTTCGGTCATATGTGAATGCGGGGGGTGTACGAGTAGTGAGGACAATCCTTAAGTCCTTCTATGATCTAAATTCTCATATTTGTTTGATTATTATGTTCTAAAAATGTTTTAATTGGTAGAAAAGATTCGTCAATGTGTACTATCATTTTGGTTGACTTAATTGATAATGTAATAAGTTGTCTTTAGTGTGAAGGAAAACCTCTAGAGGGAATCCCAAAGGAACAAGAAGAATGACTTTGATGAACATGTTTTCTTCATTATGCTTCCAAGAATGACTTTGATGAACATGTTCTATCTCACTATTTGGGTTTCATTTACATAAGAAAGAGTAGTAGCGTCTTCCCTAGTGGCCCTTATTAATAATTGTTATTGTATGGTTTCTTGTAGCATTTGAAGGGGATTAAATTCTTGGATTAACGTTTTGTCTCAATGTGATTTTCGTTTGAAATTGTATGGTTAATTGTCTTAATTACTTGATTCTCGTGGTTGTTCATGGTTATTCCTGGTTGAGGTTCAATTTGGAACTCTTGTGTGTAATAGTGAAATTGGGTAGAATTAAATGACGTTTTATGTGCATTTCTGTGCGTTCTTATAAATGATTTATGGTAATGATGGCTAAATTGATATGATTTTGGAATGATTATGGATTGTGTGAATGATGTATGAATCTTGAGAATGAGAATGTGGATGAGAATGCATTGAGCATGGACATGAGATGCATGAGATGCATGAGAAGGCAGACGTGGCTATAATACCCTGGCCATATGTGGTGTTTAACAAGGGACCCTGGCCAAAAGTGATGTTTAAAAGGGTGGATTAATGATGGGGGACATTCATATGCATGGGTCAAAGGTGGTGTTTAACCATGCTACACGCCGGGCATAGGTGGTGTTTAACGGTTGTGTAGAATGTCTTTGCATGGGCCATATGTGGTATTTAACTGTACGACACACCAGCCATATGGGGTGTTTAACGGTATGGCTATCATTAGTGATAACTAAGGGGATTGAGGAGGTTCGCTCATGGTGTGAAGTTCCGAATCAAGACTCTTAGGTGTGGTGATTATCATATGCATTGTGCGAGCAGGTGCATTTTGTAAACATGAATGGAATGTGATTGATATATGAGTATTTGTTAACTATTAGTAATTGGGTAGGTAATGGGTGGGATTTGGGGTACTATATGCATTTATATATGATTGAATGCTATTTCTTGTGGTTTTCTTTTAGGTAATGTTGAGGGCACTCGTGGTGCCGAGTTTTAAAGAGGTGGGGTCTTGCTCTGATTTGTGTAACTTCGAGGCTTGGGATTTAGAACAGTGGTTCTATGTCCTTTCATACGTACTTTTGCATCTTAAATATTTGAAAATGATGGGCTTATCAATAACTCACTAAATGTATACAGAAACGAAAGTGATAAATATGTGTCAAGCACATGAATGATGTGTTTAAATCAACATTAATAGTTTACGTGATAATTTTTTTTATGTGTACTTAATGTTTGAACATGATAATGACCATATGAACCTTTTATCCTCAATACAAATTGAGTTTCCTTGGTTTTATCTATTACCTTGTTTTCCTTTTTATTTACTTGATTATTTTAATTTAAGTATTCGGGGTAGAAGGGTGTCACATTTGTGACCTTATCTTTTGGGGCCAAAAGTCCTTTGTTTTTTTTTTGCAGTTTTCCTTTTTTTTTTTTGCTTGTGGACTTGTGTTGCATTGATCTCAAGAAAAAAGGTCAATTATGCATAAAATTTTTAAAGAATATTCAAAATTTTACCCAAAAAGATACAACATTATTGTACAAATTATTGGTTTTATCAAATGCTTTAGAGATACATGTGAAGAGAAATAAACGTAGGAACCGTAGTGATGAGAAACATTGTTCTTCCTCCTTGCACTACTTCTAAGCTTCACATGATAACCTTTATCAATACTTTGTAAAAATTGAGGTGCCTCTTCCTATTTCCTTATTTTTTTTTTATTTCCTTTTATAAGCAAAGGCAGATTTAGGCCTAATCCAAAAGCTCAACCTTGTTAATTTTATGAGACAAAGACCTCAAAATTGTGCATGATTGTGCTTAGGGTAGCACAATTGTACTCTAGTATGTCAAGGCGTGCACCTTCCTTATATGGGTGGTCATCTTCCTTAAGCATAAATTTCAAATTCAAGCATGACTATACTAAAATTAGCATGTCTATGCTCCATCTTCAACAATGATTTTTGCCCTTGACAGATATGCATGATCGTGTTCCTTAGTAAAGATTGTTAACTTGACATTCTTTGGATAGGAAATTTTGGGTTCCAAGACCTTTTTCGTACTTTGATCTCTTTTCCCTATGTTGTAACAAACTAAGAGACAAAGGTTAACTCTACATAATATATTGGTATATCCAAGCTCCCTACACTTGAATATTGCTTGTCTACAAACAAAGTATTTTCAAGCATTGCACAAGAATTTCAACAATTTAAAACCTTAACCATATAAGGATTTAGTTTATTCAATAGAATCATCTAGCTAATCATTTTTATTTCAAGAACTCATTAATTGAAGGCCTAATTAGACACTTAGATCCTGAAACTTGCCTCCTACTTGTAGGCACCTGAATCCGTTCGCCCCAATAAACAGGTCTATGAAAAATTCCAAAAAAAAAAAAACAGAAGGATCTAAATCTTAAAAGGCTGGGAAGGACTCATCTAGAAGAGCAGCTAACCCGACCTTGTTCAGGAAAAGGGGCTTGAGACAACCTATAACACACTCTACCCCAGCCTAGTGAGGCCAAGCTTAGTGCCACGTTCAATCCGACTCGTAACCTGGAAGAGACTCAAGAAGGCTAGTGTCCAACCCTTCTTGATGGCAAATGCAAAGAGAAAGCCAAAATGACCAGAGGCTCAAAGAGGCCTGAACCAAGCCTTCAGGTCCTAACTCTACGCTGACGAAATCACCCAACATAGCAGAATCAAAAGAAATCAGCCACGTTAGCAAGAGGGCACAACTTCACCAAGATCCAAGTGTTTCGAGCCATAGGATCCGCTCAAAGAAGAGGAAAGTCGTTGATAAAGTCACATCAGCGAAGTAGAGGTCCCACTGTCTCTAGTAAAGTAAGATCCTCTCCAATCACAACCAGGAAACATGCCAAGTCAGCCACTACCCACGTAAGGCGCCGCGAATTTAGGGAGAACGTGCCACTATTGAGTGCGGGAACCAACGAACATCAACCTGGGGATCGCCAAAGCTAACAAACTGGATCAGAAGGCTGGGGGTAGCTCCATGTGTCGAGATCAAGTGCGCTCTCATTCCCTGCCCAAAAGCTATAAAATGCGTCAACACAAAGAGCAAAAGGCCAAAGAGTTGAAAAATAGAAGAGAGAAGAGCGAAATTGTTGGAGAATTGTTGCACGAGCTATAGAACGAAAGGACATACTTTGAGCGAAAGCACCATTCAGCTCTCTGGATACCAGGTAAGTCTCTTGGCCAAGACTCCATTCAAGCCACAAGTAACCTCCATAGAGATACTTCAGATGGCGAACCTATAGTTCGTCACTGATCAGAACTGAGTCGGTCTCAGTTATCCCACCAGTCAAAGCTCAATCCCTACATTCCTAAGCCCGTAGAACCCTCACATTCCCAATAAAGGGTGCACAACCATTCTCGATGCCAAACTGATTCTAGTACACTTCAAACAACAGGCTCATAGCTCGCCTAGACCAAAATCAGAGTCAGCCACGGTCTCCTTACCTTGACACATAGTGCCTTCCATTCGAACCCAAACTGCTAGAGCTGGTGGCCAAAACGAAAAGTTTAGCTCCTGTAGTTCGAACCTTGAGGGATGCCTAAAGGAAAGTCCAACCACGCGGTGTAGTCCACAATCCGGAGGAAGGACGCCTAATGGAAAGTTTGACTCTGTTACCCCATTCCCTGAATCCAGAACTATGTTAACTTTGATTCCTCCCAACCGTAAGGTATGTAGGAGCAAGAGGCCTACTCTTGTCAAATTAAGCATCCCGCACATTGTAATCTTCCTCTGTATCATTCATTAAAATAGTAAAGGTTATGTAGCATGTCATTCATAAAGTAACTACCAGATGGTAGTCAGGTGGGATTAGCGTACCATTAAACGTTGGTGGCGACTCCAATCCGAGCTGGATCAGCTTCGATCAGCCCTCTCCAGGTCAGTCGAGCTGATGCTGGCTCAGCACATCGAATTCCTCTAGAACGGGTAGGTTCAGTGTCCTTCTAAACTGCGTCCAACTCCCTACCGCTTCCACCTCTACCCCTGCCACTCCATGACCCATGTCTAGGAAAACATGACCTAAGCCTGAGCATCATCCCCACTTCCTCGCAGCTAGCTGAGGGAAACTATCATGTGATAGGCATGCTGGGACACCCTGTGTCCCCAGCACGTAATCAACTCCCGAACCCATACCTTTGATTCCAAGACCATCCTTTCCCCTAGGTTTCCTAGCATTCCTTGAAAAACACTAGTGGCAACTCCCAATGGCCGAGTTGGTTTCAGCCATCAAATGGCTGAGACCATGTTGGCCTATCATTCTCGACGTCACAATTTAGGTTGTGACAGATGGAGACTTCGTTGGAGATAATTTGTTGAGAGTTGAGCCCTGCTAAGTTGGCTGTGTAGGAACATCTGATGCATGCTTGGGGTTATGCTTTTTGGGCTGCTGGGTTTAAGTGTTGCTTTTTTATATGTTGCCTGTGAAATTTTAGGAATGAAGACTTAATGTGGCCATTTTAATGTTGAAAATATTGGCATTTTCAGGAAGGGTTCTTTCCAGCCCGTGGTTATATCAAAAAGTGGGGTCCTATTCTCGGACCTGTGTACATAAGGAGCGAGGAACGTGTAGTAATACCCATATTGGAGGTAACCACTATACTAGTGACTATGAAAGTTCCATCTAGAATTGACCGCCTTGAGGACAACCATACTCTAGGATTCATTCCTGTTTGTGGTAGTGTCCCCAAGAAAGTCTATAGTTCTAGAGGCCTAATGGTGAGGAGTTTAGAAGCCTAATGGTGAGGAACCTTGGAGGCTGCGGATGGTACTCCCTACCTAACCAATAACCTACAAGTAGGAGTCGGCCAGGGAATCCCTAAAACCGTATACCCCACCAAGTATCTTGTTGGCCCTGCATTCATGCACATATAAAAAAAATCACATGCATTGCAGTCGTAATCCCACCTTTCCCTACCAGGCATCACATTAGTCATATGTGCATACACATATAAACAAAAAAAACAGCATACATCACATTCCACATTCATCACGTTCGCATCTAATCACCTTTGCCTACTTTTTCTTACCAAACAACTCACCAAGCAGCAACCCAGCCATAGAGATACCTAAATTATCATTAAAGGCATTGGATGATGGACTCCTCAAAAGTTGTATACATGAGGATAGCATTGTCATTACTCCCCATAAACCCTTCTGCAGAAACAACATAAACACCATCCTCTCTATTCCTCCATAAGCCAAAAACAAAATAAACAAAAGGAGTGTTACAATTAAGATGAAAAAGTTAAAAGATCACTCAAAGTAGTGAGCCTCTGACTGGTCTCACCCATGAGCAATAACGAGGTAACAACATCCGAGACGCTTCTAACACCAAAACTAAAAAAATCTCAGCTGCCACGAGTCTTGGGATAGCAAACTGCAGGGAAATAAAGACTTGCCCTTGCTAAACACACACCTCCTACACCCCATCCAGCTCCATATCGTCCAACAATGCACGACAAACCTCCATACATCCATATTTTCATGCATCCATGACAAACCTCCATACATATATACATCCATACTTCCACGCATCCATGACAAACCTCCATACATCCATGCATCCAAACATCCACGAAAAACCTCCATACATCCATACAACCATGCATCCAACAATCTACGTCAAATGTCCATGCAACCTACATGCATTCCAAGCCTCCAAAGGTCCATCCTCCCGTAAAATAAAAATCTCAATTAGTTTTGCATACGTTCATAAATGCATACATATAGAATGCAAGCATGCCATCCTATGGTTACTTCCTTAAGGTTAATATCAATTCTTGCATTCCAACACCATGCTAAGGTCTATACCGAGTCTATGTTAAGTCCTTTGCCCACTCCATGTCAGGTTCTAGTCGGCTCTGTGTCGAGTCTCCATTCCAACTCCGTGTTGAGTCTCTTTGCCGACCCGATGCCAAGTCACCTATGTCGGCTCCATGTGTGGCTCTAGCCAACTCCGTGTCGGTATCATCCATGCTCCATGCTGAGTCCAATCTAACAAGCTCCGTATCAACATCCAAGCATTCGATTCTATGACAAGTCCTCCATTCAAGGCCATGCCAACTCGTGCCGCTTCTAGTATTAACATTTCGAAGCCGACTCCATGCCAAGTCCTCTATCATAACACCACTCACTCCTTGATCCCTTTCCATGTGATCCTATGTTATCCAAATAGGCTCCATGTCGAAATCCAATCTAAAAATTGAAACCAATCCCATCTAAACACTAAAAACAATCCAATCTAGTCTATCTATCCACCCACTCTAAGGATTTTTGGACGCTGAAAGGATAGTCCAATTATCCTATCCAACTTTGTGAATGTTGAAAGGATAGTTCACTCTGGTTAAAGGGTTTTTGGACGCCTAATGGATAGTTCGTTGACCCTTTCAATTTTGGACGCCTAATAGATAGTCCATTGACCCTTTCAACTTTGGACACCTAATGGATAGTCCATTGACCCTTTCAACTTTGGACGCCTAATGGATAGTCCAATGACCTTTCAATCCTGGACCCTAATGGATAGTCGAGTGATACATCCAACTTTGGACGCCTAATGGATAGTCCATTGATCCCTTCAACTTTAGACACCTAATGGATAGTCCATTGATCCTTTCAACTTTGGACACCTAATGGACAGTCCATTGACCCTTTCAACTTTGGACACCTAATGGATAGTCCATTGATCCTTTCAACTTTAGACGCCTTATGGATAGTCCAATGACCTTTCAATCCTAGACCCCAATGGATAGTCCAGTGATACATCCAACTTTGGATGTCTAATGGATAGTCCCTCGATCCCTTCAACTTTAGACACCTAATGGATAGTCCACTGATCCTCCAAACTTGGGACGCCTAATGGACAGTCCATTGATCCTTTCAACTTTGGACACCTAATGGATAGTCCATTGACCTTTTTAACTTTGGATGCCTAATGGATAGTCTAATGACCTTTCAATCCTGGGCCCTAGTGGATAGTCTAGTGATACATCCAACTTTGGATGCCTAATGGATAGTCCATCGGTCCCTTCAACTTTGGACACCTAATGGATATTCCATTGACCCTTTCAACTTTGGACGCCTAATGAATAGTCCAATGATCTTTCAATCTTGGACCCTAGTGGATAGTCCAGTGATCCCTCCAGCTTTGGATGCTTATTTGATAGTCTAATGACCTTTCAATCCTGGACCCTAGTGGATCCCTCCAGCTTTGGACACCTATTGGATAGTCTGATGACTAATCCATCATGGACCCCAATGGATAGTCCGGTAATTAGTCATCCTTTGATGCTTAAGGGAAAGTCCATTGACCTATTCAATCCTGGATGCCTATTGGAAAGTCTAGCAACCAAATCAACCTTGGACGCCTAAGGGAAAGTCCATTGACCAGCCAACCAAAGGCACATACCGAATAAGCCCATTATCCACAAACCCCCAAGAACCCCCCAAATCTGGCTCACTTGTGAATCTTTATTTATGCTTGTAACATCCTAAAATTTATTTAATTATTTTTAAAAATTAATTACATTATTGTTGTTATTATCAATTTTATTTTAATAGAGGAGTTAATGATTTTATAAACTGATGAGCCTTTATCTAAATTATTTTCATTTATTAATTTAATTAATTGAATTAACGGGGGAGGCTGATGGGCGGGTCGGGGTTGACCTGACCCAGCTAGAATATTAGACAGGGGATAATCAGTTTACCCTAATTGGTGTTTTACGCGTCAGACAGCCAAACCTAGAAGAGAGAGAACACCGACCTGCAAGGAAGAGGAGCTAGGGTATTCAGATCGTCTTAGAGCCGCATGAGATCATCACTATTCTTCGCATCCAAGGTACGGGGGAGATGTGTTTGATCATATATGAATGCGAGAGTGTGCGGGTAGTGAGGGCAATCCCTAAGTCCCTCTAGGATCTAAATTCTCAATTTTGTTTGATTATTATGTTTTAAAAATATTTTAATCGGTAGAAAAGATTTGTCAATATGCTCTGTAGTCTGATTAACGTCTTGTCCCAATGTGATTTTTGTTGGAAAACTGTATGATTAATTGCCCTAATTACTTGATTCTTGTATTGTTTATGGTTGTTCATGATTTGAGGCTTTTGTGTGCAATGATGAAATTGGGTGAAATTCAATGGTGTTTTATGTGCGTTCTGTGCTTTCTGATAAATGATTTTTAATAATGATGATTAAATTAATATGGTTGGGTATGATTGTGGACTGTGCGAATGATGTATAAATAAATCATGAGAATAAGAGTGTGTATGAGAATGCATTGAGCATGGACATGAGAGGCATGAGATGCATGAGAAGCCAGACGTGGCTATAATACCCTGGCCATATGTGGTGTTTAATAGGGGATCCTGGCCAAAAGTGATGTTTAACAGGGTGGACTACTGATGGGGGACATTCATATGCATGGGCCACAGGTGGTGTTTAACCATGCTGCACGCCGACCATAGGTGGTGTTTAACGGTTGTGTGGAATGTCTTCGTACGGGCCATAGGTGGTGTTTAACTGTGCGACACACCGGCCCATACGGGGTGTTTAACGGTGTGGTCATCATTAGTGATAACTAAGGGGATTGAGGAGGTTCGCCATGGTGTGGAGTTCCGACTCGAGACTCTTAGGTGTGGTGATGAGCATATGCATTGTGCGAGTATGTGCATTTTGTGAGCATGTGCATTTTGTGAGCATGTGCATTTTGTAAACACGTATGAACTGTGATTGATTTTGAATGAATGAAATGTGATTGATATATGAGCATCTGTTAACTGTTAATAATTGAGTATGGTAATGAGTGGGATTTGAGACATTATCTGCCTTTATATATGATTGAATGCGATTTCTCACCGTACTTTCTCTCGTTGTTTTCTTTTAGGTAACATTGAGGGCACTCATGGTGCCAAGTTTTGAAAAGGCGGGGTCTTGCTCTGATTAGTGTGACATCAGGGTTCTAGAAGTTAGAATAGTTGCTCTATGCCTTGATGTTTGAATGACTTATTTTAAAGATGATGATGACTTTACTTTGTCAATTATAATGTTTAGATCTAAAACCTCCTTGAAAACTTTGCGCCTACCTTTTAATTACCATGTGAACCTTTTATCCTTAATACAAATTGTGCTTTTTTGGTTTTAACTATTACCCTATCTTCATATTATTTATTTTATTAATTTAATTTAAGTATTCATGGTAGAAGGCTGTCACAATGCTCATCTAGGAAGACCCATACTGGTTCCTCTGGATGAACACAAATAAAGAGGGAGCAACTGTGGGACCCCAAAATTATCCGGGACAAAGTACTCAGCATGTCTCCATGGGACACACCATGACCCGCGTCAAAGAAGGGATCATGGGGTAGTGGAGTCAGCTTCCACAACTCGGCACTCACCATGATCGAGAGGGAATCATGGGATCATGGAGGAGTGGAACCAATATGGAGGAGTGGAACCAAGAATTGTGGGATCATTGAGGAGTAGAATCAGGTCAGTCTCGAAGTCTATAAAAGGCCCCGAGACAAAGAGAAAGGGGTCGAGAAAATTTTGGAGGGGAGAGAAGAAGGAAAAGGATAGTTGACAATAACCTGAGAGAAGCCAAGCAAGAAGCTCAGAGTACAACCGAAGAACAAAAGAAAGTATTGGACAGAAGGAAGAAGGCACAAGACTCTTCTAGATACCAGTTTAGTAAAAAAAACACATGAATATGCCTCTAGGATGAAACCTTAGAAAGTTTCTTTCCCCTCTTTTGGACAAGATCAGAGCCAAACCCCTTTTCCATCCCTCCTCCACACCTCCTTTGACAAGGCCGAATCTGTCTTGGCCCCACCTAGGTCGTCCGAGACGAAGTGGTCTCGCCCTCCCTATGTCCTTTATCGCTAAGGCTGAGTTCGTTTCGACCCCACTCAGGCAGGCTAACATGAACCGGTCTTGCCCTTGCCTTCCAGCATCCCCTATCATTAAAGGCCGAGTTCATCTCGACATCCACTTGGACAGGTTGGCACGAGCCGGCTTCGCCCTTTCCTGACCCATTGGCCTAGCCAGAACTACGTGGACTTTGACTCCTCTAATAACGAGGGTACGTAGGCACAAGAGACACACTCTTGCCAAGTCATGAAACCTAAAAAACCCCTAAAGACTCCACCTTTACCCCTACCACTCCATGACCCATATCCAGGAAAACATGACCCAAGCCTAAGCATCATCCCCACTTCCTCGTAGCTAACTAAGGGAAACTATCAGGTGATAGGCGTACTGGGACACCCTGTGTTCCCAACACGTAATCAACTCTCGAACCCATACCTCTGATTCCAAGACCATCCTTTCCCCAGGTTTCCTGGTATTCCTTGAAAAATGCCGGTGGCAACTCCTAGTGGCCGAGTCAGTTTCGCCATTCGGATGGCTGAGACCATTTTGGCCCTTCATTCCCAACGTCACAATTTAGGTTGTGACAACTTTACTCACCTTTCTCAAGTATTTTAGGATTTAAATTTTGATCGTTGAAGCCTCCCAGTGAAGTCTTGTTGCTCTAAATTTGTTAATTAATCAAATCTTTTATGATCAAGTTTTTTTAAAACATGTGAAAAGCAGGGGTTTTCTTAGGTTGCATGAGATTTATGTCAAGTAGAATAAAAGAAAAATAAAAGAGTTTTACCAAGAGTTTATGATTTATCTTTTATCATATATGGAGACACCCTCAAAATTCTTTGTAGCAATTAGCATTTTTACTTCACCCTTTCTTTTGTCTTGTCTTTTTTTTTCTATTTCTCTTTTTTTTTCCTTTTTAACTCTAATTTTTTTTAATAACAATAGGAAAAAAGGACTTCTTAGGACAACATATTCAAGCATAGGTTGAAGTCTTTGTCGTATGTTTCTTGTCCTTCTAAGAAGTGCTTTTTTAAACTCGTTTGGGTACTCCAATTATATGGAATCTAAAAGAATTTAACATGCATAGGCTCAAAATGACAACTAATGGTAATTAAACACAAAATTCTAAAAGCTAAGAAAAAATAACTACTCAAGAAATAACTAGGGGTGAATTAACATTACCCCTTTATAGATCAAAATCTCACTATTTTTGTGCTTATTTAGTGATGGCATACAAGACCTAATACTAATTCTTAGCTTTCAAATGATGATTCCCCTTTTATTTAAGTACAAGACTACTTTTTAAATAGTATATATAATTTTATTTTTATTTAATTTTTACCCTATAAATTAGAAAGTTTAAATTAATTGAACGCATGGATAGACTTCAAGTAGACAAGTTTAAAAAGGGTAGAAAACACACAATTTGTAGAAAAGACATAATGCAGTGATACTTATATACTGATATGAAAAGTTTGTATACATCAGATATGTCTCCCTGCACTTAGAGACAGCATAGTCCTTAGTGTTATAAATAAAAGACACAAATAATGGAACATAAAAGAAGAAAATGACATAAAAGAAAAATAATAAAAATAACATAAGAACAAAAATAACATAAAAATGCACAAGTATGTCATTGTTAGCGTGACTGTGCCTTAGCTCATAAATGATGTGTCTAAAATGGTGCAGCATTGTACAATGATTTAGAACGATCGTGCTTAGCTTTGAGCACCCAAATTGGTATGCACTCCTAACTTAAGCTAATGTAAAGAAAAAATAACTAAAATGAAAATTAAAAGAAATGCATAACTCACTATGTCAGGTTACCTCAGAAGTGCTTGTTTAACGTTTGAACCTAACAAGACCTGAAAGGGTCAATCTTGGAGGATAGTAGTGAATTTCACTTGAGGCATCCTATTCTCATCTCACTAATACCCATGAAAATGAAGATAGCTGAAAAGTGTCTCCAAACAAAAACAAATACCCACTAGTTCTTAGTGTCTCACGTTATATATCATTTATAACAAAGGGAATAATTCTGTAACTTAGAGATAAAACGAAATTATAGTGTTTAAATAGACATTAAAATTGTAGGTTGTAGATTGATAATGGTGTAACCGAAAAGAAAGCAGAACAGTGATAAGAAGTAAAGCTAATTAAGGGAGAGAGAATGTTACCGGGAAAAGGAAGAAAGAGACCCAAGTGTTATCCTCACTTACCATCATCAGCCACTTACTTACACAACTTGGTTGAGACCAATAACAACACCACCCATTTCAATTCAACTTGCACTCACAAGAGACCCATCCATATTTATTATGAATTAAAAAATTCGATAGATTGATGTAGAGGCTTAACATATCATTGTAATAAAAAAATTCGATTTATTTAATGAAAGTATCCTTATTTGATCTCTGAGCAACAATTACAAATTTATGAAATATATTTAGTTATTGGCCTAAGAAAAATACGCAGGAGAACAGAAAAAAAAAAAAACTAGTTAAATTTTTTGTTTCAATCATTTCAAACACTTTTTTATATTTAACTACTCATTCCTTTCAATTTATCATCTTTTATCTCTATTTTTAACTAGAATTTAATAATTTTTAAAAAAATTGTCAATAATTAAAACAACCTTATATCACAATTTAAATTCTTAAATGTAAATTTAAATATATATTATAAATTATATTTATAATATAATTTAATATTAAAAATTTATTTATTTTAAATTTTAATTATATACAAAAAATTTATCATAGTATATAAACTAAAATACTAACTTAAAAAATTTACAACTTAATTTAACCCTTTTTATTAATATTTAATTTTATTAATTTAACTATTACATTGAAAGATATTTGGGATCGTTTAAATTAATAAAATTCTATTTTTTAAATACATAATATTTGGTTTTTTAACGAATAATTATTTTTAATTAGTATAATTGTACATTACTAACTATTACACAACATTAATATATATAGCGATTCAAATTATCATTACCAATTTTTTTAATAATACATAAAAAAATAAATTTCTTTCATAAATTAAAAATTAACTTATTCATAAGTTAATTATAATTTAATTTCTTCAAAAACTAATTTTAACATATGTATAAATTAATTTTAATTTATAAAAAATTTAAATTATTTTATTTTATTTTATTTTTCTATTAATATTTATGAAGAAATTTTATCATTACTTTAATTAAATAACAAACTTTTAAATGGAAAGATTTTGCTTTTACTTATTATACTTTTTCTATAGTTCAATTGTGTGTAATTTTGGTCGCATAAATTATTTTTATATTAATTAACTCTTTATTTTTAAAATGAAACATATTTTAGTACTTTGTTGACTTTCTTCTTCTTAAACCTTTCAAATTATTATTTTTTATCATAATATTTAGGGATTTATGTTGAAACTTGGATATAAAATGATTTTAAAATTTCAAAAGCAAGAAATTTACGAAGAGTTGAGTTTTGAAAGAAATTTTCAATAAGCTAGAGTGATTTTATTAATATTTTGAAAGATACAAGTAACAAAACAAATCACCCACCTTATAAAACATTAAAAACTAAACTTTACAGGAGATCTTGTCCCCAACACATCATATTGACACTGATTTCAAGCAGGGAAAACTATAATTTCCAATAGAGAATTGTTAAATATACTTTTTTTATTATTAAACGTTCCACTCTCCTTTCTGGTTTGTAATTTAATTTATTTATTTATTTTTTTCATTTTTCTATCTTCCATTCATTTTTTTTTCTTTCTTTCACTTCTCCTCATTGTTACTTCTTTCTTTTTCTATTTTCCAGCAATGCTTTCTGTTACCCTTCGTCCCTTTTACTTTGATCTTTTCACTATCCCTTCTTTTGTTTTATGTTCAAATATCCTTCTCATCCTTTTTCCTTTCCTATTATTATTATTATTTCATTTCACTATCTCTTCTTTTGTTCTGTGTTCAAATATCCCTCCCATCCTTATAAAAAATTTAAGTTATTTTATTTTTCTATAAATATTTATGGAAAAGATTTATCATGACCTTAATTAAATGAAAAAACTTTTAAAGTGTAATTTTGGTCTGTTAAATTATTTTTATATTAATTAAGTCTTTTATTTCTAAAATGAAACATATATTAGTACTTTATAGACTTTCTTCTTATTAAAAATTTCAAATTATTATTTTTTATCATAAAGGATTTATGTTGAAACTTGCATATAAAATGATTTTAAAATTTTAAAAGCAAGAAATTTACGATATATTTGAAAGTTAAGTTTTGAAAGAAAAGGAATGAAGAACAAAAACATAAAAACATTACATTTATATTAATCTATATTTTTTTCAATAAGCTAGAGTGATTTTATTAATATTTTAAAAGATACAAATAACAAAACAAATCACCCCACCTTACGTGACAATAAAAACTAAACTTTACATGAGGAGATTTTGTCCCAATGTGGGACCTCAAATCTGTCATAACATACCGGAATCCCAAATAAAGAGTGGGAGATAACCACCTGCAGATATAACCACCTGTGATTTGGATATAACCACCTGTAGGATATACACCATGAACTGATGCGGTTATGTCGCCCACAATATCAGAGAGGAAATCATGGGATAGAGGGTGAGACCAAACTGGGACCATAACGACCTCGGATGAGACCTATATAAAGCCTCAAAAGGGTCGAAAAAAATAGGGTTGAAGACAGAAAGGAAAAGACTGTTCCACTCAAGAAGTGCTACCACTCAATAAGTGCTACCACTCAAGAAGTGCTACCACTCAAGAAGTACTACCACTCAAGAAGTACTACCAGAGAAAAAGACGAAGGAAGAGAAAAATGCCAAAACTTGTAGATTTCAGGTTAGTTGCTAAAATCTCATATGCATGTCCATAGGATAGTTTAATATCTCTAAGATTGCATTTTACCAGACTAGCTATGTAGTCCACTCTATCCCAGTCTCCTTGAATGCTAATGGGCAGTCCACTCCCTTCCAATCCACACTTTTATTACCTTTTCAAGCCTCAGTCAGAACTACTTGAACTTTGATTTTCCTATTAAAAGGAGATACGAATGAGCAAGAGGCACACTCTTGTCAAATTATCCACCCAAAAAATCCAAAATATTCCATAGTGATTCTATATAAGCACTCCATCTTTAGAAAGACATTAACCAAAACATAAAAGTCATTCCCTTTTCATGCAGCCAGTTAGGATAACTATCGTGTGATATACGTGTTCCCAGTGATCTCTACTCGTATATCCCGACATTTTCTATAAAAAAAAGCTGGTAACCACTCTGTTCTCCTTGTTATTTCCTCTGAAAAAACTTGGAATCTAAACCTTCTATTTTCACCAACCCCACATTGCGATTTAGATCGGGACACCCAACAAATCATATTGACAATGATGTCAAGCAGGGAAAACTATAATTTCCAGCAATGCTCTCTGTTACCCTTCTTCCCTTTTACTTTGATCATTTCACTTGATCATATATCCTTCCCATCCTTTTTTCTTTCCTACTATTATTATTATTATTTATAAGAATCTACTGTTTCATAGAAAAATATAACCCCGAACAATTGGGTCTTAATTAATAAGATGCCTTGCTTAATTGGAAGCACGGACGGTGAGTGCTATAATTATAATTTTTAAACTAAAATATAAAAAAGTCAATTTATAATGTAAATATTGTGTTTACAAATTTCTTTCTAATTTTTCTTTTTATTATCTTAATTAATTATATATTTTTAATATTATCTTTTCTAAATGTGTATTTCATATATTATTTTTTAATTAATAAAAAAGTTTCTCAATTATTTTAAATTATCTTTCTTTTATATTTATTATAATTTTTACTTATAGTATATATAATTTATATATTAAAATTTATTCATTTATTATTTAAATTTTAATTATATAAAAAATATATATTATATATAATACATAACTTAAAATATATATATATTATCTATAACTAAAACAAATTATGAATTCCTCAATGTTTTCAAGTTTCAAGGTTGCGATAAATGAAAATTGAATATTGCTCGTGAATATGTCAATAAGGTAAATTAAGATAAGAAAAAACCAAATCAGAATGGACCACTGGTGTCACTTCACTTTCAAGCATGGCAGATTGAAAATGACATAAAGCACCACATTTGTTGGATCACATCTTCAACATTGTCCTATCCACTAAAAATTGAATAAATAAAATTATTTATTTTAGTTTTTAAATAATGCTATCGTATTAATATATGAAGTGAAAAAATTAAATAAGTTTTTAAAAGTATAATTTGTTAATTATATTAATCTAAAATTTAAAATAATATATAACTTAAACGATAATATTAATATATATTTAAAACTTAAAATAACAATAATTAAGTTTAAAATTTTCAATGTAATAATTAAGATATTAAAAAATTATTTAAAATATTTTGAAAAAATAAACTATGCTAGGTAAAACAGTTTGACATTATCATAATATAATTTTAAAATAAAAAGTTTTTAATTTAAAAAATAAGATGACACCGTAATACACTTTCAAAGATCAAAATGTTAGCTTACTAAAAATATTGAATATTGCTCGTGATATTGTCAATATGGTATTGATAAATTAAGGTACGAAAAATTTATGTATAAAAAAACAATCTATGTACCAAAAACTTGATGTATCAAAAAACAATCTATGTACCAAAAAATGTAGTTACCAAAAAATCTAAATCCGAAGGGACCAGCGGGACCATTACACTTCCAAATATGGAAAACGTACCAACGGGATCACACCCGTACTCTGGACAGGAGGTACGAGATTATTCTGTCTGTCCTTGTCACCTCTAATTTTTTTAAGCATATTTAAATTATTATATTAAAAATTTTATGGTTCTATATTAAAATATATAAAAAATTATTTTATCTTTCTAATTTATCTATTTAATTTTTATATATTTTTAATGCATACATTTTTATATTAAAATAATTAAAAATTATAATAAAAACTAAAAACTTTATGATTATAATAAGATGATATTATAAGCATTTAAATAAAAATTTTAACCTATTTATTTTCTCATATATTATTTGTATACTTAATTTAATATGAATTTTATTCATACAAATATTAGTTTTATATTAATTTCTTTACATATGATATATATATATATATATATATATATATATATATATATATATATATATATATATATATATATATATTTATATTTATATTTATATTTTCTTTACGCTAAGTAATTTTTTTTTCTTGGCTCTCCCGGTGCTGAAGTTTTGGCTCTGCACATGCTTGTACTCGTAGAAATAACAAATAAGTAGACTTGTAACAATCATGAACGAATTGAGTTATTTGTGTATTTTTTAATTTAATTTATTAAATATTTAGTTAAACTTATTTGTTTAATTAAATAAATCAATTCAATTTAAGATATTTACTTATTATAAATTTTAGTTATATAAAATAAATATTTATTATATGTTATGCATATATTTAAATACTATTTTATAATATATAAATAATAAAAATATTAATTTATTATAAATTTTAATTATATAAAATAAATATTTATTCTATGTAATGTACGCGTTTAAATACTATTTTATAATATATAAATAAATTTTATCATATTTCTGTAATTTAAAATTTTTAATTCAATTTTTATTAGTTTAAAATTCTATAAGCTAAGGTTATTGATCCTTTGTTAACTACTAGGGTTTTTACACGTCCCCTTTTCTTGCGAGGGATATTGAACCAAAATGTGTTATTATAAAAAAAAAAAAAAACAAAAAACAGAGAAAAAAGAGAAAAAATTGCTAAAACGTCTAAGCCGATTCTCAAAGCTGGAAGCCACTTCCAATATTGAAGGCCCTTGTGGTTGAGAAATAATATTTATTTTATTAGTTTATTTTGTGTGATTGTACTATATTTAAATTTAAATTTTAAAATAATATTAAAATATATTATAATAAGTATTATAAGACATCTTAAGCTATAAACATATATTTAATTTTCAACATAAAATAATATATTAAAATTTTCACATTAATTAATAATACAATTCAAACAATATATCATAAATTACTATTGTGACTTAATTATATACTTTATTTACCTCGTATCACTGTAAACGTGAGATTGTTACATACTCTCTACCAAATTGTGTGTTTGGTTATCAAGAGAAGGTGACGTCGACTATTTTGGAAGTGGTTGACGGTGGGGAGAACACGTGCAACATGTTCCCTCCGTTGGTTTTATTTCTGATCAAATATTCTGTTAGGTTACAAGATTATCAATTGATGTTTGTCTAACCTACAAGCTACAATTTTATGTTTATTTAAATAATATAATTTCGTTTTATCTAAAATTACAGAATTTATTTCCTTTATTAAATGGTATAGTTCAGAGATAAATATTTTAAGGAACATAATTTTTTTTAAAAAGAAGAAAATAAACAAATGAGAAAAAAAAAATTAAAAACCACAACAGACTGAACCGTTCAACCAATTTAACTTATATATTAATTCAAAAAGAATGGAATCAGCTCGAAACCTGTCAAGATCCGGTTAAAACCATCTAAAATAGGTGAATGTTGTTAAAAACAAGTGCAAATAATAAATTTGAATTAGATCGCCCCAAGATATAGAAGTTGACTAGGAAGATCAGCTCATTGACTTGGACCAATATATTTTCGAGAATATCCAAGGGTTGCACAATATGTGACACCCTTCTTTCCTGAATACTTAAATTGCCTTAATAAAATAAATAAAGTGAAAATAGGGTAATAGTTAAAACCAAAAAGCACAATTTGTATTAAGGATAAAAGGTTCACATGGTAATTAAAAGGTAGGCACAAAGTTTTCAATGAGGTTTTTGATCTAAACATCATTATAATTGAGGAACTAAAGTCATCATCATCTTTAAAATAAGTCATTTAAACATCAAAGCATAAAGCAACTATTCTAACTTCTAGAATCCCGATATCACACTAATCAGAGCAAGACCCCGCCTTTTCAAAAATTGGCACCATGAGTGCCCTCAACGGTACCGAAAAGAAAACAACAAGAGAAAGTACGGTAAGAAATCACATTCAATCATATATAAAGGCAGATAGTACCTCAAATCCCACCCATTACCGTGTACTCAATTACTAACAGTTAATAGATGCTCATATATCAATCACATTTCATTCATTCAAAATCAATCACATTTCATTCATTCAAAATCAATCACATTTCATTCATTCAAAATCAATCACAGTTCATTCATGTTTACAAAATGCATATGCTCATCACCACACCTAAGAGTCTCGAGTCGGAACTCCACACCATGGGCGAACCTCCTCAATCCCCTTAGTTATCACTAATGATGGCCACACCGTTAAACACCCCGTATGGGCACGTGTTGCACAGTTAAACACCACCTATGGCCCATGCAAGAACATTCCACACAGTCGTTAAACATCACCGACCGGCGTGCAGCATGGTTAAACACCCACCTGTGTCCCATGCATATGATTGTCCCCCATCATTAGTCTCCCTGTTAAACACCACATATAGTCAGGGTATTATAGCCACGTCTGGCTTCTCATACATCTCATGCCTCTCATGTCCATGCTCAATGCATTCTCATCCACACTCTTATTCTCATTATTTATTTATACATCATTCGCACAGTCCACAATCATACCCAACCATATTAATTTAACCATCATTATTATAAATCATTCATCAAAAAGCATAGAAACGCACATAAAACACCATTGAATTTCACCCAGTTTCATCATTGCACACAAGAGCCTCAAATCCTGAACAACCCTAAACAACACAAGAATCAAGTGATTAGGGCAATTAATCATACAGTTTCCCAACAAAACCACATTAGGACAAGACGTTAATCAGACCACAAAGCATATTGACAAATCTTTTCTACCGATTAAAATATTTTTAAAACATAATAATCAAACAAAATTGAGAATTTAGATCTTAGAGGGACTTAGGGATTGCCCTCACTACTCTTACTCTCCCACATTCATATATGACCGAACCAATCTCCCCCGTACCTTAGAGACGACGAACGAAGAAGAACTGATGCGTTTCCGGGACGACCTGAACACTCTAGTTTCTCCTCCTTGCAGGTTTGCGTTCTCTTTCCTGTAGGCCTGGTTGTCTGACGTGCAAAACACAAATTAGGGTAATCTGATTACCCCGTCTAATATTCTAACTGGGTCGGGCCAACCCCGACTCGCCCGTGAGCCTCCTCCGTTGATTCAATTAATTCAATTAATAAATGAAAATAATTCAGATTAATGCCTCATCAGTTTATAAAATCATTAACTCCCTCACTAACATAAAATTAAATGTAAATATTTAAATACTAAATTAATTTCCTGTCATCATTAAGAATAATAACAATAATAATAACATTGTAGTTCGAAATGCAATTATTTAATAAAATAATTTCCTGCAGCAATTAATAATAAAAATAAAATTGATAATAATAATAATAATATAATTTATTTTTCTAAAAATAATTAAATAAATTTTAGGATGTTACAATTCTCCCCTCCTAAAAGAAAATTCGTCCTCGAATTTACATAGAGTAAGTACTTCTCGTACCCTTACAATTGCCCTCCCCTTACTCATGTAGTGTTTCTAACGACAGTCTTACTCGATTTGCATTGGCTAAATAATCATCTCACCTCTATAAACCAGTTAAGCTTAAATCTTTCACAATTTCTAGTATCAATTCTCATACCTAGTCTTCTTTTAACCTTCAAACAAGTTAGTTCGATTACTTGCCAGAATAACAATATACATCCAGAGTTGAAACATGTGCAATTATTGTGTACATGGCATGGGTGAAGTGGTAGACTGAACCCAATCCAATTAGATTCCTCAAGTTTAACAAAATCTCTCCCCAAGTTCTAAAATAACTCTAGGATTCCAACCTGTCAACCAAATAGGTGCTCACACTTACCCACTCTTCCCGTGATTTAAGCTGCCAAAACATCTTCCAAAGATCCTCAGGCATCTATAACACCTCGATTCGATATTAAATCTACCGTACAATCCTCTTCTAAGACTTACTAAGTACATAAATCCCTTTCTAAATTACTTAATGCCATCTAGAAAATCATATTCCCTCATCTTATGGTTTCTCTTCTATCCACTAAAATGGGTGTTCTAACTAGTTAACAGATCATGCCCTCTAATCACACACGAAAGGATGCGAAAGGATTTCTTATTTACGACATATTCTACTATCTTGATTCTACCTAGTGATGGCTTCCTAAAACCTTGGTCATTTGGAAATTCCAATCACCTCATCTATTTTAGGTTCCTCTCCTACTAGTTGAATTTCCACTTAGTATTTCTACGTCTTCGAATCTTAAGAGTAGCCATTACTGCCACTACCTCCAAGCTAGGGGTCACATAATTTGTCTTCCAACTCTCCCTATTGTCTATAACATTAAAATACATCCTCACTATCTGGTAACAACACTCTTCTCAATAACTAAGGTCAGGTGTTACTAAGGTTGGCACGCTATATAATGCTTCTCCTAGACATTAGGAACTAATTCCAAATTATCAATCCACTTAAACCTTGCTCCCTTCCTAGATTCTTGAGTTAAAGACTATGCTAACTTAAGGAATACATCTAGGAATTCACCATGGTATTTGTCCAATCCTAGGAAAATTTATAATCTTACTCACTAATGCAAGGTTTTTAACTTAAGAGAAACTCCTACCTTAAAAGGCTGACTATTGGGTTCTCACACTAAAAATCACATAACTTAAAGAACTCATATCTTCTATTTAACTTTTATTAAACAACTATACCATGACTCATCTCAATAGTACGGACTAGTATCCTTAAATTCTACACAAGCTTTTCTCAAACTAAACAATCATTAACAAAATTCGCTATGTCTTCTTCCATTTAGGCCACCACAATATCAAGAAGAGTTAAAAGAAATGCCTCAATAGCTCCCACCAAAAGAGTTCCTCTGTTTTCAAATGAAATCAATGGGGAAAGCAAAACTGTCAAAGCAAGAGGTAAGGTTTCTAAATGCACAATGTCACACAAATATCATACCTTTCTTACTGGCCTTGATTCTATGAAATTTAAAGCAATGACTGTTATTGCAGAAAATGTTTGATAGAGAAATCTAACTAGTTGTACTACTCTCTCTCGAGAATTTTCATCGTTGAGCTCTCATTCTTGCATAAATGGCTCCACCTGTTTGTGTTCACCCTACAACAACTTTATTGAGTTTTCAATAGTGAAAAATGATACCCCTAATAGCAACCCTTCTGCTTGCAATTGTTCCTTTATCCCTCCATCTAACCACAGAAATCACCCCACAAAATGTTGTCACCCAACTTATTCATCTATTAAAAAGAACTGTTGTTGCATGTCACCTTCTATATCCACTGATGGGTTCTCTCCAGCGTCATCAATGGGTGAAAGCAATGGTTCCCATGAAGATAAGGGAATCATGGCCATAAATCCTTGTAGTGAGATAAAGGAAAGAAATTATGTTTCTTTTGACACTTCAAGAACTTTAAAGCCTTCTGGTCTCCAAATCTTAAGAATGAACACTACAGCCGCCAACTCAAGATCATGGGTAGGGTAATTCCTTTCGTAGATTAGAAGCATAAGTTACCACTTTACCCTCTTGCGTCAGCACTCCACCTATACACATCCTAGAAGTATCACAATATACTACAAAAGGTTCACTAAGGTTTGACAATACTAAAACCGGTGCACTAGTCAACTTCTCCTTAAGGGTTTGGAAGCTTTACCCACACTAACTATTCTACCCAAAACAACTCCCTTCCTAACCAACTCCATCAAGGTCAAGCTAACTTAGATAAACCTTCTCTCATGACCAACTAGTTCAAGAAAACTTTTATGCTCACTCACCGATTAAGGGATCTCCCACTTAAGAACAACTTCTGCCTCAGAATGATTTACCCCTATACTTCTTCTAGAGATTACAAGACTTAGAGAACTCACTTCTTCTAACCAAAGGTCACACTCAAATAATTTAGCATGTTAATCTCTAAGAGTTTGAAGCACTACCCTCAAGTATCCCCTTTGTCACAACCACATTCGTGACGAAGCGAAAAGGGAAAATTTTAGGAAGGGAGTCGCCACCAGCGTTTTGATTAGGAATGCTGGAAAACCAAGGTGGGGGGATAAGGCTTGGTCTGGAACCAGATGGGTGGGTTCGGAAGTTGGTTACAAACTAGGGACACAGGGTGCCCCCAGCATGCCTGTTACCTAAAACTAGCTTTTTGGGTTATTAAGGTTTCGGTGTGGGTTGTACAATAAACGCATATCATGGGATTCCTATGTATGGGGGATGGTTTGGTTGGGGGAAAAGACTTGAGAGGAGTGCCTACGTACCTCGGCTTTAGAGGAGTCAAAGTCAACGTAGTTCTGGTCTGGGTTGTTGGTTAAGAGAGGGTGAAGCCGGTCAATATCAGCTTGGTTGTGTTTAGGCCAAGATGAACTTGGCCTTGACAAGAGGGAGGCTTGGGAGGGAGAGGTGTGAAATATCTGGCTTGGGTTTCGTAGAGAGGGGAGGGGACTACCTAAGGTTTCACCAAAAAAGGTTTGTACATTTACTACTAACCTAATATCTCGAGGAATCTAGCGTCTTCTCTTCTTGGTCTAGGATGCTTCCTCCGGCTTCCTGACTTCTCCCTCTTCTAGCTTTCTGGTGGAAAGTTTCGTTCCACTCCTGTAAAAAATCTCCGACCCCTGCTCATTCGCAGTGAGGTCTTATATAGGCTGCGAAATGGGCTTGGACCTCTATCCTGGTGAGAGAATATTTTATTATATTTTATATTTGAATTTTGAATATTTAACAGGTTTATCCCCTGATTCTTGGGATGGCAGAATATTTTATATTTAAATTTTGAAAAGCTAACTGGTTTATCCCTTGATTCTTGGGATGAGAATATTTTATTATATTTTATATTTGAATTTTGAAAAACTAACAGATTTATCCCCTGATTCTTGGGATGAGAGAATATTTTATTATATTTTATATTTGAATTTTGAATATTTAACAGGTTTATCCCCTGCTTGTTGATAACGTATAAAATCTTCAGATTTTATCGTTATCAGTTAAGGGAAAGCCAGTTTGTGGTTGTTTGATGATAACATATAGAATCTTCAGGATTTTATTTGTTATCAGTTCAAGGAAAGTCAACTGTGGTTGTTTGGGCCGGACAGTTTTGGGGTGCTACACCCTCTAACTCATTAATTACTTAAGGCCCTTGCCATGAGCTGTGAAGTATGAATCTTCACACTCTCTTTACGGTCATTTTAATCTATTGAGATTAAGATAATAGTAAGCACCAAAAACACAATAAACAATAATAAATACAGCAATAAAACACAACAATAAAACACATCACATCATCACTTTCCAATTTTATTAGAACAAGGATGAGGAACTCATTCCTCAAACTTCACAGACATCCAAAATAAATAACTACTTAGGCTAGTGACAACAAAATGTTCATTCTTCAAAAGAAAACATTTCAAATCAATTGATCCACCGGATCGCCAAGAGTCCTTTTTGCCTTTAACAACATATTGAGGTGATCAGACTCAATAGATCGTAGTTAGCAATAGAGATGCTTGATACAACAACCAACAAAGGAACATCTATATTACCTCAACACTTCCTTAAAATACACTAGATTACTGCACTTGTACATCACACTTAACATAAATAAACACTAACACAT
Source organism: Mucuna pruriens (assembly GCA_025330945.1). Taxonomy (NCBI): domain Eukaryota; kingdom Viridiplantae; phylum Streptophyta; class Magnoliopsida; order Fabales; family Fabaceae; genus Mucuna; species Mucuna pruriens. The sequence continues at coordinate 131,499 of JAENHJ010000543.1, forward strand.
GGTAGACACATAACTCACTGGTCGAATGAATCACCCAGAATTCAACACAATGCAAAATAGAACAAACAATTTATTGTCATTTTTCAAATCAGTCCAACCATGCTAACAAACGCAATGCAAAACGTGTTAGACACATAACTCAGGCCGAATGAATCGACCTGCTCTGATACCACTAAATGTGACACCCTTCTACCCCGAATACTTAAATTGCCTTAATAAAATAAATAAAGTGAAAATAGGGTAATAGTTAAAACCAAAATGCACAATTTGTATTAAGGATAAAAGGTTCACATGGTAATTAAAAGGTAGGCACAAAGTTTTCAAGGAGGTTTTTGATCTAAACACTATAATTGAGGAACAAAAGTCATCATCATCTTTAAAATAAGTCATTCAAACGTCAAGGCATAGAGCAACTATTCTAACTTCTAGAATCCCGATGTCATACTAATCAGAGCAAGACCCCGCTTTTTCAAAACTTGGCACCATGAGTGCCCTCAACTTTACCTAAAAGAAAACAACAAGAGAAAGTACGATGAGAAATTGCATTCAATCATATACAAAGCACTACATATGGTCAGGGTATTATAGCCACGTTTGGCTTCTCATGCATCTCATGCCTCTCATGTCCATGCTCAATGCATTCTCATCCACACTCTTATTCCCATTATTTATTTATACATCATTCGCACAATCCACAATCATATCCAACCATATTAATTTCACCATCATTATTATAAATAATTCATCAAAAAGCACAGAAACGCACATAAAACACCATTGAATTTCACCCAGTTTCATCATTGCACACAAGAGCCTCAAATCGTGAACAACATAAACAAAACAAGAATCAAGTAATTAGGGCAATTAATCATACAGTTTCCCAACAAAATCACATTAGGACAAGACGTTAATCAGACCACAGAGCATATTAACAAATTTTTTCTACCGATTAAAATATTTTTAAAACATAATAATAAAAAAAAATTGAGAATTTAGATCTTAGAGGGACTTAGGGATTGCCCTCACTACTCGTACCCTCCCACATTCATATATGACCGAACCAATCTCTCCTGTACCTTAGAGACGATGAACGAAGAAGAACTGCTGCGTTTCCGGGACGATCTGAACACTCTAGTTTCTCCTCCTTGCAGGTTTGCATTCTCTCTCCTCTAGGTCTGACTGTCTGACGTGCAAAACACAAATTAGGGTAAACTGATTACTCGCCGTCTAATATTCTAACTGGGTTGGGCCAACCCGACACGCCCGTCAACCTCCCTCATTAATTCAATTAATTAAATTAATAAATGAAAATAATTCAGACTAATGCCTCATCAGTTTATAAAATCATTAACTCCCTCACTAAAATAAAATTAAATGTAAATATTTAAATACTAAATTAATTTCCTGCCATCATTAAGAATAATAACAATAATGATAACATTTTAGTTCAAAATGCAATTATTCAATAAAATAATTTCCTACAGCAATTAATAATAAAAATAAAATTGATAATAATAATAATAATATAATTTATTTTTCTAAAGATAATTAAATAAATTTTAGGATGTTACACAATACTTCTATTAGCCAATTGTATTGTCATCCCAATTGGCTCTAGATTACCAAAATTCAGGGATATATAAATTGATGTGGGCACGACATTTATTGAAGCTCCTAGGTCCAATATGGCATCGGCAATGGTATATTCACCAATGGTGCATGAGATAAAGAAATTTTCAGGGTATCGACACTTCTTTGGCAAGGTTTGTGTGATCCGGCAGCAACTTCATTTTTGATCAATTTTAACACGACTTCTCCCAGTTCCACCCCTCCTTTCATCTTCTTCCTCTCATGCACACACAACTCCTTAAGGAATTTTGCGTACTTGGGAATCTGCTTTATGGTATCCAGGAGTGGAATTTTGCCTTGAATTTACGCACAAACCCCCTTTTTATGTTCCTATAAGTCCGTGTCCGAGTCTATCCGACTTTGTTGTGTCCATGTTTGTGCTCAACCGAGACTGAGTCAGATCCATCTCTACCGAGATCAAATCGACACCCGTCCCGGTCAAGCAAGAGTTGGCATTATACACACTTAGTGTTTTCCATATGAATTTCTATTTCCGCATTAGTTACAACTAAATACACTACGTCCTTGAGAAGAATGACCTAGGGTTAGCTATGCTATAGTTAGGTTTAGTTTTTATTTGATAAAAGCCACCACGACAAAAAGTGTTATCAGTGATACTTGTGAAATTGCAAAGAAGCATGGAGAATCTTTTCCAACTGGAAAATCTTAGAGAGCAAAAAAACCATTGGAAATAGACCATTCAAATTTACGCATGATTGAGATACCAACACATGTTGATAGCAGATATTTCATTATCTTTATTGATGATTTTAGTAGAAAAATCTAGGTGTATTTTTTGAAATAGAAATCAAAAGCATGTAATGCATTTAAGTCATTTGAGGCATTTGTAGAAAAACAAAATGATTGCACTATTAAAGCATTAAGGACAGACGGAGACCAAGAGTACCTTGCCTGTGTAAATTTTTTTGACCAACATGGAATTCAACATCAACTAACAACAAGATCGTTCCCTCAAAAAAAATGGAGTAGTAGAAAGGAAGAATAGTATGATCATGGACATAGTGAGATGCTTGCTAGGCTAAACAATTGACCAGAGAATTTTGGGAAAAAGTTGTTGCTACTATTGTGTATATTTTGAATAGGTGTCCAACAAAAGTTGTTTATGATAAAACACCAAAAGAAGCTTGGAGTGGAAGGAGGCTCTCAATCTGACATCTTAGAATTTTTGGGTGTATAGCATATTCCCACGTACCTAATCAACTTAGAAAGAAGCTTGATGATAAAGGAGAGAAGTGTATCTTCATTGGTTACAACACCAATTCAAAGGCGTACAAGTTCTACAATCCAGTAGCAAAGAAGATAATTATAAGAAGAGATGTGACATTTGATGAAGAAAGAATGTGGAATTGATCTTCCAAAGCTCAAAAAGAGCCTACAATAATTCCAGAAAATTATGAAGAAGAGAATGGACATGTGGATCCAACACTTGATGAGCCAAAAACATCAAGCAACCCACAAAGACAATAGAGACTACCAGCTAGATTGGAGGATTATATTGTGGGTAATGACAATAACCCATTTGATGAGGAAATTATCAATTTTGCTTTGTTTGAAAATTGTGAACCAGCTACATTTGAAGAAGCTGCAAGTGATCAAAACTGGAGAAAAGCAATGGATGAAGAAATTCATGCCATTGAGAAAAATCAGACGTGAGAGCTAACAAACTTACCAAGAGATAAAAGGCCAATTGGAGTGAAGTGGGGACAAGACTAAGTACAAGCCCAATGGAGAAATAGATCATTTCAAAGCAAGGTTAGTAGTAAAAGGATACAAGCAAAAGCCAGGTATTGATTATTTTGAGGTATTTGCTCCTATAGCGAGATTAGATACAATTTGTATGCTTATTTCTCTATCAACTCAAAATAATTGGAAAATTCATCAAATGGATGTTAAGTCTACTTTTCTAAATGGTACTTTGAAAGAAGAAATGTATGTTGAACAACTTTTTGGATATGAGATTGAAGGTAAAGAAGATAAAGTTTACAAGCTGAAGAAAGCATTGTATGGCTTGAAGCAGGCACCCAAAGCGTGGTATAAGAAGATTGATTCCTACTTTGTGTAGAATGGTGTTCAAAGATGCTCGTTTGAACATACTCTATATATTGAATTTATTGACCCAGGTGATATTCTTATTGTGTGTCTTTATGTTGATGATTTAATCTTTACAGACAACAATTCAAAGATGATTGCAGAATTCATGGAGGCCATGATTAGTTGCTTTGGAATGACAGATTTGGGCCTAATGCCTTATTTTCTTGGCATTGAGGTCATTCAATAGGCTGATGAAATTTTCATTTTTCAAAAGAAGTATGCTGCAGACATTTTGAAGAAATTCAAAATGGAGAATTCAAAGCCAATCTCAACACTTGTTGAAGAAAAGTTGAAGTTGAAAAGAGATAACGATGAAAGAAGAATTGATTCAACATACTACAAGAGCTTGATTAGAAGTCTTAGATATCTAACAATTACTAGACTAGATACTGTCTTTGAAGTAAGATTGCTCAGCAGATTCATGGAAGAGCCACATGGATGTCACTTGTAGGAAGCAAAAAGAATCCTTAGATATATCAAAGGTACTTTGATTGAGGGGATTTTTTATGATAATAATTCTAATATAAAGCTAGTTGGATACAAATATAGTGGCTGGGCAGGATATTGAGACAAGAAAAAGCACATCAGGGTATGCATTTCATCTAGGCACTAGAGCAGTAGCATGGTCCTCGAAGAAACAACCAACAATTGCACTCTCAATAGCTGAAGCATAATACATAGATGTAACAAGTTGTGCTACACAAGCAATATGAATGACAAGGATGCTAGAAGCATTGTGTCAAAAGCAAAATACTCCCACAATGATTTTTTGTGATAATAATTCTGCAATTGCACTTTCAAAAAACCCAGTTTTTCATGGGCGGTCCAATCACATACACATTTGGTTTCATAAAATTCGAGAATTGGTAGTTGAAAATAAAGTTGTGATTGAATATTGTCCAACTGAAGAACAAGTTGCAGATAATTTTAGAAAACCACTAAAAGTATAACTGTTTTACAAGTTGAAGAAAATGCTCGGAATAATTAATGTGCATACTTGATTTAAGGGAGGCAATGTCAGAAGTAATTAAATCAAGTATACATGCACTGCAAATTATTGATTGCAACAAATTGTAGACACCCACACTGTCACAACACCAATATTTACTGGTGATTAAGTCAAAGTATTTTAGTTTAATATTTTATTTTCTCGATTTCATTATTTTATTTTCTGTTACCTACATTTAGGATTATGTTGTTAGTGCATGGGGTAGTTTCCTATTTTCTTGGTTTCATTATTTTATTTTTTGTTACCCACATTTAGGATTATGTTGTTAGTGCGTGAGGTAGTTTTAGTTGTAGATATAAGCCTATAAATTTAGCTCTTTTCTATTTGATTGATACATATAACAAAAAAATCAAGAAATATATTGAGTAGATATTCTCTCTTCCCCTCTTGTTTTCCACTGTATGTGCATATGAGTACTATTTTTTTGTTAAAATTATGTCCCATTGATATTAATACAGATTAGAAATTCCACTTTTAATATATAATATAAGAGTTCTAATTTATAATCCAAGAGTACGTAAATATGTATATATCAAAGCTGGAACCAAGTTCTAATATGGATAGGTCTTGTGTGCAATTTGGACCCAAATGGCTGATGGCAACCCCAGGTTGTGCTTTTTGGTACGTCTCAACCATATGTTGCGTCATGTGTGTTAGGTTTGATCTATGGGCCCTTTTATGAATAAATGGAAAGTTTGTTCTCAACCAAGAGCATGTTTGTTGGAAGTGGCTGATGACGACGATTAGGGTACAGGAATACCAATTGATGTTTGTCTAAATAATATAATTTTCTTTTAATGCACAAGTTAAAAATTATGTTTCACGTCTGTTTCTATATATATAACACGAAGTTGAAAATATTTATTTTTATGTTTGTTAGAAGATTATGAAAAAGAAAATTGAATATTTTCTATTTTTAAGAAAATTACATGTCTATTTTCTAGCTATTTTTATTTCCATGATAAGGAGTAGGTATATGATATTCTCATGACAATGTGAGAAGTTATTAGCTATTTTTATTTCCAAAATAAGGAGTGAGTATATGATATTTCCATGTGAATGTGAGAATCCATATCTTCTATAGTGGTGTGTGCTTTGCAAGAGGTTTCTTTCTGATCATCCCTCCACAAGCTGCATCAATATTGGTTCAGTTCAAGGTAGAGAGGTCGCTGTTGAAGATTAGATCAACTGTCCAATTGGGAATTCATGGTAGGGGCATCTACGAAGCATCTCTTGAAATCTTTCCTGGGCTTTGCCTAAGGATTCTTGCTCAAACTGAGAGAAGTTCATGATGTCCTTCTTTAATGGGTAGCGCTTTGAACTAGTCCGCATTTTGCATCATGCTGATCAAGGTTGGCTTCAGGTTGAAGCTACTAGTCTGCACCAAAGGATAATAAATGTTCTTAGTTACCTCAATGGCCACGATGAAGTAGTCTTGTAATGTCTTTTACGGTGGATCTTCACCACAGTTGTAGCAATCCTCGTGGTTTCCTACCATGTCCTTTTCGCTTTCCTATTCCTACGAGCAACTTTCTCGATCTGGAGGTCAAACTGTAAATGTGGCCTTTAGGATCGGGTTAGCATAAACAATGACAATAGAGATAAAGTAATAGACAACAAAACACACAAGTAATAGATATTGGAAGGGAGAAAGGGGAGTTTAATCCTACTAGGATTTCTCTTCTTTTGATATCCCAACTAGTTCCCGACAACAGTGCCAAAAACTTGATGTGATTTAGTTGATGCTTAAGGGGAAGCGTACCCTACCACCGTAGTAATAAGGACGTGTGTCCAGATATCTTACCCAATGACTAGTATGTCAGTTTTCGAAAAGTTTTGGTATAAATTAAACAATCAAAACTAGAAAAGCTTTGAATAGAGAAAGTAAAGTAAAAATAAGAAAATGTTAAAGAAGATTGTTTTTAGTTCTTTTTTAAATTAAGGCTTTTGGTTTCGTTATGTTTTTTCCTCTTGACCTTAATTTATGTAATTATCTTACTTCACTTTCGTTGCGTTCTGATTATATTTCTTAATGCTACTAGAGGACCTAATCTAGAACTCCTAATATTCTTTACCTTAGAATGATCCCTATTTGGTCATTTAGAAACACATACTACAATAAACTAGAGGTATATAGAAGCCATTATCCCTAGTTGAATAAGACGTCTAAGGAAAAAGTTGGTCATGCAATTCTTCTAAAATAAATTATCCTATAGCTCCACCAACTAATTAAAGTACGATTGCCTCTAATTAGTTGATTATTGATAAGTCATATTTTAGACATTTTAGAAGGGCTTAAGATGGGTATTATTGAGACTATTTGGTAACTAAGAATCACATCTTAGTTAAGATTCAGATTAAAGGCCTAGAAAGAGGGAAAATATAAATTTGTGCTAAATTGAGGATCTTAACTAATAAAAGATTGGATTCATTTTACAGGCCAAATCCAAGAAGCACCTTGGCCCAAAAGGAGTTGTCCTGGCCAGACAAGTCCCTTGCTAGCTGAGACCAGCTTCAGAGCCCATGACACTCCAAAGGCACGTGTTCACACATAATCACTTAGGGAAATGATAGGACAAATCAAGAATTGTAATTCTGTTAGGAGTTAGTTAGAAAAGGCATGCATAGCAGGGACCAAGCGTGTATATAAAAAGGGATGCGAGTGCTCATGAAAAGTGTTGTTGAATTCAGAAAATTGTATCACTCACACCTCACACTACTCACACTGTCATTCCATTCCCTTGGTGGTGCATGGTGCTTCAGTACGCCGTCCTGTTGATCGAGGAGGTGCAGGTCAAGAGTTTGGGAAGCTGGAGGTTGTTAGAGGAGATCGCTCAGTATAGCTGATGCACTCTGGTGGACTGAATCCTCAATGCTCTAGACATTCCTGATGAACCATCGTCATTCTTCCACGGTGATCGTTGTGGAAGGTGGAGTCCTCAAATTCATATAACCTTGTAACAATACTCTGTTTCAACAATAACAATTGGTTTGCAACTCCCTATCTCTATTTGTGATTCCTCTTATTAATATGCTTTTTGCTTTGTCGCGATTGTGATATTGTGAGAGTCGATGTTAGGTTAGGTCGATTGGAACCGATCTAACAACTTAATTAGGTAATTGATAAGAGAACCTAAAATCAACCACGTGCATACTCCCTGCCAACTAATGAGGTAGCGATTGTGTAAATCCTCGATCAACAACGGATGAATGTTCAACGATTGTCGTAAGAACTCCAAGTTGGTTTGGAATCATAATCTTTAAAAGAGAACCGATAATCAATTTCTTGTTGAACCTTTATGTTGGTACAATAAATATCATAGTCTAGATAGTTTGCATTTACTTTTGTTACTTAGTTTACTTTCGTCATACTCTACATTTCCAACAACACAAACCCCCCTATTTACGCTTTCAGTCCGGAGTCAGTCCGACTCTATCCGAGTCCAGCATCTTTGTCAGTCTAAGACAAAGTCGACATTCTCCATGCATTTAGTATTCTGTATAAAACTCTGATTTCCGCATTAAGTCATAATAGAACACATTGTGTCCTTGAGAGATTCAACCTAGGATTACACTATGCTATAGTTAGCTCTAATTTTGTTTTATATGCCATTGTGACGAAAATAACATCATCAATTATCATGCAAGAAAGACTTGTTTATAAAGTATGCAATAAGATAATTCAAGCAGTGAAGACAAATAGCAAATTGCATTCAAAAAGAGTAATCAAGGGTTTCAAGCACAAATATACCATAACCCAGAAAAATAAACCTAGCTACCCATACATATAATGAAAAGATAGGTAGACATAATTAAAAAAAGAAAACTAGAACCAATAAAAGCTTGAGATTTCGCTCCTTTGCTTTATGTCGCGCTTTCTGCCTTATCTTTAGGTGTCTTCAAGGGAGCTTTGGGGGCGAGGGGAGCATTTGAAAGGATAGAGGTGGTATAGTATGGAATGATGAAGTTGAATCACATATGTCAAGAATGCTAAGAGTGAGTCTTATAGCCTCCAAATTTTCTCTTTTAATATTGTGCGAAATGGGCCTTTTAGGAACTTGCACAGGTGTCCAGATAAAATAAAATAAATGATAAAGATAAAGTTGCATGATCATGAAGATCTTTTGGGGCCAAAAGTCCTTTGTTTTTTTTTTGCAGTTTTTCTTTTTTTATTTGTGGACTTGTGTTCCATTGATCTCGAGAAAAAGGTCAGTTATGCATCGTATTCTTAAACCTTTCAAATTATTATTTTTTATCATAATATTTAGGAATTTATGTTGAAACTTGGATATAAAATTATTTTAAAGTTTCAAAAGCAAGAAATTTACGAAGAGTCGAGTTTTGAAAGAAATTTTCAATAAGCTAGAGTGATTTTATTAATATTTTGAAAGATACAAGTAACAAAACAAATCACCCACCTTATAAAACATTAAAAACTAAACTTTACAGGAGATCTTGTCCCCAACACATCATATTGACACTGATTTCAAGCAGGGAAAACTATAATTTCCAATAGAGAATTGTTAAATATACTTTTTTTATTATTAAACGTTCCACTCTCCTTTCTGGTTTGTAATTTTATTTAATTTTTTTTTTCATTTTTCTATCTTCCATTCATTTTTTTTCTTTCTTTCACTTCTCCTCATTGTTACTTCTTTCTTTTTTCTATTTTCCAGCAATGCTTTCTGTTACCCTTCGTCCCTTTTACTTTGATCTTTTCACTATCCCTTCTTTTGTTTTATGTTCAAATATCCTTCTCATCCTTTTTCCTTTCCTATTATTATTATTATTTCATTACACTATCTCTTCTTTTGTTCTGTGTTCAAATATCCCTCCCATCCTTCTTCTTCGTTTTCTATTATTATTATTTCCATCCTTTTCTTTTTCTATTAATATTATTGTTGTTAATGTGGTCTTCTATTGTCGTTGTTAACGAAATTATTATTATTATTATTATTATTATTAATAATAATAATAAGAATCCAGTGCTTCATAAAAAAATATAATCTCGATGTCGGAAATAATTATCTATCCTTAAGGTTCCTTATTATTTCTTATTACTCTTCAAGGTTTTCAACCCTTAGGTTCCTTATAATCTATTACCATTACACTAGATTATCAAAGCCATAAACAAGGATGTATAAATAATTAAATACCTGGATCCATTTGACAAAATCTTCAATGTCACCAATCTGATTGAGAACCGTTGGTTTGTGGTCTTCCTCAACCAAACCACCTTAATTCCTCCCCTGATGGGACTTTCATTTCTCTTTTCTGATGGGGAGAACAGAGAAGATATTGGTTTGTGGTCTTCCTCAACCAAATCACCTTAATTCCTCTCCTCATAGGACTTTCATTTCTCTTTTCTGATGGGGAGAACAGAGAAGATATTTTGGTTTGGTGTATTGGGGACCATAACCTTTCCTGATGTATCATTTCGGAAAGGAGGAACAGAGAAGATATTTTGGTTTGGTGTATTGGGGACCATAACCTTTCCTGATGTGTCAGCCTACATATAGGGTTCTCATTATCCCCTAATGGGCCAACCTGGTTTCCACCCATTAAGCTTGTATCAAGTCTTATCAGGTCTTATCAGGAAGTCTTTTTGATTACTTAATTAGATCACTTAATATTATAATCATTTTAAATAAATAGCTGATATAATTATATTTAAAATATAAAGCCCACATGAGTAAAAGAAATTATAAATTTCTAACACCCGAACCATTGGGTCTTAATTAATAAGATGCCTTGTTTAATTGGAAGCACAGACGGAGAGGTCCAATAATTATAATTTTTTAAATTAAAATATAAAAAAGTCAATTATAATGTAAATATTGTTTTTACAAATTTCTTTCTAATTTTCTTTTTTTATTATCTTAGTTAATTATACATTTTTAATATTATCTTTTTTCTAAACATGTATTTCATATATTATTATTGTAATTAATAAAAAAATATCTCAACTATTTTAAATTATCTTTCTTTTATATTTATTATAAATTTTACTCATAGTATATATAATTTATATATTAAAATTTATTTATTTATCATTTAAATTTTAATTATATAAAATAAACATATATTATATATAATACATAAATTAAAATATAATATATATATATATATATATATATATAAAACAAATTATGAATTTCTCATTGTTTTCAAGTTTCAAGGTTGCGATAAATGAAAATTGAATATTGCTCGTGAATATGTCAATAAGGTAAATTAAGATAAGAAAAAACCAAATCAGAATCGACCACTGATGGTGTCACTTCACTTTCAAACTTGGCAGATTGAAAATGACATAAAGCATCATATTTCTTGGATCACATCTTCAACATTGTCATATCCACTTGTAAAGAAAAATTGAATAAATAAAATTATTTATTTTAATTTCTAAATAATGCTATCGTATTAATATATGAAGTAAAAAAAATTAAATAAGTTTTTAAAAGTATAATTTGTTAATTATATTAATCTAAAATTTAAAATAATATATAACTTAAATGATAATATTAATATATATTTAAAATTAAAAAATGATTAAATTTAAAATCTTCAATGAAATAATTAAGATATTAAAAAAATTATTTAAAATATTTTGAAAAATAAACTATACTATGTAAAACAGTTTGACATTATCAGAATATAATTATTAAATTTAAAGTTTTTAATTTAAAAAATAACATGACACCGTAATACACTTTCAAAGATCAAAATGTTAGTTTAGTAAAAGAATTGAATATTGCTTGTGATATTGTCAATATGGTATTGGTAAATTTTTTGGCTATGCTGAACGCTCTTGGGACTATATGTTTTATGATTTCACATTAAGATCTCTTTTTGAAATGGGAAATGTGAGATTTTTTTAGGAAGATGTGTTTGACAAGGAAGAAAACATAAGGAATGTCTTTGTGGAAGAATCTATTAATAACATTAGCCAAGTCCTTGTACCTATTACTATTCACGAAACAAATCTAGTAATAGAAAACAATGTTCAAACTATTATTCTTAACATTGTTTCATAACAAGACTATGATGAGGTTCTCCCTCAAATAAATATAGAGCAACCTCAACATCCTCAAAAGAAGTGTCATTAATGAGATCCACTAGAGAGAGGAGACATGCAATTCTAAATGATTACATTGTTTTTCTCCAAGAACATGAGGATGACATTGGCTTAACAAAAGATTATTCAATCAACTTCTGTTAAGCTATATGTAGTTCTAACTCTCGCAAATGGATTGTTGCCATGAAAGATGAGATGAAGTTTATGCAAGACAATGACATTTAGGATCTCGTCAAATTACTTGAAGGTATGAAACCTATTGGCTGTAAATGAATATTTAAAATCGAGAAGGATTCTAAGGGTAATATCGACAGATATAAGACTCGTCTAGTTGTCAAAGATTTTACTCAAAAGGAAGGGATTGACTACAAAGAAACCTTTTTTGCAGTATCTTCAAAGGATTGTTTTAGAACAATAATGACACTTGTAGTTCATTTTGATTTAGAACTTCATCAAATGGATGTGAAGACTGTGCTTCTAAATAGTGACATTGACAAAATAATTTATATAACGTATGTAGGACCCCAAATCTGTTTGTCCAACCCAGAAGGGTCCAAATTTGACCCAGCAAGAGAAAGAGGCCTAAATCAAAAGTTGTTCAAGAAAAGAAGACACAGAACATACCCAACAAAGGAGAATCAACCACACCAATGCAAGGCCCAAATTAATTATTGTTTTATCTTTAAAAAATTTAATAACAAAAATTACAACAATAAATTACTTTTTTTAACTACTTATGTCATAATAAAACTTTATACAAATATTAAATTTTATTTTAATAATAATTACATATTATTTTCTCAAAATAATAATGAAAATAATTTAATTATCATCGAATTAAAACTAACAAAGTATATATTTTTCTAAACATAAATGACAATATTATTAATAAAAAATTATATAAAGAAAATATAGACACAATATAAACATCAGTAAATATTATAAAATATTCTTTTCATGATTTAATGAGTAACATTATCATTTTTTTTTCTTAAAAAAACTAATACATCTAATCAACAAATAACTCTAAACGAGTACTGCAATATTAATTCCTCCTTTTAGCTCTCTTCCACCCTATTAAAAAAGTTGTATTGACAATTTGTTCTTATCAATTTTAACTACTCCAAAGCAACTTCATACCTTAAAAAAAAAAAAAAGAATAAATATAATCATATCCTATAAGAAAAATAAAAATATAACTCGTGGTATCATTTGAAAATTTTTGAAGTTTCGCTAAAACAAAATAATTGAAGACTAGAGGATAAAACATCCAGATTCAGGAACATCAAAATAATGCTACTAATTAAAGTTTTCCTCTAACAAGAAATATCAAAACAAAAGCACTAATCTTGATGAAAAAAACAATGAAATACATAAAGAGAACCCCTAAAAAACAAAATCATTCAACTCATTTCAAGAAAATTAAAAAAAATCCAAACGAGATAAAATAAGGCTTATCTTGTGAACAAGAAAACAACTTTGACAGACGAAAACATGCCGAAATTGCTAATGCTATAATCAGTAAGGTACAGAAGAAATGTTCTATTTTTATTATTTGAAAAAGATGCCTTAATGATTATGAAAATTAATTTTGTAATTTATCTTAGATCGAAGGGTATCTGACAAAGCAAAGCGCAATGTATATATATTTTAAATTATGTAATGCACAATAATGTTTTTGAAGAAATATTTACTATTTGAAAAAGATGCCTTAATGATTATGAAAATTAATTTTGTAATTTATCTTAGATCGAAGGTATATTTGACAAAGCAAAGCCAATTTTTATATATTTTAAAATTATATAATGCAAAATAATATGTTTTTGAAGAAAAACTCTTAAAAATGATTTTGTTGAAAACTGATAGCTAAAAATATGTATTCTTTCACTATAGTTTTTTAATTTTTATTTAGAGAAAATTGTATGAAAAGATAAATTAAACAATAAATTATATAATTTTATTATTTATTATTTTTAAGCTATATTTAATATTAAATAAGTATTTTACAAATACAATTAAGTCATGAAGTAATATTATATATAATATATTGTTTATGTTATAATTCAAACAATTGGTCTCTATCAATTTCCTTATTTATGTATATTAACTTTTCCAAAGCAACTTCTTCAACTTCATATGTTTTAAAAAAAAGAATAAATATAATCATAACCAATAAGAAAAAAAATATATAACTCGTGGTATCATTTGAAAATTTTTGAAGTTTCGCAAAAACAAAATAATTGAAGACTAGAGGATAAAACATCCAGATTTAGGAACATCAAAATAATGCTACTAATTATATTTCCTTTAACAAGAAATATCAAAACAAAAGCACTAATCTTGATGAAAAAAAAACAATGAAATACATAAAGAGAACCCCTAAAAAACAAAATCATTCAACTCATTTCAAGAAAATTAAAAAAAAATCCAAAAAAGATAAAATAAGGCTTAGCTTGTGAACAAGAAAACAACTTTGACAGACGAAAACATGCCAAAATTGCTGATGCTATAATCAGTAAGGTAGAAAAGAAATGTTCTATTTTTATTATTTGAAAAAGATGCCTTAATGATTATGAAAAATAATTTTGTAATTTATCTTAGATCGAAGGGTATCTTTGACAAAGCAAAGCGAAATTTATATATATTTTAAAATTATGTAATGCAAAATAATATGTTTATGACTCTTAAAAATGATATTTTCACCATAGTTTTTAATTTATATTTAGAAAATTATATGGAAAGATAAATTAAACAATAAATTATATAATTTTATTATTTATTATTTTTAAGCTATATTTAATATTAAATAAGTATTTTACAAATACAATTAAGTCATGAAATAATATTATATATAATATATTCAAACAAGTCAAATATTTTAATAATTTAGGTGATAAAAAAGTAAAAGAATATTATAAATTATAATATTATTTTTACTAATTTTATTATTTTATAAATTTATCATTTGTGCTCATCATCGCCATATGTTGTCACGTTAATATCAGAGTGTAACATAAGTAATTTATATAAAATTTGTTAATAAAAAATGCTAAAATTTTTACATTGTGGATTGACAAATGTTGATTTACAAGTGAATGGCAGCGTTGATGTGGATTTACAAGTTATTATGTCACATAAGTAATAACATTAAAAAATTAGTGTCGTACCTGACAAGTTATTCACTATTATCTAACATTGTGAATTGACAAACGTTGATTTACAAGTGAATGATAGCGTTGAAAGTTTGATTCTTCTCATATTTGAAAGTGCAATGGCCCTAGTGTTGCCGTCTGATTTGGAATTTTCTTTATCATATTGCATTTTCATGAGCAATATTCAATTTTCGTTTACAAATGAATATGATAACGATGAAAGTGTGTCATACCCCAAATCGGCCCATTTCAGGATTAACGTGGGCCAAAATCCAGGAAATAACTCAGAAGAATGGCCAATCTTAATGACCACCACCTCTGACCCAATCAAACCTAAACCAAATCCAACTCTCCCAACCAACTTAGGATCCTCGGAGAACCTCATCAGAATCAGCCAACAAGTCATCCAATTCATATCGAATCTCAACCAACCCGGATCCTCGGGAGAATCTCGGTAGAGACCAAGTCCACGAGCCCTCCAATCCCTATCGAATCTCAACCTAGGCTCGAATCCATATCCAGGATCTCAACTAAGACCAAGTGAATCCTAGCCAAAGCCACACCTCAACCACCCAAGATATTAGGAACCTCAACCACCCACGATTTCGGTTATCAAACCCGATAATAACCTCTGGCCCAAGGGGAAGTCCTGACCCAAGCCTATATAAACCCTTGCCACGAAGTGAGAAAAGGAGGAAAGAAATCGCAAGAAAGGCAAAGAAAGGAGAAAAAAACTGACGACTGCTAAAGATAGGAAGAAGCGCCCTAAAGTCGGACTGAGAGGCAAGCCGGGGTATCGATCTACGGACGAGGCTCACCCTTTCACTTCGACGTCCAGGTTGGTCGACTTCCCTTTCTCCTCTTAATTAGCTTAATATAATTCGTACTACCAAGCATGATCCTCCCTCGAGACCCCACTTTAGCTGATATACGCCGACCCGGAATGGGACCTGAACCCCATCCAAGGCCGAGTATGTCTAGCCTGAATCCCCAACCGAGCACGACTCGGCAAATATGACGAGATCAATGCAACCTAACCCTTACCTACCTAGACACCAGAACTACGTAGACTTTGAACCCTCTGCGGTAGAGGTACGTAGGCCTGAGGGAGACACCTCTATCAAGTCGATGACCCCTTGTCGCCGGTCTAAATGTAAGAACCCAAGAATGTCACCCATATACAAACACTATCCTCTCCCATATGGCTAACCAAGGGTAACTATCGAGTGATAGACATGCAGGGGCCCTGTCATGCCACTACTGCGTGTAACTTAACTCCAGAATCCATAACTCGACTGACGGACCTGCCTTTCCTTAGGTTTCCCTAGGTTCCAGAAAAACGTGGGTGGCGACTCAGACAACCGAGTAGAGGCACTCGGTTGACATAGGTGAAAAGAATCGGACTATCCGTCGTGACATCAGGTTCTGACGGATGGCGGCGCCACCGGGATTTTTTCTAAGAGAGTTGAGCCACATTAGGTTAGCCTTGCCCGGGAGGAAGATGCTTGTGATGTTATATCTTGCATGATTTTAGCTTTATTAGTCTTTCATTATGTATTGCATGAAATCATAGGATAGATGACCATATTTACGCTACTATTATTTTATTGTGGGGCGGGTGCACATGAGGCCCGATCTTTCAAAACAAAAAAAGGGGTGGAGTGCAAATACATCCATGAGCGCGATCTATTCAGGACACGAGAGTTGGGGAGTGCGGGGCGTGGCGGTACCCTGCTTGGAGATTTCTGCATGTACGGTGACCGTGATAGTTCCACACAGGGCTGATGACTGGGGAACCCGGCAACATCTGGGAAATTGATCTGATCGTCTTTGGAGACCTCGGGGGAGTCCATGACCAGGGGGGCGATGGTGAGAAATTTAGAAATTCATGTGTGAGAACCTTGGGGGATTTTTCTAGAAGCTTATTGAATAAACCTTAGCCCGAGTCATGAGCCTCGGCTCAAACCAACCTTAGTCCGAGCCGCAAACCTTTGTCCGAGTCAACCAAATAGATCTTAGCCCGAGTCGACCAAATAAACCTTAGTCTAAGTCAGCCAAATAAACCTTAGTCCGAGTCATAAAGCTTAGCCCAAGCCGGCCAAGTAAACCCTAACCGAGTCTACCTTAACTAGAGTCTACCCTAACCGAGTCTACCTTAACTAGAGTCTACCCTAACCGAGTCTACCAACTAGAGTCTATCAAGTAAACCCTAAACAGAGTCCGCCGAATAAACCTAAGTCAAAACCAAACCTACCCAAGTCAAACCTAAGTCCAAACCAGACCTAAGTCCTTAACCCGAGTCCCCAGCCCAAAAACTCAGAGTCGGCCATCAAGTCCACTCGGCCCGAAACCCGAATCTGAGTCAGACTGAATCTAAGTCAAAATCAAACCTATGTCCGAGTCAGACCGAACCTATATCAAACCAAGCCTAAACCCAAATCTAACCTGAGTCCAAATCTAGTCCGACCTAAGCCAACCGCCAAGTCTACTCGCCCGAATCCTAAACCAAAAAGAAAACCGGATCTAAGCCCAAATCTAGCCCTAAATCCGAGTCCGAATCATACCCACAAAACTTTAGCAACCCAATTATTCCCTCAAACAGAACCTACCTAAACCTAAGCCCCGCACAAGTCGGCCTGCCTACCTAAACCAAACACACATGGTCTGTATGACAACTTGACTAATTACGGGACTTTCAGAAAATGGTAACGAGACACATCCTCAACAGCAGAGTAGGATATCCGTCCAAGTTCGAGTCTTAAGTAACCGCACACCCTCCGCAACCTTGGCAGCCATCCGAAAGGGCAATGGCGTCACGAGCTTCGAGAAGGTACATGGCAATCTCTTACACCCTCTTGGACATTGAAACCCAAGCCGAAGCCCTAGAAGCCCTAGTGCGATACTATGGCCTTTAGGCGGATGTTTCACCTTCAAAGAACTTCAGATAGCCCCACAATAGAAGAGTATGAACGCCTCCTTGGCCTACCCACGGAAGAAGGAACGTTATATTTCCACCAAGAGCGAGCCTCCGTCCTGGGGCGCCATAGCCCGCTTTATTAAAAGTTCCTGAAGCAGATCTGGTCCCAATCATAAAGAAACGCTATGGCACCCAAGGTCTCCCAGGACCTACCTAGAACAAAGGCTTGAACATCTCAGGGCTAGTAAAAGATTGGCCCACCTTCATCAACACTCTAGGACTATTAATTTATGGGATTTTCCTATTCATGCAGACAGAAAACCATGTGGGCCGTCCAAATTTATGGAAGTATTCTGGCGGGGAAGAAACAAGGGGAAAACCCCACCATGGCAGTCTGGCAGACACATACTACTCTCTCCATCAATGCGGCGGCGAGGCGAGGAGTCTTAAGGGCTGCACCCCCTCTTATACCTTTGGATGACCTCCCATCTCTTCCAAGTGCAAAACACAGCACCCCTTTGCCCCATAGAAAATTTCAAATGGTGTTGGGTGCCCTCCATGAATAACGAAGAGTGGACTCAAAGGCTCGAAAAAGCAACCGAAAGATCCATCCGTTGGTACCTACCATGGAATGAAAGGCAACACGTCATCATCAAATGTGAAGGTTACCCAAGCGTGCCTTTACTAGGACGCATGAGGCAATCAATTACAACCCAGGCTGGCAGTCCGACGGGCAGGCTACAATAATAGTCCACCATCAGAAAAGGCCATGACTCCCTTCAGTACTCACGGGGGCTAGAGGTACGAGAAGGGGTCCACCATCGGAAAAATACGACGCTTGGAACAATCCAACCAAGAGGGAACTTTAGAAAAACTCGAAGCTGCGAGCCTCGGCCAAAATACCGATGGGGCGAGAAAAACGAGCCAAAGAACTCAAACTCCTTGGGACAAGAGTCTATCTGGGATCCCAAAGCACCCAGCCGATGCAAGTCCAGGAAACCCTCGAAGTTGAAAAGCTCAAAAGATCCCTAGATCGAGACAAAGGCCGAAAGGGCACACGAAGCGAAAACTTCGAGGAGGCACTGTAGGAGGTCTACCATTTAAAAGACATGTAAATGATGAAATCACCAAAAGGCCAGGGTAGAGCACGAGGCTCGATTAAGGGTCAGCAGTTGCCTTAGAGCTGCCGATCAAGCAATGTGCACAAGAAAGGCCGAGCGTGACCAAGTAACCAAAGACAGGCGGCTCGAGAAGGCTTTAGAGGCCTGCGGAGAAAGAAGCCGAACAGCAGAAGCAACTCCACCGACTCCAAGGGAAATTGTCCATTCTAGAAGAAGAACTCAAGGGCCAACCTCTCCAAAAGAGCTCTGAAAGAGCAAGAAAGGAAAATCCTATCGGAAGCAGTCCAAACCATTTCAAAGGCAGGCGGAAGAAGCCCGAGGCTCAAGGAAACGATCAAAGCCTCAAAACAAACAGTAGAAGGGTGGAAGCAAAGATGTAAAGATATAGCCGACAGCCAGAAGAACAAGTAAATGCGCCCACGGCAGAAGCTGCCTCCTGGAAAGATAAATTCCTCAAACTAGCAAGCCTAGCCAACTTGGCACTAAAGGACATACCAGAGGTCTCAAGCAAAGAGAGGGCATGGCCGACTTCATGAAGTTTCAAGGGAAATAACGAGATTCCTAGGTCTTTGTAGGGGAATTATATGATCGACTAAGGGCTCGGACCCCAGCCCTGATTAGATTAGGCCACATACTATTTTGGGAACTGCTTATGTGTTTTGACGATTCCATTTTGAATAAAACCTTTAATTGGACATCTTTGCATGTATATCTTTGCTTTCCTCTTTTCGCTAAAATTTCCCTCCCCCTTCCTTGACATCGGTCCTTCGTTACCCGACCCAGTACTACACTAGAGCCCGTACCCGCCACATGGAGCAAGCAATAGGCGAGCTAGAACAGCAGAATATTCAGACTAGGGGAGGTCGGCCAAATAAGGAGAACATGGGAGAGATAAAAGAACAGTGAATAGGGTGTTCGAGCTTCTCACAGAAATGTGTACCTCCACCCGCTCCGTCGATACTATAGGAACCGCCTCCAACGCCAGCCACCGGGGAACCCAGACGTACCCCAGGGACTTCACCCATGATATGGGATGCCCCAGGATGGAACACACGTGACTCTCCGGCATTGGAAGAACCCGAAAGCAGGACGACCCACCATTTCGAGGTCACCGGCGGGCCTCACATTACCCCTATTCTTCGGCCCAAGCAGGGGTCACCCTTAGGCACTCGAGGCTACCCCCTGTCAGGGATGAGAAGATTAGTTCCCTGGAACAACGGGTCCCGACTCATTGAGGGCACCGGGGCCACGGCCAGATGCGGCGGACCTTTGTCTAATGCCTGACGTGGTCCTCGGTGAACTTCAAAACCCCAAGTTTGAGAAATATAAAGGGAAGTTCCTGCCCTCCGGGTACATCTGGCCATGTCTTTGTAGAAAGATGGCGACCCTACGTCCACGATAAGATCCTGGTACATTGCTTCCAAGATAGCCTCTTTGGTCCCTTTAACATGATACGTCAACCTAGAGAAGGGACAAGTAAAAACTGGAGAGGATCTCGCGGGGCGTTCATCCGCTAATACAGGTATAACGAGGACATGGCATAGGGACCGATCCGTCTCGAATTTTGTCGAAACCTGACTCAGGAAGGATTCAAAGACTATGCCTGCACGATGGCGTGAGCTGGCGGCACAAGTCAAACCCCCTTTATGAGAGAAGGAAATGGTCTCATGTTCATGAAACATTGCCGGCCCCGCTTCTACTGATAAAGCGTAGGAAGTGTCGCCTCCAACTTTGCGGACTTAGTGGCCGTAGGGGAGCTTAATCGAGATAGGAATCAGCGGGGAAATTCACCAACACCCCCACCAACTACCAAGAAGGTTCTGCCTGAAAAGAAGAAAGGGAAGCCAATGCCAGTATCGGGCGGAGGACCAAACACTACACCAATAACCCTCGGTCCTTCAGGGATCATCATTTCTCCCAAGTACCTCAAACCCGGTAAGGCCGAGACCACAAACGCCAAGATCCCGGGACAAATCGCCTCGGGAGAAACTTTACCCCATACCAATGTCATACACGGCCCTCCTCCACCAACTACTCAAAAAGCAGATGATCTCGGCCGTGCCACTCAACTGACCTCTAGAACCCCATACCCCGGAATTACAACCCAACTGCCAAATCACGAATACCACGAGGAGGTCCAGGGCCACACCACGGAGGCTGTTGGGCTTTCAAACACAAAGTACAAGACCTCCTGGGCAAAGGGTGGCTCGAGTTGGAAGCAAACAAACCCAATGTAAGTACCAACCCCTCCCACCCCTTTGAGGGGCATCAATCAACACCTTAGACCACGCACCCGTCAAAGGAGGCAGGGAAGCCGGACCATACCCCAAGTCGCGGTGATAGGCGGGAACCCCAAAGAGAACCCGTCATCATTTACTACGATCAGATACAAATGACAAGCCCTTCCTCACTTTATCGATATCACGCCTCAGCCAACTTATCGGGATAACCATGTTGTACCTTGGTTATATGAGCCAACACCTCCGAAATGGAACCCCCAAGGGAAGTCATCAACATAGCCAAGGAAGGAGGCCTCACAGGAGAGCGGACGCATCTACAGGAAGCCCTCAGGGACCCGAAACCTTGACTCCCAATGTGCCCGTCCAGACACCGAGAAAAAGAGGACGAAGAATTCACGAGGATCATAAGGCGTAGCGAGCATCAGCTCCTCGACCAAATGAACAAAACCCCGGCACGAATCTCACTCCTGTCCCTGTTACTTCATTCGGAGGCCAGCGTAACCTCCTCCTGAAGGTCTGAGGAAGCCTCACGTGGCTCATAACATAACTCTGAGAGATTCGGCACTTTGGTTAATAACATCACCAGCAAAAGGCCACCTAACCTTTTCGAGGATGAGATACCCAAAGAGGGGAAAGAGGCCACAACCAGCCAACTTCACATCTCGGTAAAATGTGGGGGTTACATGATCGCTAGAGTCTGGTAGATAACGGGTCCTCCCTAAATGTCCTCCCAAGACAACATTGGACAAACTCGTTTCACTGAGCGCTCAACTAAAGCTAGCTCCACAATATACGAGCGTTCGATGGATCAAAGCGAGAAGTCATGGGAGATCTCCTTACCCTTCCTCATTGGGCGATCTTGTTCAACATTGACTTCAAGTCATGGACATCACTTGCCCGACCTCTGTTTGCCTCCTCGGGCGACCTTGGATACGGCTTGGCTGGCGCTGTTCCATCTTCCCTCCACCACCGGGTGAAATTCATCGATGATCATCGCATCATCAGCGTCTGGGGAAAAAGAACTTCGTTATTACCACTCAGCCCAGAAGAATATATCGAAGGAGGCGAAGAAGCCCCGAAACTTCCTGCGGTCATTAGAGATCGATAGTGGGCGAGGGACCCGGGGGCGCCATATCTCCTCAAGCGCCCGCCTTACAAATCATGATCAGGAAGGATATCAGCCAGGCAAAGTTAGGCCCCAATTTGACAGGCACACGCCCGCTTTAATCCGGATAGCGGAAAATCGGAGGCGATATGGAATAGGATACCGAGGCAAGCGACACCTATGGGAACACTCGAGGACCCTCCTTCATACGGGGAAGCGTGTCGGCAATGAAGGACACGAACCCGGCGCCTTGGAGTCACGGGCTACCACAGGCGAGAACTTCGCCAAGCCCTGGACGCGGAAGAACTACTAGATCTAGACTTGATGGAAATGTAATTTGTTTTGATGTCTTTTTTGCTTTCTTTTCATATCATTCTTGTAAAAACCATCAGGACCTTTCCAATTAAATTTTTGCATGTCTTCATTTCTGTCCTCTTCTTCTTCTCTTTCACGCTAAAAATCTTCTCCAAAAACCAAAAACAGCCCAATAAACAATTCGCGCCTAGGAAATGAAGAACGTGACCTTCACGACACACGGTGAAGGCATTGACATTGAAGCGAAACCTTGGAAGACATAGAGCGGGATAGGAACAGAGAAAAACCAAGATTGAGGCCCCAGCAGAGGACCTCGAAAGCGTGAGCCTGAGAAAGAGATAGGCGGGAGAGAAATCGCATAAATGGCAAATACCCCGGTGACCAAGACCAAACTCCTTGAACTTCTAGAAGAATCGTGAGACATCTTGGCTTGGTCATACCAAGACATGCCCGGCCTAGACCGGCCGGATCGTTGAGCATCAATTGCCCCTACTTAGGGGAGTTACCCCAATCAGGCAACAATTACGAAGGATGAGACAGAGGTAGCTCTCAAGATCAAGGGCGAAGTAGAAAAACAATGGAATCGGGGGTTCCTCGCGGTAGCCCACTATCCCAAATGGGTGGCCAACATAGTACCCGTGCCTAAAAAGATGGAAAAGTGCGCGTAATGCGTAGATTATAGGGACTGAACAAAGCCAGTCCTAAAGATAACTTCCCACTACCTCGCATTGACATCCTCGTCGACAATCGCACAACACGCCTTCTTCTCATTCATGGGACGGGTTCTCGAGGCTACAACCAAATCATGATGCTCTAGAAGACCAAGAAAAGACTACGTTCATCACGCTATGGGGGACCTTCTTTACAAGGTAATGCCCCCGGACTCAAACGCAGGCTATGACATACCAACGAGCCATGGTAGCCCTATTTCACGACATGATGCACAAGGAAATTGAAGTTTACGTGGGCGATATGATCGCAAAGTCAAAAACAATCGAAGCAGCATATAGAGGACTTGCGAAAACTCTTCATCAGACTCCCAAATACAAACTTGATTAAACCCCGCCAAATGCACCTTCGGAGATAAAAGCGGGCAAGTTGCTCGGTTTTTAGTCAATGAGGGCGGTATCAAGGTAGGCCGGACAAGGTGAGGGCCATCAGGGAAATACCACCCCCAAAAGCGGAGGCAGAGGTCGGGGGGGGCTTCCTAGGGCGAGTAAATTTCATATCCCGTTTCATTTCCCAATTAACAGCCACTGTAGCCCTATCTTTAAACTCTTGCGAAAGAAGCAAAGGGAATGGGATCTGAGAATGCCAAAAAGCCTTCGAGAAAATCAAACACTACCTAGAAACTCCCCCGATACTCGTACCACCCACGCCGGGGCGACCTCTATCTTGTATCTCGCGTATTAGAAGAATCCATGGGTGGTATGCTGGAATCAACAGATGCCACCGGTAAAAAGAACACGCCATTTACTACTTGAGCAAAAAGTTTACCAATTTGCGAGACAAGGTATTCAGCACTTTCGAGCGGACTTCTTTGTGCCTCGTTTGGGCCAAAAGACTCAGACCATACATGATCGCCCTGCGACTTGGTTAATGGCCAAGAACGACCGGTCAAATACATCTTTGAAAAACCCGCCCTCTTAGGACGAATCGCTGCGTTGGCAAATGGCCTATCCAGAATATGACATCCTTTATGTGAACCAAGCGGTTGTCAAAGGGGCGCCCTAGCTGACCAACTTGCCTACCACCCTCGCTAGACACGGAACCATGGAACCATGAGTTCCCAGACGAGCATCTCATGGGCCTCGGTAGACCAAGACCAACATGCGACGAATGGACAATGTGGTTCGGCCAGACCTCCCAATATCGTTGGGAATGGGATCGGACTGTTCTAATCTCACCAAACAACCAGTGTTTCCCTTTTGCTGCTAAGTTAGGCTTTACTGTACCATGACATGGCAGAATCTGAAGCCTGCACCATGGGACTCTTAATGGCCCTAGACCACCAAGTAAAGAAACTTAGGGTTTTTCGGAGACTCAAGACTGGTCATCCACCAGCTCAGGTGGAGAATGGGAGGCAAGAGATGCCAAATTGATCCCGTATTTATGACTCACCAAAGGAAATCATGACAGCATTGAGCTTAATCACTTTCAGCCACGCCCACCGCGAAGAGAATCAAGCGGCGGGACGCTTGCCACCTTATCCGCCATGGTACGGATAAGCGAGGGACAGGAAATGGTGATCCAAGTCCGACAACAGCCCACAAACCGCATATTGCCAATGCCTTTCCCGAAACAAAGCAACGTCAAAGTGACACGGGCAGGTGGTACTTCGACATAAAGAGGTACCTCGAGACTGGCAAGTATCCCGAGGACGCCCCGAGAACAACAAGCGAACTCTGCGGCCCTGGCTTCTAATTTTCTGCTAAAGCGGGACCACGCTCTACAAAAGAAACCCGATATGACATACCATTTGTGTAGATGAACAAGAAGCTAAGCAAATTCTCGAGGAAGTACACGAGGAATGTTCGGCACTCACGGGAACGGACATGCCCTAGCTCGCCCGAATACTCCGGCGCAGGTTACTACTGGACCCAGATGGAGGCGATTGCTACCAGCATGTCCGAAAATGCACAAAAATGCCAAATATCGCCAACCGACTCACCGCTGCCCCTCCCTACACAACCTCACCGCTCCTGGCCATTCTCCATGTGGGGCATCGGCGTGATTGGCCCCATCGAGCCAAAAAGCATCCAACGGACACAGGTTCATATTAGTAGCCATCGACTACTTCACTAAATGGGTAGAAGCATCCTCCTATCCCTCTGTCGCGTGGGGACGATGTCTGATTTATCAAGAGGGACATCATATGTCGATATGGCCTCGCTCACATCATCGCTGACAACGGCGCAATCTCAACAACAGGATGATGTCAGAACTGCGTGAGCAATTCCACATCACCCACCACAATTCCACACCTTACCGTCCCAAAATGAGCGGACAGTAGAAGCGGCCAATAAAAATCTGAAAAAGATAATACAAAAGATGGTGGTCACTTACAAAGATTGTACGAGATGTTACCTACGCCTTACTGCATGGATCCGTACCTCGTGCGAGCGTCCACAGGGCAACCCCATACTCACTGGTATATGGCGCGGAAGCAGTCCTACCAATAGAGGTAGAAATACCCTCCCTAAGGGTACTGGCCGAAGCTGAGTTGGAAGAAGCCGAGTGGGTTCAACAACGTTTCGACCAATTAAACCTCATCGAGGAAAAGCGACTCACCGCTTTGTGCCATGGCCAACTATACCAGCAGCGGATAAAAAGAGCGTTCGATAAGAAGGTAAAACCCCGTGTCTTCCAAAAAGGGGACATGGTACTGAAAAAGATTCTACCCAACATCAAAGACCAAAGGGGTAAATGGGCACCTAACTATGAAGGGCCATACGTGGTGAAACAGGCTTTCTCTGGAGGAGCATTGATTTTAACCAATGCCGAGGGACAAGACCTAGCCCACCCCGTCAATGCAGATGCGGTTAGAATGTTCTACCCCTGAAGTGTCCCAGAAGATACGGCGGTAGGTGAAGACCCTTGCTAGGACGACGAAAGATCAAGGGAAACATAGTCCAAGTAGTTTTCATTTCATTTATCAGTCAGAAAATGATTGTAATCTTTTCAACAAAATAATAACACTCTTTCTTTTCCCTTTTTCTCTCTTCTCCTTACCTTCGCTTGAGATATGCTAAAATTACTGTAAACAAAATATAGTTCCAAGCATGTCGAAAGGCGGTAGTCTTCAAGTCGGGAAGAGTCACCATGGGGTAGGAGTCCACTGCGGCGAGTCGGTCTCGGATCTCCAAAGAACAGAAAACCGCCAACACCGCCTCCTAACAACCAACGCCCACCTAACCCGAGGAAGAGCGGACCATCAGCCCATCTACAGTTCAACAGCTACCCCTCACATCTTGATCCACCTTCCCAAACCCTTATCATACCATTACCTATCACAAGGCCGACTACGAGTCAAAACCACCTACCAACCCATAACTCCGTACTCTCGGTTGAGTGTGAGAGAGTAGGGGCTGGTCCCCACACATCGGATCAGAAACCGCCTTCCTCTTAGTCCCAAGTCACCACCCCCTTAGCATTATAATGGTCCAAACCATTCACTAAACCAAGTTCAGAAGTCACCATTCCCTGTAGGGAGTTAATTTCATTAGCCCATAACCTTCCTAAATCTTGATTAAGACCTTTCCATTAAGCCGAGTCTGAGAGGCTGTTTGCTTGTAACACCATTCCCAAATATCGAACCCATTAACCCACTACCATTGCCCCACGTATACTATAACCAAACCCCGAGTCAAAACTAATACCCCAATCCAACTGATGCCATTAATAAACAATCAACAAAAATAAAAAAAACAAACACACAAAGAAAAGTGCCAAAAAATCATTTCATTAATAAATAAGTTTTTTTTTACAATACAAGTTCAGTCCAAGAGGAAATCAATCTCCCATCTTGAGCGTCCTTGGCCATATCATATGGATGAGGTCGAAATCAGGGGCCAATGAGCTATCGCCTAAAGGGCTTTGTTGAAGCCATCTTCATGTTGTTCCACAATAGCTCCCTCCAAGCAAGCCACCCTCTCAAGCAAGACTAGCATTCTCCTCCTTCAGCTTGGCCAGCCTCAGGCTGGCCGCATGACTTTAGCCTCGCCTCAAGCCTCCCCATTCGAAGCAAGAGAAGCCTCCACCTCCACTACCCTTGACTTAGAATCAGCAAGTGTAGACTTCAGTGAAGCCCACTTCAGCCTCGATGAGGAGACCTTTGTCTTGACAAGGAGGACTCGGCTGAGAAGCAGCAAGTTGGGCCTTCAAACCTTCGACTTGCACGGGCTTTTCGACTAGCCTCCTTCGTCTTCTCGACCTCGACCAACGACTTCGGCTCTAGCCTTCCGAGCCTGCTCCAACTCCTTCTTGAAATGGCCTCTTTGGCCACTATCTGCTCAGCTTTCTGCAGCATACCTGTAAACCTCAAAGAGGCCATGGGCGGGCCATATGGCGGTCACCATATCAACAGCATTATCCGCTCAGTAGATACCAGCAATCACGATCATGGAAGGTATCTTGTTAGCAGGCGCATATCAAACCCAGGCCCCCCGTAGAGCCAATGGAAGGAGGGCCACATAACAAGCGGCGAGGCCTCGAGGCATGCCGGGCCTACCGTTACCACCGCTTGCCACGAGATTGTGAAGGCACTGGTGGAGAGAAAAAAAAAGCGACAGCCTTCCCCTTCTTGGCCGCCTCCTCAGGTGAGCGAGTTAGCCTTCGCAGCCTCCTTGCCCTGTCGGTAGGCGGATTAAACTAAGGTCAATGGGGAGGTATGAGTCCTTCTCGGCCAATCGGCAATAGGCCTTTTCTCAGCGGTGCGCTTAGCAGTCTCGGCCCGGCCAGAACTCCTGGCATCGTTGGTCGAGACGGGCCTTCTTGATCAATTTCGGCCATATCAATACCCTGTTTCTTCAACATACCAAACCAAAACCAAGACATCGGCACGTTCGGTATGAGGCCGACTACGTAAATGACTCAAAAAAAAAGACTCACTCTTGGATGGAAGTAGCATTGTTGGAAGACATCGAGGCGATGTCGACAGCTCATCCCCCTCGGCGGATTGTCAGCGATTCGGATCAACCTTAGCTTCGGGGGAGTTGACTCCTCATGACCCGCCAAACTTAGGGGTTCAGCCAATATAAGCGGCTTGGCCCAGGAGTCAATCTGAAGTGACCTCGTCGGTAGCCTTGATCTTCACGAACCGGCTCTTGAAGCCCTTGTGGAGGCGGTGTAGGAAGTGAAAAGACCGAGTTGGGCGGTGGGTCGGTGAGACCCGCTTCTGAGACGGGCCGACTCGTGCGGTGTAGTGACTAAGAAGGCGGGGGCCGTGGCGCAGAACCCCAATGCCAAACAGACTACCCTAAACGCTGAATGGCCGCCCGGTAGTTGGGATGCAGTTGAGAGGGCTATCCTCATGATCCTCAAGACGTCCGCCTCAAAATATTCAAAGGGAGAATCACCCCAATCCGCCAACACCATCTCGTACACATAAAGGCGAACGGTGCCTCCCCTTCCTTGGCGACGTCGCACACGCGCTCCCGCCCCCTACAGCGCACCATCTCCAACAAGCCCACATGAGAATCGCGGACCCACTTCCCATCCAGCGCCAGAGACTCCACCTCAGAACGGGACATCTCAGACGCATTCTCCAGCACGCCCCTTATGGACCCTTGGAGGACCCACTGGGGCCTCAAGGCATAGGGGTTGATGTAACCTCCCCAAAGAACGAAAGAACGGACATGACTTCTAAAGCCTCACCCGAAGAAGATGAAGAAGACGAAGAAGATGAAGAGGAAGAAGAAGAAGCACCTGACATGGTAGGAGGTAGAAGAAAGTCTGGTACTAGTCTGGAAAATGAAACGCAGGAAGAAAGGAGCAATGAAGAGGAGAACGACGAAGAGGAGAACAGCAGCAGAGAAAGGAAAGAAGGAAACAGAAATGAGGAACAGAAACGCGCCTCCAGCCCTATTAACCCCTCTCTCGAAACCCCGCGACCAATAATTATGGGTCGCGCTTCTCCTCTTGGCGCAATCATGGCGCCACCTCCGCCATCAATGCAGCCCAAAAAACAAGAGGCGAAGAGAAAGGCGGCCAGGCGCGTCCTCCCACGCGCACCCCTTCAGTTGCCCCAAATTCAAATCTTGGAGCCCAAAAAAAAAAAAAAAAAAAAAAAAAAAAAGAGACAGGCCCAAAAATCTTCGACCCAACCCAAACATACTTCAGAATCGACTCCATCCCAGCCATCCCCACGTAGGCCGTCTCTATCCCAACCATCCCCACGTAGGCTGTCTCCATTACAGCCATCACCACGTAAATTTGTCCCAATCCCAGATCTGACCGTGGTAGTCTCTATCCCAGCCATCCCGCGTAGGCTGTCTCCATTTAAGCCATCCCCGTGAGGTCGTCCCAATCCGACCAACCCGTGGGCGTCTCCATCCCAGCCAGCCCCGGGGCCGTCTATCCCAACCATCCCCACGTAGGCTCCTCCATCCATCCATCTCAGGTGGGCCGTCTTCATCTCGGCCATCCTCGCGTAGGCAGTATCCTTAACCTCCCACGCATAAGCCGGCCCGATCATAACCCATATCCCATTCACCTGGGCCAAAGCCTAAAAATTGCCACCATCACAAAATATAATAATAAACTCAAAAACACTTTGTGAACCACGGAGAGGTTGGGCACCAGACCTGTGTGCCTTACTGCCGCCAGTACTTTGTGAAACTTGGAGGGTCGGGCACCGGCCACAGTGTGTGCCTTGCCTGCTGCCAAGTACTTTGTGAAACTTGGAGGGTCGGGCACCAGCCAGTGTGTGCCTTGCCTGCTGCCAAGTACTTTGTGAAACTTGGAGGGTTGGGCACCAGCCAGTGTGTGCCTTGCACGCTGCCGGGTACTGTGAAACTTGGAGGGTTGGGCACCGGCCGGTGTGTGCCTTGCCTGCTGCCAGGTACTTTGTGAAACTTGGAGGGTTGGGCACCGGCCAGTGTGTGCCTTGCACTGCTGCGGTACTTTGTGAAACTTGGAGGGTTGGGCACCGGCCAGTGTGTGCCTTACTGCTTTGCCGGTACTTTGAAACTTGGAGGGTTGGGCACCAGCTTGAGTGGGTGCCTTACTGCTTTGCCAGTACTGTGAAACTTGGAGGTTGGGCACCAGCCAGTGTGTGCCTTACTGCTGCCAGGTACTGTGAAACTTGGAGGTTGGGCACCAGCCAGTGTGTGCCTTGCCTGCTGCCAGGTACTGTGAAACTTGGAGGGTTGGGCACCAGCCAGTGTGTGCCTTGCCTGCTGCCGGGTACTTTGTGAAACTTGGAGGGTTGGGCACCGGCCAGTGTGTGCCTTACTGCTGCCAGGTACTTTGTGAAACTTGGAGGTCGGGGCACCAGCCAGTGTGTGCCTTACTGCTGCCAAAGTACTTTGTGAAACTTGGAGGGTCGGGCACGGCCAGTGTGTGCCTTGCCTGCTGCCAAGTACTGTGAAACTTGGAGGGTTGGGCCTTCCCGGTGTGTGCCTTGCCTGCTTTTGCCAAGTACTTTGTGAAACTTGGAGGGTTGGGCACTAGCCGGTGTGTGCCTTGCCTGGTTGCCAGGTACTTTGTGAAACTTGGAGGGTTGGGCACCGGCCGGTGTGTGCCTTGCCCTCTTGCCCGGTACTGTGAAACTTGGAGGGTTGGGCACCAGCCAGTGTGTGCCTTGCCTGCTGCCAGGTACTGTGAAACTTGGAGGTTGGGCACCAGCCAGTGTGCCTTGCCTGCTGCAGGTACTGTGAAACTTGGAGGGTCGGGCACCGGCCGGTGTGTGCCTTACTCTTGCCAAGTGCTGTGAAACTTGGAGGGTCGGGCACCGCCCGTGTGTGCCTTACCTGCTGCCAAGTACTTTGTGAAACTTGGAGGGTTGGGCACCAGCCAGTGTGTGCCTTGCCTGCTGCCGGTACTTTGAAACTTGGAGGTCGGGCACCAGCCAGTGTGTGCCTTGCCTGCTTGCCAAGTACTTTGTGAAACTTGGAGGGTCGGACACCAGCCAGTGTGTGCCTTGCCTGCTGCCAAGTACTTTGTGAAACTTGGAGGGTTGGGCACCAGCCAGTGTGTGCCTTGCCTGCTGCCAAGTACTTTGTGAAACTTGGAAGGCTGAATACCAACTAGTAATACCTTGCCCACTACCAAATATTCACTGAAACATCAACCACCCCCCCATCCTCACCTCTATCTTTATTTACGCTTATCCAAGAAAAGGATTACATCCTTTTCAGGAAAAACCTAAATAAAGAGGGGGCCACTGTCATAACCCAAATCGGTCCGGCCCAGTTAACATGGGTCAAAACCCCAGAGTCAACCCAGAGTCAACCCCGGGTCAACCCGGACCACCACCTTGACCCAATCAAACCTAAACCAAATCCAACTCTCCCAACCAACCCGGATCCTCAGGAGAACCTCATCCGAGACCGAGTCAACAAGTCATCCAATTCATATCAGAATCTCAACCAACCCGGATCCTCAGGAGAATCTCAGCCGAGACCGAGTCCACGAGCCCTCCAATCCCTATCAGAATCTCAACCGACTCGAATCCATATCCGGATTTCAACTAAGACCAAGTGAATCCTAGCCAAAGCCACACCTCAACCACCCAAGATATTAGGAACCTCAACCACCCACGATTTCGGTTATCAAACCTGATAATAACCTCTGGCCCAAGGGAAGTCACAACCCAAGCCTATATAAACCCTTGCCACGAAGTGAGAAAAGGAGGAAGAAATCGCATGAAAGGCAAAGAAAGGAGAAAAAACTGACGACTGCTAAAGATAGGAAGAAGCGCCCCAAGTCCAGACTGAGAGGCAAGCCGGGAAGATCGATCTGGGACGAGGCTCGCCCACTCACTTCCGACGTCCCGGGTTGGTCGACTTCCCTTTCTCCTCTTAATTAGCTTAATATAATTCGTACTACCAAGCATGATCCTCCCCCGAACCCCACCTAGCCTGATATCGCCCGGCCAGGAATGGGACTGAACCCCTATCCAAGGCCGAAGTATGTCTCGGCCGAATCCCCAACCAGAAACACGACTCGGCAAATATGACGAGATCCAATGCAACCTAACCCTTACCTACCTAGACACCAGAACTACGTGAGACTTTGAACCTCTACGGTAGAGTGCGAGGCCTAGAGGCACACCTCTATCAAGTCGATGACCCCACAACCGCCGGTCCTAAATGTAAGAACCCAAGAATGTCACCCATATACAAACACTATCCCTCTCCCATATGGCTAACCAAGGGTAACTATCGAGTGATAGACATGCTTGGGGCCCCCCCCACTTTGCGTGCAGAACCAACTCCCGAATCCATAACTCTGACGACAGACCTACCTTTCCTTAGGTTTCCCAGGTTCAGAAAAAGCGTGGAGGTGGCGACTCGGAACCGAGAAGGCACTCGGTTGACATAGGTGAAGAGAATCGGCTATCCGTCGTGACATCAGGTTACGACAAAGTGTGATTCAATTAACATGGTCCTGTATGTCGTTTTCAATGAATATGGTCGTTGTTGGAGAATTTTTTATTCGTGTGCTACAATAATTGGTGTAAACAAGTGAGATAATAATGAGATTAATTAACTGCGAATTGCAATTATGATAGATAAGAGGTGAGCATAAAGTGATTACAAATTAGAAAATTTGGTAAGTTAAACTTAATTAATTGAAGAGAGACTCAATTTATGCTCACAAAAGAAGGCGATGTGAAGGATTAATAGACGCCCTCGTGATAATCATTCAAATAATGATAAAACTTCTGTAATATCCTCCATCTATGTATCTTTAATTAGATAGATAAGTGGAAACTTCATTGACATTTTTTTTTGGAAAAAAAAGAGAGAAGTCTCCGACATCAATATTCTCAAGAACACCACTTGAATCAGAAAAAAAAAATCAGTTGAAAAATAAAAAAAATATAATATACTAAATACTTATTCACCTCATAATATATATGAAAGAAGAGAAGGTAGATCATGAATGAACATATTATTTAATATTTAATATTAAATTATAATAATAATGACTTAAATTGCATCTACATAAATGAAATTGATGATTGTTTAATTTAATCTAAATATTGATAAATCTTTTAAACAAACAAATCGTAACTATTTCTTAATGTTTCGTATAATTCAATCCGAGTAATAAAACAAAAATTAATAAATATTAAATCTTTCAATACATAAAAGTATAATCACCAATTACTTTTTCGCACATAATTTCTTTATTGTTAATTATGTTTACTGCTCGTCTAATTTTTCTATTAACTTCTTACATTATTAATGTAAAATTTTTACATTATTAATCATATAAAATTTATTTTAAATATAATTATTAAAATAATTATTATAAAAACTGATAACCATATTGTAAACATAAATTATTCACTACTCTGGTAAACGTGAAAAGTCATGCAATATTATTTATAGTATTTTGTTTATATGCGTAAATTTAGAGCTCTTACTCGTCCTTTTGCTAACTAGAATATTTCAGGTATCCGCTCAATTATTTGACCATCGAGAAATCAGTACTATATGTATGAATCTTATATATAATTATCTATATGTCTCACTTATGTTGTATTTTTTATATACATATTTTAAACTATATTTTAAAATTAAAGAAAATAATTGATTGTTACACTATTTTTATGTTCACAAAACATTATCATATTTGAGTGTTAAACTTGAATATTATATTCTCGGAGGCATATAAGATGTATGTGAAAAAATACCAAATGTCAAAAAAAATAAAAAATTGATTATGTATTTATTTTTTAATTTTAAAAAATATTTTACTAAAAAAATTCAACATACGCATTTCGGGTTACTTCTCCAGTTCAGATAATGCTGGTGATAGTGGGGGCTCCCGACTAGATCTCGACATCATATCTCCAAGGGATGGCCTTAGAGTCCTTGTAGGGAAATGGGATCGGGATTCGAATTTCCAATGGCTTTAGCCCATTAGTGGATGGAGTGAAATGAATGATTAGAGGTCTTGGGGCGTTGATGCCTCCTTTATTTTCTTCATGGACAGTGACTATTCCTTCACTCCTCTGTTTGTCGACTTGGACCAATCCGACATTCATTAACCCCTATGGTAGTTCTTTAAACTCAACATCATCTGGGTATAGGCCGCATTTATTTGCCTTCACTGACTCTAGTCAAATTATCTTATGTTTCACTAATTCCCTGAAGACATCTTTCATGGGGGTTTGGACTTCTTCCGCCCTTTTCACCATATAGTCTCCTTCTCCCGTAATAGCATTTATTGAAGAACTGTTGTGCTCAAGGAGTGGGTTATTATCAATGTTTAGGCTATTTTTCTTGAAGCTCAACCACCCCATGTCAATTAGATCTTGAACTTTATGTTTCAATCCCTAGCAACTTTCAGTGGCATGTCCCATAGCACCAGCATGATACTCGCATTTGGCATTGGGATCATAACTCTTGGAGTATGGTGATTGTATAGGCTTCAAGGGGACTATAGTAACAAGTGAATTACAAATCAGATGTGGTAGGAGTTCAACATATGGCATGGGTATGGGTGTTAGAATTCTAGGATTGTTTTTTCTCTAGGGAACATTAGGTTGTGTGACTTGGGTGTTTTGATGCAATGTGGTCGGAAGTGGAGGTGGATGGTAACTTGGCATAGGTTGATATGGGGGACGATGTTGTGTTTGATAAGGGGTTTGGCAAAGGTAGAGGTAGGTATAAGGTTGTGGGGCGATTGTTGGGGTATTTGGTGGAAAATGAGGTTGGTAATTGGATGTTCCCTGGGAAGTCCCACCATTGTGCTTTAATGAGGAGGACACGATTGCGTTTGCCTCTCCCCTTCTTTTATAAGAGCTCGAGATAACATTCTTAGCTATCGTGGTTCCAACTACATGTGAGCAATCTTCAAGTTCCTTACTCCCACCTCTATCCTTTCGCCGATGATGACCAAGACAGAAAAGTTTGATAATACATTTCTCACCATCTTCTCATAGAAAGGTGGCTGGAGTGTATCGATGAACATTGTAACCATTTCTTTTTTAGATAGAGGAGGGTATATGGACAACTACTTCCCTCCAACATTAGGCGTATTCTTTGAAGGTTTTCATTTCCTTCTTGGCCATATTTTTCAACTGAGTTCAGTCAAGAGTCAATTCCTCGTTATACTTATATTGTTTTAGGAAGGCTTCAGCCAAATCCTTCCAAGTCCTAATCTGTCCTTTCTCTAGGTTCAAGTACCAGCTATAAGCAACCCTAGTAAGGCTTTCTTGGAAGAGATGAATGAGCAACTTATCATCGTGGGTATGCGAAGCCATCTTCCTACAATATGAAATCAGGTGATTTCTTGGGCAAGAATTCCATTTGTATTTGTTGAAGTAAGGAATTTTGAACTTGTGAAGGATGATAACATCCGATACTAGGCATAGGTCTGCCGCTTCGAACATGTACCTCTCGACTCCTTCTATGTCTTTCAACCTTTCTTCCAAATATCGCCACTTTTCTTGAGATCGAGGATCCTTTTGTCGATCTAAGTGAATTACCACAGTTGGGTTGGGGCTAGAGCCTTGAGCACCCATGATAGTAGTATTGCACGCTTGCATGTTTTCTATAGTGATTTTCGAGCTTTGAGTTGTACCAAGAGTTAGTCGGGGAGGGATAACCCTTCCTCTTATTGGTTCATAGCAGAGTCGTGGTGGAGATCCTCTATTGTTCTGGAGGGAATGCCATAGGGCTGAAAGGGAGCCTGGTTATGGGTTTGTAGTGGAGTGAATCCCAGAGGATTATCTGGGGTGGGTTTAGGTGCTTTAGAAGTGCTGCCCTCGTTGCCTTTTGTTGCCTCCAAGTTTTGGAGTATCTCCATAATCTTCTCCATTTGTGCCTTCAATTGATTCACATCTCCTCTAAGTTCCTTGTGCTACTGTTCCAAATTGTCCATGACCACCTCCATTAATTTTGTCTTGGCTCTGGTTTCGTAGGGATGTTGTAGCGAGACTTTATTTATTTTTCTTGTTTATGCAATAGAAAAAGTTAGAAATGCAGGGATGATGCGTGGCTATGCAGGGATGATGCATGATTATGCTTGTTTTTTTGT
This sequence comes from Mucuna pruriens, assembly GCA_025330945.1. NCBI lineage: Eukaryota > Viridiplantae > Streptophyta > Magnoliopsida > Fabales > Fabaceae > Mucuna > Mucuna pruriens. The sequence continues at coordinate 167,890 of JAENHJ010000543.1, forward strand.
TTTTGTTTTTTTAATCATAAGCTATTTTAAAGGAAGAGAGGTTATTGGACAAAAAAGGAGAATCACATTTTCATAGGGTACATTATACATTCAACACGGCCATCTTTTTAATCTTTTCTATTTGGTTTATCTATTGTCTGAGATGCTTAATCTGATTCAGGAACTCTCGCGCTTCCATTCTGGCGTTAATTAGCATTCTACTTAGTTCCTATTTTTCCATTAATGTCTGATCTCTCTCTGTCCTTCTTAGACACATCTCACAATCTACGACCTTCTGACACTCTTTTGTTCTTTTTTTATTGTCCTCCTCCATCTTGGCCTTTTTGATCATTTACTTAGCTAGTCTCCTTTCTCTGTTTACTTCCTCCTATGCAATTCTTTGTCCTTCGTAAGCCTCCTCTACCTTCCTCTTTAGATTCTTTTTTTCATTTTCCATTTTGGCCAAGGATTCTGTGAGTTCTTCAACCTCTGTTTTTTGAAGTCTCGAGGATTAACGAGTTGTTAGTGGTTAGGAGTGGGCCACTGAATGGTAGCTTAATTAAACTAACTCTGGTCCTGAGCCAATTCTTGTAATTAGTTGAGGCACCATGACTTCTTGGTCCTAAATCTCGTCCCCTCCTATCGACCCTCTCCCAAGCCAGCCTGATCTTTCTTAACATTCTGACGTTGGGTGACTCTAGTCCATGGATGATGAGGGGCGTTATTGATTCTTCGTCGAGCAGGTGCAAAATAGCATATCCCGATTGTTTGAGTGCGATTGACAGGTTGTAGTTGATGCAACCTTGGGTTCCTATCAGTGGAACATTCGGAAAGTTTCCGCATTGATATACTACTTCCTCTCTTTTGTTCCATTTCGGATACCAACAAGTGGATTTATCCATAGTGTTTCTAAAGAAATGTGCCCATTCTCCTCCCATTCTTTTCTTTACACAACAGCACTTAAAGTCTTCTACATGACACGTGGTTGTACACTTGCTGGTGAATGTATAGGCTATGAGCCATAGGTATAGGGCATGCAAACAACACACTAATCTTCCTCTCTTCTTATCGTGACAACTATGGATCGTGTAGTAAGTGTTTGCAAGTACTGCTACAATGGGATTTTTGCCTCTTTCCTGACAGGCCAAGAAGACGTCTATGGTGGCGAGGTCGACATAGTCATTGAGGTGAGAGAAAATGGCTATCCCATAGACAGCAAGCCCCAATACATCAATGAAAGCATCCCAGTTTTCATTTTTGGATAAAAGCTCCATTCTTTCCTCCAGATAAACCAAGGGAAGACCATCTACCTCACTTCTTCCCATCTTCCTTTTTACCAATTCCAGTTCGAACACCCTTAATAACTTTGCCACCTTGCCCCAAGACGGGTAGTTTCCTTGGTATAGGTAAGGTGGGTTCTCCATTAGTGGCTGACTAAGAATGCGCTCATATATTTCGAGAGTCGGAGCTAGCTAACAATCTTAGAACGCGAAGCTCCTCATGGGTAGGTCATAGAACTGTGTTAGTGCAGACAAGGCCTCTGGCTAAACTTCAACCTCCATTAAGCCTAGGGCTTTTTCGAATCATTTTTCAAAGGTTCGACACAAACCTTCATTCAACAGGCTACCAAATTGCTTTAACGCCTGGAGTTCGGGTACTTTCACTTTGATGGACAGTGTGCCTCATGTTTCTCCTTTTGGTGTGGTATCCATTCTCTCTCTTCTTTAAAAATCTCTTTTATTAGAATGGTTCACCTATGATTTTGGGATAACACAAAATTTATGTGATGTTTGAATGGGATAATGCATAAGGATATGAAGAATAAGCAAAAGTCGGGGTACATCCTTGGTGCCATGATAAATTTGTTGTAAGGGGTAATTCTAAGTGTCCTATAAATCTGAGTGGATGGCTACGACCTACTGGATCTATGCCTGTGAAGTGATTCTCGCGGAGAGAAAGTTCTATTTCTCACAGCTTTGGCCTCTAAAACTCAGTATTCGTTTTTCAAAGCCCCCACAAATAGGATGTACATCCATGATGTGGATATTTGCAAAAGGATCACACTCTAGTTAAGACTTTTGTGATGACCAAATAGGGAGGATTCCCCAAGATGGCTACCCTTACTTGTCTCTCACTCCCTAAGTTATACTCAGGCCCGGGTATAGGACCTCTCTCAGTGTGTGAACTGTGTAGTATGTGTGAAAAGCTATCCAATGATTTACCCATGCTAAAACAAACATAATAATCACATTTACATGTCCTCTACCTTAAGGTTCCAACCAAATAAAGCATATGATGTGAATAAAAACATGCAGATAGAACAAGGTGCAAACTAAAGAAATGGATAAAGAAAATGAAAGGCAAAACAACAAAGAAGAAGTTATTAATTTCACTATCTAATTATACAAGCTTGACTCTCTAAAAAAGATCTCCAGTGGAGTTACTATCTATCGCAACCTTAATCACAACGGGGACGGTGAAAAAATAAAAAAGAAATTCAAGTTCCTTTTGAGGAATGAAAAATGAATTTAATGTAGTCGCCACCAACAATTTTAAGAAAAAGGTCAAAAAAACCTTGGAAGGGATAAGACTAGTCTTTTTAGAAACAGATTTAGGGTACAAGAGTCGATTACGTGTAGGGAAGGTATTACGACCCTACAACGTTCATCCTAAGGTTACCTTAACAAGATGTGTGAAACTGATTATGACTTCCAAACTATAGTATTTTGCCTTTCAATTATAAACAAAGTAGGGTTGACTAAGGAGAAGAAAGGATATATTTTTGGGATTTTTGAACTTGACAAGAGTCACCTCTTACTCCTACGTATCTCCTTGTGCAATAGAGAAGTCAAAGTTTACATAGTTTTCACTAGGGCTATGGGCTAAGTGGAAATACCATCACCTAGTCGGCTGCAAGGAGACGCTAACTAGGTGTTGGCTGGAATGAGATGTCGACTTGGTGTCTACGGGGATGAGGTGTTGAGTAGGTGTTGGCAGGGATGAGGTGTTGACTAGGTGTCAGCTGGGATGGGGTGTTGACTATGGATGATATTGATTCGGTGTCAGATAGCCGGCTAGAGTATTGGTAACCTCTTTATTAAATTTGGGTTGAGTGTTTGGTTACGGCGTGGTGTTGTATGAATAGTACTCTCAACAAAAGAATATCTAGGGATTTCACCTTGTTTCCGAATGTGTTGTCATCATCGTAGAGGGAAATGACTTCCTTTTTCCATATCCTATCTTCTTTCTTCTCCCTTCTTTTTCAAAAATCCCTCCTTTTTATAGGCCAATTTCACCTTCTCCAAATCTTTTCAGGGAGATCTTTTATCATTATTGTGGTGGCTCTCCCGTAGAACTCCATTAATGCAGGAGTGTCCTATGGTGTTACCTTTAATAAATGCGATGAAACCTTCAATGAATGTAGAAGTGACTCCTCGTGTTTTCCCTTTGACCATCTTAGCTGAAAATACCTTTTGCTGCCTCGATTACTTGTAAGGTGTCAGAGCCAGGATTGCTTTTTCTGAAAAGTAAAGGAATAGCAAGTGGCTATCACTTGTTATTGTTCACTCGAGATAGCTCGAATTTCGTGCAGGTATACAAGTAGAGTGGATTGTCAACAGGGGAAGCTTCTTCAGCACCCCTTGTCAATTTTCTTTTCTCTTTCTTTTTTCATTCTATTTTATTTCCCTCTTCTCTATTTTTTAGGATGACAAATTTTGGATATTAATAAGTATTTTTTTATTCTTTTTCGTATATTTTTTATCTTTTCATGTCTTTCCAATTTATTATTACAATAAAATTAAAAAAATAAATACAAAAATTCTATTTAAAAATAATATTATTTACAAATATTTCAAACATATTACTTAGTTAAAGTATATACTTATTATAATCACTTTGATTATTATAATTAAATATAAGAAAAACAAAAAACACAATTTTAGGTGGGAAAATGAATATGGTGATGCTATCAGCTATGTGATATCTGTCCACATGGAAAAATATTCTTTTATAATATATAATTGATAATTGATTAAATATGATAATGCCCTTTATGAATTAAAAAAATTAACAAAACTTATGCAGAAAAAGAATGAATATAATGATATAATATGGCATCTAGCTGAGTGAAAAAATCTTTTATAATTAATAATAATTGATAATGGATAGATATCTTATAAGAGATTTATATAACGAAAAGGAACAGGATAAGAAAAATAATAAAACAATTTTAGTAATATTATTATTATAAACATACCTTCCTCTATATATATATAACTTTTAGTAATATTTTATTATAAAATGTTATTATTAGTAAAAAAAAATTTTGTTTTGTTTTTACATTTAAATGTTGTTAATAATATTTTACAACATAATTTAAATTTAATGTTTGTTTAAATTTTATAAAAATTAATAAATAATATTTTTATATTTTGGTAACATTTTTCAAAATGATGTAAAAAGAATCATGTAGTGATATATTATATGAATTAATGATTTTTTTAATGGATACGTTTATTTAAATTTATATGTAGGTAACATCTTTCAAATCCAATTACTGGTACTTTTGTCTCATATAGGCAGAGACGGGTCTTCCTTAGTTCCTTATCTATATATTGTATATAGATAGTTATTATGTTAGTAGGTCCTGCAGGCTGCTCTGGTTGCCACTTCTCTTATTTTTTTCGAGTATCAACACTCTCTCTCCAATAAATGTTTCCCTGTTTCACAGAACATTGTCGCAAATAAAAAGAATCGGGTGTTTTTAACTTTTATGTTAAAATAGGTGTGATAAATAAAGTAAAAAAGAAATATTTTTAAATTTTATTTAAATTTTAAAAATAATAGCCTATACACATAATTTAAAATTATTTTATATAATTATCTAATTATAAACTATTAAATAAATTTGTTGATTTTCATTTAATATCTTAATGTCATACTTAGCTATAATTGAACCACCTGTAAAATTAGTATACACAAATCACTTCATCACTGTTAAACTAAATTTTATGTTTTATTTTTTCAAGTTTCAACCCTCTCTCTACAATAAACATTTCCCTGTTTCACAAAAAAGGCTTTTGACACAAAATATAAAGAGTCGGGTGCTTTAACTTTTATGTTAAAAAAGGTGTGATGATTAAAGTAAAAGAAAAAAGATTTTTCAAATTTTATTTAAATTTTTAAATATATATATACTATACACTCATAATTTAAAATAATTTTACTTAATAATTTATGATTAATTTATTGATTATTATAATTAGTATTTAAAAGTTATGTTTTAATCTTTATTTTATTATTTTTTTCGGAGTTTAACCTCATCGTATATAGTTTTTATTTTTTCTTTTGTCCTGTCTCCTTTAATTGATTCCTGTCCTGTCTCCTTTAGTTTAACCTCATCGGAGTACACCTTTATATACAATTAAAAAAAAAAATCGAACGCACTATAAAAAGGCATTACTTGAGATCATTTTGAGGCGCAGAAGATAGATAGCTAATTAACCATGGCTTCTACACATCCATCCTTTCCGTCCCTCAATTTGTCTGCATCCTTTCCCATTTGTGTTTCCTCTTCTTCCATGATTCCACCGTTTCAAAAAGCATGCCAACCTACCAAACCTAAACGCCATCATGTATTCAAAGTTGCATGCAATGGTAACAATTCAAACAACAACCCTACCAATAGGAGGGACGTTCTGATTGGGCTTGGAGGACTTTATGGTGCTACCACTCTTAGTAGTAACAACCATTCAGCCTTTGCTGCTCCGGTGACCACTCCTGAGCCGACTAGTTGTGTTCCACCAATCATTCCGGACGCTGACCCTGACTACAATTGTTGCCCACCATCCCCTGTCATAGACTTCAAGTTTCCTACCAATAACACACTCCTTCGGGTTAGACAACCCGCTCATTTGGTCACTCCTGACTACCTAGACAAGTATAAGGAAGCTGTTAGGCTCATGAAAGCGCTTCCAGCTGATGACCCTCGCAATTTCACCCAACAAGCTAATGTCCATTGTGCTTACTGTGATGGTGGCTATCGCCAAAATGGGTACCCTGACCGTGAACTCCAAGTCCACAGCTCTTGGTTGTTCTTCCCTTTCCACCGTTTGTACCTGTATTTCTATGAGAGAATCTTGGGGAGCTTGATTGGTGACCCAACCTTCGCTTTACCATTTTGGAACTGGGACCATTCTGATGGCATGAAAATCCCTAGTTTTTATACTGATAAAGATTCGCCACTTTATAACCCTCTAAGGGATGCCCGTCATCAACCACCAGTTATCGTAGACCTAGACTATGATCCAGACCATGACCATTCGGGTGAGGATCCACAAAAGCAAATCGAAACCAACCTGTCTGTAATGTACAGGCAAGTTGTGTCACGTGGGAAACGGCCAAGCCTCTTCCTCGGAAAAGCTTACCGTGCCGGATGTCCACCTAACCCCGGTGCGGGTTCTCTGGAACTAATTCCACACAATACTGTTCACACATGGACTGGTGATAGCACACAACCTAAGTATGAGGACATGGGGGCATTGTATTCGGCCGCAAGAGACTCCATTTTCTTTGCTCACCATGCAAATGTGGATAGGATGTGGAACATATGGAAAACAGAAATACCAGGAGGAAAAAGAAGAAATTTCACTGATGATGATTGGCTAGAATCTAGCTTTCTCTTCTATGACGAGAACAAGAATTTTGTGCGTGTGAAGGTGGAAGATTCCCTTGACACGAGAAAGTTGGGGTATGATTACCAACATGTTGACCTTCAATGGTTGACGTCTAAGCCCAAACCCAAATATCTACCAGCTCTTCGCACTGCTGCAAGGAAAGCTGTCAGGACATTACGGTTCCCTCTCACTTTGATTTCCATCGCACGTACAACTGTGAAGATGCCAAAGGTGCAGTCAAGGATTAGCGAGGAAGAAAAGGAGGATGTGTTGGTGATAGATATTGATTATGACCTGACTAAAGGTACCAAGTTTGACGTGTTTATTAATGATCAAGGTGACGATCAAATAGGACCCGGCGATTCTGAATTTGCGGGAAGTTTTGTGCATTTGCCTCATTCGCATCTGCATGTGGACAAAAAGAGGAGCAGCACTTCTTTCACGTTAGGAATAACGGATTTGTTGAAAGAGTGTGAAGCAAAAGCTGACGAGAGTATTACGGTCACACTGGTTCCAAAATATGGGGAGAAGCCTGTTATAATTAAGGGCATCAAGATAAAGGTTGTAGGTCAAGAGGATGACCATGCATAATAATTAACGAACTTAATTATGTGCTGTGGTTGGTTCTCCGAAGAATCTTTTGTCATTTGTATCTCAGTGGACGTGTCCCTAGTTATTTTCCTTTTATGTATCTTTTACTTTTTGATTAAACTAATAACTCCATCTGGAGACATGAAGCTCGAGGAATTTATGTAATATGAATGTTGTTATAAATCTTTCCTAAATTGTTTTTTTTATTTTTAATAATATATTAATATTATATGTTTTTTTAGAAAATATTATATGTTGTTTATATATAAGAAAATGTAATAAATTAAATGATAAAAAAATATTTAATTTTAATATAGTTTATAATATAAAATAACTTTTATCTTTTAATTAATTTATATGTCATAATTATGAAAAAAAAATAGTTTAACTATTAGTTAACCCACGTGTACTCATCAAAGATAAATGAAAAGAAATAATATCATAAAAATCAATAAATTTACTATATCCAATAAGTTGTAAGTGAATTATAGTGTAATTGTTACATAATATATTTTATCATATTTTTATAATTAAATTGATCTATAAATTTCTAAAATTTTATCAATTTTTAATTAAATCCTTAAAAAATAACGCCTTTAAAAGATTGTTGACGTGATTTTTCTTAGATGCTAACTTATATTTTTTTCTGAATTTTTTAATTTTTTTTACAAAATTTATATTGTTGGAAATATTTATCCCCGAAATATATCATTTATAACAAAGGGAATAATTCTGTAACTTAGAGATAAAACGAAATTATAGTGTTTAAATAGACATTAAAATTGTAGGTTGTAGATGGATAATGGTGTAACCGAAAAGAAAGCAGAACAGTGATAAGAAGTAAAGCTAATTAAGGGAGAGAGAATGTTACCGGGAAAAGGAAGAAAGAGACCCAAGTGTTATCCTCACTTACCATCATCAGCCACTTACTTACACAACTTGGTTGAGACCAAAAACAACACCACCCATTTCAATTCAACTTGCACTCACAAGAGACCCATCCATATGGAAAATCGCTTCCCGCTCTCTTTTTTTCTTAATTAAATATTTTTAATACTATCATTTTTTCATTTAACCATTTAATTATTATATTATTTTATAACTAATTAAAAAATTCAATAAATTGATATATTGACTTAAAACATAATTGCATTCACATTATTAAGACAATCTATCTGACAAGAGTAGCTTTGTTGAATTTCTAGACCAGCAACAATCCCGTTCAGGTAAAGATGTTACCCATTGACCTAAGAAAATATATAGGAAAAAAAAACTAGTTAAATTTTTTGTTATCAATCATTTCAAACTATTTTTTTTTATCTTTACTTATATATCTTACCTTCTTAATTACTTATCATTTCTATCTACCATCTTTATCTCTATTTTAACTAGAATTTAATAGTTTTTCAAAAATAATTGTCAATAATTAAAATAACCTTATATCATAATTTAAATTCTTCATTATAAATTTAAAAGATAATTTATATATTATAAATTTTATTTATAATATAATATAATTTTAAAAATTTATTTATTTTAAATTTTAATTATATACAAAATATATATGATAATACATAAACTAAACTATATATTTAAGAGTTGAGTTTTGAAAGAAAAGGAACGAAGGACAAAACATAAAAAAAAATTAAATTTATATTGATCTATATTTTTTTTTCAATAAGCTAAAGTGATTTTATTAATATTTTGTAAGATACAAGTAACAAACCAAATCACCCCATCACATCATATTGACACTGATTTCAAGTAGGAAAAACCATAAGTGCCAATAGAGAATTGTTAAACTTTTTTTTATTATTAAATGTACCACTCTCCCTTTCCTGTTAATGATTTTATTTAAATGTTTCTTTTCATTTTTTTATTTTCCATTTTTTTTTCTTTCTTTCACTTTTCCTCATTGTTACTTTTTTCTTTTTCTATCTTCCAGCAATGCCCTCTGTTATCCTTCCTCTCTCTCTTATTTTGATAATTTCACAGTCCCTTCTTTTGTTTGGTGTTCAACTATATCCCTCTCTTCCTCTTTCCTTTCCTTTCGTGGTGGTGGTGGTTTTTGTTGTTATTATAATAATATTATTGTTAATGTTATAATTCTAACATCCTAAAAAAATTAAGTTAATTAGAAAGTTAAATAACTATATTCCATCTTGTGTGCAGTGGCTTAGGTTTAAATAAGAATCCAGTGCTTGATAAAAAGAAACAGCCCCCAACTATTGGATCTTAATTAATAAGACATGCGTCGCTTAATTGGAAGAACGGACGGAGAGGTCCTATAATTATATATTATTTTTATAATTAAAATATAATAAAAAAAAGTTAATTTATAATGTAAATATTTTTAAAAAAATGAATTTCTTTTTTTATTATTTTTGTTAGACGTGTATTTTATACATTATTATTGTAATTAATAAAAAATTCTCTTCCAACTATTTCAAACTATTTTTCTTTTATATTTATTATAAACTTTAGTTATAATATAAGTTATATTAAAAATATTTATTTATTATTTAAATTTTAATTATATAAAATAAGCATTTATTATATATATATATATATTACCCGTAACTACAAGTGAATTCCTCACTGCTTTCAAGTTTCAAGGTTGCGATAAATGAAAATTGAATATTGCTCATGAATATGTCAAAAAGGTAAATTAAGATAAGAACAAACCATATCAGAATGGACCACTGGTGTCACTTCACTTTAGAGCTTGGCAAATTGAAAATGACATAAAGCACCATATATGTACAAGAAAGAATCTATGTCACAAAAAATGAAGTTACGGAAAATCCAAATCCGTAGGGACCACCGAGACCTACAGTTCCAAATATGGAAAACGTGAGTTATTACCAATAGGACCGCACGTTTTTGCAATTTCAGAAATGCTCCCGTACACAGGAATTTAGGTACGAGATGATTTTGTCAGTCCTAGTCACCTCTAATTTTTTTAAGCATATTTAAATTATTATATTAAAAATTTTATGGTTCTATTAAAATATATAAAAATTAATCTTTAATTTATAAATTTAATTTTATATATTTTAATGTAAATTTTTTTATATTAAAATTAATTATAAAATTAAAAACAATTATTATAAAAACTAATAATTTTATGATTATAATTAGATGATATTATAAGCATTTAAATAAAAATTTTAATCTATTTATTTTCTCATATATTTTTTGTATACTTAATATAACATGTACTTTGTTGATAAAAATATTAGTTTTATATTTTTTACATATGTTTATATATATATATATATATATATATATATATATATATATATATATATATATATATATATATATATATATATATATATATATATATATATATATATATATATACGTAATATGTTTCTTCTTGGCTGTCCTAAAGTTTGACATTAAAAATATACTGTATATATGTTTTTTTTCAGACATTTAGATGGAGAACTATAATATATTTATGACTATTTTATATATAACACTTATTAATTTAAACGACCCCTTACGTCTTTCAATATAATAGTTAAAATTAATAAAATTCAATATTAATAAAAGGGTTAAATTAAGTAGTAAATTTCTAAAATTAGTATTTTATTGGACAAGATAAATATATTTTTTACATAATTAAAATTTATAATAAATAAATATTTTTAGTATATAAATTATATTATAAAATTTATAATATATAAATTATATTTTTTAAATTGACAATAAAGAATTTAAACTATGATATAAGATTATTTTAATCATTGACATTTAAATAAAATCAAGTTAGAAATAGTGATAAAAGAAGATATATTGAAAGGGATAAGTTGTTAAGAAAATCAAGTACACAAATAAAGATAAAAAAGAGAGTAGTTTGAGATTATTGATAAAGAAATTCTTTAACTAGTAGAGATAGTATATAAAGTACACCTTTAAATGAGAGAATAGATAGATCATATTGAAAACATCTAATTGAGATAATGGAGAAAGTGAGTGTCTAACTCTCCAAACTATGTATTCTAACATTTCCTTGTGTAAATTAGAATAGCTACATTAAACGATAATGTTTTTAGCTATCATAATATAAATTAGTTTCAGCAATTCTAGTTATTCGAAATCTTCAAACAATTCCCACTTTTGGTCAGAATTTCTTTGAACATGTTCTTGAATTTATTTGAGACATGAGCAAAGATTGGAGAAGAATATAGTCTATGTTTCTATTCATTTTTGTTTCTAATTGGTCAGAGACTCTTTTGCCTTGAAAAATCATACAATTATCTCATGGAGAGTTAATTTAAAATATAATTTATATGTTTTGAAATATTTATTTATTCTGAATTTTAATTACAATACAATTTATATAATAAAATTTATTTATTTATTTTAAATTTTAATTATATAAAATAAATATTTATTTTATGTAAGGCACATGTTCAAATATTAGTTTATAATATATGAATAAATTTTATCATATTTTTATAATTTAAAATTTTTAATTCAATTTTTGTAAGTTTAAAATTTTATAACTATAAATCTTAAAAAGCTAAGGTTATTGATCCTTTATTAACTACCAGGGTTTTACACATCCTTTTTTTCTTGCGAGGGCTTCTAAGCCAAAATGTGTTGTTAAAAAAAATAGTCCCTTGTGGCTGCAATTTGGATTCAAATGGCATGGTGTCCCGTCTGTTCTATTGGATATAATTAAAATAATATATAAGGGATAATATTTATAGTATAAGTTAATTATGTGATATTATACTAAATTTAAATTCTAAAATAATATTGGAGTATATTGTAAGTGTTATTTGATATATTACACCATAAGTAAATATTCAAAATTTTAAATTTTACATTAAAAATATTTCATTTTGAACATTAAAATATATTAAAAATATTACATTAATTAATAATACAATTCAAACGATATATTTATAAATTACTATTGTGACTTAATGATATACTTGATTTACCTTGTATTTCTTCCTACATGAGATTTTTACATAATCTCGACCAAATTGTGTATTTGATCTTTATCAAGAGTAGGAGACTATTTTGGAAGTGTTGACATTGGTGGGAAAATAGGTTGGTATGTTTTTATACTTTTATATTTTGTGTCTTTGTATATAGTGAAAGTTTATTGATATCATATCCACTTCAATACATGACATCAAAGTTAGGTTCATGTGCTAGTCATTTTATTGTTTTAAAAATAATATTAGAATTTAAATTTTGGCCTTTAAACCTATTTAAGAAAGTTTTGTTGTGCTTGTTGATGATTTATTTTTCACTCATTCAAGGGTTTTTTTTCTTCAACATGTGTTGATGAGTAGATAAGCAAGGTTGAACTTCTTCAGTGTTATTTAATACATACAAACGTGCTTGAAGAACTTGCTCTCAACCCATGCTCTTAACTATTACATCTCTTCTACCATTTCCTCCACATCTACCTTCATGATGAGACTTAGGAGCTCCCTCATATTCAGCTGAAGATATGTAGCATGTGCAGAATGCAATAGCTTCTTTTGCAATATACCTTTCAACAATAAATGTTTACGGATGATGTTGATTCTTTACATAACTTTTCAATATTCTCATATAACACTCAACTGGATACATCTATCGTAAGAGCAGTGGGTCGCACAATCTAATCTCCCCCACTAGGTGAACCAAATGAACTAAATGAACCATGGTATCGAAAAATGAAGAAAATACATCTCTAATTGGCATAATAATGACAACTTCATGAATTTTAAGGTGTATTTTGAGGATTTATGACATTGCTACATATGGCATTAAAGAATAAGCAAAACTTGGTTATGACTTTTCTAACATTTTTTAGCAAGACGTCATGAATAGCCATTAGTAATAGTTGTTCATCAACATATGAGAATCATGAGATTTTTAACCAACTAATTTTAAGTCTTGCTTGACACAAGTGTTCTGAAATTGGAAAGTAATCCCGGGACACTTTGATTGCCTTCAAACACTCTCAAAAACTTATTTTCTCTTTCTTTGACATAGTATGACATGTTGGGGGTAGATATGTCTATTTACCAACTGCCTATGGAGCTAACTATTGTCTTATGCTTATGTTAACCAAATCTAGCCTTGCGTTCACACCATCCTTTGTCTTGTCTTAAATGTTCAAAAATGTCCTCAAAAATGTCCTAATTACACTATCATAGACATTTTTTCCACATGCATCACATCAATACAATGTTTTACATCAAGTTTGCACCAGTATGGTAGATCAAAGAAGATTAACCTTTTTTCCATATGTTTTTCTCAATGCCCTTTTTCTTGCATTACTGAACAAAATATTTATGTTTATCACCTATTCAAAAACTTCATCTCTAATTAAAGTCCTTGGAGCAACATTATTCTCCTAAAATCAGTTAAAAAATTTCTTCAATCGATGATATAGTTGATTAGCTTTGAGAAATTTGTGATGCCTAAGGTAACATGTCTTTCTTTCATGTGTTAGTTGATGGTAAGATGTGCCTTCTTCATATATAGGGCATGCTTTATGTCCCTTAACACTATACCCAAACAAGTTTTTGTATGTTGGAAAGTCATTGATGGTGCAAAATAACATGACACGCTTGTTGAAATTTTAATTGTTATACCTGTCAAACACATTAATGCCTTCGTCTGACAACATTCTTAAGTCTTCAACCAATGAACTTAAATACACATCTATATCATTTCCTGGTTGTTTTTGAACCAAAAATCATCATAGATAACATCATATACTTGCATTTCATGCACAACCATGGAGCTAAGTTGTAGATCACTAGTAAAACAGGCCATGAACTATGCTTACTTCTTAAATTACCATATGAATTCATTCTATCTATAGCAAGACCTATCCTAGTTTCTTAGCTCATTGCCAAAATTTGGAAACTTATCAATTTTCTTCCATTGCATTGAATTAGTCGTATATCAAAGTTGTCCATCAAATTTCCTCTCATCTGCATGCCATCTAAGGTTTGCATCATTTAAATTAGCAAACAATGTCTTGAACCTTGGATTTATTGGAAGATACCATAGTTCCTTTGCTAGAGGACACCTTGTGCTAACATCACTACTACAAACACCATCTTTGTTTTTGTACCGTGACTCCCCACACTTTGAACATTAATTAATGCATTGTTTCAAACTTTTATTTTGTATAATATGCAATCATTAAGGCATGCATGTATTTTTTTATAGTTCATAGCCATTGGATAGAATATCTTCTTTGCCTCATAGTTACTATTTGGTAATATATTCCCTTCACGAAGCATGTTTTTACCAACTTCAACAATTCGGTAAAACTTTTATCAATCCACCCATTTTTTCCTTTAGATTGAACAATCTTAACACTGCTAACAACCTCATGAAATTAATATACCTTTTGTATAAAGGTTTTTCCACATTACTACACAAATTGTCATAGATATTTGCTCGCTGAAAAGACTTTAGTCCAATATCACAAATCATGTCTTCTAGTCGATAATTCATATCTACATCAACACCCTCTCTTTGGGATGCACTTTTGATGTCTAACAACTCACCATGTCATGTCCATGTTGTATAACTCTTTCAAAACCCATAATAGATAAGATGTTCTCATATTTCCTCAACTTATAATCTTCTTTCATTCAAACAATTGACACACGAACAATAGGACCTTCTAATACTATCAGAAGCATGTCTTTTTAACAAAGTCAAGAAATGATTTCACTTCATTCTCATATTCATCACTTGTCCATCAACTATTTATCCAACTATGATCCATAACTACGTTTTTTAATACATAGAAACATATACCATACATGTCAATATCACTTTTTCAAAAAAGGTGTGGTCATATCCCATTTGAGAAGATTTTTTCTATACTTAATTAATACATACATGTTAAGTCTTAAGTTTATAATTTGAAAAAATTTCAGCAGCATTTCATATTGGTATCCAGAATGTACTAAATGAAAGTAGTGACATCAAAACTACCAAAATCAAGTATGCACCCGAAGAATAACACAAAATGCACTAAACTGAAATTTTATCAATTATAAATTTGAGACTTAACATCTATGTATTAATACTGTATAGAAAAATTATTCTTCACAAATTGTCTAACTTGGACAATTTAAGATTCAATACAATGATTAATAATTTTAACCCTTGTAAATCTCAAATGGGAAACTAATATTCACTCAATATACAAGTTTAATATAAAACATAAAACATTGGATACATAATAAGCATTTAACTAAACACACAAGTTATATATAAAAAAAGAACCAAGAAAAGTATTTCTTATTTATCAATAAAATATCAAACCATGCCTAATCACATCACTAATCATTGCTTCTCTCAAACTAAGTTTGACTCAAAATTACGCACATATTTTATTTGGTGGTCAAACCATGGTCAATGCCAATGGTTAATTTAGTCAAACTTGGTTTAACTCAAAATTAAGTGCATGGTTTATTTTGGGGTCAACCGTTAGACTTATTCGGCCGCGCCAATACAAAGGAAAGCGATGTCCCCCGTTCGAGTGGAAAAACTCCGAATGACCCTCGACTTTAACCTGACTGGATGGTTAGTGATGTTAGTGCTAATGTGCCGACTAGAGAAACCACCATTAGCGATGTCCTCCAAAGAGCTAACATCAACATACTCAGAACTCGAAGAAGAGTTTGACAGAGAAGAGGCACCAAGAGGGTTCACCTCAGCATCTAACATCCGACCACGAAAACCAGCATCGACAGAAGAATCACTATAAGTCTTGAAAAATGTAAGAACAGGCGAGTTCAAAGTGGCATACATGGAGATGAAAAAGTGGAAAAGCAAAAGAGAGAAGACCAAGGCAGAAAGTAGGTACTGCGAGCAAAGAGGAAACCCAGAATAGTAGCTATTTAAATAGGAAGTGACTGAAGGAAGGATAGATATCAGACGATTCGAGGGTCAAGATCAAGGGATACGATCGACGAATATCAAAAAACACATAAATTGATTGGCGAATGTCAAGCGGCATGAATACGAAAATCACGGGATACTCAACAGGCATGATAGTCTACAAATAGTGCATTAATGAGCATGATTCCCAAACAGGCATCACCATATCTTCAAAAAAAACCATAGTTAAAAAGGGAAACCTAAGTCTCTATGTTCCAAAAGAAACTCGAGACTCGAGGGGCATGTGCACTTGGGGAAACTGAAAACAAGTCAAGAATTCGTAGATAGGTCAGACAACTCTTCACTTTGACGGTAAGACAGACACTGAGATGAAGAGTACGCTTATTGTAATAATAGTATAAATGTATGCAATAGAATACATTTAGTCCATGTAATGGTAGAATCCGCCATTATGAGCAATAAAAACACGTTCAAAGTTATGAATGCTATAAAAAGCAGAGAAGATAAAACACTAATATGGTTTTTTGAGATAAGAGATAACAAAGAGAAAATTGTCTTGAACATTGAAATTTCTTTCCTAAGTATCCTATACTATTTGCAGATCGAGGAATTTAGAAATAGAAACGAGCCTGTAGAAAACAAGTAGCATATGAAAATCAATAAAGACTACTAAAACTAACAAGGTCAAATAATTTTTTCACCAAATAAAAAAAATTAAAAACTAACTAAAGTGTAATTTTAAGGTGAATAGAACAAGTATATATTCTGCCTATATCGATCAAATTAATAGTACGTGAATAGAACAAGTATATATTCTGATTAAATCAATCAATTAAATTAATAAATCTAATATAGAATTTGATTATATAAATACGCTAATCAGTTTATTAAATTTTAGAAAATATTTTTTATAATATTTTAATATTTTTGGAGTGGAGCGGGGCCTAAAGGGAGGGCAACAAGGCTAGATAATGAGTAAGGCGCCTCCACATCCGGTGGCAAAGCTTGAGAAAATTTTTTAGAGCCACCAAAATAATTAAAGTTATAATATATTATTTAAATATACTATTTTTTCTAATATTATCTATTGAAAATGATTGTAACTATTTAATGATGTTATTTAAATATTAATTATTTTTTATTTTCTTAATTAAAATATTTTAAGAATTTTCTACTTTATTATTAACATTCTTGAAGTATATTTTTCTACGACTTGTATACCTTAGTTTGCTATTGAATACAAAAAATGTAGAATCTATCTATAAATTTTTTGTAAATATTTTCTAAGAAACAATAATTTTTTTATAAAACAAAATTTGTACGAGAATACATAAAAAAATAATTTTTCTATGAATTTTTCAACGGATTTAAGATAATGATCATATTTATGATAAACTTAAAACAAAATTTGGATAAATTTGTTAAGAAATCTCCAAATTCATAGAAAAATCTACATAAAAAAAAAAACTCATTGTATATGTTTTTCAGTAACCATGCAAAATGATATATAATTATAAGTCATAAAAATAATGGGTTTGAAAAATGCAAAAAAGAAAGTTTTATATTATGAAAAAATGTAATTAATAAAATAATTAATATATAAGAATGTTATTGAATTAGTCATAATGACTTATGTTATTAAAACAATAATAATAGAAAAATGATTGGGGCTATGGTATGCATGAGAATTATGTATGTGATATATGTATATATTAAATTTTATTATGAATTTTACTTTAAATTAAATATTTATATTTTGTAATTATTAATTAAAACAAATAAATAAATATCTAAATATATAATTTTGCCGTCAATTTAGGCGATGCTAAGGTCAAATTTATGTAGCGTTAACCTAAAAGCGGATACTAATAGCGTCTTAACATCTATGATCTATTTACTAATTAGTGTTGGTGGCAAAAATTAGATACAAAAGTTTTACTTCCAACGTTTTAGCGTCAGACCGTGGCTTACACTAATATCACTTTAACTTTGATTTTTATTGTTTGGCATCGATTTTTAGTTAATAGTAAAATACTGTTTTCTTGTTCTAAGCATTTAGAAATTTTAGTTGTGTGTAAGGTTGCGACATTTGATATTGGTGGATTCATGCTTATTGACAAACTGGGGTAGGAGTGGTATTCCCTTTGATATTGGTGTCTATGAATTCTGTTTTACAATACGTTTTTTCGAACAATGGTGTGGCATATAGATATGTGAAAGTGTGCAAACATGGATTTTTTTTTGGGCTGTGTAATTCAAAAGATTTATTAGCGACAAAATTTAGCGATTGATTTAAGGTGTTGTTAAATAAGAATTAATTAAGAATCTAAATTGAAAATTGTTTTTTAAAAAATTAACGACCGATTTAATGACCGAAATTATAACATAAAAATTAATAAAATAAAACGGATGATTAGCGACCGAAAAGAAAAGAAAAAGAATAAAATTATGCGACCAACTTAGCGACCGAAATTCAGAAAACAAAATAAATAAAAAAACAATTTTAGCGACCGATTTAGCGATCGAAAATAAAAACATCCAAAAAGAAAAATATATATTAGCGACGGAATAGAAAATGAAAAAAGTTGAATTTTACGATCGAATTAGCGACCAAAATTTAGAAAATAAAAAAAATATTAGCGACCGATTTAATGACCAAAAATAAAAAGTTGAATTACTTCCAATATTTTAGCGTCAGACCGTGGCTTAATATCACTTTAACTTTGATTTTTATTGTTTGGCATCGATTTTTAGTTAATAATGAAATACTGTTTTCTTGTTCTAAGCATTTAGAAATTTTAGTTGTGTGTAAGGTTGCGACATTTGATACGGTGGATTCATGCTTATTGACAAACTGGGGTAGGAGTGGTATTCCCTTTGATATTGGTGTCTATGAATTCTGTTTTACAATACCTTTTTTTGGGACTATGGTGTGGATGTAGATATGTGAAAGAGTGCAAATATGGATTTTTTTTGGGCTGTGTAATTCAAAGTATTTTTTAACTACGGAATTTAGCGATTGATTTAAGGTGTTGTTAAATAGTGGCAGAATTAGCGATCCAAAGAAGAATTATTTTTTAAAAAAATTAACGACGGATTTAGCGATCGAAATTATAACATAAAAAATAATAAAATAAAACGGATGATTAGTGACCGAATTAGCGACGGAAGAGAAAAGAAAAAGAATAAAATTTTACGATCAACTTAGTGACTGAAATTCAAAAAACAAAATAAATAAAAAACAATTTTAACGATCGATTTAGTGATAAAAATAAAAACATTCAAAAATAAAAATATATATTAAATGGCGAAATAGCGACAGAATAGAAAATGAAAAAAGTTGAATTTTGCGACCGAATTAATGACCAAAATTCAAAAAATAAAAAAATATTAACGACCAATTTAATGACCAAAAATAAAAAACAAAAAAAAATATAATAGCGACGGAATTGAAAAGGACAAAAGGTTGAATTTTGCGACCAATTTAGACCCTAAAAATAAAAACATCAAAAAGAAAAGGACAAAAACATTTTTATTAATATTTTGTTGTTTCTATTTTTAGAATAAACATATACTTACCAAATAAAAAATTAATATAAACTTAGAAATATTTTAATGGAAATTTATTTTAAAGAAAAGAAACAAATTAATTTATAAATAATTTCCATCTAAAGCTTCATGCCCTTATTATCCCATTTATACCATCTACTCACTTTACTTTTTATGAGAGGAGTGATTTAGTAATTAATGATTAATATTTAATTATATATACTATTTAATTTTCGAATTAATATTTAACCATGTCTTCTATTTGATTTAAAATGTGAACAAAATTGTTGCATTTATATTTCAAATAAAAAAATTATGTGAATATATTAATCCCTCGTTATTAAAGCATATTATCGTCTTCAGGAAAATACTACCAGAAAATTTAAAATTTGCTACCAAATTGAACCGGTCGACCATGATGATTGGGCTTCGACATGTACGTAGGCCCACATGACAATCAACACCCTTCGAACCTAGGCTCAAAGGCAAATGTGTCTCAACCCAACAAAGTGCCTTGGCCTAAGGAAGCTAGTCCACTCAGACCAGCCTCTTCTTGGCCCAAATGCTCAGCTCCCAAAGTTAGTTAGAAGGCAGTTGGGACGGTTAGGAGTCTGTTAGGGAGAATACTATGAGGTCCTTCATGTATAAAGGGGGACTAAGGGGCACACCTAAAGGGGATATACGATCAGAGAAGAGACATTACATTACCTGTACTCTCGGATGAGAATAGTGGCTTCTCAGACTAGAACACAAATAATTTTGTGGCTAATTTTAAAATTAATATTTATTTTATAGCTAATTTCTAGTAAAAATAATTAGCTACAAATTACTATAATATTAATAGTAGCATGAAATAAGTAACAATATCTATGAAAATAATCTTAGTTAATTTGTAGTAAATTTTTAAAATTTGTAGTTATTTCTAGCTAATTTTTAGTAATAAGAAGTATAAATGAATATAAATTAAATTTAGCTAGAAAAAAAATATTCTAGTTAATTAATAGTTAATTAGTTAAGATTTAGTTACTAATTTAAATGGTAGTTAAAATTAGTAGAAAATCAAAAAATATTGTAGTAAAATAAAGATATCCGTAAAACTTATAGTAACATACATCCCTTCATCTTAAGTCTCATTATTTAAGCACCCATGCAGTAATGACTGCCTTTAAATACCTGCTTACTTGACATTTTTAATTAATTTATTATTATTATTTATTTATTATTTTATTAAAAAAGTAATTTGAAACAAAGGAGAAATAATATTAAAAACAAAAATTTTAAAGTTGGAGAAAGAACAGTAATTATATGTGTATCTCATTTAACATTAGTACATGTGCATATCCTTTGACATCATCAACACCAGTGCATGTGCGTCTCCTTCGACATTAATGTGTGTGCAATTCCTTTGACATTGGTCTCAACATTAGTAGAGAAGTATAGATGTAGAAAACACATTTCACAGGGTCGTTCTTCTTGTTCCTTAAGGGTTTCCTCCAGAGGTTCTCCTTCCTCTGCGCTCTAGTTTGAAATTACATGTTTAGGAAAATTAACTCAATAGTAGAAATCTTTATTGTTCGGATGGTCATTCTTTTATATAGTCCTGAGATGGGCCTCGCAACTTCCTTTGATAGCCCACAATAAGCATAGGCATGCTCCCACAGTGCTTAGCCAACACGGGCATGCTACTTTATGCTTGGTGGCCTAAGCGTGGCTTGCTTAAAACTTAGGCCCAATAACCCATTTTTCTCTTCTAACCTCTTAAGATGATGATTTACTATGAGCATAAAACTCAAGCAAACATTACCCACATCTATAGAAGAAGCTCTAAGAAATGAAAAAAATTAAACTATTATGGGTTCAATGTTTTACATCAAACCCAACTTGTTTAGAGGCTCTCTTACCTTCCCTATTATTTGGTATCCAATTCTTTATATACGAAAAGGAGACAATGCATGATCTCGATGTGGGGAGCTCATATTGTTCGATGTGGGACTTAGCTATCCTACTCTTTATATAGGAAAAGGAAGTGATGCATGAGCTTATGTTATCCATTGTGAGACTTAAACTTTTACCATATTTAAATGACTTATTTTTCTTAATTTTCTTAATTAAAATCTAACATATATTTCTTCCAAAATATTATTTATTTAATTATAAAACAATAAACCACTTATTAATAATAATTAATAAAATACATTTATAACAAAAAATAAAATAGAACAAAAATTGAGGTGTTGCATCCAAGACACCATAAATCAATATATGGCCAAGAGCAATGAAAGACTCAAAGCAATGGAGACTTAGCTATATGTCACAACAAGTACAAGGCTCGCTTCCTATTCAAATAGAACCTAACCCAAGGAAGGAAGTAAAAGTCATCAATCACCCTTGGGAGTGACCAAGAGTTGAAAGAGCCCCAAAAGATAGAGAAACAAGTGCCCTCATCGAAAGATAAGGCTCCCATCCAAGAAAACCCAATTGATGTCACTGACAAGGGTAAGGACATTCTAACACCAGAAAAGGTAAGTGTCTTTTCCTTCAAAGATTAAAAAATGATAAAAAAGATAAGGAGTTCACAAGCTTCCTAGAAATCTTTAGAAAACTACACATAAACATTCCATTTGTTAAAGTCATCACTCAAATGCCCAACTATGCTAAATTTTTAAAATAAATTATATCTAATAAAAAGAAGTTAGAGGGATTTGAGGTGGTAAAATTAATTGAGGAGAGTTCTGCTGCAATACTTAAGAAGTTTCACCCCAAACTTAAGGATCCAAGGAGCTTCACTATTCCCTACACTATAGGAAACTCACTATATGACATGGGTGCAAGCATAAATCTAATATTTTACTCTGTTTTTAAGAAACTTGGCTTGTAGGGACCACAACCTACTAACATTTCTCTACGGTTGGCCAATAAAACCATCATCCACCCACTCAACATAGTAGAGGGTGTTCTAATAAAAGTGGGAGAGTTCATCTTCCATGTTGACTTTGTCATCCTAAACATGGGAGGATGATGATGAAGTCCCAACCATTTTAGATCGACCTTTTCTAGCCATACCAAGGGCTATGATAGATATCGAGTAAGGAATTTTGACCTTAAGACTGGATAATAAGGAGGTAGTTTTTAACTCTTATAAAAGTCCCTTGTCTCTTGCTTCTTGTAACTATGTATGGGCTCTTGATGTTTCTAATGGAGCAATCTCGGGAACCACTCTAACACAAGGAAGTCTTTCCTTGAAACCTCGAGAAACCATAAATCATGCAAGAAACCCATCAAAAAGTGTCCTGAGAAGTATAAACAACAACATAAGTTCAAAATAGGTAAGAAAATATTAACTTATGGTTCATGTTTGCTCCCTATTCTAGATAAGTTACATTCTAAATGGTATGGCCTCTACATAGTGACCAAAGTCCTCCCCTATGGTGTGGTGGAGGTCATTAAGGTAGATGGAATCACCTTCAGAGTAAATAGGCATCAAGTGAAGCACTATGAAGAGGGACTCCTCCAGGCCCTTTTTATCACTACCTCTAAAGGCTAGACTTCTTGGGTCTTTGTTAGGCTCATGACGTTAAACAAAACATTGGCTACTTCTCATTTTCGGTATTTCATTTGTTTTGTTTTGTTTCGTTGAGTATTTTTGTTTTCTTCCCTTTTAGTATTTTTCTGTATTCGCAATTTTAAAGCACTGAGGGATCATGTTATCTCTTAAGTATGGGGAGGATGTTTTCTAATATATTAAAATGAGCATTAATATATGAGTATGAGGTTATCATTTTCCCTTTACACCTTGTATGTTGCACGTCGTTGTATGTTCATCAAAGTCATTCTTCTTGTTCCTTTGGGATTCCCTCTAGGGGTTTCCTTCACACTAAAGGTAACCGATTACATTATCAATTAAGTCAACCAAAACCACGGTACACATTGACCAATCTTTTCTACCAATTAAAATATTTTTAGAACATAATAACCAAACAAATTTGAGAATTTAGATCATAAAAGGACTTAGGGATTACCCTCACTACCCGTACACCATTTTGCATTCACATATAACCAAACCCATCTCGCCTACCTTAGATGTGAAGAACAGGATCTGATGTGGCTCCAAGACGATCTGAACACCCTAACTCCTCCTCCTTGCAAGTCTGTGTTCTCTCTCATCTAGGTTTGACTGTCTGACGCGTAAAACACCAATTAGGGTAAATTGATTAACCCTTGTCTAATATTCTAGCTGGGTCAGATCAACCCTGACCTGCCCGCTACCGACTCTTTTAAAAACCAAGAAAGGACCAATGAAACGAGGTGTAAGCTTTTTAGACTTCACTGCCCTACCAACCCCAATCCACGAAGTGACTTATAGAAGTTTTATTTTAAAACTAGTATATTTATCTATGCATATAATTCAGGATTATCTATTTATCTGCATATTGTCCTCATGAGAAAATAAATTGTGTAATTTTTTTCTTAATATTTTGTAGTTAAAATATTAGGAATTTATTTTCTAAAAAACATGTGTTAGAATACTTGCATGTAGAAAAATATTAGAAATTCATTTTTTTAAATTAGTATTAAAATACTTGTCCCCATAGAAAATAAAAAATAAAAAATAAAAATAAAAAGAAATAAAATTTAAGAATTAATCAAATAAAATAATTTGTTTGATGAGTGTGGGAAAAGAACGGTACTCATGTGCGACATTATTTTAATATACAATAATAGATATATATATTGAAAAGAAATAAATATAATATAAAATTTGGACTAAAGCTACAATTGCTACTTGGACCTTAAGTTGGCATCCGAGGCTGTGCGGCATGTAAGGACGAGGGGTAAAGTGGTACTACGACACCAAGTTAATCCTTATCCCGCGAGTCCACTTATTTTAAGTTGTGACTTCACGTCAAGACGTAATCAAACTTGAATCTTAATACCAAACTATTTATGATAACAACATTTCATAGTGACTATTTTACCTTGAAGTAATAAATAAAGTGAAATTATAATTTAATTTTAATAAAAATAAAAAATATAATAATTATGTATTACATTATTATTTAATTATAAATTATTATTGATATATAAAAATTAATAAATTTATCTATTTTATAATTAAATGGCAATGATTATACAAAATATATTATAATATATGACTTTTTATAACATTAAATTTTTTTATAAAATAAAAAATATTACTTATTAATTTTTATAATATTTTAATAAATATTATATTTGAATGATGACAAAATATCATTAATAATATTTAAATATTAATAAAAATATAAAATATTACCAATAAATATATTTGTATTATTTTTTAATAAAATATTAAAAGTGATATATAACTGTAATATATATTTTGAGGTGGAAATTTAAAATACAAAGAGAGAGAAAGTATAGAATGAAAATAAATATTTGACACATAATACTATGAATCTAACCTCCAATAGTTTAATATAATTATAGATTATTGACAACAATGTTATCTTGAATATATTATCTTCTTATATATATATATATTAACAGGGGTTGAATCATAGGTAACGTGGAGAGATTCGCAACAAGAGAATCAAAAGCAGGTGAAACTTTGATAAATTTCAATTTCTTAATTAAAATATTATAGATTATTAGATTAATTTAAGTGGACGATTGAAATTTAATATAAACTTTTAGACTGCATGTGATATCAATTAATCCTATCGCCCCCACGCGCGCACATATATATATATATATATATATATATATATATATAACCTACCTAACTTTCAACTCTAAATAAAATATTACACGATACTTAAACTCATTTTATTTCATCATTACACCGTGGTTCTGAGCTGTAATCCTTAACATGTTCACGTGGTAGTTTACATTTCATATTAAGAATTTGAAACGGTACATATTATAACAAAGTCCAAATATTTTTAATTAAATAATACAACTATCAACGAAAATAAATATTTATCTGTTTGTGTAATCACTAGGTACTAGTTATTCAAAACTAAATCCCACCAGAAAACAATATTAAACTAGACTCCCATTTCTTACTCCGTCACGTATGGAACTATCCTCCTTCAGAAAATTAGTTTTTAAAGTATTTTTAATTTATAATTAATTTAATATTTAAAAACAAAGAAAAGTAAATATTATTTGACTACGAAAATTATGTAGTAACTAGGAAAAAAAACCATATTTCTAAATATATTTATTCTTCTTATAATAATTTGAATTAGATATTTTTATTTTAATCATAAATTATAATTGATTAATTTTATATATTAATTTATTTTGAATTTATAATTAATTTAATATTTCATACAAGAAGAAGATATAATTTTAAATATATTTATTTTCTTATTATTAAATTTGAATTAGATATTTGTATTTTTAATAGTAATTTATAATTGATTATTTTTATTTATTAAATTTATTTCTCAAGTATTTTTAATTTTTAATTAATGTAATATTTAATAATTTTTAATGTAAAATAAGGAAATCTAACTGTGTATATCCACTAAACTATTTTATCTTAGCTGTGTATATCCTCTAAAAATAAAGTAATCTGACTGACAAGTGTAAATTTTTTTTATACTGTCTATCCAATAAACTAATACTTTTAACAAAAATACAGTTTTATAATATTCCATTACTTTTGATAAGTTATTATTGTATTAATAGTTATAGGTGAAAAAAATGATATTTTAAATTTATAAAACTGTATTAGAATATTCTTATACTATAAATTTAATTATTCATTTTCTGAGATTCTCAATCTCAATTAATTTACTTTTTATATTTTTTTTCTTTCTTCTCGTTACATGGTGATCTCTACACACGATTTATGAGAATAGTATTAGTAATTTTAGATTTTATAATTTTTAGATTTAAATTATTGTTATTATCTTCAAAATTAAATTCAAATTTAAATTAAATCATATTTTATTTAAACTATAAGAATTGTTAATATTATTAAATTAAAATTATATTATATTAGTTATTGTTATTATGAATATGTAATTGTCTTTAAATTTATATAATTAAATAAATATATATTAAAATTATTTATCCCATATATTTATAGAAATTAAAATATTAATATATTCACTATTATATTAAAATAGTTATTGTCATGTGTGGTTTCCTCTTGTCGTTTCTCCTACGAAAGCATCTCTGAAAATGTGACGATAGACATCAACACAAGATATAATATAGCCTGACATGCTATCCATTTAGGAAAGTCAAGGAATAAAATTAAAATTGGAGTTTTGATATATAATAGAGATTTGATTGGATTGGATGAATCCAATAACTTAAAATTCGTAGGCACGACGAGATATAGAGAATAAAAATATTAGATGAGCTTCTATTAATTATTATTTTTTCAAAACGAAATCAAACGTTATATAGAAAGGGAAGAGACAAAAATAATGGGAAGATAAAATTATAATTCAGTAAATTAAAAAAACGTAAAAAGTGAAATCAGTATTGTATTACGAATTAAGTTTTCATATTATCCTTTCGTTTAAAGGCGCAAAACAATAAGGCATTTCTCTTTGCATCCTGTATTGGGTTTATACTTTATACATTCTGGAAGTTATATATATATAATTTTGTATTATTTTCTGAAGAACAAGCATTTTTAGTAATTTAAAAATTTTCCTATATTTTTACTATAACATATTTACGAAAAACGCAATTTACGTAAACATTGTTTTAATATATGGATAAATTAGCTAATATATTACTATATTTACATGCTATTTTAATACATGTATAATGATAAACACGACTTGTGTTAATACATAGGCAAAATATTATTTTTTAATAAATTTTAATTAATAATAAAAATATATTAAAACGGTATTATTAGTATTTCTCAAAGTATAATTATCTATTTAAAATTTTTTATAGACAAAATAAATTTTATTACAAGATATTAATGGACCATAACACAAGAAATGCTAGAGCACAAAATAAGAAGTTTGATACAAAATCTCCAAACACAAAAAAATTACCAACGAGTAACAACAATAGCTAACGAAACCTTTAAAATGTCAAAGGCAAATCCGACCAAAAAAAAGTCAAAGGCAGATGTCTTGTTCATGACCTGCCATACAATGCCCCAATTGATAAATCATACCAGGCAGATTTTCGAGCAAAAATACCTCCTTCAAATTATCTTCAAATTAGTTTTAAATTATTTTATATGCTAGACCTCCTGATTAAAGATCGGCTAGCTATAATAATCTATTTAATAAAAAAAATTTTCTTTTTTTCTTTGCTTCCTTTCCTATTTTGTTTGGTACCAATGCAAACAAATTTTAAAATATGTTTATCTTTTTTTCTTACGTCTTTCTTTCTACTCAAATTTATCTTATCTTCTCATTTTTCCACACGTTTTTCTTTTCCACACGTTTTTCTTTTCCACTTCCTTTCATATTTTATTCGGAACCAAGCAAATCTTAAAGATTTTTTTTTTCTCTCACATCTTTCTTTTATACTCAAACTCTATCGTGTTATCTTCTTATGTCATTTTGATCTTTAGGGTTTAGGATATATATATATATATATAATATTGAAACATCTTATCTTCTCAAATCAATTTTGTTCTTGTCTATGTATTGAAATATAATAATAAATTAACAAATCTATTTTTATAATTCATGATATTCTACTTATCTATATGTTAAAACAATGTACCCATGAAAATAATTTGTGATATTATAATTTTCTTAATATTTTGTAGAAAAATATTTTAAAAAGTTGGTATAAAATACTTGTCTTGGAAGTGGAATAAGCCAAGTTTTTTACTCTTGGGAGTGGAATAAGGTAAAGAGTGAATTTTTTATTGCCCACTTTCTTGTTTGATGCTAAATCTCAAAAACATGCCTTGAGATCTGAAATAGCCTTGTTATAAATTAGTGTAGGGATGCAGGATTGTAGGACTATGATATTTGGGAACGTTGTATTTATCTTATGTTGTTAATTTTATCTCTTTTTGTGCTAGGATTGGTATGTTTTAAATAATAAAAAACGTTTACAAAAAATTTACTAAAATACTTGTCTTTAGAGAAGATACAAAATTAACCAATAAAATAATTTGTACAATGAGCAGGAAGCGCATGTCTTATTTAGGACATTATTTTAATATACAGTAATACATTTATATAATAAAAATAAAAAATAATTAATATAACATAAATAATAAAATAAAAATAAATTATGTATTAATAACATAAAATAATTTTAATTCAAAATTATAGTATATAATAATTTATTAATTTTTAAATAATTATTTAAAAATCATACTAATAGTATTTTTTATTGTTGAAAGCATAAAATTACTTTTTCATGAGCATACACAATTTATTGTATGAATTAATGTTTTTTTAATAGATAAATTTATTTAAATTTATATGTGTACATTATCTTTTGCGAATCCAATAATAAATAAAATAAAATCATTTAATGATGTGATACCGATATCTGCACCTGAGCGTGGGCTGTGACCAACGGGAAACTTTGTAAGTAAGCAAAACCTAGTACTGGTGCATCACGTGCATCCGTTTGAAACCTGCAGTTCTTTATAACGAGAAATTGAAATTCATTACACGTCTGTACAACTATATGTTATACAATTTAAAAATAAGGAGATGACACTCGAACTTCACTATAAAAAGATATTACTTGAGATCATTTTGAGTCGCAGAAGATAGATAGATAGCTAATTAACCATGGCTTCTATATCACATCCATCTTTTTCGTCCCTCAATTTCTCTGCATCCTTTCCCATATGTGTTTCCTCTTCTTTCATGTTACCTTCCCCGTCTCAAAAACCATGCCAACGTAGCAAATCTAAACGCCATGGTCATGTTTTCAAAGTTGCATGCAATGGTAACAACTCAAACGACAACCCTACCAATAGGAGGGACGTTCTGATTGGCTTTGGAGGACTTTGTGGTGCTACTACTCTTGGCAGTAATCCAGCCTTTGCTGCTCCAGTGTCCACCCCTGAGCCCACTAGTTGTGTTCCACCAATCATTCCTGACCCTGACTACAACTGTTGCCCACCATCTCCTGTGGTAGACTTCAATTTCCCTACCGACACCAATCTCCTTCGTGTTAGACAACCCGCTCATTTGGTCAGTGATGAGTACATAGCCAAGTATAAGGAAGCCGTTAGGCTCATGAAAGCCCTTCCAGCTGATGACCCTCGCAATTTCACCCAACAAGCCAATGTCCACTGTGCTTACTGTGACGGTGGTTATCGCCAACTTGGGTACCCTGACCGTGAACTCCAAGTCCATTCCTCCTGGTTATTCTTTCCTTTCCACCGTTTGTATCTCTATTTCTATGAGAGAATCTTGGGGAGCTTGATTGGTGACCCAACCTTCGCTTTACCATTTTGGAATTGGGACAATCCCCCGGGCATGGAAATCCCTCAGTTTTACACAGATAAAAGTTCTCCCCTTTATGACCCTCTGAGGGATGCCCGTCATCAACCACCAGTTATCGTAGACCTAGACTATGATCCCAAAAATGACCATTCGGGTGAGGATCCAAAAAAGCAAATCGAGACCAACCTGCATATAATGCACAGGCAAGTTGTGTCACGTGGGACACGCCCAAGCCTCTTCCTCGGAAAAGCTTACCGTGCCGGATGTCCACCTAACCCCGGTGCGGGTTCTCTGGAACTAATTCCACACAATACTGTTCACAATTGGACCGGTGATGGCACACAACCTAACGGTGAGGACATGGGGGCCTTGTACTCAGCCGCAAGAGACCCCATTTTCTTTGCTCACCATTCAAACGTGGATAGGATGTGGAACATATGGAAAACAGACATACCAGGAGGAAGAAGAAAGGATTTCAATGATGATGATTGGCTAGATTCTAGCTTTCTCTTCTATGATGAGAACAAGAATCTTGTGCGTGTCAAGGTCAGAGATAGCCTTGACTCGAGAAAGTTGGGGTATGATTACCAACATGTTGACATTCCATGGCTCAATATTAATCATAGACGCAAATCTCCTCGCCCTGCTGTTAAACGAGCTCATGATCAGAAATATTTATCGTTCCCCCTCACTTTGAGTTCCATTGCGCGTACAACTGTGAACAGGCCAAAGGTGGAGTCACTGAGCGAGAAAGAAAAGGAGGAGGTGTTAGTGATAGATATTGATTATGATAAGACTAAAGGTATCAGGTTTGATGTATTTATCAACGACCAAGGTGACGATCAGATACGACCCGTCCATTCCGAATTTGCGGGAAGTTTTGTTACTTTGGCTCATTCGCATCTACATGGGGACGGAAGCACGAGGACTAGTACTTCTTTCAGATTGGGAATAACAGATTTGTTGGAAGATATTGAAGTAAAAGATGATGATAGTATTGTGGTCACACTGGTTCCAAGATACGGGGAAAAGTATGTTACGATTAAGGGCATTAAGATAAAGCATGCAGCTTTGGAGGATGAAAATATATAATAATAATCAACTAAGTAGTTGTGTGGTGTGGTATGGTGTGATTTGTTCTTCCAAGGATCTTCTTTCATTTGTGTGTGCTAGTGTGTGAGAGCATGTGTCATTTAATTTCCTTAAAATTTCAAATCTCCTTTACTTTCAGCTTTAACTAATAACACCATGGGGAGATATGAATTGAAATTCGAGGAATTTATCTAATATAATTTGTTATGATTGATGTTTCTTAATTTTATTTTATTATAATTTAACTTAAATATTTTTTAATTCCTATAATTTAAATATTTTAATTTTTTAGTCTTAATAAAATTATTTTAATATTTTAGTTCTAATAATTTATGCATGTATTTTGTTTTTTAATTCTTATAAAATTATTTTCATCATTTTAATTCTAAAAACAAATGCTTATATATATATATATATATGATAACTAACATGTTAACATGATACTTTGTTGCCATGTCATCTTTAAAGGAAATTCTATAAAAGAAGGATTAAAAGAAACACAAATAATATTTTGAACATTAAAATAATCAAAATAATTTTATAACCACTAAAATAATAGAAAAGTAAAATTGTACAAGTAAAAAATATTTAACCCTTTCCTATAACATAAAGCAATAACTCTCTGTACGATGTTCAAAGAATTTATGCAATATTGCTCTTATAAATATTTCTTATATAATTTATTTTATGTTTTATAATATATGTATGTTAATAAAATATTTTTTATATATAAGAAAATATAATATATTAAAATATATAGATTAAAGGATAAAGTATTGTAATCTTAATAGAAATAAATCAAGGATACTGAGAGAAATTTTGACAAATAAATGAAGGAGATTAAGAGAAAATTTGATCAAATTCTATATATAGATGGTGAGCATTTTTTTTCTTCAATTAAAATAAGTACTCATAATACAAAAGAAAAAGAATATATGGGGTATATTCATATTGCAGAAAGATATATATGCTTAACGAACATAAATGTGTAGCTCCAAAGAGATGGAGGAGAAATGGGGAAAACAAATAAGCAAAAGAAAAAGTCTCACGGAAAATGGTTGAGTGCTTTCTTTATTCTTGAATCCACCTTCGCCATACATTCCATTGTAAAAGCTTAGTCATTTAGAAGAAACACATGCACATAGCTGCTTGAACATAATGCACAAAGTAATATATTACTAAAATGAAAATTGGGAGGCCTCAAACTCAAACAAAGGGTTGGATAGGTTCTTCCTTAAATGAAATTTGTTTCCAAATCTTTCACGTATAAAGTTCTAATGTGTCCATTGTCACATAATAATGGAGCTAGTCAACCTTATGCTAAAACAGTAACAATTTCCTATCATGCATTAAACACATTAAGGAGACATCAACTACTTTTAATCATATATCCAAATTATCTATTCTTGTTACTTGGTCGGAACTATTGGCAAAATAAAAGCATTATATATACTCTACTTTTTTCTTCAAGCAACCATATAACCTTACATGCAATAGTAAGCTTCTCCACATTCTTCAGGACATGGAACAACTAGTGGATAGATAACTTCTCAAAGAAAGGATTGGACATTCATTAATGATTTCAAAACACCTTCATGGAGAGGAACTTTAGTTTTGGAATTGGCAGAAGTACCATTATTGAGTGCTCTCCTATCATCAGATGAATTCATTTCATGGCAATGTTTTGAAGAGTCTCCCACGCCATTGGCCCTTAATATAATCATCCCTAACAACCTCATGTCAGAAACTACACTAACCTTTCTTAAGAGGAAAGGCTTGTTAAAAATTCAAAAGAAATTATAAGAACATTTATGTTATAGAAAGTAAAATCAAAATCATCAATGATACAAACTAAATAAAATATTTTTGGATAAAATAATCTTGATCATACAAATTGTAACAAGGAAAACCATATTGCATTCTATAACCACTAGCTCCTTTCATAAGATTACAAATTTTGACATATAACGTATTGAGAGTTTTTCTATATTAAACCACAACCAAAAAGAATATCACAAATCCAAATCATCAAAATATCTTTTTTATTTATTACTCACTACTAGAAAATCGTTGATTAGTGACTAAAATTAGCAATCGAATAAACCAGTCGTTAATAGCAACCAATTTAACAACCAAAAATATATAACTTATGAATTTATAAAATAGTGATTGAATTGTGTTGTAGCTAAAAAATGATGGCTAATTCCATAACAAAAACAATAGACAACTTTAGACTCTATATAGCTACCAAGTTAGCCACCAAAATTGGAAAATGATTTATCAACCGAATAAATCCATCGCTAAAATGTGAATCTAAGTGGCCGAAATTAAAAATTGTTAATAAAAAATTTAGAAAGAAAAATAGCGATTGAATTACCAATTGAAATCTAATTTTGAAAATAAAAAAAATAACAACCAAATAACAACAAAAATTGAATTTTCAATAAAAATTAAAAAATACAAAATGACAACCAAATTTTACTTTTCATTAAAAATAAAATAATTAAATAATAATTGAATTAGTGACTGAATTTGAAATTTTAATTGAAAAATAGAGATTAAAATAGTGACCGAATTTGAATTTTTAATAAAAATTACAAAGAAAAGTAGTCACAAAATTTAATTTTATTTAAAAAATAAAAAAGTGAAATAGCGATCGAACTTGAATTTTTTTTATAAAAATAAAAAGTTAAATAAAAACAGAAATTTATTTTTAATTAAAAAATAAAAGAGTAAAATAGCGATCGAATATAATTTTTAAATAAAAATAAAAAGTGAAATAGCAACTGAATTCTAATTTTTAATTAAAAATTAAAAAAATAAAGACCACTTTTTATTTTTAAATAAAAATAAAAATAAAAATAACGACCAAATTAACAACCAAATTTTAATTTTAAATTAAAAAATTAAAATTAAAATAAAAACCAAAATTAGCGACCAAATATTAATTTTGAATTAAGAAATTAAAAAGAAAAATAACATCCAAAATTAGCTTTTTATTAAAAAAATAACGTTCAAATTAACATTGAATTTTAGTTTTTAATAAAAAAATAAAAAAATGTGAAATAGTAACCAATTTAGGGACCTTATTTTTATAAATATTTAAAATTTAAAGTTAATTTTATAAATAAAAAAAATTACTTATTTTATATTTAAAAAACTCTAAAGAATAATTAATATAATCATTTAAGTTAATAGATGTAACTTATATAAATGGACATGAAAAATTATTTTAGTGTATTTAAAATAAAAAAATTTAAAATTTTAAAATTAAAATATTATTTTATAATATGTCATGAAAAAATATTATTACAAAAATACAATTATTATAACAATATTGAAAATATAGTAGTAAATATATTTTTTTATCATAAATAATGTCATTTAAATAAACAAAAAGATTACAAAAATATAAGAAAATAATCCAAATAAATATGAACACATAATTAAAAAGAGTTACTGATATGGAGTAAGGTTTTCAATTATCGAATACCTTGTAAATTAATTGAAAGAAATATATAGAAGTCTTCGATAAAATAAAATAAAATAAAATAAAATACATTTTATTAAGGTATATTCATTCTATATTATTTCAAATAATTCAAGCTATAAGTTTGTTTGTACATATTATGTTTCATATTTATTTTCATCAAATATAACATATATAACCTAAAGTTTGTTTGTGATATTTGATTATTCTTTCAAACTGATTCAGTGGGTTATTTTTCATTTGTAAATAAGTTATAAATGAAAAATTTTATTAATAGTGTGATATTTTTATTAAATTTGTCTTTTGTTGGTGAATTTTTTATAATTATGGTGTTGAAATTTATTTTAAGTCATGAGTCTACTTATTTTAAAATAAAGTAAATTTAGTATTTTTACATTTAAATTTTAGATATTTTTATTATTTATCCAAATAATAGTATGATTTTGATTAAATTTGTCTTTTGTTATTAAAGTTTTGTGTAATTATGGTGTTATAGTTAGTTTTAAGTCAATTAAATCTATTTTTAAAATAAAATAAATTTAATATTTTTTATATAAATTTTATACATTTTCATTATGTATTTAAATAATATTGTATTTTTTATTAAATTAATTTTTTAAGTTTAGATTTTATATAATTATTGTGTTCAATAGTCTATTTATTTTAATGAAGTATTTAATAAATTAAAGATATTAATGATGTTCAAAATTTAAAAAAAAAATATTTTTATAAATGGAGAATTTAGTGATATTTTAAGTTTTTAAAAAAATATTAATAATTTTTTTATAAATTTTTATTAAACTTTTGTTTCCTACCTTCATTTTCCAGAACAATTTTCACATTTATTCTCAAAATTTCTCGCTTTCATTTTCAAATATTTCCCTCCTCCCTCTTTCCTCCTAACTCTCCTCCCTTCGTCATTCTCCCTCTTCTCCCTTCCTACTTCTCATCCCTCCCTCTCCTCCCTCTCTCCCACCGTACCTTGCGCCCTCCGCCCCCACGCTGCTTATGCCCCTCACCTCCCCCTACTGCCCCGCCTCCACGTGGCCCTCGTTGCCCTTCGCCTCTATGCGACATCCCCGCTCGTTGAGCGACCCTTTGTCGCCCACCACCTCCGTGCGATCGCCCCCCGGCCTAACCCCCTCCACTATTGGGCTACGCATTTCATTGGTAGGCACGCACTTCATTTCACGCACCCACGTCTCAGTCCATGTGCACCTTGGTCAATGTACGCCTCGATCCCCGAGTACCTCGATCAACGTGCAAATCGGTCCATGTATCTTGGTTCGTCTGCCACTTATTTTTTTTTATTTTTCAAAAATTAGCGATTGTAAATTATATTTTTTTTATATTTTAAGAAAATTAACGACTCAATTAGCAACAGAATTTTTATTTTTTTTTATTTTCCAAAATTTAGCAGTCGATTTAGTAACTAAAAATTTGTTTATTTTAATTATTTTAAAAATTAACAACCAATTTAACAACCAGGTTACACAACTTACTGTTTTTGTCCAGTAATTGATAACAATCATCCTTTTGTGCATGCTTTTGTGTTAGGAGGAGCAGGAGTAAGACTGATATGTTAGATATTAACTGTTTTTTGTTTCTTAATCGATAATGCAGGATGCCTATCGAAAAGGTTGTACATATCCACCTAGGTTAAGAGGTGATAGAGTCAAATAATGTGAAGGTACTTGTCCTAAATTTGGTTATTGTTCTAGTATTAAGTGAATGGCAGCCACGAATTAGCTAGAGAGAGATATTTCTCTTAGTGGATTAGTACAAAGTGATTTTATTTGATTTACATTCTTGTAGTTAATTGCTACTAATCATGCTATTAGCATTTGAAAATATATTGGCTTTTCTACATTTCTTCTTCTAGTTATGTTGTAAATATTTATGAGGTAGA
Source organism: Mucuna pruriens (assembly GCA_025330945.1). Lineage (NCBI taxonomy): Eukaryota > Viridiplantae > Streptophyta > Magnoliopsida > Fabales > Fabaceae > Mucuna > Mucuna pruriens. Next base: position 204,466 of record JAENHJ010000543.1, read on the forward strand.
TGTTGCAAAAACACCCAGGGGAGTGCTTTGTTTAAATTTTGACCACCATAGCTAAACTTTAGATTCTTCCACTTCAAGTTTTAGATGAATTGATTAGAGATGGGTGAAAAATTAGTTATAGTTTTAGAGTTGATGGTGAAGAAGCAGAAGAAGGAAGAGGATGGACATTGACCAAAAAGCCCAGGCTTGAATCTCGTAAGATGAGCTGTAGGCTGATTTATAAATTACAACCAACAAAGTAGTATATATACCAATGAGTACGAACAACAAGTATGCTCTCTCTGTCTCTCTACGTCCATTATCTTCATTTGTCATACTGAATTCTCAGTATTTTAGAAAAGAAAAAAAAAGAATTGATTAAATTAAAACGTGCGGCAAAGCTCAAAGGTGAATTTCATGTTGACTCGAAAACCAAGATCTTGTTTATTATTCAGATCTGTGTCCATATTTCACCAAATTTTTGCTGCTTCTTACATCCAAACTCTTCATTTCTAACTTTTTAGCATCAATGCTCTCTACCCTAAGATAAGAAAGATTCTCAAGTTATTGCGACTCAGTAAAGTATTACTTATAACAAAACTTCCTTACTTTTACTATGTAGTTACCCTAAACCTTGATTTTAAAAATAATAGTTAGGTTATTGTCTTTAACATTTTAATTATATTGAGATCCTTATAATTCTGAAATGGATTTTGAAGGATGTAGTTAACAAGCCACAATCAACCTTGACAGAAGAATAATAGTTAGGTTCCTATTGTCTTGTTTTATTATAAATTAGGTGACATTTTTAAGACTTTAATGACATGATGCTTGTGTAATTTGCAGGTGATCAAGTAATATTTTTGGGGAACTTTTCTTCTGTTGTTTCATCACTACCAAATTATCCTTCAACTTTATTTAATCGGTTGCCTAAATATTGCACATTGTTTTAGCTTGACATTATTTTGATCTTATATCTCTTGTATAATAATATCTTGTATATGAAAATTGTTATTTGACTGATAAAAAAGTGCTCTTGGCTGTTAACAGATATGTAATGGAGACAATGCCTAAGTTTGAGGAGGTACCGAAAGTAATGTCCGTGCGTGTAAGTAGTTTAACGACATTCTTGTTGGTCTATAGTATAGTGTAGTTCACTCTAATGGTTTATCACTTGTAAGAAGGTTGGTTTTGGTTATACAATCAATAAGAATTTATTAAATTATTGGTTATTTAAATGTAAATTTATAAATCTTGGTATTTTGCCTCTACAGGATCAAAGAAGTTTTTTTCTTTCTCGGTTACTAGAGCATTGATCTTGGTCCATGTAGAGGTCCTCTTGTAGAATTACGATTGTCATACTATGTGACCTCTATATTTTATTCTTTCTTATATGTTCTCCAATGTTCCATTTTCGATCTGTTCTCGTATCCTCTTGCGCTTCTCTCCCTTTTCCTTTGAGTATCAAAAGCTATTTTTTATCCCCTAGTGACGAGAATACCCATGACTCTAGATGAAGGACCTGGATGTGTCAACTCAGGAAGCTTCATTGTTGGGCCCTATGCATGCAAAACTCTAATGTGCCGTCCCTGCTCTGACTGTACAAAGGGGCTAGTGTGCAAGGCTGCCTATGGGGTTGGCCGGCCCTGTGACCGACTGTACACGATCTTTCTTTAAAATGTGGCTCACCTGGATCAAACCATACGACCTGAAAATATATTATTTTTATTTAATTATTAGGTTAAATATATATTTTAAGTTTATGTAAATATGATTTTTTTATTTTAATCTTTGCAAATTCTTTTTGTCATTTTTAAATCTTTAACATTTTTTAGTGTTCCATTTTAGTTCTTATCACTGATCTAGTTTAATAGTAATATAACTAACAATAATAAAAATATTTAAAACTAAAATAATTGAATTATATTTAAGTGCACAATTTAATTAATAGTTTAGTTATTATTTTATATAAATAAAGTAATTACATATAATTTATTTTATATATTATTTTTAATATATTACGAAAAATGATTTTTTTATTCAAGTAAGAAAATACAATGATAACAACAAAGTTAGAATTTGAACTTAAAGACCTTGTGATGAAATAATGAATTTATTTATTTTAATATTATTCTTCTTTTTAAATTACTAATTTAATTATAATATTATATTTTTAAATATATAATTTACTTAGATATAATTTAATTTTAATATATTATTTTATGATATTTTATATTTTAATTTATTAATTTTGATAGATTATAATATAATGTACTTGTAATATATTATATTTTAATTTACTTTTATCTTTAGAAATCAAATCACTTCTTGAGATAGGTTAAAAAAAATAAATTATATTTTAATAAATAAAACAATAAATTTAAATAAATAAAAGTTCTTTCAAATTTTTATTTTATTAAGATATATTTTCAAAATATTTGTAAGATCAATAATATTAATAATATTATATTTTTTATATTAGAAAAACTACAAAGAGAGGGGACGCTTGTTACAATGTAATACTAGTGTTTTTCCCTCTTCCATAATTAATAAATTGATTATATATAATTTTAATAAATAATTGAATTTAATTTTATAAAAAATTTAATTAATAAATATGTGTGATTAATTTGTAAGTTTTAATAGAAGATTTAACTGAACACGAGATTGTATTGTAAACTAATAGTGTAAAAATACACTACAAAAATGAACCAACAATCAAGAATATTTAAAAATTGAATTATAATTAGTTTCCACTAATTATATTAAGTTCTTATAAAAATTTTATTTTATTTTATTATTGTTGATTAAAATAATAATATTTTAATACGATTTCAAAGAATGTGAAATAAAGTGATATTCAGGGATAAAAAAGCACTTTGTAACCTTCTACATTATTTTAAAAATTCTAAATTAATATTATTAACTATTAATTCATTAATAAAGTGATTAACGGCAATTTATTCAAACTAAATTAAAATTTCACTAAAACTTTAATTTCTATTTCTTATCTTAATTCCCTCCAAATAATATCAACTAGTGTCCATAGCCTTATGTGGTTAGATTTATTGTTCAATTTATTTCAAAAATTAATTTGTATATAAAAAATTATCAAATTCATTTAAATTTGAAGGTGGTAGTTGTTGGAGTTTTAATACTTGTTCTCTACTCTTCTCCCTCCCCCACTCATTATCGCAAGTTCATTTCTTTCACTTTTTCTCACTTTGCTTTTCTCTCCTCCACCCCACCCAAATGATGTGAATATGGACATGAAAGTTTAACATCCTAAAATTCAAAAATAATTATTTTGTTAGTAAAAGGATTAGGTTGTTATGACGTTTGAGATAGAAAATGGTTATAGTAAGATTTATCAAAATCATTTAATGTAAGTATGAACTAATTCATACTGTGAAACTATGAATGACTCTTATACCAAATTGAAAGTAAAAGAAACTTTGTATTAATTGAATTCCATAATACAATTTCTAATCTCCCTTTTATAAGGTAAATATTGTTTAAAGATAATATGAATAATAGAAAAATAAAGATAATAATTGTAGATAAACTACGATATTCACGATTTCCTAATGAGATATTTAGATATTTGTAACCTCTTAATGAGTTACCTATCATATTTTATCAAATATTTATAATATCTCCAACAAATTATAAAGGAAAATAAATTTTTTTTAACCAAAATATATAATAAAAAGAAAGGAGTTCACGTGGGTATTCCACGTTCTCACTTAGCAAAACTCAAGGAGAGAATGACAAACATGAGTATATTTGAATTTAAATAGTAAATAATTTCTAAAAAATAAAATAATGATAATAGTAAATAAGAAAAATACTAGGTTACATGTACAAAAACTAGGAAAAGAAAGAAAGAAAAGGAAGTTACTTCATTTATAATTAGGAAACTTATTGAATTACAAAATTTATTATTATTACGAGAGTCAGCCTTCCAAGAAGAAAAGACAGTAAACATCTTATTTTGAGAATAGTATAAAAGATATAACCATCCAACATAGGATATTTAATTTATCAAATATATCTACATCTAGGATGGGATATGAGATTCCTCCATCCGAGATGGCGAAGAAGTGAGATGTCATTGCGCATGGATATGAGCTCATAAACCTTAGTAAATCTGAGATTCACAATGAATATAAGACTCATTGGTTCTGGGAATCGAAAAGATAAGTGAATTTGGGATTCACAGTGAGTCTAGGACTTTTACTGGTTCTAGGAACCAAAAAAATAAATGAATTTTGGATTTATATTGAGTCAAAGACTCACACTGGTTCTTTGATAAGTGAATGTGAGATTCACATATGTTCTAGGAACCAATAATGCAAAAAGTCTCTAATATATAAATGTGGTTATGAACAATATTAATTTGTTGTAATTATATGAGTGTATCTCTTACACTTGATTTAAAATAATGCTATTTATAAATTTCATTTTGAGAAATGGGATATCTTCATTCGAGATGGAGAAGGTGGGTATTATCTTCTGATATGAGATACTTTACTAAGTCACATATCCACATATGTGATGAGTTATATGATACCTTCATCCAAGATAGAGAAGGTGAATCTCGTGTTTACATTGGTGCTAAGAATCAAGGAGCTGAGTTAAGTGATTTTAATTAAGTGTTTTTAATTAAGTGTTTTCGGTGACACTGTTTGCTTATAAAATTCTTTATTTTAAGTATATGTGTGAGAGAATGTATAAACTTAATTTATAAATAATTATTTATATATTTAATTCACGGGTACCATGGACAAGGTTTCTAGTTACTGTACTAGCTAAGAACAAATACTATTTGTGAACTCTTTTTGAATTTGTTTCTATTTACTAAGATTATATCTTATTAAGAGTGTTGTTTTCAGAATACGTTGATGTCAATCGTTGAAACTGAATGGACTTGGAAGACTTACAAGACTTAGTATTTATTTATTTAATTTTACTTTACACTAGTTAAATGTTAGTTGAATAAAAATGATTAGGGATTGAATATGTTTATCTATTTATTATTTGAATTTGTTAGTAGATGTTCAATGTTGTTGAGTACCTATGACTTGTATAAGAAATTATTACGTTTGAGTCTAATGTTTTATTTTATGTGATAGATTTATTATTATTAGTCAATTTTATAATGACTGAAATAGTGTTTCAAACCTTTCTAACTTTTGAAATTTAAATTTCGGCAATAACTTTTACATTTTTATTGTGGGTTACCATTGTAAAGAAGGGTGTTACAAGAAGTCATGGACTTGTTAACGAGACTTAAAAAACATGGAACCAAGGTGGGAAGCGTTCCATAAACCAAAGAAAGATAAGCTAGACTTGAAGGATAAGCCTTGGGCTTCCTTAAGGGCTAAGGAAAGCCTAAAACACATAGGTGCTCATCTTATGAATATGAGAGGACATGAAGGTGACCTTCAAGAGAGTTTGAAGTCCATGAAGGCTACTGTACTTAAAGGCCCAATGACAAAGGGAAGGTTGAGGAAGCTTCAAGAAGAAGCACATAGAGGGTTGGACCTTCTTTTGGATAAAAAAGGACCCAATTGTGACCCATTTGCTTACACTTTGTTTGAGTTTATTTATGACCTTGTATAAATATTTTAGAACATATTAATCACTGCATTAGACTTTAGTTTACTTGTAACTTCATTTCTTAGCTTGCATTTAGGCCCAAAAGCCCAATCAAGTCAAGAAACTCATTTAGTAACCAACTTTTAGTCACTAAATGCTGTCGAATTTTATTGTGTTTCTAAGGTGTGTCCATCAACGTTTGAGTTGTATTTTGGGCTGCATTTTTTATCCATTTGGACTTGGTTCAAGACCTTTAGATATTAGTAGTTAATCGATGTAATTAGGAGAAGGTATACAAGCCTAATCCTTCACATTTGTAATCACTTTTGATGAAATCAATTACTTGCATGGCAAACTTTGTGAGAGATTCTCTCTTTTGTTCTTGAATAAGAACACTTAGTTTTCATCAAGTTCTTCAAGAGATTTGTGGCAAAATCTCAAATTTTCTTATCTAATTCTCTTGAAATGAGTAGTGAGTCATTCCTAAACCTTCTTCCATTTTCTATTTTTCAATTCTTCAATTTCTAGAACCTAACATTGTTCTCAGTTTTTGGTGTTGTTTGACAATTGTGGAAGTGTGTGGATCTAGGATTTTATCACCAAAGCTCCTCCAAAATCCTAAGTCCCTAAGGTTTCAGCATCTAGACTGTGTTACTTATTGTTGGTAAGATTTTCTTCAACTCCTCTCTTTTCTCCACTTACATAACACCCTCTTGTGTTTCTAACATTTTCTTCTTGTCTTCACTCATAAAAAAAAAAAAAAGGTTCTTTAGTTGACTCTTCATAGTAGTTACAAAAGCATAGTTGACTCTCATTTTAGCATCATTTTAGGAAATGAAAGCTTATATTTAAACCTCTTATATAAATGTTAAAGTTATTTTTTAGTTGTTTGTAGCTATCCTATGTTTGCATGGGTGTTTACATTAAATTTTTTTATGCTTATAAAAAATGGTTTAAATGGTGTTAAGTTGTTGAATAGTTGTTGAATCATTGTTTCCTATTAATTGTTGCATCTATGATATAAAAATTCCCTGAGCACCCTCTCTGCATTAATTAGTCAGGAGATGACCATGACTTTTTTCCAAAGTGATGTACCTCTTATCCTTCTCTTATCAAAAGGATGTTCTTTGGGATACGAAAGGTTACTGTCCCTCCATGCCAAATGGTTGACTTAACCTTAGCATGCATTCCACATACAACATCTCATACATATACATAAACGTTGTAGTCTGCCCATATATAAGAATAGGGAGAGCATAAGGTAGTTATGACATAGCTCTTGAGTTCTCTTGCTCAAAGCTTACATGGTCATGCTTAATGTAGAAGACTTTTATGCTTATTGCACTTAAGTGGCTCTCAATGCTAGTTCTCATGTTGGTGCTTGCACTTGACGCACTTAAGTGGCATTCAATGCTAGCACATGATCATGCTTAACATTAACACACAACATCTCTTTATTGATCATTCATGCTTAGTGCACACGGCATTGCGCTCAGCGTGACGATGGGAAGTTCCAATTCCACTCTAGAAATTCATGGATTTCTTTCGGATTTTCCTATGAAAATTTTCAACAAGAAATTCTTCCATATTTATTTACTAAATGCTTTTTCTATGCAGATTTAAATCCGCAAGAAATAACAGGATTTTTTTTTTTTGTCAATTTTCCTACAAATATATTGCATGAAAATTTTAAATATTTTTTTAGAAACTGCCTAGAAACTTTACAGGTGATTTTTCTGCAGATTTATTTATTAGTTTATTTTTATATTTTTAAAATTTTATTATTAAAATATAAAATATCCTTTACTATTTTTAAAATATTTTAAAGTTTCTATAAAAATTCTCCAAGTCATTCCTGTCCATTTTCATCATAAAGATTTTTTTTATTTTACAGCTAATTTTAACTAACATTTAAATTAATAATTAAGTCCTAACTAATTAACTATTAATTTAAAAACATAAAATTACTTTTCGGTGAGCATACATAATAATTTTATTGTATGAATTAATGTTTTTTTAATAAATACAATTATTTAAATTTATATGTGTACAGTATCTTTTGCAAATCCAACAATAAATAAAATAAAATCATTTAATGATGGGACACCGAGCGTGGGTTGTGACCAACGGGAAACTTTGTAGGTAAGCAAAACCTAGTAATGGTGCATCACGTGCATCCGTTTGAAACCTGCAGTTCTTTATAAGGAGAAATTGAAATTCATTACACGTCTGTACAACTATATATTATACAATTTAAAAATAAGGAGAAGACACTCGAACTTCACTATAAAAAGACATTACTTGAGACCATTTGAGTTGCAGAAGATAGATAGCTAATTAACCATGGCTTCTATATCACATCCATCTTTTTCGTCCCTCAACTTCTCTGCATCCTTTCCCATATGTGTTTCCTCTTCTTTCATGTTACCTGCACCGTCTCAAAAACCATGCCAACGTAGCAAATCTAAACGCCATGGTCATGTTTTCAAAGTTGCATGCAATGGTAACAACTCAAACGACAACCCTACCAATAGGAGGGACGTTCTGATTGGCTTTGGAGGACTTTGTGGTGCTACTACTCTTGGCAGTAATCCAGCCTTTGCTGCTCCAGTGTCCACCCCTGAGCCCACTAGTTGTGTTCCACCAATCATTCCTGACCCTGACTACAACTGTTGCCCACCATCTCCTGTGGTAGACTTCAATTTCCCTACCGACACCAATCTCCTTCGTGTTAGACAACCCGCTCATTTGGTCAGTGATGAGTACATAGCCAAGTATAAGGAAGCCGTTAGGCTCATGAAAGCCCTTCCAGCTGATGACCCTCGCAATTTCACCCAACAAGCCAATGTCCACTGTGCTTACTGTGACGGTGGCTATCGCCAACTTGGTTACCCTGACCGTGAACTCCAAGTCCATTCCTCCTGGTTATTCTTTCCTTTCCACCGTTTGTATCTCTATTTCTATGAGAGAATCTTGGGGAGCTTGATTGGTGACCCAACCTTCGCTTTACCATTTTGGAATTGGGACAATCCCCCAGGCATGGAAATCCCTCAGTTTTACACGGATCAAAGTTCTCCCCTCTATGACCCTCTGAGGGATGCCCGTCATCAACCACCAGTTATCGTAGACCTAGACTATGATCCCAAAAATGACCATTCGGGTGAGGATCCAAGAAAGCAAATAGAGACCAACCTGCATATAATGTACAGGCAAGTTGTGTCACGTGGTACACGCCCAAGCCTCTTCCTCGGAAAAGCCTACCATGCCGGATGTCCACCTAACCCCGGTGCGGGCTCTCTGGAACTAATTCCACACAATACTGTTCACACTTGGACCGGTGATGGCACACAACCTAACGGTGAGGACATGGGGGCCTTGTACTCAGCCGCAAGAGACCCCATTTTCTTTGCTCACCATTCAAACGTGGATAGGATGTGGAACATATGGAAAACAGACATACCAGGAGGAAGAAGAAAGGATTTCAATGATGATGATTGGCTAGATTCTAGCTTTCTCTTCTATGATGAGAACAAGAATCTTGTGCGTATCAAGGTCAGAGATAGCCTTGACTCGAAAAAGTTGGGGTATGATTACCAACAAGTTGACATTCCATGGCTCAAGGTTAATCATAGACGCAAATATCCTCGCTCTGCTGCAAAACAAGCTCATGATCAGAAATATTTATCGTTCCCCCTCACTTTGAGTTCCATTGCACGTACAACTGTGAACAGGCCAAAGCAGGAGTCACGGAGCGATCAAGAAAAGGAGGAGGTGTTAGTGATAGATATTGATTATGATAAGACTAAAGGTATCAGGTTTGATGTATTAATCAACGACCAAGGTGACGATCAGATACGACCCGTCCATTCCGAATTTGCGGGAAGTTTTGTCAGTTTGGCTCATTCGCATCTACATGGGGACGGAAGCACGAGGACTAGTACTTCTTTCAGTTTGGGAATAACAAACTTGTTGGAAGATATTGAAGTAAAAGATGATGATAGTATTGTGGTCACACTGGTTCCAAGATACGGGGAAAAGTATGTTACGATTAAGGGCATCAAGATCAAGCATGCAGCTTTGGAGGATGAAAATATATAATAATAATCAACCACGTAATTGTGTGGTGTGGTATGGTGTGCTTTGTTCTTCCAATTATCTTTTGTTATTTGTGTGTGCTAGTGTGTGAGAGCATGTGTCATTTAATTTCCTTAGAATTTCGAATCTCTTTTACTTTCAGTTTAAACTAATAACTCGATCTCGAGATATGAATTGAAGTTTTAGGAATTTATCTAATATAACTTGTTATGATTGAAGTTTCTTAATTTTATTTTATTATAATTTAACTTAAATATTTTTTAATTCCTATAATTTAAATGTTTTAATTTTTTAGTCTTAATGAAATTATTTTAATATTTTGGTTCTAATAATTTATGCATGTATTTTGTTTCTTAACTCTTATAAACTTATTTTGATCATTTAATTCTAAAAACAAATGCTTATATATATGATAACTAACGTGTTAACATGATAATTTGTTGTCCATGTCATCTTTAAAGGAAATTCTATAAAAGCAGAATTAAAAGAAACTCAAATAATATTTGAAACATTAAAATAATCAAAATAATTTTATAAATACTAAAAGAATAGAAAACTAAAATTGTACAAAGTAAAAATTATTTAAACCTTTCCTATAACATAAAGCAATAACTCTCTGTGCGATGTTCAAAGAATTTATGCAATATTGCTCTTATAAATCCACCTTCTCCATACATTCCATTGTAAAAGCTTAGTCATTTAGAAGAAACACATGCACATACCTACTTGAACATAATGCACATACCTACTTGAACATAATGCACAAAGTAATATAATACTAAAATGAAAATTGGGAGGCCTAAAACTCAAACAAAGGGTGGGACAGGTTCTTCCTTAAATGAAATTTGATTCCAAATCTTTCATGTATAAACTTCTAATGTGTCCATTGTCACATAATACTGGAGCTAGTCAACCTTACGCTAAAACAGTAACAATTTCCTATCATGCATTAAACACATTAAGGAGACATTAGCTACTTTTAATCATAAACCCAAGTTATCTATTCTTGTTACTTGGTCGGAACTATTGGCAAAATAAAAGCATTATATATACTCTACTTTTTTCTTCAAGCAACCATATAACCTTATATGCAATAGTAAGCTTCTCCACATTCTTCAGGACATGGAACAACTAATGGACAGAGAACTTCTCAAAGAAAGGATTGGACATTCATTAATGATTTCACAACATGGAGAGCAAATTTAGTTTTGGAACTGCTAGAGTACCATTATTGAGTGCTCTCCTATTCATCAGATGAATTCATTTCATGGCAATGTTTAGAAGAGTCACCTACGTCATTGGCCCTTAATATAATCATCCCTAACAACCTCATGTCAGAACCTACACTAACCTTTCTTAAGAGGAAAGGCTTATTAAAAATTCAAAAGAAATTATGAGAACATTTATATTATGGAAAGTAAAATCAAAATTATCAATGATACAAACTAAATAAAATACTTTTGGATAACATAATCTACATCATACAAATTGTAACAAAGAAAACCATATTGCATTCTATAACCACCAGCGCCTTTCACAAGATTACAAATTTTGACATACAACATATTGAGAGTTTTTTCTATATTAAACCACAGCAGAAAATAATATCACAAATCCAAACCATCAAAATGTCTTTTTATTTACCACTCACTACTAAAAAATCATTTATTAACGACTAAAATTAGCAACCAAATGAATCAGTTGCTAATAATAATCAATTTAGCAACCGAAAATATATAATTTATGAATTTATAAAATAGTGACCGAATTGTATTGTAGCTAAAAAAATGATTGTTAATTCTGTAACAAAAACAATGGACAATTGGATTCTGTATATCTATCGAGTTAGCCACCAAAATTTGAAAGTAATTTATCAAGCGAATAAATCCATCGCTAAAATGTGAATTTAAGCAGCTAAAATTAAAAATTATTAATAGAAAAATTTAGAAAGAAAATAGCAATTGAATTAGCAACCGAATTAGTGACAAAAATTGAATTTTTAATAAAAAAATTAACAAAAATGTGAAATGGCAATCGGATTTTACTTTTCATTAAAAATAAAATAATTAAATAACAATTGAATTAGTGACTGAATTTGAAATTTTAATTGAAAAATAGAGAGTAAAATAGTGACCGAATTTGAATTTTTAATTAAAAATTACTAAGAGAAATTGTGAATTTTAATTTTATTTAAAAATATAAAAAGTGAAATAGCGACCGAACTTGAATTGTTTTTAGAAAAAAAGAAAAAGTTATATAGTGACCGAAATTTATTTTTAATTAAAAAATAAAAGAGTAAAGTAGCCAATTTTTAAATAAAAAATAAAAAAGTGAGTAACAACTGAATTTTAATTTTTAATTAAAAATTAAAAAATAGCTATTAAATTAACGACTAAATTTATACTTTTAAATAAAATAAAAATAAAAATAAAGACTAAATTAACGAACGAATTTTAATTTTGAATTAAGAAATTTAAAAGAAAAATAACAACCAAAATCAGCGACCGAATTATAATTTTGAATTAAGAAATTAAAAAAAAAACCAAAATTACTTTTTAATTAAAAAAAATAAGGATCGAATTAGTTATCAAATTTTAAATTTTAAGAAAAAAAATTAAAAAATATAAAATAACGACCCATTAAGGAACCTTATTTTTTATAAATATTTAAAATTTAAAGTAAATTTTTATAAATAAAAATCTACTTATTTTATATTCAAGAGAACTTTGAAGAATAATTAATATAATCATTTAAGCTAATAGATATAACTTATATAAATGGACATGAAAAATTGTGTTAGTGTATTTAAAATAACAAATTTTAAAATTGAAATATTATTTTATAATATGTCACATAAAAATAATATTACAATAATTGAATCGTTATAATAATATTAAAAACATAGTAGTAAGTATTTTTTTACCATAAATAATGTAATTTAAATAAACAAAAAGATTACAAAAATATAAGAAAATAATCCAAATAAATTGGAACACATAATTAAAAAAGTTATTGATATGGAGTAAGGTTTTCAATGACATAATACTTTGCAAATTAATTGAAAGAAATATATAGAAGTCTTTGATTAAATAAAATAAAATACATTTTATTAAAGTATATTCATTCCATCTTATTTCAAATAATTCAAGCCATAAGTTTGTTTGTGATATTTGATCAAATCTTATATATTGTGTTTCATATTTATTTTCATCAAATATAACATACATAAGCTAAAGTTTGTTTGGGATATTTGATCATTCTCTCAAACTAACCCAATGTGTTATTTTTCATTTGTAAATAACCTATAGATGGATAGCGCTATTGATAGTGTGATATTTTTTTAAAATTTATCTGTTGTTGGTGAATTTTTGTGTAATTATGGTGTTGAAGTTTATTTTAATTCATGAGTCTATTTATTTTAAAATAAAGTAAATTTAGCATTTTGCATTTAAATTTTAGATATTTTTGTTATTTATCCAAATAATAGTGTGATTTTGATTAAGTTTGTCTTTTGTTGTTGAAGTTTTGTGTAATTATGATGTTGAAATTAATTTTAAGTCAATTAAGTCTATTTTTTAAAAATAAAATAAATTTAGTATTTTTGTATGTAAATTTTATATACTTTCGTTCTTTATCCAAATAATAATTTGGTGTGGTTTTGATTAAATTTGTCTTTTGTTGTTGACGTTTTGTGTAATTATGGTATTGAAATTTATTTTAAGTCAATTGAGTTTATTTATTTTTTAAAATAAAGTAAATTTAGTATTTTTTATTTAAATATTAGATATTTTCATTATTTATCCAAATAATAATGTGATTTTTGTTAAATTCGTCTTTTGTTGTTAACGTTTTGTATAATTATGATTTTGAAGTTAATTTTAAATCAACTAAGTCTATTTTTTAAAATAAAGTAAATTTAATATTTTTTTATTTAAATTTTTTATATTTTCATTATGTATTCAAATAATACTGTACTTCTTATTAAATTAATTTTTTGAATTTAGATTTTGTATAATTATGTTCAAGTTTATTTTAAGTCAACTTAGTCTATTTATTTTTAATGGAGTATTTAATATATTACGGATATTAATGATGTTCAAAATTTAGAAAAAAAAATTATCTCGTGCTCAAAGCTTACATAGTCATGCTTAATGTAGAAGACCTTATGCTTAGAACACTTAAGTGGCTCTCAATGCTAGTTCTCATGTTGGTGCTTGCACTTGATGCACTTAAGTGGCTTTTTCCTATGAAATATTTCAACAAGAAATTCATGAACATTTATTTACTAAAGGCTTTTTCCATGCAGATTTAAATCCGCAAGAAATAACAGGAAATTTTTATATTTTTTGTCAATTTTCCTACAAATATATATTTGCATGAAAATTTTAAATATTTTTTTTAGAAACTCAGTAGAAACTTTATAGGTGATTTTTCTGCAGATTTATTTATTAGTTTTTTAAATTTTTTAAAATTTTATTGTTAAAATATTAAAAAAATCATTTACTATTTTTAAAATATTTTAAAGTTTCAATTCTCAAAAAAAACTCTCCAAGTCATACTTGTCGAATTTTTACTACAAGATTTTTTTTATTTTTTTACTAATTTTAGCTATCATTTAAATTAGTAGCTAAATCCTACTTAATTAACTATTAATTAATTAGAATATTATTTTTCCTAACTAAATTTAAGTTATATTCATTTATACTTCTTATTACTACAAATTAACTAGAAAATAACTACAAATTTTAAAAATTTATTACAAATTAACTAAGATTATTTTCTTAGTTAAATTGGTACTTATTTCATGTTACCATCAATATTATAGTAATTTTATAACTAATTATTTTTACTAGAATTTAGTTACAAAATAATTATTAATTTTAAAATTTTGTAACAAATTATTTTATAATAAATTTTAAACTTTTTAATAATATTTGCTGCAAATGTGCTGAATTGTTAAAATATAAAAATAAACTAATACGTATCAAAGCTTTTGCAGCCAACGTCACAGCAGGACAACGATAAAAGAAAGATTTAAAAAAAAAAAAAGTCATCACCATGGTTTATCAAAGAGAAATATGGAAAGATCATATATAAAAAAAAAAACAAATATGTCTCAAGTTCATAAAGAATTTGGAAGTCGATTACACTTATAAATGATCCTAGTATCCCATGACGTGGATCATATCACAATGACCCTTAACTAGCATGTAAAACTAATAACCTCTTACTCTCTTGTAAAATTACCAATCTCATTTATTATTATAAAAAAACGCATGGATTTTTACTCTTATTTAATATAGAAAAATAAAACTTTTTATAAGAATTGTTTTTATAAAAAAAGGATTAGATTTATTTGTTTATCTTTTTAGCCTGACAAGGTATTACCTTTGTTCATATGTATTTCTAGATATTGAAAAATCAAGATATACTTCTTTTAGTAGAAAAAAAATTTTTGTTGAATTTTTTTTTAATTCTCATTTACATAGAACAAAGATCACCAAGATGTGTGATCTTAGGCATTATTTAGTGTCTAGAGTTAATATCGTTTACATAGTATTTGTCACAAATAGATAACTTACTAGAGTTAAGATCGTTTACAGAGTATTTTCCACAACAATGTATAATTTAATAGATAGCGTGGTTCTCATGCAAAAACATGCCCTAAACATGATTTGCGTTATATTCAAGCAGGCACTATAATTAACATGAAATTAAAATCATTAAATCTAAATTTTATTTTATTATTTAAAAAAAACTTTAGTTATTTTTGCTTATTTAATTATGAGAATTTTATTATTTTAATTGTGTTTTTTTAATAACAAACATACAGAATTATTATTTTAGAAAGAAGTAGAAAAAGACAATATATAGTGTTTTTATGTCGACCTCTCCTAAACGATAAGTGACCTAACAGACGTAGAATACTCCTCTAGGGGCATGCTTTAAACAGAATAAACTAGAGCCTAAAAGGATTGAATACAAATAAAGAAAGGGAATCTAAATGACGTTGGAATAACTACAATTTGGATTTCATAAAAAGCGTGGCCAAACTAAAAATAAACAACCAAAAGTAATATCGAGATAAAAGGAAGCAAGCTATGACTTGGAGTCCAAGTATTTCCATGACACAGTAATTTTTAAACTTGTTGATTAAAAAGAAAGAAAAGAAAAACAGAGACAGCGGTGCCTTGGGATTTTTAAAAGATGAACTAACAAAAACCCATTATTAACAATGATTATTTACGCATGCAGAGAAAATTGAAGCATAGGTCACTAACAACTAGATTTATACATTGAAATGACCACAAGTGCATTCATCCTATGCGCACCAAGCTATCCATTCCAACCAAAACGTCGTCATCGAAGAAATGCTGATTTCCTCACGATCTGTGCTTTTTTGTTTTGGTAGAGCTCCGTGTTATTTCTTTAAGGAGTTCTCCAATCCTTTCGACAAGTTACAAAGTATATTACAGTTAAAAATATAATAAAGAGGCTTCGTGTTATCTATGCATGAAAATGTGTCTGCGTTTACATCTCTGCTGCATTGATCTGTTCTCGTAACGTCAGATTCGAGTTCATTCCAGATTGTGACTAGTTCATGATGATAAATAGGTGTGCAAATTTCAACTAGTGTAGTTTTTTTTTTTTTTTTTGCTTATCTTGTTGATTGAAGAATTCTTTTTATGTGTTCTGTTAAACCAGAGCTTTTCAATGGTGTTCTTGTTTGAGAATTTTGACAAAATTTGTGGTGATGTTGCTTTTATTTTTGTAATTTGATGTTTTCATGTTTAACGTAGTTGATTCCTTGGCAAAGCGCTAGCTATCGAATGCAAATCTTATATAGTATTTCACCCCGCGATGCTGGGACATTTTTGTTTTTACTTTTTATGTATAGAAAAAAAAACATGATATAAAATAAAATAAAATTCTAAAATAAACTATTTGAAATTGCATATTTAAAAAATAATACAATATAAATTTATCTCAATTTTAAATATGATTAGTAATTCTAGATTTGAGTCAATCCAATCTTATTAGGTAATTCTCTTTTTAAGTTTATTTTTATTTTTTTCAAATTAATTGAAAATATTTAAAACTTCATCTACAAATTAAAAATAAAAGAATCTATAAAAAAACATTAACTTAAAAATTCAAATTCAGAGGTGAATAAAATTATGTAAAAAAATAATCAACAAAATATAAAATGTGGTAACTTCGTAACATATTATCCACTTTTATTTTCTTTCTATCTATTCAATGGATTTTTTATTTTATATTTTTTTCATTTTTCTGTCCGTTAACTACTAAAAAATTTAAAATTTGCTACAAAATAATTTTGTGGCTAATTTTAAAATTAATAGTTATTTTGTAGCTAATTTCTAGTAAAAATAATTAGCTACAAAATTACTACAATATTGAATGGTAACATGAAATAAGTAGCAAATTAACTAGGAAAATAATCTTAGTTAATTTGTAGTAAATTTTTTAAAATTTGTAGTTATTTCCTAGCTAATTTGTAGTAATAAGAAGTATAAATAAATATAACTTCAATTTAGCTAGAAAAAATAATTTTCTAGTTAATTAATAGTTAATTAGCTAGGATTTAGCTACTAATTTAAATGGTAGCTAAAATTAGTAGCAAAATCAAAAAATTCTTGTAGTGTTAGTCTCTATTTTATATACATATTTATTTTTTGTACAAGCTATACATTATTTAAAAAAGGATACGATAAGTGGTTGAAATAACACACACGGATAGTTAATTATATATCCATTAATAAGAATAAGTAAATACTATCTTAGTATATGTGTGTATTCTATTTTATTTATATAAATATTTTTAAATTTTGATTATTTTATGAAAAATATATTTAATAAAAGATGTCTTAAGTATATAACTATTTAGCATAATTTATTTAAATAATTAATTGAAGATATAAACTAAGAGGTGAAAATTTATATATTGATCATATTATATATAAATAGTTTGCTATTTTATATTATTAAAATAATCCTGTGACTTTTTTTTATTTTTAGTTATTTATATAATAAAAAATCAGTCGCTAATTCAATCATTAAATTTATTTATTTTTAAATAATTCGATTACTAAATCGGTCGATTTTTTTTTTTTAAATAGTTGGGTGGTGGTGACAGATTGTTGGTGGTTAGGGGAGGGAAAAAAAGAGATGGAGAAGGGAGAGGAAAGGGAGGGAAGGGAGGAGAAAAAGGAATGAAAGGAAGGTCGTGGTGGTGGTAGTTGATTGTTTATAGTTAGGGGAGGAGGGAGGGAGGAGGGAGTGAGGGAGAAGGAAAAAGAGTGGGAGAAAGGAGAGGAAAGGGAGGTGTGGAAGGAAGGTGGTGGTGGTTGTGGAGGAAGAGACGTGAGTGGAGAATAGAGAGGAGAAGAGGAAGGAACCGATAGGAAGCGATGGCGATGGTGGGCTGCAGAGGAGAGGAGGGAGTGAGAGAAGGGAGTAAAGGAAAGGACAGGAGGAGTGTTTAAATAAGGGAGAGAGAAGGGAAAAGAGAGGGAAAAATAGGAGGAAAAATAACATTTCGAAAATTTGAAAATCGGTCCCTAAATTTTTTTTAATTTATTTTTGTTTTATTTTCGGTCGTTAATATATATTTTTTATTTTTATAAATTCAATCGCTAATTCCGTCGCTAATAAATATTTTTATTTATTTTTATTTTTATATTTCGGTCGCTAAATCGGTCGCTAATTTATTTTTATTTTTGTTCTTAGAAATTCGGTCGCTAAATCCGTCGCTAATAAATATTTTTTTATTTTATTTATTTTTTAATTTCGGTCGCTAATGTTCTTTTTTATTTTTTATTTTTAAAATTCGGAGGCTAATTCCGTCGCTAATAAATATTTTTCTTTTTTTGCTTCGGTCGCTAAACCGGTCGCTAATGTATTTTTTTTCTAATTTTTAAAATATCGGTCTCTAATTCCGTCACTAATAAATATTTTTTTTATGATTTTTAGTTTCGGTCGCTAAATAGGTCGCTAATTTTTGTTAAAAGAAGGAAAACCTTTTTGGTCGCTAATTCCGTCTCTATTTAGCAACTGTGGAAATTGGTCGCTAAAAAAAATTTTCTTGTAGTGTTCTACCACTGCCTACTGACCTTTCACATCATAGCATCACTGCACAACCATCTAAATCCACACTCCGTAGAGATGAAGCATGCTCCTCCAACTTCAAACACTCGGATCACGGGCATGTTCTTCGATTCTTCCAAAAGACCCATCATCAACAAGAGTCATTCTAGTTCCTGTTTATCACAACAAGGTTTTCATTCTTGAATCATTTCTTATTTCTTAAGGATTATTGTGCTTACTAATTTATTGTTTGGTTATTATTTTGATGATAACATTGTGTTTCTAACTTTAGCTTGCCAAGTTGATGTAATGTTTTGTAGTAGGGTTTCAATTGTCTACCTATATTTGCACAAGTAGTAGTTACTTCTTTGCATGCATGTTTTGTTCTTACTTAATTTATGCTTTGATACCCTTGTCTCTCCTACTATTTTTTTTCTTGTCCTTTTATTGTTTTTACTTTTATGTTGTTGGGACACAACTTTTTCAAATATTTTTAGTATGTGTGTTTTTTCTTACTTAAATTATGCTTTGATACCTCTGTCTCTCCTACTATCATTTTTCTTGTCCTTTTATTGTTTTTACTTTTATCTTGTTAGGACAAAATCGTTTTTCTTTTCCTTTTGATGATTTTACTTTTATCTTGCCAGGATTAGGGGTATATAATAAACAAAGTGAAATGTTTCCCACGTCGCAATGCACACTACAATAAAACATGTTATTTGTGGGGTTAAAATTACAATTTGTATCAGTTATAAACCGCCACAAATGGTATTTCTAGGAGTTAAAATAACCGCTAATGTTGCATATGCCAAAAACAATTTTTGGCGGTTTTTATCTAACCCCTGGTTTTTTTGCTAGAAAATAAAAAGTATTTATTTGGGGTTTATAAAGCGCAAAAAATGCATTTCATTCTTCTTTATTGTGTTGCAGTTTAGATCGACCAATAAATGTATTCCAATTCACTTAACATATTTTGACAGTTATAAACCGTCCAAAAATGCATTTTTATTCCTCCTTATTGAATATATAATGCAACAATAAACCAAGTATCTTATTGATAATATAAGAAATAATCAATTGCAGTCAAAATCAGCAACAACCATAGGTAGCATACTGTAAATTAACATACCAGAGATTCTTCACCTTCTACCTCCACAAGCTCTATAAGGAGAGACAGAATGTTAGCCAAGTGTTTTTGCTAATACGACAACTGATGAGCCTCTTTGTCAGCCTGCAATAACATAAATCGCTGACTGTTGTTGCGCACAAGCTGAACAACATTCGCCATCAAAACTAACACTTTTTTGTATCAAATCAACAGAATCACACGAAATGAACTTCCCAGCATTTAATACACAAATAAAAAAAATCATAACGAGTGCAAAGGCACCAAACACTAGCGAAAAAATTAATCCAAGGGTTTGAATGTGAAAGTAACAAGCAAAAATTAATCCAAGATTATAGGAATTAAGCAATGCATTGGTTCGGAACAACACCTCTACACCTAGTAGCACCGAATAACACATCAAATTGCGTAAAAGAGAATGAAAGGATCGAAAGAAAACGAAAAATTCACCTGACGCAGAGAGAGGGCGGACAAGTAGCCATCGAAGGCGGAAGTGGAAGGCCAGACGTTAGCGACGACGGCAGAGTCCTTGTGCATCCTCGGGAGGAGCCTCTTGTAGGATTGAATGTAGAGGAATAGGAGCAAATGATGGACATCCACGCCCATGGAATCGATTTCGCCGAGCTTGGCAGCAACGAGAGGTTCAGAGTCGGAGTGTAGAATCGAGGCCAGGGTATCGAGGATGAGCCTCGCATGCTCAACGGAGATCTGTAGTGACTTAGAGATGGTCGTCGAGTTAACTTGCTGGTTGGAGGATGACTCTAGAAGCTTCTGCTTAAATAGAATTAAGGTTTGTGCCGGGTCAGAGAAATGAGGCATGGGATTGGCAAGAGGCCATGCTCAAATGGCTCATGCCTCGAGTGAATCACGACGGTTGGGTCTCTCCCCAATGAAGATGACATGGATGGCTCTGTTGGTTCCGTCATGGCAACGCAGATAGAAAAATCATGCGAAAATGAGAGAGAAGAGGAGTTGCAGATCTTTGAATCGAGAACAAGTAGAGGAAGAAGAGAGAGATGCAGGTGCGTTCTGGTGGGATTCACCGCATGGGTGTGTCGTTATGTGGTGTATTCTTATTGGTTTCAGAACAGTTACCATTTGCTCTTTTAACTCTGAGATCAGATTAATGTATTTGTACTTCAAGTCATCTTTCTTGCTCGGTGGAATTAGGAATTTAACTTGCCCAAAAATATTTGTCTAAACAACTCGATTGTATGTAATTACTTATACTTATTTTTATAATTAAAAATAAACAAATGATTTTTATATAAGTTTTAAGTTGTTTTTATAAATTATGTAAAGTTTATTGAAGTAAGTGATAGTAATTTATACGTTATTGATTATTCACATAAACACTTGTATAAATTGTAGAAAAAAATCACTAATATAAATACTTATGTGACGAAATAAGTTATAAAAATCACTAAAAGTTATATTAAACAATTTTTTTATTAGTATTGACTACTAATAAAAGTTATGTAATATAAACATGATTTTTACGAAAAAAAAATATATGATTCTTAAATTTGATTTGTCTTTTGGACAAGTTAAATTGACAAAAGATAAAAAAAAAAATAAAAATAAATTAAGAATTATATAAAGTAAAATAGCAATCAAAACTAAGTAAGAAATAGATAATAACATATATCAATTTAAAATAATGTATAACTAAAAAAAAATAAACTAAAGAAAATAAGCTACAAAAAATATCAATTTGTGGCGGTCATATCATGTGTCAGAAATTGCATATTTTTCTGGGAATTATGAACACCCCTACAAATTATGTCACTAAAATCTATTTTGTTTTGTAGTTTGTGGAGGTTAAAGAAATTGTTAGAAATTATACAATTTTGTGGTGGTTTATAATAAATCCCACAAATAAACCCCCACTAAAAATAATTTTTTTTTATAGTGGCATAAGCTTAAACTAGCATGATTGATGTGATATTACTACTACTTTTAATCTTTTATTTCTATTGCAATTGTGTTACGTAAAGTCTTAAGTATATAGTAGAACATGTTGTTATTAACTCTTCATGTATAGTAAATCTACTTAAAAGAAGTTAGCAAAAATAATAAAAATATAAAACTGAATTAAAATAAAAACAATAATAATAAAAGTTCAAAATGTTTTACAATTGTTGTTATGAGAATTCTGCTTTAGAATAATAAGCATTATGTTTTTATAATTTAACTCAAAAATAAAACTAAAAAACACTACAACAAAATTTCAAGTTTAACGATTAATGAAATCGGTCGCTAAACCTAAAAAATGACCTGGCTTAGTGACAGAATTAACGACCGATATGTTTCCATCGCAAAAAGCCTAATCATTAATCAATTTAGCGACCGAATTATGGCCTCCAATTAGCCACCAAAAGTAATTCGGTAGTTATTTTATTTTTTTTAAAAAAATCCCGTGGCTAATTTTTTGTAATTATTTATATATTAGAAATCGGTCGCTATTTTATTTTATATTAAATAATTCAGTCACTAAATTGGTCGCTAATTTTTTTTTAAAGTAGTTTGGTGGCAATGGCGATTGGTTGGTGGTTAGGGGAGGGAGAAGGGAGTGAGGGAGAAGGAAAAAGAGAGGGGAGGGAGGAGAAGGAGAGAAACGAGTGCAAGGAGGTATGGAATCGAGAAGAGGTGATGGCGGTGGTGGTAGTGGTGGAGGAGAGAAAGGAGGAGGGGAGGGTGCAGAATAGAAAGAAGAACAGGGAGGAAGGGAAGGGAGACAACGAAGGTGGTGGCGGAGTGGTGGTGGTGGTGACAACGGTGGCAGCGGCAATGGAGTGAGGAGTGAAGGGAGTGAGTTAAAGGTAGAAGAGGGAGGAAGAGGAGAAGTGTTAAATAACATAGAGTGGAAAAAAACAAGAGGAAAAATTAGAGGAAAATTTTTTTTGAAAATTTAAAAATCATTCGCTAATTTATATATATTTTAATTTTTTTATGTCTTTATTTTCGGTCCCTAAATTGGTTGCTAATATATATTTTTATTTTTTTTTTTGACATTTTTATTTTTGGTCGCTAAATTGTTTTTTTCCTAAATTTTGATTGCAAAATGAAAATTTTTTGTCCTTTTCTGTTATGTTAGTCGCTAATATATAATTTTATTTATATTTTTGATGTTTTTATTTTTGGTCAATAAATTATTTTTTATTTTTTTATTTTATGATTATCAGTCACTAAATTGGTCGCAAAATGCAACTTTTTGTCCTTATCTATTTTGTTGCTACTTCGGTCGTCAATATATATTTTTTATTTATTTTTCGACATTTTTCTTTTTGGTCGCTAAATTGTTTTTGAATTTTTTGAATTTTGTTCGCTAAATTAGTCTCAAAATGTAACCTTCGTCCTTTCTATTTTGTCTCTATTTCAATCACTAATATATATTTTTTTAAAAATTTGACATTTTTATTTTCAATGGTTAAATCGATCGTTAATTTTTTTAAAAGAAAAACCATCTCAGTTGCTAATTTCGTTGCTATTTACCTACGTCTGGAATCGGTCTCAATTTTTTTTCTTGTAGTGAAAATATTTTAAAAAGGATTAATTGAACGTAATATTATCTTAATTCTCATAATTTTATGATACAAGTTATTACAGAATGGTAGTTCTAATTTGTTTTTAAAATATTTTATAATTATCATAGCTAAATAAAATTAAAATTATATAATATTAAGAAAATTATCATGAGCCTCCAATAAAATGAAAAATTAATTGGATGATGTGACATTTTTTAATTATAGAAAATTTGGGATACACTACAAAAAATTTCATTTTTAGCGACAGTAGCTAGAGTTGGAAATTCGGTCGCTAACATAATATTTTGGTTTCAAAATGGTTTAGCGACGGAATTAGCGACCGATTTTATTCCGTTGTGAAAAGTCGAGTCGCTAAACATTTTGCGACCGAAACAAAAATCGATGGCTAACTATATTAAAAATTCGGTCGCTAAATCAGTGGCTATTTTATATTAATAAAATAATTCGGTGACATTTTTTATTTTTAATTATTTATATATTAAAAAATCCGTCGCTAATTCTATTGCTATTTTTACTTTTTGTTTAAAATAATTTGGTGGCTATTTTTTTTTTTTAAATAGTTAGATGGTAGTGGTAGATTGTTGGTGGTTAGGAAAGGGGGGAAAAAGAGAGGGAGAAGGGAGACGAAAGGGAGGGAAGGGATGAGAAAAAGGAATGGAAGGAAGGTGGTGGTGGTGGTTGATTGTTGGTGGTTAGGGAAGGGGGAGGGAGGAGGAATAAGAGTGGGAGAAAGGAGAGGAAAGAAGGTGGTGGTGGTGGTTGTGGAAGAAGAGAGGTGGGTGGAGAATAGAGAAGAGTAGAGAAAGGAAGGGATAGAAAGCATGTGGCGACGACGGTGGTGGCAGTGGCGGTGGATGCGATGGCGGTGGCAGTGGGGGTGACGGAGAAAGAGAGGAGGGAGTGAGAGGATGGAGTAATGGGAAGGAGAGGGGAGTGTTTAAATAAGGGAGGGAGAAGGAAAAAGAGAGGGGAAAATGGGAGGGAAAATTTTTTTTCGGAATATTGAAAATTGGTCGCTAATTTTTTTTTTATTTTTTCGTTTAATTTTCCGTCGGTAATACATATTTTTATTTTCTTAGTTTTTTTAAAATCCGTCGATAAACAGGTCGCTAAATATATTTTTTTGTTTTTTTAATTTTACAAATTCAGTCTCTAATTCCGTCGCTAATAATTTTTTTTTTTATTTTTACACTTCCGTCGCTAAATCCATCTCTAATTTATTTTTTTATTTTATTTGTAATTTTTATTTAGAATTTCAGTCGCTAATTCCGTCGCTAATAAATATTTGCTTATTTCTATTTTAATTTCGGTCGCTAAATCGGTGGCTAATGTATTTTTTTAGTTTTAATTTTTTAAAGTTCGGTCGCTACTTTCGTCGCTAATATTTTTTTTATTATCCGCCGCTAAATTGGTCGCTAATGTTTTCTATTTTTAAATTTTTAAAAAGTTAGGTCGCTAATTCCGTTGCTAATAATTTCTTTTTTATTTTTTTATGATTTTTAATTTTGGTTGCTAAATCAGTCGCTAATGTATTTTTTATTTTTTATTGTTCTGAAATTTGGTCGCTATCACCATCGCTAATATATATATATATATATATTAATATTTTTTCGGTCGCTAATTTTCCTTTTTTAAAAAAAATCCTTTTCCATCACTAATTCCGTCTCTATTTAGCCTCCGTAGAAATCGGTCGCTAAGTTTGGTCGCTAAAAAACATTTTTTTTATAGTGATACAATTTGTGACGATTTGGTCATTTTAAATTCTGTTTAAAATATTTGATGATTATTAAACTCAATTGAAATTAAGGTTCATAATTTAAGAATTAAAAAAAAGCCTTTAATAGATGAATGGTTAATTGAACGTCTTCTTGATATTAAAATTTTGAGATGCAAGTTGTGACAACTTATTGTTTTAAGATTCTTTTTTAAATTAAAAGCATATAAGTTAAATTATTAATGATAATAATAACTTTAAAAGATATTAATTAAATGTCACATCTTATTTTAGTATACAATTTGTGATAACTAGCTAATTCTAAAACTCTTTTTTATCCATTAGTATTAATTATAATCATAGCTTATGATCTAAATAAAAAATTAATAGTTACATGAAAATCTTAAATAGAGAAAGGATTAATTCGAAGTCACGTTTTCTCAATTTTATAGTTTTGAGGTAAAAGTTGTAACAATTTGATATCTTTAAATCCCTTTCTATAACATAAGAATATTGAATCAAAATTAAGTTGTAACAAAAATACAAAATATCAAAAAATTAAAATATCTAATGAACTAAATTCTTATCCAACTAAAAAGATAAAAAAAACACTACTAGAAATATACTATTTAACTGCGAATTTTTCTACAAAAAATAATTTGCAGGAATTTTTTGTGAATTTTGCTACAGAATATAATTTGTAAGAAATTCCTATGGATTTTGTTACCAAAATATATCTGTAGAAATTTCTTGTAAATTTTGCTACCATTTCATCAATCATAGGAAATTTTTTTTGCAGATAAAAAATGGTAGAAAAATTCGTAAATTTTTTTTTGTTTCCTATGAATTTAATTGAAAATAAATAATTGCAGAAAATATTTCATACAAATTTAAAATCCGCAGAAAATAATACCTGCGAATTTTTTTCACAGGAAAATTTGCAGGAAAATTCCCAAAAAAATTCGCAGGAAAATTCCCAAAAATATTCGCAGGAAAATTCCCAAAAAAATTTCCAGGAAAATTTTTCATTAAATTAACAATTATTATAATTAAATTAAATTAAATAATATTTTTTTATTATTCAGAACACCGATCTCTCGCATCTCCCTCTCACTCACGCCATCTCCCTCTCACTCACGCATTTCCCTCTCACTCACGCCATCTCCCTCTTACTCACGCATTTCCCTCTCACTCACGCCTTCTCCCTCTCACTCACGCATCTCAAATCCCAGCCCTCGCTCACGCATCTCTCAGTCACGCATCTCACTCTCACTCACCATCTCAAATCTCAGCGCTCCTCACGCATCTCAGTTCTCTCACTCACATCGCCAACCCTATCTTCTTCTTCGATGGTGAGTCTCTTTCGTTCCCTTTCACTTTGAATCACCGTGTTCCTTCATTCGTTTTCAACTCTGCATCAACAAGATTTTGTTCCTTTTCACTGTGCATCAACAAGAGTTCGAATTCGCCGAACATTTCAATTCATTGTTTCTTCTTCCATTTCTCAACTTCGCAGGAATAAGCAATGGATTTATTATTGGAGCTTCTGTGACGTACATACGAGAAATCTCTGGTTCTTCTTTACTTTCCAGTTTCCTAAACTCTGTTTTCTTTGTTGTTATATTGACTAGATTCCTAGCTTTCTGTTGCTCATTTACTGGTGCTTTCTATTGCTCATTTACTTTTTGCTTTCTGTTGCTCAGTTTCTGTTGCTCATTTTCTGTTGCTCATTTAACAGTAACAGTACTTCATTTTATACTCTGTACATTTAACAAAGCTTTGACTCCTTATATTTATGTGATGTGTCTCTTTAATTAAGAAAGAGCTGAACATTTTTTTCTCTAGTCTTCGGAAAATATGCATCCACACATCAATCAATGAGCAACATCCATGTATCAATATCACTTAATTTAATTGGATAGCCATTTATACTCAAAACGAATACCATACAAAATTCAAAAGTTAAATACTAAACAGAAGTTACAAAACAGGAAGAAAACTATTGAGATTACCTGCATTCGTAGCTTATCAACTTCAATAGTCAACAGTGATCCCAATTTTTCAGAGAGAATTTCCAAAGCATCCCCAAACTTAGCTTGCTGTTCCAATATAGAAATGTAGATCATAAGAGCTGCAACCAATTTTGAATATTAGAATACATACACATAGGCCAAATCATTCTCTAAATACAATTTTACTCCATCTTCTTCATAAACCTATTTGGAAGTTTAAAGCTCCCTCTAAGGCCAAGTCCTTTATTTGAACAGCTGTCCATAATAGAATTATGTTGCAAGTTCCTAGGACATAGGCTATTTCAACTCAGATGTGTCATGTTTGTTACAAGCTCAGGGTCAACGCTCCATATCAAATTTGACAATGATCTGTGGGTGTAGTCGTTTCTTTATGGAATTCTTTGTTTAGCACCTTAGTAAAATGTCAGGTGTGTCCTAGGATCTTTGAGCAGTTTTGCTGGTTTTGGTATTTCCTATGCAATAGAGCATAGAGTTGGAGTGTAATTCCCATATCTTTAAGGAGGGCTCTATGAGGAGCAGATTCTTTGGGATAGGATTAAAGTTTGGCTGCTACTTGATGTAAAGCTGGTGGTTTTGTTATAGAGATCTCCCTTGTAGATATGTGCATGGACTGGGTAGCTTTGCTTCATTGATGTTTTTATATATCTTTTGTTTCATTCTTTAGGAGGATATCTTATTCTCAAATCTCTCTGTAGTCTTCTCCTTTTATCTAGATGGATTTTTTTATCAAAATAATTAATAACAAATAAGAAATAAGATCACCTTCAGGCTCGTTTAAACTATGTGAAGCAACATGTTTCTTAAGTAAGCCTTCAGCTAAAAGTAAAAGCTTGTCTTCTCCATTCCCGCAAAGTACCTATCAAGAGCCCCAGTTCCCATAAAATAAGTCAATAGAATATGTTTTAGTGTTCATCTTCCTGGTACTGTTGCAAATGGTTCTAAACTTCTAATGTTATTGTTATGGGGAGTGATTGTTCTATCGAATTTACAGTTGTCCTTGGCTTTGTACTTACCTCAGTTTCCTTGCAATCTTCTTTCAATCAGTCATATAACCCAAACTTTATTTTTCAGAACATAAGAGGAAAAGAATCCTCTAAATTATATGAAACAAAGAGAAAGGCCCAATCCAAACTATAATGAAAGATTCAGTTGTTTTCATTTGCAAAGGTAAAAAACTGACAAAAGGAATTGACTATTTGAGTATTCCAAATTACATGAAAAATTATAGAAGCAGGGGCATGTAAAATATCTATATGGTGGTATAAATCTAAGTATATTGAATTACAAATACAAAGACAATAGAATTATAACTGAGAGGAAAGAAAACATCAATGAGGAGAGGGTGGGAAAACAGGGAGAGGATGACAAAATTTCAAAGAGTGGTTTTGCTGAATTATTTTGCTACAGCTTCTTTTAGGAGAGTTGGTCACTGACTTAGCAAAGCTTATCTGAACAAGTGGTCATGAATTAAATCCTTACTGACCCCAACAATGTCGAATCAATGGTGAGTGTGACCATTGATTGTATTGTCCTTTGGGACATGTGGTTATTGAGAGTTGAGATGGTTGTGGCATTTCATACATAAAGTTGTGGTAGATTTTTCATCAACTTGAGATTTGATCAAAAGTAGGAAACAATATTTATTTTGAGTTAAAATTTAAACTGTAAGATGATGTTAAATTCTATATTAGTAATTAATGTTGTGTGAATTGAGTCAAAAGATATTGGACTAACTATTATGTTCAGTCCTGTGCTGAATTTCAATTGACTGTAACATAGTTAAATTAAAATCTAATTGGTAAGACATAATGCAATCTAGTGGCATCCTTGGTTTATTTGGTTGAAGGGAAAGTAGTTGAGATGTGTCCACATAAAAGAAAGGTAAAATTCTGGGAATGGATATTGACAAGACTAGGTATTGTAAGAGGGGATTTGGTTACTTTGTATAGATTTGATAATGAATGGGATGGACCAAGAGGGTGACGAGAGTTCCAAAGAGAGAAGGGGGAAGAGTTCACGGGCAGTAACTGATAACGTGTTCAGTGGGTTAAAATTAGCTAGTGGAGCCTCTGTTTCCTTGCTTTATAATGTTTTCAATAGTGATGTCAATTCTGGTTTGGTGAACCATTTATCTTTTGTTTTTAAATTGTGATTCTCTTCCTACCCTCCTTTACCTTTTATGCATATATATCGAATTTCTATCGTAAGGGATGAGGATGTTAATTACCCATGTGTTAGTATTTGGTATTTTGTCGTTTTTTCATTTATCGAGGTGTAAATGTGAGCTTTGCTTGCTACAGTTCTAGTCAAATTGGTTTACTCTTGTGTTGGTTGGTAAAAAAGTTATTTATTTATTTCACTTTTTCCTCACTTAATTTGCGAGACATGGGATAAAGCTTTTTGTTTTTTTTTTCTTTTCAGCATTTTTTTATTATTATGAAAATAAGATGAGTTAATACGCTTAAATCAACTTGGAAAGTTGGAATGGGTCAGGTGGAATTAAATTTTTTCTAAGGGTATGTATAGAAGAGGTTACCTACAACTTATTTATGTGTTTAAGACAATTTATAAAAATAGCTTACAATTTAAATAAAAATAGTTAGATTTCATTTTTTATTATAAAAATAATTTATAAATATTTATATGATAAGTATTTATTAAGTGCTTGATTTAGATATTTATTAAGCCCTTTAGTCAGATATTCTTTGCTATCCGGACAATGCAATATATTCATAACCGTATCACCATTAACCTAATAGCAAGCGTGTAGGTTCAATGCAAAACACATTAAGCATTTCATATATACACACATTATGAATGTGACCAAAATATCTTCTTAAAAGTTAAAACTAGATTATTGTCTTGCAAAGGTGTTGTGTAAATATGGTCTTGCAAAGATGCAAAACACATTATTGTCTTCCCATCCAATATATATATATATATATATATATATATATATATATATATATATATATATATATATATATATATATATATATATATATATATTCAAAGCATAGTTTATCTTAATACGCTAAAATAAATTAGAACAACGAAATATCATTTATTTTTTTAACTATAATTTATTTATAAACTTAATCTATGTTATAAATAACTTTAAAATTATAATAATTGAATTTATAAAATTTACTTTTGTAACATCTTTAGTGCGAATTCGTTTACTTTCATAGTGATTTACTAACATATTTTATTTTTTATTTTCAGTGAAAATCCTGATACTGTGAAGACTCTCTTTGGCATAGAATTTATTAGCAGGTATAGTCTAAGACTTTTTCCACAATTGTTGGCTACTAACGTGAAATATATTAATTACATCCTTGTAGTTGAATCTTGTCCATCCATCAAGACGAACTTTGTTCGGGTAAAGATCAAAGGACAAGGTTAGAGAATCTCTTACCCTAAACCCTGCATGAATTTAACCATCATAACAACAACTTTCTTACATTTGAGATTGCATTTCACTAGACAAGATTGAATTTCTTACAAAAGCTGAAAATGGAGATATCTGTACGTCGAGCATGGATGTATGATAGGCTTCTTCCTGGTCGAAAGGGATATACCACTAAATTTTTAAATGGTCTTGAAGAATTTATGGATTTTGCTTGCCGACAACCTAATTACTTGAGTGAAGGAAAAATAAGGTGTCCGTGTAAGCTATGTAAAAATGAGGCATATTTAACCCGAGATGAAGTAAATGTTCACATTCTTCGAAAAGGATTTACACCTAGGTATTGGTATTGGACATCTCATGGGGAAAGAATCCCTCGTACAAGTATGAATGTTGATATTGATGTTGATATGCATTCAGTGCCTTGTAGTAGTCAACAATGGGGTTATGAAGATGGTAATATACACCAAGATACGGGGTTTGTGCAAAATGAAGAGGAACCTCCAAATATGGAAGCTGCCAAATTTTATGAAATGTTAAATTCAGCTCAGCAACCATTGTGGCCAGGATGTAAAACTACATCAGAGTTGTCTGCTGCTATTACGATGTTGAGTCTAAAATCTAAACACAACATGTCACAGGCTTGTTTTAATGATGTGATGAAGTTTATGAAAGAGTCAAGTCATCCTGAGAATGTCATTCCATCTAATTTTAGGGAAACAAAGAAACTTGTAGCAGGGCTTGGTTTATCGAGGATAAAAATAGATTGTTGCATCGATGGATGTATGTTGTATTACAAAGATGATAGTACTTTGAGGCAATGCAAATTTTGTGAAAAGCCTCGATATAAAGCACGCAATGTATCAAAGAAAAACTCTAAAGATGTTCCCTATAAGAGATTGCATTACTTGCCGCTCATCCCAAAACTACAAAGATTATATGCATCTGTGAGATCTGCAGAGCACATGAGATGGCACTATGAAAATCGTAGGGAAGAAGGTGTATTTTGTCATCCTTCAGATGGGGAAGCTTGGAAACACTTTGATAAATTATATCCTGAATTTGCCTCAGAACCTCGAAATATTAGACTTGGCTTATGTGCTGATGGGTTTACTCCTTTTACCCATTCAACAACACCATATTCTTGTTGGCCTGTAATTGTCACACCATATAACCTACCTCCAGAGCTATGTATGATGACTCCTTATATGTTCCTGACTTTGATCATTCCAGGTCCACATAATCCAAAAGGAAAAATTGATGTGTTTTTGCAACCGTTGATAGATGAATTGCAACAATTGTGGAATGATGGTGTAATAACATATGATGCCTCAAAAAAGCAAAATTTTCGATTGAGAGCTGCACTGATGTGGACAATAAATGATTTTCCTGCATATGGGATGTTGTCTGGGTGGAGTACTGTTGGAAAATTTGCATGTCCCGTATGCATGAAAAAATCAAAAGCTTTCACACTGAAGCATGGAAAAAAAATGTCTTGGTTTGATTGTCATCGCCAGTTTTTACCTCATAATCATGCTTTTAGGAGAAATAAGGATGCATTTTACAAAAATAGAATTGAGGAAAATGAACCTCCTTCTAGGTTGAGTGGTGAACAAGTGTGGCAAATGGTTTCAGACATTTCCAAGACAACAGAAGTTAGGATATGCAATGTTCCAGGTCGTGGTAAATCCCATAATTGGACTAAAAGAAGCATATTTTGGGATTTTCCATATTGGAAATACAATTTATTGAGACACAATCTTGATATTATGCATATAGAAAAGAATGTCTTTGAAAATGTGTTCCATACCGTTATGGATAATAAGGAGAAAACTAAAGACAATGTAAAGGCAAGATTGGACTTAGCAGAGTATTGTAATAGAAAGGAGTTATTGTTGAAAACAAATCCTAAGGGGAACTATGTAAAGCCTAAAGCCAAATTTTGTTTATCGAATGAACAAAAGAATGATGTGTGTGAATGGGTGAAAGGGTTGAAGATGCCTGATGGCTATGCTTCTAATATTTCTAGATGCGTAGATATAAAATCTACAAGATTGTTTGGGATGAAAAGTCACGACTGTCATATTTTTATGGAATGTCTACTTCCAATTGCTTTGAGTGTTCTTCCTGAACCAATATGGAAGCCCTTAACTGAGCTTAGTCAATTCTTCAAAGACTTATGTTCAACAGTATTACGGAAAGATCATTTATTGCAAATGGAACAAAATATTCCAATAATATTATGTAAGTTGGAGCGTATATTTCCACCAGCCTTTTTTGACTCTATGGAGCACCTACCAATTCATTTGCCCTATGAAGCTAGGATGGGTGGACCAGTTCAATATCGTTGGATGTACCCATTTGAAAGGTAATAATCATTTATATCTTTTTACATCAATATCATTGTATGATGTATATAACAATTGGTATTACATTTTTTGTACTTAGGTTTCTAAATAAAATTAAAAAAACTGTGAAGAATAAGAAAAGTGTGGAAGGGTCTATATGTGAAGCATATTTGTTGCAAGAGACATCCTATTTTAGTTCCCACTATTTTGTATCTCCTACTGGTGCAACTGAGGAAGTTCATCAAGACCACATACAACCTACTTTGTCTATCTTTAAACCTTTTGGACAAACAACTGGAAAAAACACAATGAAAGGTGGCTTAGTGACAAAGAATTGATGGCTGCCCAATTGCATGTTCTCTTAAATTGTAACGAGGTTAAACCATTCATTGAGTAAGTATCAAACACTATATATGTCAATTAATTCATCTAGCAATACTCATATCTAATTTAAATAAATATCTTGTGTAGTATATATGTACAAAGTTTAAAAGGTATGTACAGAAATATCAATGACGATATCATTGATAAACAAATAGAAGCTGATTTTCCACGGTGGTTTCAAGAATATGTAAGCATTACTTTAAACTAATAAATATAATACTATTTTTTTATTATGTTATTCAATGACAATTTTTATTATGTGAATAGGTAAGACAGAATCACCAACTCAGGTTACAAAATTCATACTTGTATGACTTGGCAAGAGGTCCTTTGAGACTAGCAAAGTCGTATCCAATTTATTTTGTGAATGGATACAAATTTCATACAATAGCTTGGGGTGAAGGTAAAACAACATATAATAGTGGGGTATGTGTTAGTGGAATTGGACATGATGAAGCCTCAAATGATTATTATGGTGTCCTTGTAGAGATTCTAGAGTTAGAATGGCCAAGTCAAGCACCAAAAAAGATAGTTTTGTTTTATTGCAATTGGTTTGATCCTTCAAATCGTGGGATGAGGATGCACAAGCAATATAAGATTGTAGAAGTAAGAAAAGGGAGGAAATATGGAAAATTTGATCCTTTTATCTTTCCAAAAGCTGCAATTCAAGTTTATTATTCGCCTTATCCTGGGCGACAAAAAGGATAAGGTTGGTTGGTTGGTAGTTATCAAGACAAAGCCAAGGGAGTTGTTGATGATAGACATAATCTAGAAGTTGCTTATCAAATGCATGAGTCACAAGTCAATGCAACAATTGAGGATGACCCAATTGAACACCTACGAGATGATGAGATTGATGGTGAAGAGGTTGATTTGCAAGTAAAGGATGGAGAAAATGATTTCATTGGTGAGGAACTTGAAAAAGAGTATGATTTCATGAACGATGAAGATCAGGAAGAGGATGCTTTCATTGATGAGGAAGAGGATGATGATTTCATTAGTGATAATGAAGAGAATGATGATTTCATTAGTGATAATGAAGAGGTTGATGATTTCGTTAGTGATAATGAAGAGGATGATGATTTCATTAGTGAGAATGAAGAGGATGATGATTTCATCGATGATAATGAAGATGAAGAAGATTGATGGTTTTTTTTTATTTGTTGTTTACTTTGGATGTTATTATTCTTGAAATACATTTTGTGCATTGTTATCTAATTTGTTATTTGTTGTTTTTTTTTTATCTTATATTGCTTTGGATGTTATTTCTTATAAGTAGATGTCAGATTCTACTAAAAAGTTGAAAAAAAAGAAGCGTGCACAATTTCATATACCATTAATAATACCATCATCTAGCCTTCAAGCTTATGTTAACCAAGTCACTCAACCTCAAGTCACTCAACCTCAATCCACTCAATCTCAACCCCAACCCCAATCTACCCAACCTCAACCTCGACCCACTCCATCTCAACATCCACCTCCATCTCAACCACTACCTCCACCTCCACCTCCACCTCCACCTCCATCTCCACCTCCACCTCAGACCACCCAATCTCAACCTCCACCTTTACCTCAGACCACCCAATGTCAACCTCCACCTCAAACCACCCAATCTCAACCTCCACCTTTACCTCAAACCACCCAATGTCAACCTCCACCTCCACCTCGGACCACCAAATCTCAACCTATCCCTATTCAAGTCCTTCATATGCATGAATACCCCATGGTCAATGAAGTTCCATCTTCTTCATCTAGTCATGTCAGTGAAAATAATAGTGGATACAAAATCTTGATATTTCCAGAAGGTGATGGGTAAGTCATTTTATTTTCTTATCATATATGAGTTTTAGTATTTGTTTTCTATATTATTCATCTTTTTTTTTTTGTTTTCAATAGGTTTGACCAACACAAGTTAGTGGTTGGAACAATTTCGTCAATCATGCGTAGTAACTTGGAAGAGGCAAAACCATCATGGAAGAAGTTATCAATGGATCAAAGAGACTCATGGTTTGACATATTTAAAGTAATTAAATTTCAAACATTTATTAAGAAGATTCTAGTATTTATAATATTTTTGAAAATGTGTCTAACTAATATTTTTTTTGTCAAATAATGCAGTCAAAATTTACATGGCAATCTCAATATGATGACATGGTGCGACGTAACTTTGAGAAAAGAGGTGCAGCTAAAATGACTCAACTAATGCAAGAAGTTCGAAAAGATTTAAATAAAAAACCAATTTGGATGGGAGACAGTGTCTGGGCACAATTGAAGGCACATTGGGAGTCTTCAAGTTTCAAGAAAAAGTGTGAAACAAATAGAAGAAATCGTGAGTCTATGGATGGTGCATCTCTTCACACTGGTGGATCAATTCCACATCGTTTGCATTGGAAGAGAATGGTATTATTAATTGTTGTCATTTTTTATATTTTAGGTTCCAAAATTAATGACATTAAAACTTCTTTTATCAATTACAGAAGGAGGCAAAAGGGATAGATCCATCATTAAGTGAGTTTTATTTTCGCACGCATCGAAAAAAGGATCAAAGTTGGGTGGGTCCTCATGCAAAATCTACTTACGTAAGTTTTCATGTCTAGTGCTACCACAGCACTTGCCATCATCTTATATTTTTTCCACCATTCCTCTCTTTATATGAAATTCAAATAGCTTTGAGCATACTATGTAGGTATTCATTATATTATGTATCTCTAATATTTTTCTCCTGGCTGAAATTTGTATGATGTAGGAGAAGTTTGAAAAAAGAAAATCCGAACTATCTTCTCAAAATTCAACATTTGCACCGGGAGAAGATGGAGCTGATAGTCAATCACCCATAGATCACATGCCTTCTGATTTTGATATATGGGTAAATGCAGTTGGAAAGAAAAAAGGAAGGATATCTGGACTTGGATCCGTAGGAAGAACAATGATTTTGTCTTCAAGTCAACCATCAAAGTCTTCTACTAGTTCAGGGGATATTGATTCTTTGAGGAGCCAAATTCAAAAATTAAATGAATCGCTGCAAAGACAAGAGCAAGATAACTTTGACATAAAACATGAGTTAATTGAGAATAGGAAACAAATGCGTACCTTAATGCAATATTTGGGATTTCTTGGTGGCTCTTCTTCTCATCCACCTTCATCTCCTCAACATAGTAATGAAAATGAAGACGAAGATTATGATGAAGATAGTGATCATACCAGATAGAATGGTGTTTGATATCTCACTTTATTTTTTGAAAGAGGTATGTAGCCTTAGTGTATTTTATTTGTATGGTTGATTGTTATTTCTCTATAATATACAAGTGAAATTTGACTAACAATTGACTCTTTGTCTTCTTTTATTATGATGTAGGATATGCTTCACAAGACATGATCCACAAGACATGGTCCACTTGGATCCTTTCTTAGGAATATGATTTTGCCTTAGAGGTTTTTTGCTTGAACTGTTGAACCTTTAGATAGAACTAACAACTACTTTGGAAATTTGGCTTCTTTTAATGAATTTGGAAATTTTAGTACTTATGAACTTGCTTGAGTTTTTATTTTTTATTTTTGATGTGGTTTATTGGAAAAATAGAGTATCTCTTACAGGTCTATAATTTGTGTGATTTGTGTTTATTGTTCAAAACGTAAAAATTAATTATGTTTTAAGACTTTCCATAAAATTAGAATCAGAAATATTTCTCTAGAGTTAGGTAATGATTATGTGTTCTAAGTAAATGATGGTGTCCTGTGAATTAGAAATTTGATATTTCTAATTTGTATATACATTGTCATTAATAAAGTTTTAGATAGTGAATAATATTTATTTATAAATCCATGTTGACTCTTTATGTTTTGAGTTTCTTTTCTTTTAGATCTAAATTTTGTTTAGTATAAAAATGAAAACTTGTCCTGCCTATTATTATAGTATAAATTATCATGTTATATTTTATATTGAACAGTAAAGGAACACACCCTTATTATGAGTTTATAAAAACAATGAAGCACTTGAAGAAAATGCACTATTTTGGATGCTTTTGTACAATAAATAACTTGTAAAGAATATTATATAATTTATGTCATCTTAGAAGAAAAAGGAAAATTTTAATTTATTGTCCTATAATTACTTTTTATATATATATATATATATATATATATATATATATATATATATATATATATATATATATATATATATATATATATATATATATATGTAAGAGTTATTCCAAAAAAAAATTAATTAAGAGGAAGCAAGTTATTCCAAAAATAACTTTAAAAGTTAATCTTTTATTTTCATTAATAAATATTTTAGGACAAAAGAGAAATAATATAAAAAATTAGAAGTTAGCATTTTAAAAAATATTACAAGCTTTTAAAAAAATTATTTACTAAAATAAGTCTAACAAAATTTTTAGTTAATAAAAAAATTAAGAACTAGCTAAAATAAGACATGAAATATAATCAACTAATGTTTATATTCCAATGAATTTGCGAATTTTCCTGTGAATTTTCCCGCGAAATCTAAACACTTTCCTGCAAATTTAAATGGTAAGAAAGAAAATATTTCTTGGGAAATTTTTTTAATTTTTGTGAATTTTCCTGCGAATTTTCCTACGAATTTTACTGCGAATTTTTATGCGAATTTTCCTACAAATTTTCATGCAAATTTTCCTGCGAATTTTTATGCGAATTTTCCTGCGAATGTTCATGCGAATTTTCCGGCGAATGTTCATGCGAATTTTCCTGCGAATTTTCATGCGAATTTTCCTGCGAATTTTCATGCGAATTTTCCTGCGAATTTTCATGCGAATTTTCCTGCAAACTTTCATGCGAATTTTCATGCGAATTTTCCTGCAAATTTTCCTGCGAATTGTCATGCGAATTTTCCTGCGAATTTTCATGCGAATTTTCCTACGAATTTTCCTGCGAAATATATCCGCAAATAAATTTCTTGCAGATTTATAATTCGCTAGAAAACTTTATCCACCAACGATTTTCCTGCGAATTTAGAATCGTAGAAAATTTCGCAGGAAACATGTTTCCTACGAAAATTTGAACAAAATTCGTAGGAAAATTCGCAGGAAAAAAACACATTTCTAGTAGTGAAAATAATAAGATATTAATCTTTTTTAAAATATAACAAAATTTAATCTTCATCAAAAATAAAATAAAGACATATATTAATTAAATCAAATAAATATTTTGTTATGGTTAATTTTTAGTTATTTTAGAATGAGATAAATATTTTGAAAGTTATAATAGTTTATTTAATTAATTAGAGATAACTTATTTTAATAAACGAATATTAATATCTTTCCTATGATTCTTAAACCAAATTTTAGTTTTTAAAGACCATTTTCGTTAAAAGTATTTTCAATATTTTTTTTGTCTTCTCTGTTTTTAACTTAATTTCGTCATCCAACCATAACTCTAATATGTTTATATTAATATAGATGCGCAATAAGAAATACAAATATAAATATACTTCAAATAAAACATTTGTGTTTTGTACTATTCGTTTAATAGAACAATCTTGTTGTCTATCGTGTCATACGCAACGAGTTCAGATTATCATTTTACTTTAAATAAACATGCAATTAGTTCTTTAGTTCTTTAATTTATTGTAATTAGTTCAACGTACTTGAGTCTAACGGCTATGGACAATATATATTTGATTGCACTTTAAAAATTATGAGGTCAAAATTAATTGCTTAGATCGACAATACACTAAGAATCCTCATCATTCTAATTGTAGGCCAGATAGCTAGTCTTATCACAAGAAAGATAGATGTAGATAATGCGAAATTTTCGTACACACGTATATATACCGCTCAAATTATCAATTTTATATTTGTATTATAAAATAAAAATAAACTTCGCACGATTTTGTGTGACAAATATGCATAATAATTTATTATATATTTAAAAGAGAAACTATTATATTTTTCTTTTGTGACAAATATGTTAAAACAAGTATATTATAATAAGATTTTTCTTCGATGACAAATATGTTAAAAAAGTATATCAAAATAATATTTTTCTTTACCAACATGTTAAAAAAATTTACAATAAAATCTAAGGGTGTATACAATTGGGATTTTTAAACAAAATATTGTAATAAATAAATCCTAGTATTCAATTGTGAATTTTAAATAATATAATTATGTCTTATAGTATTTAATTAAGATTATTAGGATATTTTAAATCAAATATCAAAATATAATTATATTCAATTAAAATATTGTACAAATTAAAAAAAAAATCATATTAAAAGAACATACAAATTTTGATCTTTTTATTTTTTTTATATCTTTAATCAATTTCTTAGATTAATTAAAATTATAAATGTACAAAAATTTGTAAATATTTATTTTTTTTTCTACTTGGTCAAAACACATAAATATAATCTTCTACTTTACAATGATATTGTGAACTGACTTTATTATAAAAATATTTTTTTATATTTTTAACACAATTAGGTTTATGTAAATAAATATTTTTCATGTATTTTTATTTTTTTCATATATTTTTTTTTTCTTTTCAATCTATTATTACTATAAAATTAAAAAATAAATACAAAAATCTACTTAAAAATAATATTATTTACAAATATTTCAAACATATTACTTAGTTAAGATATATAGTTATTATAATCACCTTGATTACTATGATTAAATATAATATTGTGTTTCTATATGAATGGAAAACAAAAAAAAAATCAAATTTAGGAGGGAAAGTGAAATGGTGATGCTATCAGCTACGTGACATATATCCACATGGCAAAATCTTCTATTATAATATATAATTGATAATTGATTAAATATGATAATGTATTTTGTGAATTAATTTTTTTTAACAAAACTTATGCAGAAAAAGAATGAATATAATGATGTCATATGGCATCTAGCTGCTTGACAAAATCTTTTTTAATTAATAATAATTGATAATGGATCAATATCCGATAAGAAATTTATATAATGGAAAGGAATAGAAAAAGAAAATAATAAAATAATTAACATAATGTAGGGAATAAATAATATGATAAACATACCCTACTATATATATATATATATATCCGATAAGAAATTTATATAATGGAAAGGAATAGGAAAAGAAAATAATAAAATAATTAACATAATGTAGGGAATAAATAATATGATAAACATACCCTACTATATATATATATAACTTATATTATTTCTAACATTTTTTTAATAATTAAATATTATTAATAATATTTTATAACATAATTCAAACATAATATTTGCTAAAATGTTATAAAAATTAATAAGTAATATTTTATATTTTGATTACTTTTTAAATGTTGTAAAAGCAATCATGTAGTGATATATTATATGAATTAATGATTATTTTAATAGATCCGTTTATTTAAATTTACATGTGGGTAACATCTTTTGCAAATCCAATTACCGATACTATTGTTACATACTGCACGTAGACAGAGATGGGTCTTCATGAGTTCATACATATTGCTTATACATAATATATTGTATTTAGGTAATGTTACTATGTTAATGTGTCGCAACAGGTCGCGGCAGGGACAGCGGAAAAAAGAAAAATAAAATAGACTAATGTTTTTTTAACAAAAATAAATATTAAAAAAATCTTTAAAAGAAAAAGGATGTTCTTTGGAAACCAAATTTCACGTTTGAGACTCAATTACGCGTAGAAAAGATATTAATATCCTATGATATTTGTCTTAAGATAGATTTTAAATTTGAATGTATGAAATTATAATAATTTTTAAAATGTTATTTAACTCTTTGAATGAAAATAAGATTATTTTATGCGTGTAACAAGATTATATATATATATACATATATATATATATATAACTTGACAAGAGTAGTCTCTTTTTCTTACATATCTCCTTATCCAATTAAGAGAATTCAAAGTTTATGTAATTCTTGGAAACAATAAGTATTTTTTTTTTTAATTTGATTTGAATTTAGTAATCAAATCAAAAGTCCATCCAAAATGATTATTGATGACTTTTGTAAAAGATTTTGATGATAACCAAACAAGAAGTAATTCTAAAATGACTATCATAAACATAGTTAAAAAAAGATGGAAGATTAATATCAATTTTATAGAAATTGTCCAAAAAGGCGTCCAAACAAAGCTACATCTAAGGGTAGATGCGTCCAAAGAGGGTAGTGGTCCGAAGGAGTTCAATGTCCAAAGGGTCGCTGGAAAATGAAAATAAAGGAAATAGAGAGACTGCCCTATTGGGTGTCCAAAGGAATCCAATGTTCAAAGAGACAATAAGTTAGCAAGAAAATTATTAGAAATAGTGCAAGATGGTTCGAGGTCGGTCGAAATGGTCTCAGCCATAGGATGATCGAAACTGACTCAGCCATTGGGAGTCATCATCGACGTTTTTCTAAGGAATGTCAGGAAACCTAAGGGAAAGACTGGTCTGAGAATCAAAATTGCGGGTTCGGGAGTTTGTTACACATTGGGAACACAGGGTGCCCCAACATTTCTATCACCTGATAGTTACCCTAGGCTAGTTGTAAGGTTGTGGGGATGATGCTTAGGTTTGGGTCCTGTAGAGATTGGAGGGTCAAGGGTAGGAGTAAGTGTTTTTGGTTTTTTGATTTATGACTTGATAGGAGTGTGCCTCATGTGCCTACGTACCTTGGCTTTAGAAGAATCAAAGTCCACGTAGTTTTGACTAAGGCTTGGAAATGTATGAGTTTTAGCTTTTTGAATGGTTAACTTGACAAGAGTGTGCCTCTTAGTTCTGGCTCGGTTACTGGTTAGGAAGGGATGACACTAGTCAACGCCAATTTAATGGTATTCAAGCTTACATGGATTCAACCCTAGGTGGTGGGGTGTCAAGTGTAACATCCTAAATTTTATTTAATTATATTTAGAAATTAATTACATTATTATTATTATTATTATCAATTTTATTTTAATTATTAATTGATGCAGGAAATTATTTTATTGAATAATTACATTTCGAACTAAAATGTTATTATTATTGTTATTATTCTTAATGATGGTAGGAAATTAATTTAGTATTTAAATATTTACATTTAATTTTATTTTAGTGAGAGAGTTAATGATTTTATAAACTGATGAGACATTAATCTGAATTATTTTCATTTATTAATTTAATTAATTGAATTAACGGGGATGCTGACGGGCGGGTCGGGATTAACCCGACCCAGTTAGAATATTAGACGAGGGGTAATCAGTTTACCCTAATTTGTGTTTTGCATGTCAGACAGCTAGACCTAGAGGAGAGAGAACGCAAACCTGCAAGGAGGAGAAGCTAGAGTGTTCAGATCGTCCCGGAAATGCATCAACTCTTCTTCGTTCATTGTCTTTAAGGTACAGGGGAGATTGGTTCGGTCATATATGAATGTGGGAGGGTACGAGTAGTGAGGGCAATCCCTAAGTTCCTCTAGGATCTAAATTCTCAAATTCGTTTGATTATTATGTTTTAAAAATATTTTAATCG
The DNA here is from genome assembly GCA_025330945.1 of Mucuna pruriens. Taxonomy (NCBI): domain Eukaryota; kingdom Viridiplantae; phylum Streptophyta; class Magnoliopsida; order Fabales; family Fabaceae; genus Mucuna; species Mucuna pruriens. The sequence continues at coordinate 247,292 of JAENHJ010000543.1, forward strand.
GTAGAAAAGATTTGTCAATATGCTCTGTGGTCTGATTAACGTTTTATCCTAATGTGATTTTGTTGGGAAACTGTATGATTAATTGCCCTAATTACTTGATTCTTATTTTGTTTATGGTTGTTCATGATTTGAGGCTCTTGTGTGCAATGATGAAACTGGGTGAAATTCAATGGTGTTTTACGTGTGTTTCTGTGCTTTTGGTAAATGATTTATAATGATGATGGTTAAATTAATATGGTTGGGTATGACTATGGATTGTGCGAATGATGTATAAATCATGAGAATAAGAGTGTGGATGAGAATGCATTGAGCATGGACATGAGAGGCATGAGAAGCCAGACGTCGATATAATACCTTAGCCATATGTGGTGTTTAATAGGGGGACTAATGATGGGGGACTTTCATATGCATGGGCCATAGGTGGTGTTTAACCATGCTGCATGTCGGCCATAGGTGGTGTTTAACTGTGCGACACACCGGCCCATACGAGGTGTTTAACAGTGTGGCCATCATTAGTGATAACTAAGGGGATTGAGGAGGTTCGCCCATGGTGTGGAGTTCTGACTCGAGACTCTTAGATGTGGTGATGAGTATATGCATTGTGCGAGGATGTGCATTGTGCGAGGATGTGCATTATGCGAGTATGTGCTTTTTGTAAACATGAATGAACTGTGATTGATTTTAAATGAATGAAATGTGATTGATATATGAGCATCTGTTAACCGTTAGTAATTGAGTACGGTAATGGGTGGGATTTGGGGCATTACCTGCCTTTATATATGATTGAATACGATTTCTCACCATACTTTCTCTTGTTGTGTTCTTTTAGGTAACGTTGAAGGCACTCATGTTGCCAAGTTTTGAAAAGGCGGGGTCCTGCTCTAATTAGTGTGACATCGGGGTTCTAGAAGTTAGAATAGTTGCTCTATGCCTTGATGTTTGAATGACTTATTTAAAAGATGATGATGACTTCAGTTTTCTCAATTATAATGTTTAGATCTAAAACCTCCTTGAAAACTTTGTGCCTACCTTTTAATTATCATGTGAACCTTTTATCCTTAATACAAATTGTGCTTTTTGGTTTTAACTATTACCCTGTCTTCATTATTTACTTGATTATTTTAATTTAAGTATTCGGGGTAGAAGGGTGTCACACACATTCTTTCCACCTTGAAAAAAAAAAGTCTTTCTATTTCACCCCTTCCCTTGCGCACATATGCTTTGCATTGAGGACAATGCATCATTTAAGTGTGGGGGTTGTTCCTTACGAGGGTGACGGTTTGTTTGGTTTTATTTTGCTTTTAGTTTTGTTATTTCGTTTTTATTTCATTATTGTTCTATTTCATTTTGTTTCTTTTCTTTTTATTCTGATTCTGCTATTTTTTGTTCAATTTTGGTTTTCATTTTCGTTTTATTTTGTTTTTCCTAGCTGACTTCTGATTTCGGATTGCCAATTACTGAGAAAACTATTTTAAAAAAGAATTTGAATGGACTTCTTTAAGTTGAATGAAACATTATGAAGCAATGCATAACCTTGGATGAGAGGTTTTTAAACCTGACAGGGAATGAAATTTTTGCGTCCTTAGGCAGTGAGTAAGTGAAAAACTGAAAAAATGAACCATTAGTGGCAAAGCAATTAACCTTCTGAGAACTTTTGCCCTTGCATGAATGACTTTGTATCTCACCATTCTTTCATTTCTTGTGTAATTATTGCACCCATGTTGTTGGTTACTCTAGGTTTTGCCTTGATTCTTTGGATATAACTCATTTCACATGCAGGAATGATATGAGCTAGGCCATCTTTCTTTACAACTACTTAGCCAAATAAAGCCTACCTTGTGAATAATTCCTTTGGTTACCCCTATGAGCCTATAACTATTTCTTGATATGACAGCTCTTACAAGCCTAAAGCTGGAAAAACCATGATCAACCCAAACCTTAGGGAACAGGAGCTTTGGAATTGTTTTGGGAATAGGTCTCTAATAAGTGTAGGGGTGACACCTAGAGGCATTGCGAGAGTGGTATATTTGGAAAAGAGTAAGTGTGTCCAGAAAAAGGGTTGATGAAAAGAAAATAAAAAGGATACGAAAAGAAAGAAAAAGTAGCGGAAACAAAAAGAAAAGATTGCAAGTGAGATTGCAACACAAAAGCTGCAAGACAGGAAAAGTGAGAAAAAGAAAGAGAAAAATACAAATGGAAAAGTAGGACAGTGAACAAAGACGCTTTCAAGAAACTGGTAATGTCCAAAGGAGATAATCTTTGTACTTACAGATTCATTCCCCATTGCTCTTCTTGTCCCTCTAGTTATTAAAGCTCACTTTACCATCCTGAAACCTACCTTACCCTAGCCACGTTACCAGCCCAAAAAGTCCTATTGATCATTCATGCATGTGTTGTTGAAGGTGTGAAAGGAGAGGATAGTCAAAACTTGGCAGTGCTAGTTGACATAGGATGTTGGAGTGTATATACAAACCTAAACACTTGAGAGATTGAGAGAATATGTCTTAAGAGAGCTTAGTCACTTCTCGGTTACTCTTAATGTTTGCACGTTGCTCATTTGTTTATGGATGTGGAGAAAGTAACTTTCATAGATTGTTTGAATATCTGGATTCTGGGATAAATGCATGCTTAAGATGTTTTGTCAAACTTGAGGAGTTTATTTGAAAATCCTAGTCCCTTTCAATTCCTTGAATGCTCGAATTTGATTTTGCCCAAGAGTGCAAAAGTGTAACTGTGGGGTCTAATAAGTCATATTTTATACATTTTATGTGGGCTTAAGATGAGTGTTGTTAAGAATGTTTAATGATTAAAAGTCTTGTCTTAATCAAGATTTGAATTATGGGCCTAAAAATAGGAGAAATACAAATCTATGCTAAAATGAGGTTTTTAACTAACAAAAAGGTTAAGACTTGTTTTGCAGGCCTGACCCAAGTCATCTCGGCCCAAGCTGGGAACACCCCGACCAGTCCAGCGCTCCCGGTCAAGCCGACATCAGTGACGGAAATCTTGCCTAAAAATCACTTTGGCAAGAATGCATATATGATTTGCCAAGATTAAGGAATCTGTAATGCAGATATGATTTGCTAAGATTAAGGAATCTATAATGCATATATGATTTGCTAAGATTAAGGAATCTATAATGCATATATGATTTGCTAAGATTAAGAAATCTGTAATGCAGATATGATTTTCTAAGATCAAGGAATCTATAATTCAGATATGATTTGCTAAGATTAAGGAATCTGTAATGCAGATATGATTTGCTAAGATCAAGGAATCTGTAATTCAGGTAACTAGGAATGCATATATGATTCTGCTAGAAATTAGGAAATTGGGAAACTCCAAAGATTGAGGAGATTGTAATCTGTAATTCGAATTGGAATCTTTAGGATTTGAATTTCTATTATTAGGATTAGATTTAGATTTATCCAGCTTGTGTATAAATAAGCATACCAGGCCACGTCTTCAAGTGTGGAAAAATAATGGAATTCTAGTCATAGCACCGTTAACAATTGCAAGACATTCCAAGCTAGCACGTTGGTACACGACGCTTCAGTAAGGTGTCTCTCTCGATCGAGGAGGTACAGGATCAGGATTTGGGAAGCTGGAAGCCGTCGGAGGTGATCGCTCGGTTTAGCCGACGCACTCTAGTAGACGGAAACCTCAACGTCTGGCCATCACTGGTCCACCACTACCATCCTTCCAAGGCGATCGTCGTGGAAGGCGGACTCTTTGGAGAATGCTGCATTTCTCACCTTTGTACTCAATTCTAATTTCAATATTATAACTGGTTTGCAATTTTATCTCTCGATTATAATTCCTGTGCTTTAATTTGCTTTTGACTTTACCACAATTACATACTGTTAGGAGTAGATCACGTTAGACTAGGACCGATTGGAACTGGTTTAATAATCTGATTAGGTAGAGAACCTAAAATCAACCAAGTACATACTCCCTACCAACTGATGAGGTAGCGATTGTGTAAATCCTCAATATGGCAATGGACAAACGTTCGACGATTGTCGTAAGAATCTAAGGTTGATTTGGAGTATAATCCTAAGTAAGAAAGACAAACTGTTATGTGTTGATTGTACAGTAAGTTAGTATAGATTAGTATAATTTACTTTTCTCCACTTAGTTTATTTTCTACACTTAAACTCAAACCTCCCCTTATTTACTATTTTTCTAGAGTCTGAGACCGAGTCAATCCGACTCCGTCGCGTCTATCCAAGACCGAGTCAGTATTCTGCACTAAATGTTTTTCTGCATTGACTCTGATTTTCACACTTAGCACAACATGAACACACTGTGTCCTTGAAATAATCGACCTAGGTTAGCTATACTATAGTTAGCTTTAGTAATTATTTGAGACATGTAAACGACTAAAACCCGCTTATTCAATGGGGAGAGGTGGTGGTTACCGCATGCTTGGAGTTGGGTCGGAGAACTTACCTGGTATCTTGAGAGCTAGTTGATGCTTCACTCATAGAAGGAGATCGACGATCTTCGCCCGCTAGTCACACAACACTTCCTCACACTTTCGCTACTCTTCTTGTACTGCTAGATTCTTGGCCTTGAGCTCTTCGCACTGGGGCCTTTTATAGCCTTCGGAGGGGGACAAAGGTGCTCCTGATCTTGCCACATGGAATTATCCCAATCTCTTGATTTAGTTAGTTAGTTGTGGCACTTCCCATGCTAATTCTTGTTGGATTCCACGCTTATTCATGGCACGTTCTCCCTAGAATCGTGGTGCATTTTGTGAATAGAGGCTAACATGGTGCATTCCTTTGTTGTGATTGGCGAGGATCTCAGTTCTATTGGAGATGGTGGGTCCCTCGTCTCCCTGTTGTGGCTTCATCAAGGGTATCCTACGCATTTGGGGGGATCCAACGACTTGGAGTTCTTGGAGTGCACTAAGGTGGCATTCTTTGCTAAGGTGTTTAATTCTGTTGACCTGGCCGACTTCGTCAATGCTAAGCTAGGATTTGTAGGCTCCTCCCAGTTCTTTTTGGGCTAATTGGGTCATGTCTTGGTCAATTGGGCCGGATTCGAGATTCTTCGAGTGGACCTTCCCTAACCAAGCCAGGGGGTACTTCCTTTAGTGGGGCTACGATGGCTTTAGGGCCCTTTTGGGTTTCTTGCTATTCGGTAGGATCGCCTTGGAGCTGATTGATGCTGGGCCAGACCGATTTAAGGTCTTACACTCATCCCCTTTTCTTCTCTCCATCCTCTTATTCCTTCCCTCTCTCTCCTCTCTTATTTTATTGAATTTGACTCCCTCTCAATACTTATAAACCTCCACAAATTATTTGTTTAACTCTGCAAGATCTCTGGTAAGATTCACCAACAATGTAGTTGAGTGAAGCAATAACACAGGGCAAGACTTGTTAATCAAGAAGGCTGAGCAGGAGTTGTCCATCAATAACTAAGTAAAGCCATAAAGCAAGAGTTCAAGACTAAAAAGCTGGACAGAGTCAAAAAGTAGGAAAGTTGAGCACGCAAAGTTAAAGTTGGTATTAGGAAAGCTAAGTAGGTCATACAATAGAGCGGAACAAGTGTACAAAACACCTTTTCTACCTTTAGCCCTACGGCGTACAAAGACAGACTCCTTTGGACAGCGAGGAGCAGTGAAGTCATACCCTCGTGTTGGTTTTGCTGACTTTTTGGACACTCGTCCCAAAAGTTCCTTTAGGTGCTTATCCAAAGAGAACGCTATAGTAAAGGTGCTTATCCAAAGAGAACGCTATAGTAAAACAGAGCAGATCCTACCTCTCATCTAACAATCTTCTGTTTTTCATTTTTTGTTTTATTTTTTTAAGTATATTATTTTGTTCTAGCACTTTGAACCTGAACTTAAATTCTCTCTTTTTTATTTTATTATTTTTTATTATTATATTTTTATTTTTATTTTTTTATTATTTTAATTGGATCATTTTGTACTGTATGTCATACAGGCGGCTCAAATTGTCACTTCTCTTTTTTTTTTTAGTATCAATACTCTCTCTCCAATAAATGCTTTCCTGGTTCACATAACATCGTGACAAATAAAAAGAATTGGGTGTTTTAACTTTTATGTTAAAAAGGTGTGATGAATAAAGTAAAAAGAAATTTATTTTTAAAATTTTATTTAAATTTTTTAAAAATAGATTATCCCTTAATAATTTAAAATTATTTTATAATTATTTCACTACTAGAAAATTTAAAATTTGCTACAAAATAATTTTGTGACTAATTTTAAAAATAATAGTTATTTTGTAGCTAATTTCTAGTAAAAATAATTAACTACAAAATTACTACAATATTGAATGGTAGCATGAAATAAGTAGCAAATTAGTTAGGAAAATAATCTTAGTTAATTTGTAGTAAATTTTTTAAATTTTGTAGTTATTTCCTAGCTAATTTGTAGTAATAAGAAGTATAAATGAGTATAACTTCAATTTAGCTAGAAAAAATAATTTTCTAGTTAATTAATAGTTAATTAGCTAAGATTTAACTACTAATTTAAATGGTAGCTAAAATTAGTAGCAAAATCAAAAAATTCTTGTAGTGTTTAATCATAAACTATTAGAGAAATTTGTTGACTTTTATTATTAATATTTTAAATACATACCAACTATAAATTATAATTAAAGGAAATCTAAAATTATTTTACACATGATATTTCATCATTGGTGCACTCTAAATTTTATGTTTTATTTTTTCAAGTTTCAACCCGCTCTCACCAATAAACATTTCCCTCTTTCACAAAAGGCATTGACACAAATAAAAAAAATTGGTACTTTAACATTTATGTTAAAAAGTGTGATGATTAAAGTAAAAAAAACTTCTATTTAAATTTTAAAAAAATAAACTATACATTCATAATTAAAAATTATTTTATTCAATTATTTAAACATAAATTATTAATTATGATAAATTTATTAACTTTTATAATTAATACTTTAAAGTTAGATAAACGATGAGTTGTAATTAAATCACACCGTAAAATTTTTAATTTTATGTTTGAATCTTTATTTTATTTTATTTTATTTTTTGAGTTTAACCTCATCATATTTTTTTTTTCTTTTGTCCTGTCTCCTTTAATTGATTCCTGAATCCGTCCTTAAGATACTGTTGTTGCCTTGTTTGCCCATAGATACATCTATATTAATAAACATTTTCTTAATTTGTTTCTAAACTTTCGTGAATAATTTGTACGTAGAAACATCTATTAATGGCTTCTGAGCGTGTGCTGTGAATAGACGAGAAAGTTTGCAAGTTAGCAACTTGTGCACCACGTGCATCCCTTGAAACCTGCATTTATTTATGATGAGAAATTGAATTTTGTGGAGAAAGATTAGTTTGAGTAGGTAAGAATCAAATTTATATATTAAAAGGATGAGTTTGAATTCTATTATTCCCGGGAGAATTTACAATAATCTATAAATACTTTTGTATGTATTTATTGAGCTGCCTTAATATTGGTGAACTATAAAAAGTCAAATAAAAATGAATTTCAGTCCGTATACCTTTTAATACCATTAAAAAATATATACGGAACTTCTCTATATAAAGGCATTCCTTGAGATCATTTTGAGCCGCAGAAGATAGATAGCTAATTAACCATGGCTTCTATATCACATCCATCCTTTTCGTCCCTCAATTTCTCTGCGTCCTTTCCCATTTGTGTTTCCTCTTCTTCCGTGTTTCCACCGTTTCAAAAACCATGCCAACATACCAAACCTAAACGCCATCATGTATTCAAAGTTGCATGCAATGGTAACAACTCAAACAACAACCCTACCAATAGGAGGGACGTTCTGATTGGGCTTGGAGGACTTTATGGTGCTACTACTCTTAGTAGTAACAGCCATTCAGCCTTTGCTGCTCCAGTGGTCACTCCTGAGCCTAGTAGTTGTGGTCCAGCAGACATTCCAGACCCAAGCTACAATTGTTGCCCACCAACCCCTACATCCGCTGTCATAGACTACAAGTTACCTACCAATAACACACTCCTTCGTGTTAGACAACCCGCTCATTTGGTCAGTGATGAGTACCTAGCCAAGTATAAGGAAGCTGTTAGGCTCATGAAAGCGCTTCCAGCTGATGACCCTCGCAATTTCACCCAACAAGCTAATGTCCATTGTGCTTACTGTGATGGTGGCTATCGCCAAAGCGGGTACCCTGACCGTGAACTCCAAGTCCACAGCTCTTGGTTGTTCTTCCCTTTCCACCGTTGGTACCTGTATTTCTATGAGAGAATCTTGGGGAGCTTGATTAATGACCCAACCTTCGCTTTACCATTTTGGAACTGGGACCATCCTGATGGCATGAAAATCCCTAGTTTTTACACTGATAAAGATTCGCCTCTTTATAACACTCTCAGGGATGCCCGTCATCAACCACCAGTTATTGTAGACCTAGACTATGATCCAGACCATGACAATTCGGGCGGGGATTCACAAAAGCAAATCGAGACCAACCTGTCTGTAATGTACAGGCAAGTTGTGTCACGTGGGAAAGGGCGAAGCCTCTTCCTCGGAAAATCTTACCGTGCCGGATGTCCACCTAACCCCGGTGCGGGTTCTCTGGAACTAATTCCACACAATACTGTTCACACGTGGACTGGTGATAGCACACAACCTAACGGTGAGGACATGGGAGCATTGTATTCGGCCGGAAGAGACCCCATTTTCTATTGTCACCATGCAAATGTGGATAGGATGTGGAACATATGGAAAACATTACCAGGAGGAAAAAGAAAGGATTTCACTGATGATGATTGGCTAGAATCTAGTTTTCTCTTCTATGACGAGAACAAGAATCTTGTGCGTGTGAAGGTGGAAGATTCCCTTGACACGAGAAAGATGGGGTATGATTACCAATCTGTTGAGCTTCCATGGCTGACGTCTAAACCTAAACCCAAAAATCTACCAGCTCTTCGTGCTGTTTCAAAGAAAGCTGTCGGGATAATACGGTTCCCTCTCACTTTGGTTTCCGTTGCACGTACAACTGTGAAGCTGCCAAAGGTGCAGTCAAACACTAGCGACGACGAAAAGGAGGATGTGTTGGTGATAGATCTTGATTTTGATATGAGTAAAGGTGTCAAGTTTGACGTGTATGTCAATGATCAAGGTGACGATCAGATACGACCCAGTGATTCTGAGTTTGCTGGAAGTTTTGTGCATTTGCCTCATTCGCATCATTTGGACAAAAAGAGGAGCAGCACTTCTTTCAGGATAGGAATAACGGATTTGTTGAAAGATGGTGAAGCAAAAGCTGACGACAGTATTACCGTCACACTGGTTCCAAAATATGGGAAGAATCCTGTTATAATTAAGGGCATCAAGGTAAAGGTTGTAGGTCATGAGGATGACCATGCATAATAATCAACGACTTAATTATGTGGTGTGGTTAATTCCTCGAAGAATCTTCTCTCATTTGTGTCTTACTCTATGTGTCCCTAGTTATTTTCCTTTTATGTATCTTTTACTTTTGGCTTAAATTAATAACTCCATCTGGAGACATGAAGCTCGAGGAATTTATGTAATATGAATTGTTCTTATAAATGTTTTTGATTTATTTTTAATAATATATTAATATTATATATATATTCTTGGAAGAAAATATTATATATTGTTTATACATAAGAAAATGTAATTAATTAAAGGATAAAATAATATAAAAATAACTCAGTTTTCTTTTAATTAATTTATATTTGATAATTATGAAGAAAAAAATAGTTTAACTATTAGTTAACCCACAGCTACTAATCAAAGAAGATACGTGAGAATAAATAATATCTTATAAACTATTTTTTCTCTTTCCGCATTGTTTGTTTGGTTTTCGTATATATTCAAGTGTTTGTTTGTTTTCATTGTGTTTGCATTGCTTGTTATATTTATGTTTGCATGTTTGTTTGTTGTTTCTCTGTAAACGATGCAAGAAAATTGTGTATTGTTTGAGAGAAGAAAGAAAAATGAAAAAAAAAAAAAGTGATGGCTTCTTTTAAATTGTGTCTCCGTGTTTGCCTTGTGTCTCTATGAAAAATGAAAACTAAAATAACATTTTGAATTGTGTCTGAGTCTACATTACGTCTCTTTAGACAAACAAATTGGTTGTATTTTTTTTTCCTTTGAATCAATGTACTTTAGCTACTTGACTGTAACAATTTTCGATTGCATTTTTGGGAATTATTGATTTATAATTAATTTTTTCGATTGACAGCACATCGAGAATATTCATCATTCTCATTCTTGGTTAAATAATTAATCTACTCACAAGAAAGATTGATATATCACACAATTAAAAAGGTTGATAATCAGTTGTGATAGCAGTGATAATAAAATATTTATTAAATTTTACTAATCTAAGAACTCATTAAGGCAAAATAGAAAAATGTTCTAGAGTCTTGTCGCCTTTTTAAAACATAATAAGCTAAGCATAAAGACCGAGCGGTATATTTTCTGAGTTTTGTTTCCTTGAATTACTCATCATTTTGGTTCTCCTTGTAATTAATATACTCCTTTGCCATGGAAGCCAATAATCAAAATAGTCTAAAAAAATGGATTTTCTTTGGCTACCCATAAATTTTTCTTTATCATCAATTTTCAAATTTTTTGGGAAATTGATCACATAGCCTCAAATTCTAATCAACTTGGGCATTGCGAAGTTATAATATATATATATATATATATGACGTTAGGAGAAGTTAATGATGTGCATTACAAGAAAATTGTGTTTTTGGCTTAGCGTTAGCCAAAATAAAAGTTAATATAGGGTCATAACCTAAATTATGACGTTAAGTTGGGTGGGCCGAGGTCGAGTTGGCCACAAAGGAGTTGCCACCGGTGTTTTGGTTTAGGGAACGTCAGGAAACCTAATGGAAAGGCTGACTTGGAATCAGAAATGTAGGTTCGAGAATTGGTTACACGCTAGGGGCATAAGGGTCCCAATATGCCTATCACTTGATAGTTACCCTTAGCTAGCTATATGGGAAGAGGGACGGTGCTTGTGTTTGGGTTGTGTTTCTGCCCTAAGTCTTGGGAAGGAGGAGGTTCAGGTAAGGTGTTCTAAGGTTTTGGGATTTAAGATTTGACTTGATAGGAGTGTGCCTCCTATGCCTACGTACCTCGGCTTTAGAGGAGTCAAAGTCAACGTAGTTCTAGTTGGGGGTGTTGCGAGAAAGGGTGAAGCTGGTCAATACCAGCTTGGCTGTGTTTAGGCCGAGATGAATTTGGCCTTGGTGATATAAATTTTCAGGAGGATGGTTGACCTACATGAGACCGAGATGGACTCGGTCCTAGTGATGGAGGATGTCACGGTGAGGCCGTTTCGTCTCGGCCACGGGAGGCTGAGGCGAATTCGACGTCGGCAAGAGGGAGGCTTGGGAGAAAGAGGTTTGAGAGATTTAGCTTTGGTTTCGTAGAGAGGGAACGGGCTACCTAAGGCTTCTCCCAAGGGAAATGTTTGTGCATTTACTTACTAACCTAATATCCCAAAGAGTCCGGTGTCTTCTTCCTTTTGTCTAGTACCTCTGGCTCGTTCTAGTTTTCGTTCGACTTGTGTCGTGATGTCGTCGGCTTCTCTTTTCTCAGCGTTCTAGAATTTCTGCTCTCTCTTCTCTAGAGTTTCGGCTCTCAATTTTCTAGAGTTTCTGCCCAGAAAAATTCCTCCCACAACTCTTCATTTTGAGGCTTTTTATAGGCTTGGAATTGGGCCGGTGGTTGCCCCCATATCCCTTGATTCTCTCCTTAAGTTTAGGATCTTAATATCTCATATTTTATCCTCTGTTTTCCTTCCCTGATTCTCTCTTAGTAGGTTCTGAGTTTGTTGCAACTACCTTCCAAGATATTATTTTATATGTTAGTCAAGGTGGGTCCCGAAAAGACTCAATCCCGAACAGTTTTGGGGTACAACATATAGTATCGTTCATTCGTATCAAACGTTAACAAAGTGAAAGCTAAATAATTGTGTCTAGCATATCGGGCCAACAATTCTTAGCATTGGCAAAATACATACTCGATTTCAGTGTAAAGCCCACAAAAAAATTAAGTTCATCTTTGGCCTCCAATTAATAGATGCTAAGTCAATGTTAAGCTAACAATATCTAAACAATTTATTTATGTATCAGCAAACTAAGAATTTAGCATATAAATAATTTTTAACACGTCTAATTAAAGCTTAAATCTTCATTATCTATGTTTACAATGACAAGTTCACTAATCTTTCCATGCTCTAAGTATTTAGGGACAAGACAACACTCAAAATGTTTTAATTAAAGCACTCTACTATAGGATTGATAAGGAATCCTATCTCCACTAACCACCGTGAATACCAAGGAATTTTACAGGTTGTAATGAGGTTATGGGTGAAACATTAAGGTGGGGACTAACAGGTTGTACAATGGACTCAATATTAATAACAATCAAAGCTTCAATTTATTGTATAATGAAGGACAAATTCATGCTCCACTTTTCTCTTGTTGTCCTTTTCCTTTTTATTGTTTCTCCATTTTCATATATAATCAATTTTACATTATATTCTTTCCTTTCCACTAAAATTATTTTTCTTCTTTGTTAGATTCTCTTTACTTTTTCTCAAAATTTTCAAAAAGAAAATCAACAACATTAAAATACATCCAAATTGAGTTGCATAGTGATAATGCTTAGTTTATACCTCTTAAAAGGTCTTTAGATGCATAAAATAGACTATAATTTGGAGTTAAGAATCATGTATTAGCTAAGATTTAGAGTTCCGAGTTTAAACTAAGAAAAATACAAATCTAGGCTAAGTTGCTGATTTTAGCCAACAAAAATATAAGTCTTGATTTTGCAGGTCAAAAGAGAATCCAGACGAAGTCAAATCAGTTAAAGGAAGTCATCCAAGCCAGATGAGACCCTCCATGCCGACTCCATCCCGGTCAGAAGGAAATCATCCTAGCAAAGACCGGTTGAATCCCGATCGGATGAAACCAACATCGTGATGCCAACTCCTATAGAGCCGACTTCGTGCCAAGGTGATATTCTCATGACGACTCCAAACAAGATGCCAACTCCATGCAAATGCCAACTCCTATCTAAAATTGGATCCATCCCGGCATCAAAAGGCCCAGTTCACTTCGGCAAGATTCAAGCACATGCAAAATGTAATATAGCACATGGGAGTTAGGAAAGGATTTAGGAAAATAGTTACAATAGTTAATTATGGTATTTCTACTATAGCCAAGTAGTTAATTGTGTTAAAATAGTTACTATGATTATAGAGTAGTTAGTTGTTGCATGTATAAGTAGGAAAGCATGACAACGATTATTGGTTAGCAAGCGAAACACATACACACTTAGCCTATCACATACATACTTCGTTCCTCAACCTAAATTCACTCCATACCTCTTTGTTCCACGGTGCCTCAAAGAGTGCCTAGTTGATCGAATAGGTGCAAGACCTGTGTCTGGATAGCGGCCAATGCTAAGAGGAGACTGTCAGGGTGCGCTGGCACACTGCTTGGTGATTTAACCCCTCAGTACCTGGTCATCGCAGGTGGAACACTACAACTACTGTTGGTGATTGTCGTGGGAAGTTAATCCACAATCCATCAAGAACACTTTACACTTTTCCTTGTATCACATTCTAGGTTAATCAATGAATGATTGTAATTCTGTTTGTACTATGTTTTGATTTTTGTTAGCACAATCTTTTCCTTTCTTAATCATTATTGTGTGAAGTAAAGATTAGAGCACGTTAGTTTAGGGGCCAATTGGAACCACTCTAACAACAAAATAGATAATCGCTAGATAATCTACATCAATCAAGTGTGTATTCCCTGTCAAACTCGAGGCAACGATTGTTTAAGTCCTCAGTTAGCACAGGATGAATGTTCGGCAATTGTCGTAGGTAATTGGATTAGTGAGGAATCTTAAGCATAGTAAAAACTAGAATTAAAATCAGTAAGTGGTAAATCAGGATACGTGATAGCAAAAATATGTCATAACAGTCTTAGTAGTCTTGTTAAACTTAGAAATCTTAGTAGTCATAGATAGTTGTTAATCGTTACCTTCCTTTAATTGCCTTAGTTAATCTATATGTTTTTTGCCAATTTACTTTTCTTCTAAAAACCCCTCATTTACATTTACTTGCCCAAGTCCCATCCTACATAACCAATTTAGGAACCTATTCAACCTTGCATCCCAGAGAATACAAGAACCACGTGTCCTTGAGAAGAATGACCTAGGTTGACCCTATGCTACTTTAACATAGGAAAATCTAGTATTTTGATAGAGGAAATAACGATCAATCCTTAGAGACTATCACATAGCTATAATAAATATACTACACAAGGTACTGAGAAGTATTCAATTTATTATAAAAGTTAGGATACCAAGAAAGATAGTTCAATGTATGACTCAAAAGGAGTAATTAAGGGTTAGTTTCCATTCTAACTTAGTATTCTGAAAAATACATTTTTTTCACTTCCACGGTGCAAACAATAAAAGATATTATGCGATTGGAAAAAATAAAAAATAAAAGTATTTTCATTGGTAGTATAAATCGACAAAGTGAATGTCAATATCATTTAAGAAATCAACCATACGAGTGATTTATTATAATAAATTTTTTATATATGAAAGAAACTAAATAATTAATTAAAATTCATCAACCCAAGTAGAGACAAAAGAAACAAAATAATTAATTAAACCTCAACATTTTGTATCATGTCTCCACTTAGGCTGGTGACTGATGAGTCACAATTTATACATCTTTTAAACATCTAAGAAGGATGTTTGCAAGACTATTATGTGCTTAAGAATGGATTGTTAGCTAAGATTCAATTCATGGGCTTAAATATAGAGAAAATACAAATCGATGTTAATTCAGACTTCTTAGCTAATAAAAAGTATCACTCCTTCTTTTGCAAGTCAAGCCGAGTTGACCAAGGTCAACAGAAGAGTCTTAGCCAAGATGAAGTCGTCCCGGCCAGACCGATTCCGTCTTGGCCAAACCATAGTAGTCTCGGCAGTTCACACCTTGCAGCCCATGCAGCCTAATAAAGAACGGCTCAATTGTGTTGTCCACGTCAACCATCCACCTCAGCGCCAGCTCGGCTACCATGTCACTCTGGGAGAATCTGCCATGTCACGTTGGAAGATCTTCACAGGGGTAGAATAGGACACTCACATTGTAATTTTGTTAGGATATTTTGTTAGCGTTATCTAGCTGCTCAGCTCGTGTACATATAGGAGGAGTTGTGCACATTTTACGGGTCTTTGAATTCACTCCTGATACACTTCATTTACTCCATTTCCCTCGCTGTCATTCTTCCATTCCTAGTGGTGCATGGTGCTGCATTGGTGTTTCTCTCGATTGAGGAAGTGCAGGTCTAAGACTGGGAAGCCGAAGTCTGCCAAAGGGGACCGATCAGACTACTGACGCACTCTGGTAGAGCTGATCCTTAGCGCTCAGGCTAACAGAGGTGAACCACCACCATCAACCATGGCGATCATCGCAGAAGATGGAACCACCTGAAGTCAAGACCATTGTATTTGTATTCTGTTTCTGTTAATCAATTTCATCCTGCATTCCTTATCTCTATTCTCTTCCTCTCCTTTAATTCATGATTTAATTCGCGATTGCAATTGAATTGTGAACAATGTTAAGCTAAACCGATTGGAACTGGTTTAACTAATTCAGTAGGTAATCAGTTAACAATTGTTAATCGAGAACCTAAAATCAGCTCTGAACTTAATCCCTACCAACTAATGAGGTAGCGATTGCGTAATTCCTCAGTATGGCAATGAACGAACCTTTGGTGATTGCCATAAGACTTCCCAAGGCTGATATGGACTGAGAACTAGAGTACAGAACTGGACTGAATTTGAACTAATGGAACTGAACATGAACACAGTTATATAACAATAATAGCAAAGCCAGTAGTAGTAATATATGTTATTACATTCATAGTCTAGTTTATTTCCTGCTTTACTTGCACTCCAACCCCCCTGTTTGCTGCTTTCTAGTTAGAGACAGAGACAGTCCATCTCTATAGCGTCTGTCTACGCTCAGTCTTTATCGAGAGCCATTCGACTAGTGTCGAGAGGAGTCAATACTCCACGTCTCAGATTCTACATCACTTTACTTCTCACTAAGCCACAACTGAGCACACTGTGTCCTTGAGAAGAATGACCTAGGGTTAGCTATGCTATAGTTAGCTTTAGTTATTTGATAAGCGCGTTGAAACGACTAAAAACGCCCATCATCAGTGACGTCATCAGACTTCCTCGAGACTACTCAGTACAATGTTGTCCTAATGACCATGACTGATATCCCACGTGTCAAGCTTGTGATGCAATATCGAGTAGTACCTGATGTGTTATCAAAGAGATATCACACAATAGTGACATGGTTCATCATAGAAGCGAAGATTAACAAGGTTGAGTCTAGCCTACTTCCTAAATTAGAGATGGTATCACATGGCATAAGGAGTATTACTAGGATTGCATTCATTGACATCATTCATTTACATACTTGATTGTCCTTGTCTGGTAGATGTTATTGTGATTGTTTGTTAAGTTATTGATTGCATGAATATGTGTGCGCATGCGTGCGTCCTACTCATGGTGTGCTCATACCATGAGCCTGAGTGAGGAATTTCCTCACTCCCTTTTGTTTGCATTCTTTACTTTTATAACATTATTATATATCGAAGATAAAGCATGTCACAACAGTAATTTAGGTTCTACCAATACAAGAAAAATATTATTTAGCAACCGAATTTAGCGACCAATTCCAAACGTTGCTAAATAGCGACGGAATTAGCAACCAAAATGGAATTTGTTTTTTTAAATTAGAAACGATTTAGAGACCGAAAAAAAAAACGCTAAAAAATTTAAAAATGTATACATTAGCGACCGAAATAGCGATGGAATAAAAAGGACAAAAAGGTTATTGATTGCATTGACATCATTCATTTACATACTTGATTGTCCTTGTCTGGTAGATGTTATTGTGATTGTTTGTTAAGTTATTAATTGCATGAATATGTGTGTGCATGCGTGCGTCCTACTCATGGTGTGCTCATACCATGAGCCTGAGTGAGGAATTTCCTCACTCCCTTTTGTTTGCATTCTTTACTTTTATAACATTATTATATATCGAAGGTAAAGGATGTCACAACAGTAATTTAGGTTCTACCGATACAAGAAAAATATTATTTAGCAACCGAATTTAGCGACAATTTCCAAACGTTGCTAAATAGCGACGGAATTAGCAACCGAAATGGAATTTGTTTTTTCAAATTAGAGACGATTTAGAGACCGAAAATAAAAACGTCAAAAATTTAAAAATGTATACATTAGCGACCGAAATAGCGATGGAATAAAAAGGACAAAAAGGTTATTGATTGCATTGACATCATTCATTTACATACTTGATTGTCCTTGTCTGGTAGATGTTATTGTGATTGTTTGTTAAGTTATTGATTGCATGAATATGTGTGCGCATGCGTGCGTCCTACTCATGGTGTGCTCATACCATGAGCCTGAGTGAGGAATTTCCTCACTCCCTTTTGTTTGCATTCTTTACTTTTATAACATTATTATATATCGAAGGTAAAGCATGTCACAACAGTAATTTAGGTTCTACCAATACAAGAAAAATATTATTTAGCAACCGATTTAGCGACCAATTCCAAACGTTGCTAAATAGCGAATTTTAATTAGCAAACAAAATGGAATTTGTTTTTTAAATTAGAGACGATTTAGAGACCGAAAATAAAAACGCAAAAAATTTAAAATGTATACATTAGCGATCGAAATAGCGATGGAATAAAAAGGACAAAAAGGTTATTGATTGCATTGACATCATTCATTTACATACTTGATTGTCCTTGTCTGGTAGATGTTATTGTGATTGTTTGTTAAGTTATTGATTGCATGAATATGTGTGTGCATGCGTGCGTCCTACTCATGGTGTGCTCATACCATACCATGAGCCCGAGTGAGGAATTTCCTCACTCCCTTTTGTTTGCATTCTTTACTTTTTTATAACATTATTATATATCAAGGTAAAGGATGTCACAACAGATAATTTAGGTTCTACCGATACAAGAAAAATATTATTTAGCAACCGAATTTAATGACCAATTCCAAACGTTGCTAAATAAATGAATTAGCAACCGAAATGGAATTTGTTTTTTCAAATTAGAGACGATTTAGAGACCGAAAATAAAAACGTCAAAAATTTAAAAATGTATACATTAGCGACCGAAATAGCGATGGAATAAAAAGGACAAAAAGGTTATTGATTGCATTGACATCATTCATTTACATACTTGATTGTCCTTGTCTGGTAGATGTTATTGTGATTGTTTGTTAAGTTATTGATTGCATGAATATGTGTGCGCATGCGTGCGTCCTACTCATGGTGTGCTCATACCATGAGCCTGAGTGAGGAATTTCCTCACTCCCTTTTGTTTGCATTCTTTACTTTTATAACATTATTATATATCGAAGGTAAAGCATGTCACAACAGTAATTTAGGTTCTACCAATACAAGAAAAATATTATTTAGCAACCGAATTTAGCGACCAATTCCAAACGTTGCTAAATAGCGACGGAATTAGCAACCAAAATGGAATTTGTTTTTTTAAATTAGAAACGATTTAGAGACCGAAAATAAAAACGTCAAAAATTTAAAAATGTATACATTAGCGACCGAAATAGCGATGGAATAAAAAGGACAAAAAGGTTATTGATTGCATTGACATCATTCATTTACATACTTGATTGTCCTTGTCTGGTAGATGTTATTGTGATTGTTTGTTGTTATTGATTGCATGAATATGTGTGTGCATGCGTAAGCGTCCTACTCATGGTGTGCTCATACCATGAGCTTTGAGTGAGGAATTTCCTCACTCCCTTTTGTTTGCATTCTTTACTTTTATAACATTATTATATATCGAAGGTAAAGGATGTCACAACAGTAATTTAGGTTCTACCGATACAAGAAAAATATTATTTAGCAACCGAATTTAGCGACCAATTCCAAACGTTGCTAAATAGCGACGGAATTAGCAACCGAAATGGAATTTGTTTTTTCAAATTAGAGACGATTTAGAGACCGAAAATAAAAACGTCAAAAATTTAAAAATGTATACATTAGCGACCGAAATAGCGATGGAATAAAAAGGACAAAAAGGTTATTGATTGCATTGACATCATTCATTTACATACTTGATTGTCCTTGTCTGGTAGATGTTATTGTGATTGTTTGTTAAGTTATTGATTGCATGAATATGTGTGTGCATGCGTGCGTCCTACTCATGGTGTGCTCATACCATGAGCCTGAGTGAGGAATTTCCTCACTCCCTTTTGTTTGCATTCTTTACTTTTATAACATTATTATATATCGAAGGTAAAGCATGTCACAACAGTAATTTAGGTTCTACCAATACAAGAAAAATATTATTTAGCAACCGAATTTAGCGACCAATTCCAAACGTTGCTAAATAGCGTGATTTTAATTAGCAACCAAAATGGAATTTGTTTTTTAAATTAGAGACGATTTAGAGACCGAAAATAAAAACGTCAAAAATTTAAAAATGTATACATTAGCGACCGAAATAGCGATGGAATAAAAAGGACAAAAAGGTTATTGATTGCATTGACATCATTCATTTACATACTTGATTGTCCTTGTCTGGTAGATGTTGTTGTGATTGTTTGTTATGTTATTGATTGCATGAATATGTGTGTGCATGCGTGCGTCCTACTCATGGTGTGCTCATACCATGAGCCTGAGTGAGGAATTTCCTCACTCCCTTTTGTTTGCATTCTTTACTTTTATAACATTATTATATATCGAAGGTAAAGGATGTCACAACAGTAATTTAGGTTCTACCGATACAAGAAAAATATTATTTAGCAACCGAATTTAGCGACCAATTCCAAACGTTGCTAAATAGCGACGGAATTAGCAACCGAAATGGAATTTGTTTTTTCAAATTAGAGACGATTTAGAGACCGAAAATAAAAATGTCAAAAATTTAAAAATGTATACATTATAATCGAAATAGCGATGGAATAAAAAGGACAAAAAGGTTATTGATTGCATTGACATCATTCATTTACATACTTGATTGTCCTTGTCTGGTAGATGTTATTGTGATTGTTTGTTAAGTTATTGATTGCATGAATATGTGTGTGCATGCGTGCGTCCTACTCATGGTGTGCTCATACCATGAGCCTGAGTGAGGAATTTCCTCACTCCCTTTTGTTTGCATTCTTTACTTTTATAACATTATTATATATTGAAGGTAAAGGATGTCACAACAGTAATTTAGGTTCTACCGATACAAGAAAAATATTATTTAGCAACCGAATTTAGCGACCAATTCCAAACGTTGCTAAATAGCGACGGAATTAGCAACCGAAATGGAATTTGTTTTTTCAAATTAGAGACGATTTAGAGACCGAAAATAAAAATGTCAAAAATTTAAAAATGTATACATTAGCGACCGAAATAGTGATGGAATAAAAATGACAAAAAAGTTACATTTGCGATCGATTTAGCAACCAAAATTCAGAAAATAAAAAATAGAAAACAATTTAGCGATCGATTTAGCGAACTAAAATAAAACCAAAAAAGTAAACAAAAAATATATATTAGCAACCAAAATAGCGACGAAATAGATAAGGACAAAAGGGTTTATTTTGCGACCATATTAGTGACTAAAATTCAGAAAATATAAAAGTAAAAACAATTTAGTAGTCGATTTAGAGACCGAAAATAAAAATGTCAATATATATATTAGCAACAAAAAAGAGACGGAACAGAAAAGAACAAAAAGGTTGCATTTTGCGACCAATTAGTGATGAAATTCAAAAAATAAAAAAATTAAAAACAATTTAGCATCCAAAAATAAAAATGTCAAAAGAAATAAGTAAAAAGTATATATTAAAGACCCATTTAGCGACCAAAAATTAAATCAAAAAGAATAATAAAAGATAAATTAGTGACCAATTTTCAAATTTTCGAAAAAATTTTCCCTTTCTTTTTTTTCCCACTCCCTTTTATTCAAACACTCCCCCTCTTCCTTCCTCTTCTTTCTTTCACTCACTCCCTCTTCTCTTCCCTCCGCCACCACCGCTGTCGCCACCTTTGTCGCCCTCCTCCCTTCCTCCCTCTTCTCCTCTCTATTTTTCGCCCTCCTCTCCTCCTTTCTCTCCTCCTCCACCACCATCACCATCACCACCACTTCTTCTCAATTTCATACCTCCTTCCACTCCTTTCTCTCCTCCCTCTGTTCCTTCTCCCCCCTCTCTTCTCCCTTCTCCCTTCTCCCTCTCTTTTCCCTACTCCCTTCTCCCTCTCTTTTTCCTTCTCCCTCACTCCCTCCTTCCTCCCTCAACCACCAACCAACCGTCACTACACTTTAAAAAAAATTAGTGACCAATTTAGTGGCCAAATTATCTAAAATGAAATTAAAAAATAGCAACCGAATTAGTGACCAATTTTTTAATATATAAATAATTAAATTAAAAAATTAGCCACCGGATTTTTTTTAAAAATGAAATAGAGACCAAATTTTGGCCTTGAATTAGCCACAGAAAACAATTTGGTCGCTAAATTGATTAGCGACTACACTTTTGAGACAGAAAATATCGGTCGCTAATTCCGTTTCTAAAGCCTTTAGCATCAACATTAGCGACCGACTTTTCAAGTTTATTGACCGATTTCACTTGGTCGCTAAATTTGAAATTTTTTGTAGTGTACCAATTAAGTATGAGTTTTCTTTTGAATATCGTACCTTTGAGGAAAGTTCTTATATTTTACAATTTATCTTGATGAGAAATAATGTGAAATACCTATTTGGACATTTCCTCTAACAATTGTGTCATAGGCTTTGCTATTTCTTGATCGTCTTTCTCCTTTTGTATCAATTTATAATCCATTACATAACATATTGTTAACACCAAAACAAAAATAATTAACAACAAATAATATACAAAAATTTCTCTTATCGATGCAAAAAAGATAAAGTCATAACGAAAAAATAAGAATAAAAATATGTAGATCCATCATACCTTGGCAATTTATCTAGGGTTTGTCACATTCAATATTTTTAAAGAATACTAATATTTGAACACCCAAAAGTAGTGACCACCTCAAAGATACTTGCTTACATGGTGAAAAAATCATGACTCAACGAGCCTTATATAATTTTTTTTAATTGACTAAAAAATAATAGGAGGAACAAAGTTGGGTAAAGAAAACCCTCTCTCTTAATTCTCATCGTTCTTTTTTGTTCTTTCATTCACTCTTCCTCTATTAAATCTAAACACTTTACTTTCTCATTTTTTTCCCTTTCTCGTTGCTCTCTCTCAATTGTCATAATTGTAAGAACAAATTAATGGCCTTTTCCATCTCAACAAATCAAGGTTTCATCTTATAATACATTCTTTTAAGTTAGGTTCCTTCTCTTTGTTTTTCTTCTTCTCCTTCTTTAATCTTTTACTGCATTAAATTTTGTTAATTTCCCTAAAGAGTCACTATTCTATTCTTTATTCCTCTTCTCCTTTTATTAAGGTTTGTTCTTTCTTGTTTTACCATAGAGGGTGCAGTTTAATAGTAGGGCCTTAAGGGAAGTTTTAACACTCACAGGAGAGAGAACCAAGGCAATAAACATTTTTCGGAATATTTGTATGAATTATAATTTACTCATATCCCATTTTTTTTCTCTTTTATCATTTTATTCATGTATCATTTTTCTTTTATTTTGATGATATCTTATTTCTCACATTTTTCTTGTAAAAAAAATTAGGAAAAAATTGTAACTAATTTTTAGTTTGTGTCTTTACTTTGTATTTCCATTATTATTATGTATGATAGAATAGGTGAAAAGTGTGAAAATTGCTACATTGTTTTATATATTAGAATCAATGTTATTATGAATTTGAAACAAAAAAAAAAGACTACATGCTTACTGTTTGTAGAAAAAATAGAAAATAAGTAAATTAGTAAGTCTATATGTAGTAGTTTACAAAAATCCAATATGACAATAAATTACAAATAAAGTGAATTCAAAAGTAAATTAGAATGTTACAATTGAATAAACTATATCAGATTGTGACAAACCATAAGTAAGAAATAAAAGAGAAGCAAATATACTTAACACTTTGTTTAGAGTCACAAAATTTTAACACTCATACAGTGATGGCCACCCTTTAGATATCCACTTACTTGCCATTTTTAATTCATTTTCTGAAAATGGTAATTTAAAATGAGGGAGAAATAAAATTTAAAACAAAAATACAGAAGTTGGAGAAAGAACATAATGATGTGTGTAGGTGCATCTCTTCAACATCAATGCAAAGAATCATAACAACTTTGTGTGCATGTGTGTCTCCTTCAACATCAATGCATGGGTCTTCTTCAACATCAATGTAACATTAGTGCATGTGCGTCTCCTTGGACATCAATGTGTGCATGTCTCCTTCGACATCATCCATTGTGAAAGATGTAAGAAGAAGATCAAGGTTGAATTTTTAAGTTTGTTTAGTTGTTTCCTCGTTGTCTTTCTTTCCTTTGTATCATTCTTTCTGTCTGCATTTGTTGAGTTTGTCATTGATGCTTTGGTTGTCCTCATTGACATTTCTTTAGATTTTGATAGATGTGGTTTAAGAACTATTTTGGTGATTAACGTTGCCAAAACAAGAGAAGGAATAACTAGGAGTGGACATGTTTACATGCCAGAATATCTCAAAAGGAAAACCCCACAAAAGAGAAGCATGCTGAAATGCCTTCAAAAACAAGAAAAGAGAAAAGCAAAGTTGTTGAAGAAGAAGTGGGAAAGGAAGAAATTTCTGAGAAGGAAGCTTCAAAATTTCTTAAATTCATCCATCAAAGCGAATATGAGTTGATGGACCAGTTAAATCATACACCAGCCAAGATATCCTTACTTTCAATATTAATGAACTCAAAAAGCCATAGAAAATTGTTGATCAAGACTCTGAAGAGGCCCACGTAGCTCGAGATATCACCCTGGATAAATTCAGAGGAATTATCAATAACATCATGGTTAACAACCATCTTACATTTATGGAAAAGGAGATCCCAACAGAAGGGAAAGGGCACAATCATGCCCTCCATATTTCCATAAAATGTATGGACTACACCCTGGCCCGAGTACTAATAGACAATGGATCCTCCTTCAAAATTATGCCCAAATATACTTTAGAGCAGTTGCCTTACAACAAAAACCACCTAAAGACTAGCTCTACTATAGTGAAGCCATTTAACGACTCTAAAAGGGAAATCATGGGGGAAATCGAGATACTTGTGAAAATTGGATCATTCTCGTTTCAGATATCCTTTCAAGTGATGGACATCAAGTCAACATATAGTTTTTTTGTTAGGAAGCATTCAGCAACGGCAACACTCTCCTCCCTACATCAAAATTGAAGTTCATAGTGGATGATAAGTTGATAATTGTTTCCGGCGAAAAAGACAATTTGGTTAGTTGCCCTAAGCCTTCAAGGTATAGCGAGGCAGCTGAAGAGGCACTAGAGATGTCTTTTCGGTCTTTGGAAATTGTCAGTACCGCCTATATAGAAACAAAGCCCAAAAGAGAAAAGACCACCAATGCAATGGCTACGACAGCTAGAATCATGATGGAAAAAGGGTACAAGCTGAGGCAATGATTGGGAAAGAATTCTAAAGGAATGGTTGATAAGTCATTTTAGACACCTTACAAGGTCTTAAAATGGGCACAATTAAATATGTTTTATAACTAGGGAACTCATATTAGCTAAGATTCATATTACTGGCCTAGAAATAGGAAAAATATAAATTTATGTTAATATGAGGATATTAGCTAATAAAATGTTCATCATAATTGTGCAGGTCACAATAGGAGTCTCAGACCAGCCGAGATCGACTTCAAACTGAAGCTCGAACCTGACTCCTAGCTGGCCCCGACTCTGAACCAAAGGAATCGGTCTAGTTCAAAAATTAAGATCGGCTCCAACAAAAGCTGACACGGCGCATCAAGGAAACCAAGAGTCTCAAGGAAGCTAATAGTAGCTATAGGTGGTTATTAGAAGTTTCTAGAAAGATAGGTTAGAAGCTTCTGGAAACTTCTCTATAGCTTCTCTTAGAAGATTTTAAGAAACTTCCACTAGAAGCTAGGTCCTTGTATAAAAGAGAAATGCACGTCACAATTAAGGGAGTTGATACACACTCCATTTTACGATTCTGCAATTCCTCTTCCTCATTCTCACTCCATTGTTTGGTAGTGCACGGTACCTCAATGACGCTTGGTTGATCGAGTGAGCGTAGGTCAAGGTTCAAGCTGAGCTAAATTGCCAAAGATGACTGACCAGGAGGGATGAATTCGTTCATCTTCATGGCATGCTCTAGAGGGTACTGCCTCTCATGTCCCTTGGTCTTCTTAAGCTAAACCACCACAGTTTCATCCATGGCGATCGTCATGGGGAACTGAGTTTGTGTTTTCATCCATTTCATGTATCAACCCCTATATTGATAACTTGTTTCATCAATAAATAGTGATGTTTTCATATTCTCTCTATGCGTAATTCCTGTCATATTGAACTACTTTGTACACCATGCTTGCAAGAGGAACAGTAGTAGATAATGTTAGATTAGGCCGATTGGAACCCGATCTAATAACAAGTTAGGTAATCGTTAAGAGAACCTTAAATCAACCAAGAGCATAATCCCTGCTTCCTCGAGGCAGCGATCGTGTATGCCCTCAATAAGCAACGGACGAATGTTCGACAATCGTCGTAAGACTTAGGTTGGTTTGTAATTGTATACAAATCATTAGAAATCGGAACCGGTTGTTGATGAACCTGTTAATTGATATAGTAATTGTTCATAGTTTAGATTGTTATTATTTTCATAGAATAGTTTACTTTCTTCATTGAAGTTACGCACAAACCCCCACTTTTTTATGTTTCTATATGTCCATGTCCGCGTCCGAGTCTGTTTGACTCTGTCTCTAGCCGAGGTCAGATGTGTCCGAATCTATCCAACTCCATCTACCTCTGGTCGAGATTTTTTGCATCATTTTCCCTTCAAGTTCATTCTTAGCTTAGACAATATCGACATGCTTGTGCCAAGACCATGTCGTACATACCTTTGCCGAGAGTGAGTCGGCATTCTACAGTGTTTTCCGTATGAATTTCTAATCTTGCATTAGTTACAACTAAATACACTATGTCCTTGAGAGATTCGACCTAAGGTTAGCTATGCTATAGTTAGCTTTAGTTTTTATTTGACAAAAGCCACCATGACAGAAAGTGTTATCAACGGTGCAACCTATCCAATTGCTAAGAAACCTTAGGCGACAGGGGATGGGATTCAAGCCAAATCTCAGAGGAGCTGCTAAAGAGTTAAGAGTAAGGAGCTTGAAGATCATCAAAAGCCTATACGAAATCTTCATCAATGGTGGGTTTGTCAATCAAATGGAGGAACATGCTAAAGATCGAGAGGACAATCCCTAGAATGACTTTGTGTACCCTCATCATTCTAAGAAAGATGACAACAATTGGACACTTGCAGAGCTTCTTGAAATTTTAATATTTTAGTCCAAGTAATAGTTTCTAATGTGATTTCCTAAAATGCATGTATAATGCTTTCGAATCATGAATGAAATGAATCTTTTCAATTCCCATTTTTCTATCCTTTATCATCCCAAACTTCTTTTCTCATCCATTGCATACCCAATATGCAAAAATAAAAATGAACAACCCAAAAATAAAACTATTATCAGTCCATGTTGTGATCTTGAGAGTCTCATCCATCAGGCCGACGAGGAGGAAGCTGACTTGGAATCCCCGATTGAGTTTAAAAAGTTGGTAAAGTTTGAAGATAAGATAATTCAACCCCACAAAGAAGGAATTGAAGTGATCAATTTGGGAGATGAAGACAACTTAAAAGAAGTCAAGATCGGCAAAACCATGACGATGGACACTAACGAAAAGATGATCCGCCTTTTGGTCGAATATATGGATGGTTTCGCTTGGACCTACCAAGATATGCCCGATTTAGATTCAGAAATTATGGAGCACATATTACTTGCATATCTTGAATGCTACCCGATTAAGCAGAAGCTAGCAAGAATGAAACCAGAAGTTTCCCTGAAAAGCAAGGAAGAAGTCCATAAGCAGTTGGAAGCAAGCTTCTTAGCAGTGGTAAAGTACCCTAGTAGGTGGCCAACATAGTATCAGTCCCAAAGAAGGATGGGAAGGTAAGAATGTGCGTTGAGTATCAAGATCTAAACTAGACTAAAACACCGCTCGACATGCATATTTCTCCTTCATGGATGGTTCTTTTGGATATAACCAAATCAAAATGGCCCTAAAAGATATGAAAAAAATCACCTTCATCACTGCATGGGGAACATTTTGCTATAAAGTAATGTTATTCAGTCTAAAAACGTAGGGGTGACCTATCAACAAACTGTGGTGGCTTTATTCTAGGATATAATGCACAAGGAAATTGAAGTATACATGGATGATATGATTGTCAAATATAAGACGGAAGAAACACACCTTAACGACTTGCAAAAATGGTTTGAAAGATTAAGGAAATATAAACTTCGTTTGAACCCAACCAAGTGCACATTCGGTGTACAATTAGGAAAACTACTATGCTTCGTTGTCAATAAAAGAGGGATCAAGATTGACCCTGATAAAATAGGAGCAATCCAAGAAATTCCAGTACCCAAGACTAAAAAAGGAGTTAGGGGATTTTGGGCAGGCTTAAATACATTGCAAGATTCATGTCCTAGCTAACCGCCACTTGTGCTATAATCTTTAAGATACTACATAAAAACCAAAAGGCCGAATGGAACAAAAATTTTCAAGCAGCCTTTGAAAAAATCAAAGAGTACCTGCTAGAGCCTCCCATCCTCATACCATTGGTACTAAGACTGCCTCTTATAATGTATCTGATTGTGTTGGAAGAGCCCATGGGTTGTGTGTTAGGACAACATGATGAGTCGGGGGAGAAAGAGAATGCAATTTTTTACCTTAGCAAGAAATTCAATGACTACAAAGTAAAATATTATCCATTAGAAAAAACATGTTGTGCTTTAGTGTAGGCTGCTAGGTGACTGAGGCAATACATGTTGGCTCACACTACTTGGTTGATATCCAAAATGAATCCAAACAAGTATGTGTTTGAGAAGCTGGCCTTGATCGAGAGGATAGCTCGTTGGCAAGTAGCATTGATTGAATATGATATTATTCACATAACTCAAAAGGCAATAAAAGGGAGTGTCTTGGTAGAATATTTGGCCCATAATCTCTTAGCAGTCGATGGGGCAAGAATTCTCGAATTAGGACATAATGGCTGTCCTCAAAGACCAAGAAGATGAGGAGAAATGGAAGATGTTATTTGATGGAGCCTCCAACTCACTTGGACAGGGTATTGGTGTAGTACTCATATCCCTGATAGCGTAAGATTTAGTTGTTATTTCTACTATCAAAATACTAGATTTCCTATGTTATGGGTAGCATAGGGGCAACCTAAGTCGAATATCTTAAGGACACTTGGTTCTAGTGTGATCTAGTGTAAATGGCTAAAAAGGTGCAAGTCTAGATGTGCAAAATGTGGACGCAGATAAGCTAAGTATTATGAGGGGGTTTTAGCAAAGGAAAGTAAAGTTTGCAGAAAGTAAAGGATTAACTATGAAAGTAAAAAGCTACCTATGATTACTACAATTACAAAAACATATATTTATCATAGCATTATCCAAGTTATCAATTAGCTGGTTTTAGTTTCGGTTCCTACTATGCAAGTAATTTCTCACCAACCCAAAATCCTAAGACAATCGCCTAATATTCGTCTGTTGCCTATTGAGGGCTTACACAATCGCGACCTTGAGTTTGGCAGGGATTGCACCCATGGATGATGTAGGTTCTCTATTGATTACCTATAATGTTGTTAGAGTAGTTTTGATCAGCCCCTAAACTAACATATTCTATTCCTACCATGCACAATCATGACCCAAGCAAGAATAAATTAAGCTAATAGAAATTACAACATAGAAGTAAAGAGACTCTAACTCATTCATTGATTAACCAATATAGTGACACATGAAAAAGTGTATGACTCGTGGAATGTGGACTTAACTTCCCACGACGATTGCCAGTGGTTGCTACAACATCAACCGAAGAAGAACAGAGAGCATGAGAGGTGGTACCTTCTAGAGCATGCTGTGAAGATAGAAGAATCTATCACTCTTTGTCATTCTATCTCTAGTAACTTTGCTCAGCTCGAACTCTGTCTTACGCCTACTCAATTGACTGAGCGTCAATGAAGCACCATTGAACATTGAGGAGTGAAACGCGAACGAAGGTGTGTGCAACGGTGTATGAGTACGTAAGTGTGTTGTGTGTCACTCTCTATGGATATGGCTATGGCTAACCGATGAACTTAGCTATACGTCCCTATTTATACATGCATCGACTAAATAACTCTATAATAGAAATAACTAAACTAACTGCTTGACATAACAAAAATAACGAAATTAACAAGTATCTAACTAATTACTTAAATGATCACATGCTAATTTACAATTGTCCACATGCTTGAAATTGCCAAAGTGGAATCGATCCTTGATGCCATGATGGATCCGGACGGATGGGAGTCGACATTTAAACTGAGGTCGGCATCTGGTTTGAAGTTGGCTTCATCCGGTTCGAGACGGTTCTAGCCTCAACTGGGATGACTTCATCTCTAGAGTCGGCTTCATCAGGTCAGGGATGGTCTTGGCCTCAGCCAGGATGACTACCTCTAGCCCAGACGGAGTCAGCTTGAAGAGGTTTCATCTAGCCTGGACGACTTCCTCTAGCTGAGTTCATTTCGTCTAAACTCCATTTTAACCTGCAAAACAAGACTACTCTTTTTGTTAGCTAAAATTAGCAAATTAGCCTAAATTTGTATTTTCCCTATTTTATCCTTGGAAATCTGAATCTTAGTCATTTCATGATTCTTAACTACAATTTAGAGTCTATTCTACCAATCTTAAGACCTTGTAAGGTGTCTAAAATAGAAATTATTAATCCCCAAATGACCACTACTTCCCTTTCACAGCAAGATTGGGATTTAATTGTACAAATAACATGGTTGAGTATAAGCCCTGCGCCATAGGGATCACAATGGCCATAGAATATCAAGTGAAGATTCATGAGGTCTATGGAGATTCTACATTAGTCATCCACTAACTCCGAGGTGGTTGGGAGGCGCAAGATGCAAAATTAATTCCCTATCACTCTTACATTAAGGAACTAGCTGAGCATTTTAAGAAATTCATGTTCCATCACGTCGTTTGAGAGGAGAACCAAATGGTCGATGCTTTGGCCATCTTATCATCCATGTTTGAAATAAGCCCAGAAAAGGAAACACTCATATTGCAAATAAGGCACCAAATCGTACCCCCTTACTGTCAAGAAGTGAAAGAGGAAGTTGACCAGAAACCATGGTACTTTGATATCTTGCGTTATATAAAAACAAAAAGAATCCAACCGACATCTTAGAAAACAACATAAGAATGCTAAGGAGACTAGCAATGAGTGTTCTCCTAGATAGAGAAGTGCTCTACAAAAGGAACTTTGATATGACACTACTTTGTTGTGTTAATGCTCAAGAGGCCAAGGAATAAGTAAAGAGGGGGAAATTGTAGACACCCAATTTTGTCCCTTTCCAAAAAAATGAAAAAAATAAAAATAGAGGATTAGCGTGATAAGGAAGCTTCACTTTTCTGAAAAGCAGACACCAACCCCTATTGTAGCGTGACTTCACCCCTAACACAAGGTCAAGGATCAGAAGAATGGTCATGTCGATTAATGAGGGAGATCTCCTTCAAGATTTAGAACTAGGAAATTCCCTCTATAAAAGGGGAACGAATGTTCAACGAAAGGGGTAAAAAAAAAGATCAAGGAAAATAGAAGGAGAAATGTTGAGAGATCCCTAAGGAAATTTTGTTAGAAAGGAGAAAGGAAAGGAATTTAACATAATTCCCAGATAGCCGAAAAGAAGAAAAAGACATATTGTCTGAAGGAGTAGAATCTTCGTAGCAACAATAGAGCAACCAAATAGGTAAACCCTTATCCCAACCAATCTGTCTTTAGTTGTACATTGATACCCAATCAATAATAGGTTTCATCAGAATCTTAGCGAACTTCAAACCAACATACACTCCTACCTAGCTAGCCGACTCCTAGTCGGCCTTACCTTTTGCTTTGTATCTACCGATACCTAGTTGGCCTTAACTACTTACAGAACAAGCAAACGTCCCTTTAGGTATCCCCTAGCTAGAACTACGTAAACTTTGAATTCTCCATTGCATTAGGAGATACGTAGGAGCAAGAGACAATTATTGTCAAGTTCAAAAACCCCAAAAAATACATCTCTCCCTCCCCATAATAAATTTCATCTTTGTTTGTGCTTGAAAGGTAAAAAAAATAATTTAGAAGTCATAATAATTTCATGTGTCCAATTAAGGTAATCATCTTAGGACGGACGTCGTAGGGTACTAATACCTTCCCTATGCATAATGAACTCCGAAGCCTAAAATTTGTTCTCGTAGACCAGTCTTATCCCATCCTAGGTTTTTTGGCATTTTCCTTAAAGATATTGGTGGTGACTCCTAATTCTGTATTCTTTTCCCAAAAGGAACTCAAATTCTAAAAATCAATTTTTCACTGACTTTGTCGCAGCAACGATTGCGATAGACACCCATCTGAGCAGTCCCTTCCATTTTCACATATTTATCTATTATCCTAGTCTTACTTTGGATGCACAAGCTCTTTGGACGCTCATTTGGGTACTACTTTCCACTTTAATGTGATCACTTGTTGTTCTAGCCTCTCTTTAGATGCCCATCTGGGTAGTCTCTTCCATTTTCATGTATTTATTTGTTGTCACCGTCCTCCTTTGGACGTAGAGACTCTGTGGACGCCAATTTGGGTAGTTTCTTCCACTTTCACCAATTTATTTATTATCCTAACCTTTCTTTGGACGTAAGGACTCTTTGTACGCTTATCGAGACAATCCTCTCTTAAATGTTGCAGCCTGGCTTTGGACACATAAGCTCTATGGATGCCTATATGAGCAATCCCTTCCACTTTCACATGATCACTTGTTGTTCCAATCCTGTTTTGGACACAAAGGCTCTTTCAACGCCCATCTAGGCAGTCCCTTACACTTCCACGTAAATACCTATTGTTGCAACCCTACGTTGGATGTAGAGATTCTTTGGATGCCCATTTGGGAAATCCCTACCATTTTCATGTATTTATTTACTGTCTCAACCTTGCTTTGGTGCACAGACTCTTTAAACGCCTATCTTGGTAATCCCTTCCACTTTCACGTATTTATCTATTGTCTTAGCCTTGCTTTGGACGCAAAGGCTTTAGACACACATCTGAACAATCCATCTATTTTCATTTATTTACTTAATTATTGCAGTCTTACTTCAGATGCACGGGCTCTTTGGATATCCATTTAAGCAGTTCTTTCCATTTTCATATATTTATCTATTCTTCCAGTCCTACTTTTGACGTAGAGGCTCTTTGGATGCTTATCTAGGTAATTCCTTCCATTTTCACATATTTATCTATTATCTCAACCTTGCTTTAAACGCATAGGCTCTTTGAATGCCCATTTGGATAGTCCCTTCCACTTTCACGTATTTATTTGTTGTCTTAGTCATGTTTTGGTCGCAAAGGCTCTTTGGACGCCCATCTAGGCAGTTCCCTCTATTTCCATTCATTTACTTAATTGTTCCAGCCTTGCTTTGAACACATAGCCTCTTTTGACACTAGTCTAGGCAATCCCTTCCATTTTTACGTATTTATCTGCTTTCCTAACCTTGCTTTGGACGCCCATTTGGGCAATCCTTTCCACTTTCACGTGATAACTTGTTGTTCCAACCTCTTTTTGGATGCACAGACTCTTTGGAAACCCATCTAGGTAGTCCCTTCCACTTTCACATATTTATATGTTGTCTCTTTGGATGCCCGTATGGGAAGTCCCCTCTATTTCTATTTATTTACTTAAGTGTTGCAACCTTACTTTAGATGCATAAGCTCTTTAGACACCCATTTGGGCAGTCCCTTCCACTTTCACGAGATCACTTGTTCTAGCCCTACTTTTGATGTAAAAGCCCTTTGGACACCTATCTAGGAAGTCCCTTATATTTCCAATTAATTACTTGTTGTCTCAGCCTCCACTTTCACGTAATTACCCATTGTTCTAGTCCTGCTTTGGATGTAAAGGCTCTTTGAAAACCTATCTAGACAGACCCTTCTATTTTCACATATTTATCTATTATTCTAGCCTTACTTTAGATGCAGACTCTTTGGATGTCCATCTGGGCAGTCCTTTCCACTTTCACATGATCACCAGTTGTTCTAGCCTCTCTTTAGAGGCACAGGGTCTTTTGATGTCCATCTGAGCAATCCCTTCTAGTTTTACGTATTTAATTGTTGTCACAGCCTTCCTTTAGATGTAGAGACTCTTTGGACGCACATTTGGGCAATTGCCTTTATTTTCATTTATTTACTTAAATGTTGCAACCTTTCTTTGGATATAGAGGCTCTTTGGATGCCTATTTGGACAATCTCTTCCACTTTCATGTGATCACTTGTTGTTCTCGCCCTACTTTGGACGTAAAGGCTCTTTGGATGCCCATTTAGGTAGTCCCTTACACTTTCACATAATTACCCATTGTTCCAAACCCACGTTGGACGCAGAGACTTTTTGGATGCCTATCTGGGCAATTCCTTCCATTTTGACGTATTTATATACTTTCCCAACCTTGCTTTGGATGCCCATATGGGCAATCCCTTCCACTTTCACGTATTTATTTGTTGTCTTAGCCTTGCTTTGGATACAAAGGCTTTTTGGATGCCCATATGGGTAGTCTCTTCCTTTTTCATTTATTTACTTTAGTGTTGCAACATTGCTTTAAGCACACAGGCTCTTTGGATGCTCATTTGGACAGTCCTTTCCAGTTTTACATATTTATCTATTGGTTTAGCCTTGCTTTTGACACATAGCCTCTTTGGACGCCCATCTTGATAGTCCCTTCTATTTTCATTTATTTTATTAATTGTTGCAGCCTTGCTTTAGTCGTAGAGCCTCTTTGAACATCCATCTAGACAGTCCCATCCATTTCCATCCATCTAGATAATCCCTTCCATATCCATCCATCTACACTGTTCTAGTCTTACTTTGGGCCCAGAGACTCTTTGGACACCCATCTGGGAAGTTCCCTCCATTTCCATTTATTTATTTGTCAATGCTCTAACCTTGCTTTCGATGCAGAGGTCCTCTAGACACTCATGTAGACAATCCCTTTCTATTGCATTTATTTACTTGTTGATTTATCATCTCTTTGGATGTTGAGGTTCTTTGGTCGCTCATCTGGGTAATCTCATTCCATTTCATTTATTTACTTGCTAATCTAGCTTCTTTTTGGACGTTGGGGTCCTTTAGGCACCCATCTGGGTAGTCCACTTCTTTTCTATTTATTTACTTGTTGATCTATCATCTCTTTGGACGCTGAGGTTCTTTGGACGCTCATCTAAACAATCTCTTTCCATTCTAGTTATTTACTTAGTGTTCCAGCCCTCTTTCGGCACAATCCCCTTTAGACGCAGTTTCCTTTAGACAGAGTCCCCTTTGGACACACCTCGTTTAGACGCTCTCTTGGCACGCTCCAAATGTCCATTTTCTAACTTTCAATTCTTAACCATTCTAGATGCACTTCTTGGTTGATCATGATACAATTCTTTCAAAATAAAGATCCCTTTTAAAGATTTTCAAATAAAAAAATTATTAATAATTATTTTAGATACACTTCTTGTTTGGTTATTAAAGCCAAAAATTATGAATAAATCTTTGATAATTATCATTTTGAATGCACTTCCTATTTGGTGTTACAAAACCTATGAAGTCTGACAACAGTCATTTGGGATGCACATCTTGTTTGACTATCCTCTTTTAGAAGATAAAAAGATAAAAATCTCAAAGATTTAATAAAAGTCAAAATCAAACACACAAATATTCTATATCCCAAAGAACTACATAACTTTGATTTCTTCATTTCACCTGAAAATATGTAGGAGTAAGGAACCCTTTTGTCAAGTCAGAATACTAAAAAATAATAAACATTCATTATGTAATAATAAATATAATCTATTGTAGTAGTTTATGTGTTTTAAAATGAGATAAATACTTTAAAAATCATAAATAATTAGCTTAACTAATTAAAGATAATAGTTTATAACTGACATTGTAAGATGCTAATATCCGCTCCATATGTATGAATTCCCGAATTTAAGATCTAGTTCTATTGATCATCATTTTTTTTAAAAAAATTTTTCAGTATTTTTTTTAATACATTAATAATAACTTCATCTCTATTTCATCCATTTTCATTCCATTTATTTCTTTTTTTTTTTTTAAGTTCTTCGTCTTCATCCTCGTTGCGACACTCCCCTTCCCGCTCTTGCTTCTGCTTTTTCTGTTCTTCTTCTACGACCTTTCCTCACCTTTGTTTTTAATTTGTATTTTTTAATTGTTTTTTTATTTCAAAGCTACGTGAGAGTAACTTATAACTCAGCAAAAAAAAATTATTTTAAATGGATATCGCTTGGTTGTCTCAATTGCACGAGGATTCATTTATATTTTTTATTTTTAAAACCGTTCTTGTTATTCAACCAGCAAAAGTACGGATTGTATTAATAAAATAATAATTAAATAATGTAAAATAAATATATAATTATAATTATAATTATAAATTATAAATATATTTAAAATTATTGACTCAAATTAATTTTAACCAATTTTAATTAATTTTCATCAATTTTAATCTAATTTAACCTGTTTTTACCAGTTTTAAAATAATTCATTTTATTTACCACTAACAAACCGATTGTCAAATCAACTCTCTGTCAAAAAGGTGTACAAATAAGTATAACTCTAGAGGAGTAGCGAATGCTTTTACATAGGGTGGTCCACATAACTTTTGGATAAATGATGGGACCATATTTAATGTTTATGACTGGTTGTAGTCAGCTTTTCTTGCTCCACCATCACACCATGTAATTCTGGCACAATTATTGAAAAAAAGAATCACGTGATTCGCGTGTCCGATCGAAGATATCTTTTGGTAAGTACCGGCAGAATAATAGTTTCCAAACAATAGGATAGTAACATCATACTTAGAAATCGTAAACGTCGGGGTGAATAAGGATAGAAAAAAGAAAAATAGAAACAGAAAACAAGATTTAAGTGAGAAAAATACGAAGAATATGATGTAGAAATAAAATGGAAGAGAGAATGACTAATTACCCTAATTTTTAGTAGTTGTAAAATATTTAAAAATTATTTTGCACGTTTTAAAAGTAACAAGATTTAACTGAGCAAAGACTCAAAATACAAGTTTAGAGATTTTGCTAAAATTGAAAATCATAGAGGAGTGACTTAGTAATTACCGATTAATTTAACTACGTATTCTAGTTAACTAAAAAAAAAACATGTTAATTAATATTTAACCTTGTCTTCCATTTGAATTAAAATGTAAAATAATTTCTACATTTAAAATTCAGGTGAATTAAATATGGGAATGTATTAATCACTCTTTATTAACCAATGCTACATTTATCGAAGCAGTACAATGTTTAGTCTTTAAGCAATATCTTGAATTTGAATTTTATAAA
The DNA here is from genome assembly GCA_025330945.1 of Mucuna pruriens. NCBI lineage: Eukaryota > Viridiplantae > Streptophyta > Magnoliopsida > Fabales > Fabaceae > Mucuna > Mucuna pruriens. Next base: position 284,023 of record JAENHJ010000543.1, read on the forward strand.
TAAAAAAATATAATTAGAAAGAAGATTCTGCCAAAAATAATTAATCATGTTTTTGACAAAAATTAATTATTTATAAAATTGATAAATGTTTCGTATCATAGTGAGCCAAAAAAGAATTTATCAAAATTTTTCATGAAAATGTAGATATATATATTAGAAAAACTTCCGTAAAAAAATCCACTTATTCCTGATCTATAAATTTTTATAATTTTATCACATTTTTTAATTTAAGTCCTCGTGTTTTAAATTTTGTTTTGACAGTTTTTATAATTTTAAAATTATTCAAATATGTTTTTAATTTTTTGTTTTGATTTTTATAAAATTATTTTTTAAATAGTCCTTGTAAAATTTGTTTATTTCATTTTAGTTCTTATTATTTTTTTTAGTCTTGGTAATATATCTATTTTTTTACTCCTTATAATAGTTTGTTTATTTTGAGATAGTTCATTTTTAAAAAAAATATTCACATATTATAAGAAAAAAAATAATGTATTACATAAACTAAAAGAAAATAACAAGAACCCAAATAAAAATATTTTTTTACGAAAACTATTTTAAATTTTATAAAAATTAAAACAATATATTACATAAATAAAATATATATTTTAACCTTTAAAAATTTATAACTAAATACTTAAAACAAACATTTTAAAGATAGTTGACGTCACATTATAAAAAAAAAATTGTTGACGTAACTTTTCATATAGTTATTAACTTCTATTTTTTTCTCTATTTTTTTTTTTGTTTTTCACAAAATTTATATCATTGAAAATATTTATCTTCGGAATATATCATTTAACAAAAAGGGTATAAATTCTATAATTTTTGGATAAAATTAAAATTATATTATTTAGACTTAGTTGTATTTTTAATTTTCTAGATATTACATGTGTACGATTTTAATTTCTCTAGTTTTAATCGCATGAATTAAATCTAATTTATAATGAAATTTTTTCATATACAATCAGCCATTTTTTTTTATGAAGAGTCTTGAGATGCTAAATGTTGACATTAGTACGAGATAAAAAAAAACTCTTAAAATGATAAAAAAATATTAATAAGGTTTAATACTTTAAATTTATTTTTAAACTACTAAATCAAATATATTATTAATAAAATATATGTATATATATCTTCTAGCTATTAAATAATATAGACCCTTTATACTTAATATAAATGTAAAATATATATTTATATTTATAGTTATAGTTATAGTTATGTTTATATCTATATTAAATACATATTATTTATAAGTACAAGGAATATATAATATAAATTTTATATATTTATTAAAATATATTTGGTTTAATAATTTAAGAATGAGATTTGAAGAATTAAATCGTGAAATCGAGTCACAACTGTACCATTTTATTAATATTTTCCCTTTGTTTGCGTCTTACTAACTTTTATAGTACAATTAAGTCAATTATTTAAATAGGGAAGCATAAATTGATAATTTTGTAACTGTAACAGGTTTAGAACGTAGTACTGGGATTGCCATAAGCCATTTTTGAATCCATATTTCAGCCACGACAAGACCCATCCATATTGGAAATTGCTTCCAGCTTCGATTGTCAGTTTTAGCTATTATTCTTTCTCTTTTTGAACAGTAGCCCTTGGAGGTTAAAACCCCTAGTAGTTAACAAAGGTTCAATAACCTTATTTTTTAAGGATGTATAGTTACAAAATTTAAATTTATAAAAATTGAATTAATATTTTTTAATTTAAAGACTAAATTAAAACTTTGATACAATTTATTTTTATATTATAAATTAAAATACATAATTTACAAAGTCAAACTATCATTCTCAATTAGACATCTTCATTATCGTTTTTTCTTTTGGAAATGCATTTTATGTACTATCTCTGCAATTAGTAAAAAAAAAATATATTAATTATTTCAAATTATTTTTATTTTATTTTTGTTTGTATAATTTATCATTTTAACTACTTATCTTTTTTAATTTATATTCTTTTATTTTTATATTTAACTTGAATTTAATAGGTTTTTTTTTCTTAAAAGAAATAGTCAATAGTTAAAAATAATCTTATATTATAATTTAATTTTTTATTATAAATATAAAATATAATTTATATATTAAAATTTTAATTATAATTAATTTATATATTAAACATATTTATTTATTATAAATATTAACATATAAAGTAAACATTCATACTGTGCAATACAAACTAAAACACTAATTATAGAGATTTATTTATTAATTTAATCCTTTTTATTATATTGAGTTTTATTAATATAACTATTACATTGAAAGACGGATGAGATAATTTAAATTAATAAAATAACATATATTTTTAAATACATAATATTTTGTATTTTATGGTATAGTTAATTTTAGAGTGAATCACTAATTTAATTCTTAAAATTGTAATGATATCTGAAATTGACCTCTTAAATTAATAAAATAGTAAAAAAGTCTCTCTTGTATATTATTATTCAATTTAGTATATGAAATTACAATATACAATCATATTGGTCCCTAAAATAAATAAAATATTAAAATTATCATTGAATCAATTTAAATTTAAAAATATATTCATCGATCAAATTGGTCCAAAAAAAAGGTTAGTTTCACTTTTTGACTCAACATTTAAAATTTTGTAATTTTTTTTTTTTTTTTTTGTATATTTTGACCCCTCAACTTATACACTTACTTAATTTACGAATTTTATATAAGAAAATAAATTCAATGACTAATTTGAGGTAAAATATAAAATTAATAATTTTTAGTTTTAGATATTAATTTGATTGATCATTAAAATTTTAAGGACTAAGTTGGTTTATAATTACAATTTCAATGACCATTCTAACATTTTATTTATTTTAAAAATTAATTTGATCATCCATTACAATTTTAAGAACTAAATTAAATAATAATATACAATTTGAGAAACTATTTCATTATTTTATTAATTTTAGGGATCAATTTAACCGACCATTATAATTTCATGAATTAAATTAGTAATTTACTCTTAATTTTATTATTTTTGAATATTAGTATAATTTTACCTCTTGAACTATTTGGCAAAAAAATATATGTATGTATGTGTGTATGTAGTGATCCACACTCTCATTGCCTAATGGCTTTGCTCTTAATCAAATGGAAAAACTTTTTTATTGAAAGATTTATTTACTTTTTTTTGGTTAAATATGTTTTTTAGTTCCTATAAATATAAGTGATTTTTTATTTTATTTCCTGTATATTTATTTTATCAATTTTCATCTCTCTAAAATCTAAATTTTTAGTTTTGGTCCTTATTATTATGTAATACTTGTTAGTTACATATACCTTTAAATAAATGTCAAGTGACCATCCTAGATTATATATACTAGTATATGTGGTATCATGTTTCAAAACAAAATTTAAATCTTTAAAATAAATGTTATTTATCTATTTTAAAATGAAAATTATGGACAAAAATAGATATTTTGAAGTTTAGAGGGATGAAAATCAAATAAAATATTTATAGAAAAAAAAAACCAAAATTTACTTATTTTATTACAAACACTTAAAAACAAAACTCGTTTATTTTACGGGACCTAATAACATATTTAAGTCTTTATTTTTTACTTATTATACTTTTGATTCCTCTAGCTTGAATTTTGTATGATTTTAGTCTTTTAAATTATTTTTGAATTAATAAACTTTCTCTAATTTTAAAAATAAAACATAGTTAGATCACTGTGGACTTCTTTCTATTTAAAATACTCAAGTTATTATTTTATCATAATATTTAGAGGTTTATGATGAAATTTGGATATAAAATAATTTTAAAAATTGTAAAGTAAGAAATTTACACTTTGAGAGTTGAAAGTTTTGGAAAAAAAATGATGGAGGATGTTTTACTAAGAGAATTATATAATGTTTATAAAATTAAACAAAAGATCAACGCATTATACTTATATTAATCTTAATTTTTAAATAAAATAATTTAATTTTATTAATATTTTATATCAAACTCATTACAAATATAACAATAAAAACCAGACTTTCTATTAGGAGATTCTCCACCACACATCATATTGTCGGTGATTAGTCGAACGGACATAATTGCCTACAGGCAATTTAGTAAATGTACTGTCCCTATTTCTGAACGTGTTCCTTTTCTTTTTGTAATAATTTTAATTAAATATTTCTTTTCATTTTCTCCATCTTTCATTCATATATTTTTTTCTACTTTTCTTTCATTTTTCCTCACTGACTGTTACCTCACTAACTAGAGAAGTAAAAATTTTGTAATTATTATATTTAGATATATTTTTATCTATTTTTTTATTTTTAATTATATTATTTATTTATCTTTTTGCAAAATTACCTGTTTCCATCTTTTGCAGCATTGATGGCGAGACAACTCCATTCATTAATGCGGAGCCCACCCCGCACCTACCCCCACCTGCAACCATGAATTTTGGACCTTGCTGTATAATAAATGTGTCCAGATTCTGAATAAATAACACGTTTTTATAATTCATGTTGATGATGCGACAGTTATCCACCTGGGTAGTTGATTTATTACGCGTATCCGAACATCCACAGACGGTTTTGAACTTTTATGGCTATGGAACATTCATCGTGTCGATGATGCCAAGGTCCCCGGTAGTTGATTTATAAATATTATGCTTAAATTTAATTTAAATTAAATAAATTAGAACATGTTTAAAAATAATTTTATTTAAAATATAAAATATGAAATAAAATAGTTAAATATGTAATAATTACCATGTATATTTTGTCATATCATTTAAATTATAAATCATGTTTTAGAACTTAAATTTTATTTTGATTTAAATTTGTATTTAATTAATTATATAGATAAAACTATCTATTCATGATATTTCTTGTTTCTTTTTCTTCACTTTCTTACTTAACCTAACAAATGAAATCAAATTACTTTATATTATTCTTTTTTTATTTTATCAATCTAAATAATACAATTTTTTATTCAAAAATTGCTTTATTTAATATCATTTTTTTCCCTTCAATTTCACTTTCTGTGTTAAGCTTTTCTTTTTTATTTTTCGGACGCCTCAGCTTTAATCGTAGTTGGTCGCTCCTCATGTCTATGTGTACGGTCTGCTCCGCAAAACAACCCACACCCATTTATGTGTCATACACCGAACCTCTTTTTTTTATTATTATTATTATTATTATTATTATTATTATTAAAAGAATAAATTATGTGATTGGTGATTGCTGCTGGAGCTTGAAATGTTACTGTGTTTGACTATGACACGTACTAACCACTCAGGAGTCACTTCTATCATTTATCATCTTATTTTAAGATATTTTCAAGCACGTCTTGGAATTTAAAAACTAGCTTCACCTAGAGGAGATAGTTAAGTCTTTATTTATCTCAAATATTTGTCAAAAATTATCATTATTTATCTCAACAATTTTATTTTAAAACATTAAATTAAAAAATGTTTATTAGAAATGAAAACATTATCCTTCTCCCGCTTTTTGATTTTGAAGGGGTAATTTTTTGTCAAAATTATTCAAGGGAATGGATTTTTTTTTAAAATATTCAAATTAGGGTAAGTCATATTTCATAAACACCATTTTGGTCATTGAAGTCGTATTTTCTTTTACGATTTTTAAATTTATTATCTTTTAAAATTTTCTAAAGAAGTTGTAAAAGTAAATATGACCTTACTAATTTGTTTTTTTTTTTTTCAAAATTCCCGGATTCAATTACGACTTAAATTATTTTAAAATTTTTAAATAAAAATAAACCAAATTCTAAATATTATTTTTTAGAAGACGGGGAAGTATATACAATTCTTATATTTTTATTTTTAAATTTAGTTTTTAATTTTTAAATAATTTTTATTTTAGTTAATTTAAATATTTAGGTTTTATTATTTTAATTATTTTTAAATTTAGTTTATCATTAGTTTGTAATTTTTTGTTTTTAAAATTACTTTTAGCCAGTAATTTTTAAAACAAAAGAAATTTTTGAATTTTATTTTAACCATACGATTTTAAAGTCGTGGAGTGACGTACAAGTTAAAAGTGATATTTTTATTTTATTTTTTAAATTTAATTTTTAATTTTTAAAACATTTTGAAGTTTTAAATTTAGTTGATAGTATTTTATTTAAATTTTAATATTTAACTTTTATTATTTTAAAAATCTTTTTTTTTGTCATTAGCTTTATTTTTTTAATTAGTACTTTTTAAAACATATAGAATTTTTGTATTTTTATTTAATTGTACGACTTCAAAATCGTGAAGTCATATATTTTAAAGTCGTGGAGTGACGTACAAGTTCAAAGTTGTATTTTTTATTTTATTTTTAAATTTAAGTTTTAATTTTTTAAAACATTTTAAAATTTAAATTAAGTTAATAGTATTTTATTTAAATTTTATTATTTTAAAAGTCTATTATTTTCTCATTAGCTTTATTTTTTTTTAATTAGTACTTTTTAAAACATATAGAGTTTTTGTAATTTTATTTAATTGTACGACTTCAAAATCGTGAAGTCATATATTTTAAAGTCGTGGAGTGACGTACAAGTTCAAAGTCGTATTATTTTATTTTATTTTTAAATTTAAGTTTTAATTTTTTAAAACATTTTAAATTTTAAATTTAATTGATAGTATTTTATTTAAATTTTATTATTTTAAAAGTCTATTATTTTCTCATTAGCTTTATTTTATTTTTAATTGGTACTTTTTAAAACATATAGAATTTTTGTAATTTTATTTAATTGTACGACTTCAAAATCGTGAAGTCATATTTTAAAGTCGTGGAGTGACGTACAAGTTCAAAGTCGTATTTTTTTATTTTATTTTTAAATTTGTTTTAATTTTTTAAAACATTTTAAATTTTAAATTTAGTTGATAGTATTTTATTTAAATTTTATTATTTTAAAGTCTATTATTTTCTCATTAGCTTTATTTTTTATTTTTAATTAATACTTTTTAAAACATATAAAATTTTTGTAATTTTATGTAATTGTACGACTTCAAAATCGTGAAGTCACGTATGATTTTAAATTCTTATTCTACACTTTTTTGAAAATTGTTTTTAATTTTTAAAACATTTTAAGTTTTAAATTTAGTTGGTATTATTTTACTTAAATTTTAACATCTAGCTTTATTATTTCTATTAGTTTTTATTATTAGTTTTTAAATTTTTATTTAAAATTATTCTAAATTTGTAGATTTTAATACAAGAAATTTTTTAACCATGTTACTAGTTGTATAGTTAAAATAATTTAAAAAAGTAAAAACAATAATAACAAATAATGAAAATAATAAAAGCTTAATGTTAAAATTTAAATTTACCAACTAAATTTAAAACTTAAAAATTATTTAAAAAATTAAAAGCTAAATTTAAAAATAAAATAGAGGTGACTTCACGGATTTAAAGTCGTATAGTTAAAGTAAAAAAAAAAGCTGTATATATCTTTCCTACTCCAAAAAAATTGAATATTTAAAATTTAATTTGTTTTTAAATAAAAATAAAATTAATTAAAATCGTACATGAATCACCGACTTTGAGAAAAAAATACTGAAGTTGTGTTCACTTTGCGACTTCTTTAAATATATAAAAATAAATAAATTTAAAAGTTGTAAAAAAGTATATGGCTTCAATAATTGAAGTGTGTTCATGAAACACAACCTTATCCTACTTTTGGACAATTTTTAAAAATCTATCTATTTGAGTAATTTTGAAAAAATTACCCCTTCGAGCTAAAAAAAAAAAAAAAGAAACTCCTTTTCCTCTCTTCCTTTTCACAACCTTACTCTCAAATAGCCCTTTACTAAGAATTTAATAAAATTTAAATGATTTTATAAAATGCGAGATTATAGTTGAAAGAGGAAAATATTTGAGATTTATTCAATTTCAAGTGAAGTTTAGTATTTTGCTTAACTAATTTTGAACAAAAAAATAATCTAATCAATTGAATTTGTAAGATTTTAAATAAAAATGAGAATTTAAAATTTTTAAGAAAAAAGGAACCATATCTGCTAATATTTTAAAAATAATTTTTTTTATCTATCAAAGACAGTATTAGGTTCAATATATAAAATCAGTTATGTATAAATATAATTAATCATTTATAAATTAAATAAACTATATAATTAAATTAATTATTTATGAATTAATTAAATATTTATTTTTAATTGATTAAAATTTATTATATTATATAATTTTGTAAGTATAACGTATAAAAATAACATTATAAATTTAAATATATTAAATATTTTCTATTATATATATATTAAATCTATAAATAGAAATTAAAAATTAAATAATTATATATATGTATAAAAAATATATTTTTATAAACATAATCCATATATCGATTATACAATTTAGTGTGATCAATTTGTTGAATTCAATACAATCGACTGATATATTGTGGATGTATTTTGCATAGTGAAATAAGGATTTAATTATCATTATAAATTTTACTTTTTTTTATTTTATTGTATTAAAGAGTTTTATATACTTTTTTTTTGTTATTTTTAAGCTTTCAAATAATCAAACAAATTTTTTTTGTGTGTGCGTATTTTCACGCTAACAAACCGACCATAAACTAAAAATAAAATAAAATAAGTTAAAAGATGTACGAATGCCTATGTCCAACTTTTTGAGCATCAATTCTAAGCAATTCATCAATACATATAGATGGGACCCACCTAGGGAGGACTGGGTCAAAAATAAATAATGTGAAGGAACTTACTCTCTTTCAGATGTGGTAATTACTCTATTGTACAGCCTATGTCGCAGGCTATTAATAAAGGAATTTATTTAGCTGTTGCTCAGGATTTAGGAAAATTATGATAGAATCTGACTCTCAAAATTAGGGTGTGTGGACTTGTCTTGATTACCTCGCAGACGAGTTGGGTTAGGCAAGGACGGGAAATAACGATAATAGATCATGTTACGTTAAACTTTATAAAATACATGTTTTATAAAATTAAAAGTTTAAGTTTATAAAACCTATTTATTAAATATTCTTTAAGATTTAATTTATCATACTTAAAAGTATAATTTATTCTATTAGTTTATTTAAAAGTTTATTCTATATTAAAACTTTTAAATAAATTAATTAAATTAGTTTTTAAATAATTTAATAAAATTTTTAAAAAATAAGAAAATTTAAATATTTATCATATATTTTATGAGATTAAATAATTTAAATGATTTAAAAAATAAAACTAATTTATTATCTAATAACTCTTGATGATTTGGGAGACTTTTAATAAATGACTTAAAATTTAGTGACGGAATTCGTTTAATGTGAAAATTATCAAAGAATATAAAAATAGTTGAAAGAAACATCTATGAAACCTTTTTAAACCCTAAGAAAGGGCGGTAATTACCCTTAGTAATGTATGGAAAGGTCCTGCCTAAAAAAGTAGTAGACGTATTGTTAAGCATTGGAAAAGCTAGTGGGGTAGCATTGGTAACCTTAATTAAGGGTATATTGAAGTACGAATCCATAAGAGGTTAGGGACTTTTGCAATTTTTGCGTGGTGGAGGGCCTATTTAATTTCATTAAAATGTAAATATATGGTGGTAGTAGGTTTTTTTATTTTTGGTTTTTGTTTTTATCAAGAATTCTCACATGTAATTCTTGATGGGAACTTCTTAAGTTGGAAGGCAATTTCCTCTTCTTCTTTTAGGTCGTGCTCTTGTATTCGAAGTCCAACCTTTTCTCTTTGTATTTGGCGTAGGCCAAGGTGTCACTAACGACAGGGATATCTGCAAAGACACTTCAATGCTCAAGTTAGTGTGGTTGGGGTATGTGTAAGCATGAGACAAATTAAGCATACCTGATGCAAATAGTATATTCTCCTATTTATAGAGATTGACCTCGTTTGTAATAGTGACTCATGCAGCTCGATTCATGGATGTGCTACTTGAAGGTTTCAGCATGTATCTTGGTATGTATCATGCTAAGATGGGCTGAGCTATGGTTGGCTCTGGCTGGGGTGAAGCAAGTTAGGTCGAAGTGTCTACAGCACAACAAGTACACTTCCCCCCAATTCTCGAGAACTTGAAAGGGGACATGGTGACTAGCGCGTGCTAGCGTTGTAGGGGTGCATTGGAACTTGCACCCACGCGCATTGAATGCGTTCTTAAGGCATAGTCTCGGGCAACACACCCATTTAATGCACCATCTAGGGCATCGCAGAGGTGACTTTTAGGTTCTAGCCTATCCCTAGCTACAACCAATTGCATCTCATGGACTGGGCCTTTGATCACACCTAGGAGGCCCTAAACATTCTTACAAATAGCGAAGGTGGTGGTGGTGGATCCCACTTTCTTAGAACTTCGAGTTTGCTTCTAACTTTCGTGCTAAACTCTCTCTGTTCTTCCTACCATCATTCCAAGGTCTTCGACCTTATCTTTTTGTTCCAGCCTTAACTAGGTATGTCATGAGTTCTAGGGATTCTTTATTAGGCCTTGGAAACCAGATGGTGGAGGTTGAGGTGACACCAATTGGCACGTCGACATCGTCAAATTCGTTTTCTTCATCTTCGTCGTGCGCATCTAGCACTGAGTTGGTCTAGGTGGTGGTCGAGGTGGCATCTTGGCCACTTGTTGCCCCATCGATAGCCTCTGTGGTGGCGCCTATAGCGAGAAAGGCCACAGTCCCCCACCAATGGGTTCCCCTACAGAGGAGGGTGTTTCCTCCCATCTGCTTTCCTTGTTATGATTGGTTGAGCGGATAGGTAGAGGCATACCCTTCTCAATTGTGTTCGAGAGGGATGGTGGCCAAATTGGCCAAGACTATGCAAGTAGGGTCACTAGGATATGAACAAGACTTCATGGTGGAGCCATGCTCGATAGACAAGCAGATCTACATAGGGGCGAAGAAAAGGGAGGATGACTTCTCTATATGTACGAGACATAGCTACGAGACCTTGGTGTCAACCTTCCCTTTAATAGGTTCAAAGCCAACATTTTGTGGACCTTAGACATCGCCCCCAATCAACTGCACTCGAATGGGTAGGCGGTCATACAAGCGTTCAGGGTGATTTGCCATTGTCTCCGCATGGAACCCACCACAATCAAGTTTCTCCACTATTATGTGGTTCACTTGGGTCCGAAGACAAAGTGGGTGTTGTTGACAGACATCTCAAAGACTTGCCTATTCAACGCATACTCCACCTCGTACAAGGGGTTTAAAGGTCGTTTTGTCAAGGTCTAGACTGTCCGTGAGGTCTCGTTCGCCCTTGACCATAGGCCGATCCTCCTCTATTGGTGGCATCCACGTAAGTTCAACAACAGGTCCTAAGATGACATGTTATTAAGTTAGTCTTCGTCAACTCCCTCGTTAGGGCTTTATGTGATAAGTATATTGTTTATTGTGTATGGTCAGTTGGTTGCACGTCAATATCTTTTAATTTTAGTTTCTTTTGTCTTTGTAGTACTGATAGGGAATTTTGACTTTTGCGCGCTATAGACCTGGTACAATGTTGAGAGGGTAGTGTTTGTCAGGGTATGTGCAAACATGGGAAAATTAAGCTTACCTCATATAAGTAGTGTATTCCTCTATTTATAGAGATTGGTCCTGTCTGCAACGGTGGCTCATACAACTTGATTCTCGGATGTGCTACTTGAAGGTTTCGACGCGTATCCTAGCACATATTGCCCTGAGAGGGGTCGAGTTATGGTTGACATTGGATGGGGTGAAGCGAGTTGGGTCGAAGTATCTTCGGCACGACAAGTACAATTTTCAAATGCAATTTTAAAAATAAAACATGTTTGATTTAAATGGAATTGAAATGATTTATAATTCAATCTCAAAACACTTATATTCATCTTCAAAACTAAAAAAAAATTCTTGAATTTAGTTTTTAGCTTTTAAAAAACACATTTTCATCATATTTGATAATGATAATTCTTGTTGTTGTCATCACCATCGCCCCCTATCACCCCACTATTGAGTGTTGATTTGGTTATTTGGTTGTTTATTATTTAACCAATTATCTAGCTTTTGCTTTTAATAATCCACTGCGATCGGGATTTTTGAAATAATCCTTGCATGTGCTTTGCTTATTTGGTCTACTAGGGAATATAACAGGTCTAACATCTCATATTTTTTTTTATCATAAAATGGTTTGATTTCACTGTGATTTCAAGCTCGATGTTAAAAGTGATATAATTTTGCATAATGCGAGGAAAAATAATGTTATTGTTGTTGTCGTCGTCCTTAAGTTGAAACATATGTATCTAATGCATCCAACTTGTTATATACCTAAACTCCATCAATAAGCACCATGTAAGCTCTGTTTGCACTGTTAATGATTTGGATAGAAAAAGTAACATTATAACATTTTCAAAAATTGAAGGGTCAAATTGAAACTTTTAATAAAAGATGGATCAAATTAAAAATAAATAAATATAGGAACCAAAGTAATAATTTAGTCTTGTATTTATTTTATTGTTGGATTTTATACTCTAATAGATGGAATAACGGGATGAGTTGTAATGAAGCTAATTATGATTATTAAGTTTATGGATTGATGTTTTTGTTAGGTAAATTGGTTTTTGAAGTGTTGCTTTCGTTTTATGAGATTTTATGATTTTATCAAATTTTCAATGTTTAAAGTTTGAAAATTATCATAATTTAATTGTTTAATTATTGCATATCATAGGGTAAAAGAGTGTCAAACATCATGGAAAGAAGAATAATGATACAAAATGCCGCATACGAAGTCAATATTATTATTAAGCTCATCGGATTATATCATAATATACCTATATATATAAATAAAAAAGTCATCTAAAAGATAAATTATTTTTTAAGATAAACAAATAGATAAATTATTCTAAAAAATAAAAATAAACTAATCTCATATAAAAAAAAAAAAACTAAAAATATATTTAATCATTCTCAAATCCATATGAGTGATTTATTGGAATTTTCCATTCTAAAGTTAATGTAAGTTGTGAATGATCCTTTTGTTTTGCTTACTGGTTGACTCGAGCGCTGTTCGGGTGCATAATGGACTTACACCGTGGGCTTTAAGTCCTAAAATGATTTTGTTGCTGTATGTATGCGGGTCATGGGCCTAGACCAATAATTGGCATGTCATTGCACCCTTAAATTGAATCCCACTGTGTGATATATATATATATATTATCTTTAATGAAGCTAATTGACTTCATATTTATTGAATTACTATTGGATGTCAATTTAGAAATAATTGTGTAGTTGTTAATTAAGGTGGGTATTAAAACATATAATGACGCATCGAACGAACAATTAAATATTTTAGTCAAGAGCTCTTGCCCAGGTTTTTCAATTTAGTTGTGGAGTTTATAAAAAATATTTGGTTTCCCACATGTTTTATTTATTTATTTATTTGAAGGCAGTTATTTTCAAGACACGATGAAACACATCTCTCCCAATTAGAATTTGAATCTTGGTTTGCATTGCGAAAGACTAGTCACTTTATTATTCTAGTTTACGCTATTTTTATACATGAAAGAGTCACGAATGCGTGTGTATATATATATATATATATATATATATATATATATATATAACCACACTCGTTATTCTTATTCTTAATGTCATATTGATTCTATTAAAATAAAAATCATCTCAACATCAATAATTAATGATAATAAAATAATTTTACAATAAAAGTCCATGCAATACTCTACAACATGGATTATATTAAATAATAAAGTTTTTATCTAAAACATTTTAAAATAATAATAATATATAAAAAGTATTAAAATAAAAAAAAATTTAACACATTTTTTTTATCTAAATAACTATAACTTTGATTTTTCAATACACTTGAAATACGCTAAAGTAAAGGATTGTCCTTACTGAATTTAAAAGAAAAAAAGATAATAATAGTTCTTTTCTTAAATATGATAAATTATTTTAATAATAAAAGTTTTCATGTTAAAAAACAGTAAAAAAAATTTCTATTTGAGGGCTAACATAAATAATTTTTTATGTTATTTAAATTTTACATATTTAATTAGTGATGCTATACACATAATTTACCCATGAACCTAAATTTAACTTCAAAGACTATTTTTTTAAAAAAATAATTTTTCAATATTTTTCTTAAAACAAAATATTGGTAGCGACTATCTATTCTTAAATATTTTTTTATTGTCTATTGCGACGTCCATTAATGAATTATTACACGATTTACTGTAGTAAAATTGGAATTTTAAAAAGTATTATTTAAATACTTAATTACAACCTTTCTATTTTTACAAATGTTTTAGGTGACTACAATAAATTAAAACGCATGATCCAAATGCATGAATTACTGAAACCTATAAAAATTTTCTCTGAAATAAAGTTATATATAATCTTAAAATTAGTTTATCTATAAATTAATTAAAAATTATTTTATATTATTTAAATTTTTTTAACTTATACACAACTTAATTTTAATTTATAAAAATTTATTTATTTTATTTTATTTTATTTTCTTCTCTTATAAATATTTTAAAAAAATTCCTCAACGTTAATATGGCCGAGTATACAACAGTTTCGTCGTGATAAGTGTGAAAGAATACCCTCATAGTTGATGGACCCTTATTTAGGATCATAATGAAAAAGCAAGTTAATGCAGACAAAACGTGACATTTAAAGAAAAAGATGTTGATGTGAATTGGTTAAATGAATAAATGCACTTTAAATCCTTTAACAAATTCCATATTGACGCCAAGTCAATTGCAAATTTGCAAGTCGTTACAACTCTCCGTGTACGCAATATGAAGGAAGGAATAATTTTAACTTTTTCACTTGCTAATCTTCTTATTCTTTTTATAGTAAATACAAATATTTTATATTTTAAAATACTAATCTATTTACTTTTTCAATTAACACTTTTTTATAAATATTAAAGAAATTTATAAAAACATTTATAGGAAGATATGTTGGAATTCCCTCCTTAATTGTGGTTCACAAGTCACAATGGGGGATGAACATATTGGGTTATTTTTGGGCTCCCAATTACGTGGACAAAAGCCCAATACTCTCAAGCCCATTAGCTTCTCTTTATAAGAGGAGAAGGGGTTAGATTGACAGAAACAACAGAAACAACAACACATCCAAGTGAAGAAATCCTAAGAGAGTTAGAGTGTCTTTTCTGTATTCTTCTTTGAGAGAAAGAAAGTTATATACAGAGAGGTTTGTATACCATCCGAGAGGGTGAGATTCATTGAGAGATCCTCAGTGATTGAGAGAAATACTTTGTAGTCCTACTTTTATAGTGAAGATCTTTTACTGGACTAGGTCTCGTGGTCTTTCCCTATAGGGTTTTCCACGTAAAAACTCTGGCGTTATACCATTCTATGCTCTGTCATTATATTTCTACGCTTCCGCATAATGCCCACTTTGTGTTCACAGAGGAGGGAATAAGCATTGCTATTTCCCAACAAGATATACATACACACAAATAAATAAAATACATCTTGTAAAATTATTTAATATAAAAATATAAAGAATTGTATTTTGATTAATATGCTATTGTCATTTTATTTTTATTGACGAAAATATTAATATTCTTTATTTAGTACTTCAGTTATATATTTTTGTCATTTATAAGTGACACGATCTAAATAGTGTCGGAGACGATTTAGAAAAATAAATAAAATAATTTTTTTTATCGTTGGGAAATTAGAAGGGAAGTCGAATCCATCTCCGCGAGGGAGTCAGCTTCATCGAGTCGGCGCAGGCTTAGCCAATTCGGAAAGATTGACCAAATCTGATCCATCTCAGACTAGAGTTGCCACCAGCGTTTAAAGGTACGCTGGAGACCAGGGATGGATAAGGCAAGTCGACGAAACTTGGAGTCTGGGTAAGGAGTCAGTTATGCATGGGACTGATGTATCATCCCATCCGCCTACCATCTGGTAGTTACTCCATGAAATGCATGTAACGTAACATTTACCTTTACTGCTAATGCCACTGGAATACATATGTACAGAGTTTGGATATTTGGGATGCATAACATGACAAGAGTGTGCCTCTTGCTCCTACGTACCTCTCCTAACACAGATGAATCAAAGTTCACATAGTTCTAGATGCATGAGGTGTAAAGTTGGACTTTCCATTAGGCATCCATCATAGACAATGGACCTTGCTAGGGATGTTTGAGGTTTGGTTTTCTGGTGTGGTTGGACTTTCCATTAGGCATCTGCCAGGTCTGAGATGTAGGGTCTGAACTTTCCATTAGGCATTCGACCCTCACAAGTTTGGATTCGAAGTCTGGACTGTCCATTAGGCGTCCCAGCTCGAGGTTAGACTAAATATTGATGAGTATGCATGCTAGGTCGATTCAGATATGTAGCAATTGAATTAGAGTCGGATAGAGTGTATTTTGCAATGCTAGGGAGGAGAAGCTGAGACCGACTCGGTTCCAGGCCAAGGCGAGCTACATGCTTGCCATCTGAAGTGTCACTATGAGTGTGAGGGGAGGCTTTCTATGACATGATTAGAATTTGGCCAAGATGCTTACCTAGAATCCAGAGATGTGATTGGTACCTTCACTTGTCGTTGCTCACTAACGATTTCCCTTGATCACTAGTCACTCAATAATTCTCCAACAATCTCGCTCTGTACATTTTGCTCATAAATTCTGGGCCCCGAGTTCTTCGCACTGAGGCCTTTTATAGTCCTTGGGAGAGTGATGAAGGCGCGCTTGGTCCTACCATGTGGAGCTGCCCCAATCTTCTGATTTAGTTATTAGCCTTGGTGATCCTCAGTTTGATGCTTGTTGGATCCTGTGCCTAGTCGTGGCATGTTCTCCTGGATTCGCGGCGCCTTCCTCCGGTAGTGGCTGACCTGGCATTTTTCTTCACTGTGATTGGCGAGGATCTTCATTCTGTTGAAGCAGGTAAGGTCCTTGTCCCCTTGACGTGACTTTATCAAGGGCTCTCCTTCCTTTTGAAGGATTCGACGACTTAGGGCTTGTGAGGTGACATTCCTTTGCTGAGGTAGCTGATTCTATTTGATTTTGCCAACTTGACCAACTTCGTCAACGCTGAGCTAGAGTTGTTGGGTTCCTTTCAAACCGTGTTGGGTTAGCTAGGGTTCCTCTCGCTAATTGGGCCGAATTCGGGGCTTCCTTCGCTTGGATTGGGTTGTTAATGCGTGCCAACCATTAAGTCAGAATGGACTGAATTAGATGGCGTTTTCTCCCGCGGGTCGATTCGGCTCTGCTTGCCTCTTGGGCCTAATTTGGATCTTTGTAACCTGACAAGTCCACCTAGAATCCTTCCTTTGAATTGGGTTGGTATTAGGCTAGATGGATTTGGGGTCCTACAATAGAAAATATTATTTTTTGACACTACGTATTTCTTAATTAATTGATATCTAGAAAAATATTCATATTTATTAATAAATTTAAAATCTTAATCACCATCGTTATATTATATTCTTACTAACTTTCTTATACAATATAATTAATGATATTTATTAAAAGTATTAAATATTTTTTTAGTTTTCATAAAATAAGAAATTTATTTGTTTTAGTTATTGTATAAAAATTTAGTTTTTAATTCTTTAAAATCTAAAAATAATATTTTTTATCCTAACCATCAATTAATTATATGTCTAAAAAAGAATTATACAACATTTTATACGATTAAGAGAGAAAAAGGAAAAAACAGAGATAGAATATGAAATGTTATAAATAATGTCATAACAAAATGTCAGGAGTTAATTCCATATGACAAAATAATATATTTAAAAGATAAATGATATTTGTATAATACTTTATAAAAAAAATTATAAAATATAATAAATTATATAATAAAATGAGATTGACACATACAAAATTGTTGCATAAAGTATTTATTGTTTAAATTATTGTACGAATGACGCAACTAATAAATTATCACATGACTATTTCAAGTGACACTTAATAACTTAATAATGTATATGTGATATAATGTAAATATCTGACTCCCAAATATAATTTTTGAACTCTAAAATAAATGTTATTTATTTGTTTTAAAATAATTTTTAAGAATTAAAAATAATAATTTTAAAAATTGAAAGAATGAAAATTAAATATAATTTTTTACAGGACTAAAATTAAAATTAATTTATTTTATGGGAACTCAAAACAATAATTTCTATAAAATAAAAAATGATAATTTTAAAATTTTAAGCATAAAAATAAAAAATATATTTAAAAATAAAAGTTAAAATTCTCATTTTAGGTGAACTAAAAATATATTTAATTTTTTATTAAAATAATAAAATAAAATTATAACATATACTCTAATAATTTTCCTAAAGACCACGTTATGTATATTTATCAAAAGACTAATTTCGTTATGACTACTCATTGGAGGTTAGATAAGAGTTTTTCTTTTTCACCATTTATTCATAATGTGGTTAAAAAAGACGTATCTTTTACATGTTGTTTAGGGGTGTATCTAATCCGATTCAATACAATCCAATCCAAAAATAAGATAATAAATTAATCTTAAAAAATAAAAAAAATTAAATTTTTTTAAATTGTTTTTAGATCATTCTCTTAATCAACATATCAAGTTTTGGATAGAATTTATAAATCTGAACCAATATAAACTAAATCGATATTTTTTAATATATATAGATCATTATATATTTTATACATAACTTTATTTTATATATATATATATATATATATATATATATATATATATATATATATATATAAAATTAAAATCTATATCTGTAATAAAATAGTCATCAGTCCATGTATTCCTCTCATAAACATTCGTAAGATGTAATTAATTTTATTGTCTCATTTAGAATTAATTTTTGATATATTGTAAACATAATTATATATATATATTATAACTAAAGTTTTGTTTGGAAGAGTTTATCAAAAATTTATTTAGACTTATCTTATATTCTAAGTATTCGTAAATTATGATGTTTTAAATCATAGAAAATTTTATTGTGAATAATCAGAATATATATTCATTGTAAATTACTTTAATTATTACAATTATATAATTTTATAAATAAAAATAAAAAGTAATAATATAGTCCTATCACGTGATATCTGGTTGTGGCAAAACTTTGTTTTTAATTAATATAATTATTTCTTTAACTTTAACTTTGCTGCATCACATCATGTCATTATCATATATATAAATATATCAACTTATGCATATTTTTGCTGAACAGCTATACCACAGTTTCATACCGGCAAGTGTGAAAAGAAGAAAAAACCCCTACTCTCGTAGTTGTCGGACCATTAATATTTATGTACACGATTAAAAAGCCAAGTTAATGCACACCAAGTGTCACATTTAATGGAAAAAGAACTTGGTGTGGAAATAGTTAAATGAATAAATGCGCTTCAAATCCTTTATGGGATGTCAAAAATTGACGCCAAGTCAATTGCAAGTCATTACTGTACATTATTAATTGTCGCACGCATAATATCATTACTATACACCAATCAAGTTAATGTTATTTTTTATTCATGTCAATCAAGTTATGTATTTTCATCAAATGAGATAATTTTGGAAAAAATCTATAAAAATAAAAATAATGATATCATTACTACTTTGTGTGTACAATATTAATGAAGGAATAATACTAAATGTTTTTATAACTTTTTTTTAATTAATCCTTCTATAGTAATTATTAATTTTTTTTTATGTTTTTAAGGGATTAAATATATTTATTTTTCGTTTTAATTTTTTTAAAGTATTAGGAATTTTTGTAGGAAAATTTATAAAAAGACACAACGTTACACTTATAATATATATATTCTTGAATAGACATAATCAAAATAAATTTAGTACCAAGTCATTGGCCATTCATAGGAAATAGGATTTCGTTAATATTATTGTTTTTACTCTTCTTACATCTTATTCATTTCTAGAAAATATTGATATTTATTAATAATTTTTAAAATATTAATCTTCACCATTGTATTATATTATGAGCTCATTTTATAGATGAGAAGTTTTTTAATCTCCAAAAATCCTTATGTTTTGAAATTATGAATATCAGACTTATAATTCCTAAAAACAACCGTTTGGTTAGTTATATGTATTTTTGGAAATATTTAGATATGTTTTGTTTAATAATTAATTTTTTTTTCATGTTTAATTTTAATAGAACTTTCTCAAGTACATGAGTGATTGTTTCAAAAATATTCTTTTAAAGAAATACTTTTTCTTTTGGTGGGAAGAAAAATAATTTCATTAGATAGACTTATGTAAAACTTTATTAGTGAAAAATATTTTTTATAAATTGTAAAATTATAAATATGTTGGTGCAATTTTCAATATTATTTATAGTTTCTACTTCAAATTTTTTTATAGTTTCTAATAAAACATTTCATGAATATTGTAGTAATAATATTTTTAAAAATTTTGTAAACTAATATCTTGACAAATTTAAAATACTTAAAAATAAAAATTTATAAAGTAGTTTTATTTTAAAAAACATATTTATACTAAGAACATTTATTATTTTTAAATATATTTATTTATCACATTTAATTAGATATTGTTTCTAAATTTATAATTATATTCAATAAGTTAATGAGGTATCATATTATTTTTCTATCATTAAAACCTTCCCCAACTCAGGACAATAAGATTGTGAGAATGTTTTTGTAGGAAATCTAGCTAAAATCTATCTATTGAAAACTAATTTTTCCAACTTTAAATTTATGAGAAACTAAACTTTCTAACTACCAAACGCTTACTACAAAAAAATTTCATTTTTAGCGACCGAAACCCTAAACCCTAAACCCTAGATCGAAAAAATCGGTCGCTAAAGCTGGAAATTTGAACGCTAACTCAATATTTTAGTCGCAAAATAGTTTAGCGATGGAATTAGCGACCAATTTTATTCTATTGCGAAAAGTCGAGTCGCTAAATATTTTGCGACCGAACCACAATTGGTGGCTAACTATATTTAAAATTCGGTCTCTAAATCGGTGGCTAACTATATTTAAAATTTAGTCGCTAAATCGGTGGCTATTTTATATTATTAAAATAATCCTGTGACTTTTTTTATTTTAAATTATTTATATATTAAAAAATCCGTCGCTAATTCGGTCGCTATTTTTATTTTTTATAAAAATAATTCGGTCGCTAATTCGATGGCTATTTGATTTTTTATTTTAAATAATTCGATCGCTAAATCGGTCACTATTTTTTTTTTAAATAATTAGATGGTAGTGGTAGATTGTTGGTGATTAGGAAAGGGGGAAAAAAAGAGGGAGAAGGGAGACGAAAGGGAGGGAAGGGATGAGAGGAAGGAATGGAAGGAAGGTGGTTGTGGTTGATTGTTGGTGGTTAGGGAAGGGGGGAGTGAGGAGGAATAAGAGTGGGAGAAAGGAGAGGAAAGGGAGGGAAGGGAGTAGTGGAAAGAAGATGGTGGTGGTGGTTGTGGAAGAAGAGAGGTGGGTGGAGAACAGAGAAGAGAAGAGTAAGGAAAGGATAGGAAGCAATGGCGGTGGCGGCGACGGTGGTGGCGGTGGCGACGATGGTGGTGGCGGTGGCGGAGAAGGAGAGGAGGGAGTGAAAGGAGGGAGTAATGGGAAGGAGAGGAGGAGTATTTAAATAAGGGAGGGACGAGGAAAAAGAGAGGGAAAAATAGGAGGAAAATTTTTTTTTTGAAATTTTGAAAATCGATGGCTAATTTTTTTTTATTTTTTCGTTTAGTTTTCGGTTGCTAATACATATTTTTATTTTTTTATTATTTTTAAAATCGGTCGCTAAATTTTTTTGTATTTTAATTTTACAAATTCCGTTGCTAATAAATTTTTTTTATTATTTTTAAACTTCGGTCGCTAAATCAGTCGCTAATTTATTGTTTTTTATTTGTAGAATTTCGGTCGCTAATTCCGTCGCTAATAAATTTAATTGATTTTATTTTTATTTTCGGTTGCTAAATCGGTGGCTAATGTATTTTTTTAATTTTATTTTTTTAAAGTTCGGTCGCTAATTCCGTCGCTAATAATTTTTTTTTATTATTTTTAAACGTTGGTCGCTAAATTTTTTTATTTTTAAATTTTGAATTTTCGATCGCTAATTTCGTCACTAATAATTTCTTTTTCTTTTTTTATGATTTTTAATTTCGGTCGCTAAATTGGTCGCTAATGTATTTTTTAATTTTTTAATTTTTCTGAAATTCGGTCGCTAATGTTTCTTTTTTTAAAAAATCCTTTTCCGTCGCTTATTCCATCTCTATTTAGCCACCGTGGAAATCGTCACTAATTTCGGTCGCTAAAACATGATTGTTGTAAACTCTTTAATATTGTCTTTGATTTCTATAAAAAAATACTATTAGTTTAAAGATTCACTCTTTCGAAATTCCTCAATGGTCATTAGACTTAAAAAATCGATCGTTATTTTTGAAATTTGGTGGCTAAATGAATTAGCAACATAATTTGCAATTGATTTTATCCATTGCATTTAATGACTACATTTGATTTGGTGGCTAATTGGTGAACGAATATTTTGTCACTGTTTTATTTTATTTTTTTAAAAAAGTCACATCGATTGATGGCTAATTTCTTCTAAATCGATCGCTAAGCTGTCACTTTTTTTTAAAAGAAACTGGGTCATGTGGTGTTCGATGGAGCATTTAGGATGACTGGTCGGGTGATGGTCGAAGGGGGGAGGGGAGGGAGGCAACTTATCGAAAGGGGAGAAGGGGAGGAGGGAGGAAGGATGGGGAGGTGGTGGCGGTAGTGACAACGAAAAGGGTGGCGACAGTAGTGAGGGAGGTGAATAGAGGGTGACGACATTAGTGGTGCACTTTTATTTTGTTACCTTTATTTATGATTGTTTTAGGAAGTTTTAGATCTATAATTTGAAGACAAAGGACCAAGTGTTGGAGAAGTTTAAACAATTTCAGGCTTTGGTTAAGAGACAATCAGGCAAGAAGGTGAAATGTATTCGATCTGACAATGGTGATGGGTATTGTTGATCCTGTGATGTATATTGCAAGCAGCAATGTATCAGACATGAAAAGACAAGTCTTCAATTACAAGGCCTTTGTGCATGTTCCAAAGGATGAAAGATCCAAGTTGGACATGAAGACTAGAAAATGTATCTTCATTGGGTATGGTTAGGATGAGTATGATTATAAGTTGTATGATCCATTTGAGAAGAAACTTTTCAAAAGCCATGATGTGCAATTAATGGAAGACCAAACCATTGAAGACATTGATAAGGTAAAGAAGATTACACTTGAGAAAGATAATAGTTTGTATGAAATTGATCCAGTTCGGATGCTTGTACATGATTTAGATATTGTTGAGAATAATGTTTAGAATGGTGAGCAACATGATTATGTTGGTATCAACATCTTGGAGATGTTTTTAATGTTTCTCCTGATGATGATGCTGAAGAGGAACAAGAGATGTCACAAGATGAGAATTTTGGTGATGCTCCCAAACCACCTCTAGTTCAACTCAAGAAGTCTAATAGGTAGAGACAACCATCTACAAGGTAACATTCTTATGATTATGTGACATTAACAGATGGAGAAGAACTTGAGAGTTACTAGAAGGCCATGGAGAGTGAAGAGAGGCAAAATTGGTTGGATACAATGCAAGATGAAATAAAGTCTTTGCATGATAATCACACTTATGATTTGTTAAAGTTGCTTAAAGGTAAGAAGGTCTTGGAAAATAGGTGGATTTACAGGGTAAAGCAAGAGAATAATTCTATATCTCCAAGGTATAAAGCCAAATTAGTAGTGAAAGACTTCAGACAAAAAAGGGTGTTGACTTCAATGAGATTTTCTCTCTTGTGGTGAAGATGTCATCCATTAGAATTGTGCTGGGTTTAGTTGCTATTTTTGATTTGGAGGTTGAGAATATGGATGTAAAAACAACTTTCCTTCATGGTGATTTGGAGGAAGAGATATACATGAAGCAACTTGATGGTTTTCATGTTAATGGAAAACTGAGTTCATTATGCTGAGTTCTAGACATAGTCCTTCAAATGAAGCTGAGAAGACTAATATGAGTAGAGTTCATTATGCATCTGTAGTGGGTAGTTTGATGTATGCAATGACATGTACAAGACCAGATATTGCACATGTTGTTGGTGTTGTTAGTAGATTTCTGTATAAGCTAGGTAGAGAGCATTGAAATGTTGTGAAATGGATCTTGAGGTATCTTCATGGTACTTGTGATTTGAGGTATCTTCATGGTACTTGTGATTTGAGGCTATGCTTAAGAGGTGATAAGCCTACTTTGGTGGGATACTCAGACTCAGATATGGCTGGAGACATTGATTCCAGAAAGTCCACTTCAGGGTATTTGATTAAGTTTGCAGGGGAGCTATGACTTAGTAATCTAAATTGCAGAAGTTTGTTGCTTTGTCCAATACTAAGGTAGAGTTTATTGACATTATAGAAGCATGCAAGGAGTTGCTTTGGGTGAAGAAATTCTTGCATGAGCTTGATTTTGTTCAAGACAAGTACTTGTTATTCCGTGATAGTCAGAGTGCAATTCATCTTGGTAAGAATTTAACTTTTCATTTCATTCTAGGTCCAAGCATATTGATGTGAGGTATCATTGGATACGTGATGCTTTGAATGCTAAGTTATTGAAGATGGCTAAAGTTTATACTGATGATAATGGTGTTGGTATGATGACTAAGGTGTGACACCCTTCTACCCCGAATACTTAAATTAAAATAATCAAGTAAATAAAAAGGAAGACAAGGTAATAGATGAAACCAAGGAAATTCAATTCGTATTAAGGAAAAAAGGTTCAAATGGTCATTATCATGATCAAACATTAAGTACACATAAAAAAAAATTATCACATAAATTATTAATGTTGATCTAAACATGTCATTCATGTGTTTGACACATATTTCAAATATACAAATCACTTTCATTTTTATATACATTTAGTGAGTTATTGATATGCCCATCATTTTCAAATATTTAAGATGCAAAAGTACGTATGAAAAGATATATAACCATTATTCTAAATCCCAAGCCCCGATGTCACATAAATCAGAGCAAGACCCTGCCTCTTCAAAACTCGGCACCACGAGTACCCTCAATATTACCTAAAAGAAAACCAGAAGAGAGTACGGTGAGAAATAGCATTCAATCATATATAAATGCAGATAGTATCCCAAATTTCACCCATTACCGTACCCAATTACTAACAGTTAACAAATACTGATATATCAATCACATGTTCCATCGCATTCAAAATCAATCACATTCCATTCATGTTCACAAAATGCACATGCTCGCACAATGCATATGCTCATCACCACACCATGGGCGAACCTCCTCACCTATGGGTGAACCTCCTCAATCCCCATAGTTATCACTAATGATGGTCATACCGTTAAACACCCCATATAGCCGGTGTGTCGCACAGTTAAACACCACCTATGGCCCGTGCGAAGACATTCTACACAACCGTTAAACATCACCTATGCTGGCATGTAACATGGTTAAACACCACTTTTGGCCAGGGTCCCCTGTTAGACACCACATATGGCCAGGGTATTATAGCCCTGTCTGGCTTTTCATGCATCTCATGCATCTCATGCATCTCATGTCCATGCTCAATGCATTCTCATCCACATTCTCATTCTCATCTACATTCTCATTCTCATGATTCATACATCATTCACACAGTCCATAATCATGCCAAAATCATATCAATTTAGCCATCATTACCATAAATCATTTATAAGAACGTACAGAAACGCACATAAAACACCATTGAATTCCACCCAATTTCACCATTACAGACAAGAGTCCCAAATTGAACCTCAACCATGAATAACCATAAACAACCATGAGAATCAAGTAATTAAGACGATTAACCGTACAATTTCAAACGAAAATCATATTAAGGCAAAACGTCAATCCAAGAATTTAATCCCCTTCTAATGCCACAAAACAATATACAATAACAATTATTAATAAGGGTCCTAGGGAAGACCCTACTGCTTTTTCTTATGTAAATGAAACCCCAATAGTGAGATAGAACTGACATTTCTGCATACTTGGAAGCATAATGAAGAAAACATGTTCATCAAAGTCATTCTTCTTGTTCCTTTGGGATTCCTTCTACATGTTTTCCTTCACACTAAAGGCAACCAATTACATTATCAATTAAGTCAACCAAAAGTATGGTACACATTGACGAATCTTTTCTACTGATTAAAACAATTTTAGAACATAATAACCAAACAAATTTGAGAATTTAGATCCTAGAGGGACTTAGGGATTGCCCTCACTACCCATACACCCCCGCATTCACATATAATCAAACCCATCTCCCCCGTACCTTAGATGCGAAGAACAGTGATGATCTCCTCCTTGTAGATCTGCGTTCTCTCTCTTCTAGGTCTGGCCGTTTGACGCGCAAAATACAAATTAAGGTAAACTGATTACCCCCGTCTAATATTCTAATTGGGTTGGGTCAACCCTAACCTGTCCGTCAACCTCCCATTAATTCAATTAATTAAATTAATAAATAAAAATAATTTAGATTAATGCCTTATCACTTTATAAAACCATTAACTTCTCTATTAAAATAAAATTAAATGTAAACATTTAAGTACTAAATTAATTTTCTGTCATCATTAAGAATAATAATAATAATAATAACATTTCAGTTTCAAAATACAATTATTTAATAAAATAATTTCCTACAATAATTAATAATTAAAATAAAATTGATAATAATAATAATGAAATTTATTTCTAAAAATAATTAAATAAATTTTAGGATGTTACAACTCTCCCCTCCTAAAAGAAAATTCGTCCTCGAATTTACATAGAGTAAGTCATCGAATCCATTTTTTTAAAAATATGAATATTGGATACAAAGACTATAATATCACACTCATTACTATCACTAATGCAAAAATATGTTTTTATATTGACTTTTAAATAACTAATGTAAAAAAAAATATAGGACTAATTTTGTAAATATAATGTGTTTATTTACATCATTTTTTTAAGAATTGATATAAAAAGTGCTTTTTTTACATTTATTTCTTTTACAATCAATCTAAAAGTATGTTTTACATCAGTTGTTAAAAAACAAACAATGTAAAAAGTGTTTTAACTACTTTTGCAAACTACAGCACTTTGTTTTCTTTATTTAAAACTTGTTTCTTCTACAAGAAAATCTCATCTATTTAAAATGATATTCATTCTCATTAAAATTCCATGAATTAAAACCTTCATTGATGCCAACATCCATCCATACCTTAATTTGTCAACACTATCGTCTCCGTTGTTACACCTTTGTCTTTCTCTTTGCCAATTATTTTTACTCTTATAAGGTAATATTTTCGTCTTTTGAATGTCTTGTTATTTTTGTTTGTATAATTTTTGTTTATTTTGGAAGTGTGGATTTACAAGATATGCAAATGTAATACTAAATATGCGAGATTTGTAGTATTTGTTATACGAAAATAGAAGCATAATTTTGGAATTTGAGGCAAACTCACAAAATTTTTCACAAGCGTAGATACATGAGACCTGGATATTTGAACTCATCGAAATTAAAACGAAAGCATATTTATGTTATTTTTAAAAAATAAATTTTTTACATAGAATATAAATAATTGATTTAATTTTTTACATTAATTATTTTATATATTGGTTACGAAATCAATATAAAAATAAATATTAACCAATGTAAAAAATAAACTTTAATCCATATATTTTTTTTTTCTCTAGTGTATGCCTAACTGCCTCAATAATACAAACTAAAGTAACCGGATTACAGCCCGTATAAGATATGCTTCATCCTCATAAGTGTGATATTATTTATTAAAACCTAACTTGGGCCGCTACTTAGTAAAAGGCAACCTTCCACGTTAAAACCCCTTGTACTTGTGCATATCTATAACACTAGTACAAGGTTAGTAAGTGTATTTGGTTTTAGGGTAAAAAGTATCAAAATCAATTGTTCTTTATATCGTGATTTTAGTAAAAATATTGATGTTTAATTATTATTAGATAAAATTGATTTTACCTCAATATTTTGATACAATTAAAAGTGGTAACTTAATTCCTATTATTTCCCCCACCCGCCAACAAACTTATTTCAACTTATTATTATGACTTGAGTTGTTATAACTTAATTCATTGGTTCTTATAGGTCGTTATTGAATAAGTAATTAAACTTTACATAAAAACTACTGTACCACTTTGCTTTTTTATATATTACATCACTTAAACGTGTGGAGAAAAAATTTATATATAATGACGTGTGTAGTTGTTGATTAAGGTGGATAATTAAAACATATAATGACCATCCAACAAACAATTAAATATTTTAATCAAGAGCTCTTGCACCGGTTTTTCAATTTAGTTGTGGAGTTTATAAAAAATATTTGGTATCCCACATGTTTTATTTATTTATTTATTTGAAGGCAGTTATTTTCAAGACACGATGAAACACATCTCTCCCAATTAGAATTTGAATCTTGGTTTGCATTGAGAAAGACTAGTCACTTTATTATTTTAGTTTACACTATTTTTATACATGAAAGAGTCACGAATATATATATATACTCGTTATTTTATTATTAATGTCTTGTTGATTCTATTAAAATAAAAATAATCTCAACATCAATAAATAATGATAATAAAATAATTTTAAAATAAAAGTCCATGCAATACTCTACAACATGGATTATATTAAATAATAAAGTTATCTAAAACATTTTAAAATAATAATAATATATAAAAGTATTAAAATAAAATAAAAAAATTCCAACACATTTTTTATCTAAATAACTATAACTTTAATTTTTCAATACACTTGGAAATACGTGAAAGTAAAGGATTGTCCTTATTGAATTTTAAAGAAAAAAAGATAATGATAGTTCTTCTTTCTTAAATATGATAAAATATTTTAATAATAAAAGTTTTCATGTTAAGAAACAGTAAAAAAAACCTCTTGATTTCTAAGGGTTAACATAAATATTTTTTATGTTATTTAAATTTTACATATTCAATTAGTAATGATATACACATAATTTTTTTATTGTCTATTGCGACGTCCATTAATGAATTATTACACTATTTACTGTAGTAAAATTGGAATTTTAAAAAGTATTATTCAAATACTTACAACCTTTCTATTTTTACAAATGTTTTAGGTGACTACAATAAATTAAAACCCATGATCCAAATGCATGAATTACTGAAACCTATAAAAACTTTCTCTGAAATAAAGTTATATATCTTAAAATTAGTTTATCTATAAATTAATTAAAAAATTATTTTATATTATTTAAATTTTTTTAACTTATATACAACTTAATTTTAATTTATAAAAATTATTTTATTTATTTTATTTTATTTTCTTCTCTTATAAATATTTTAAAAAAATTTCCTCAACGTTAATATGGCCGAGTATACAACAGTTTCGTCGTGATAAGTGTGAAAGAATACCCTCATAGTTGACGGACCCTTATTTAGGATCATAATTAAAAAGCAAGTTAATGCAGACAAAACGTGACATTTAAAGAAAAAGATGTTGATGTGAATTGGTTAAATGAATAAATGCACTTTAAATCCTTTAACAAATTCCATATTGACGCCAAGTCAATTGCAAATTTGCAAGTCGTTACAACTCTCCGTGTACGCAATATGAAGGAAGGAATAATTTTAACTTTTTCACTTGCCAATCTTCTTATTCTTTTTATAGTAAATATAAATATTTTATATTTTAAAATATTAATCTATTTACTTTTTCAATTAACACTTTTTTATAAATATTAAAGAAATTTATAAAAGGATTTATCGAAATATATATATATATATATATATATATATATATATATATATATATATATATATATATATATATAATTTTAAATGCCCGAGGAATTGGAAGATATTAACCTTTTATGGATTAGACTTTGAGTTTGATATCTTAACTACTTGAGTATGAATATCAGATCAAGGTGAAGGATTCTTTTTTAACTTGTCATGCAAAGGTTTTACAATATTGTTGAGATAAGGAACAAACCCCGTACATAGTTTAGACAACCAAAAAATCTTTTTAACTGAGTTTTGTTTAAGATTTGATTTGGAAATTTATTTTAACATATATTTTTAACACATTATATTTTACATTTCAATTTATTAATTTTGTCGGATTATGATATAATTCTTTTTAATATATATTTTAATTTATTTTTATCTTTAGAAAAAATTTACTGTTTGAGATATATTAAAAAGATAAATTATTTTACAATAAGACAAGATTAATTAATTGAAAGGCAAAAATAACATGAAAAATACTAATATATTAAAATTAAATTATAAGTATATAATTATATTATATATTAAATTTACATGAAATTAATTTAAAAAAATATTTATTATTGAATGAGATAAATACATTTATTAAGTCTGTGTTCTATAGATCTGCACGTGTCCAATGAGTTTTAGTGTGGAAAGTTGCCTTTTCCTACTGCCCAAAGTTAGGCTTTAATGAATGTCATACTCATTAGGATAAAACATATCTTGTTCGGTGGCTGTACGCGGTGTTCCTTAGTTTGTATCTACTTTTTATTGTGGCTTAATCTTTTACCACATATTGTGCAAAGTTTAATTATCTTTTAATAAACTTATTTTACTTATAAAAAAATTCATGAGAAATTTCTAAATTATTTTGATTAATTTTACAATCAAACTTATAAATAAAATTTCATTTGATAAATTACGCGACCTAAATTACGCCGGAGCGATTTAGAAAAGAAAATAAATATGAAATAAATTCTTGTTTTGGAATGGTTTGAAAATTTGATGGGAAGTCGAATCTGTCTCCGTGAGGGAGTCGGTTTCAATGAGTCGGCGTCGACTTGACCAATCTGGGAGGATTGACCCAACCTGATCCAGCTCGGACTAGAGTTGTCACCAACGTTTAAAGGTACGTCGAAAAGCGGGAGCGGATAAAGCAAATCTATGGAACGCGGAGTCTGGGTAAGGAGTCGGTTACGCATGGGAACGATGTATCATCCCGTCCGCCTACCATCGGGTAGTTACCCCATGAAATGCATGCAATGTAACCTCTATCTTTTATGCTAATGATTGGCCTGAATCAATGGAATACATATGTATGAGGCAGTGTTGTCCATCAGCATGTCAATATGGGGCAGTGGAAAGTTGTCCTTGGGACTTGCCCTGTTGAGATCCCTTTAATCAACGCACATTCGGACCTTCTCGTCTTTCTTGGGGACTAGCACTATGTTGGCTACCCATTGGGGGTACTCTGCTACAACCAGAAAACTTGCATTCCATTGCTTTTCTACTTCTTTGATCTTTAATGCTACCTCTGGCTTCATCCTTCTTAGTTGCTGCCAGACCGAGACCGCATTGGGGATTAGTGGTAGCTTGTGTTCCACAATAGTAGTGTCTAAACCCGACATGTCTCAATATGACCAGGCGAATACATTGGCGTATTCTTTCAACAGTTCAACTAGTCTCTGCCTCAAGTAAAGCGACATTTGCTTTCCAACTCGGATTTCTCTTGCCTCCTCCTCATCGCCGAGGTTGATGATTTCCAGCTCTTCGGCTCTAGATTGGAGCTTCGGTCCTTCCTACTCTAGCAGCCTCTCAAGTTCTACCAAAGCCTCCTCCTCTAGACCTTCTCCCTCGTCTTTCCCACTGGATTCATTAGCGTTGTCGGGTTTGAGAGTCACATTATCAATCTGGAGGTAGATTTCTGTGTTTATGTTGTTTGTTTTGAGTGCGTTTTTGGAAGAAAGAAAAGGGTATGCTTTAGGCGCGATTCGAATCAAATGAATGAATGAATAAGAATTTGAATGGAAAGCAAGGAAATAATGCATAGGAAGGAAAATAACACAATAGATTCTATTTATCATATCTTTGAAAGCAGCGTTGAAGCCTTTTTACATATTTTTATTTTGTTTATATTTTCTAGGAGACTAGTTCGGGTAGAGTTTCGGCAATCCAATTGTCCAACTTTCTGATTCATGGGGTGAACCCATTCTTCAAGCCATGGAAGTTGATCCTCTATCACTGCAATTTGATTCGGGGATATGATGCTTCCACTGGTGAAATGGTGATAGAGGTCTGGCTATATCCACTTCTTGATCTAGTATGACATTCATTAAAGCCTAACTTGGACCGTAGAAAAGGCGACTTTCCACACTAAAACCCATTGGACACGTGCAGACCTATAACACACAAGCTTAATAAATGTTGGAGAAGTACTTACTCTCATTTTTATATATAAGAAAAAAAAATTAATTAAATATCATTTAATTATATTTATTTTATTTAATAATAATTTTTTTCAAATTAATTTTATTTAAATTTAATATTAAAAATAAAATATAATTACTAAAAATATAATCTTTAATAAATAAAAGTATTTTAGAGATAATTTCATTAAAGGAGATGAAGTTAGTCGAGATTTATTTATATTTGAGATTAACATAAATTTTTTTTTACGTACATGAGAGGGAAAGAAATCCTAAATAATTGTATCATTAATTAAATTTTGAAGGGATATATGCATCAAGACTAATAGTGTATAATTTATTGTAAGAATTATTATATGTGTAACATATTTTTAAATATATTTGGTTTCATGGTAAAAAAAAATAAAATTGTACTTAAATATGTTTATATATTTACAAATATGATTCTATCTGATTTTGTTTTTATTATTTTCTTTTGTTATTTTTAATATTTTTGTACGGTTTCTTTTTAGTCTTTATCACTAACTCTAATTAATTTAGTGATATAATTAATAAAATAAATAATATTAATTGAGATAATGAAGAATATTTTAAATTATGATAATTAAATTATTTTTAGGCGTTCAATTCAATTAATTAGTTAATTATTTATATAAATAAGATAATTATACATCATTTATAACTTATTTTATAATATATTATGAAAATTGATAATATTTATTTTAATTTTAATTTTAATTTTCAATTTATTAATTTATTTTTAACATTATAATATTCTAAAAATATATATATAGAATTTATAATTTAATTTAATATATTATTTTTATATTTCAATTTAATAAATTTTTGATTGACAATATTATAATTTATTTTTAATATATTATATTTTAATTTATTTTTGTCTTATGAGAGAAAAATTATAGTATAAGATATATTAAAAAAATAACTTATGTTTTAGTTGAAATATAAAAATAACTTTAAAAGTAATGTATTAACATTAAGTTATAAGAACATAATTAAATTATATTTTAAAAAGCAAAAAAATTAAAAATAAATTAGTTAATTGAAAAGTGAAAACAATATTAAAAATAATAATTATTATTCATATATAATATATTCAAATATAAGTTTTAAAATTAAATTACATGTAATTATCTTATTTATATAAAATAATAAATATATTAATTAATTAAGTTTCATACCTAAAAATAATCTAATTATATTACTTAAAATGTTTTTTTATTATATTAATTAATATTATTTATTTTATTTATATATTAACCTTAAATTAATTAGAATAAGTAATAAGGACTAAAAAAAATACTAGAAAAATGTCAAGGATTTAAAAGTAACAAAAAATCTTCCATGAATTAAAAATCAGATAGAGTTACATTTGTAGGGATTTAAAACATATTTAAATGTCAAAATAATTATACTTTACATTAAATGTAATTTTAATAAAAATATAAATATTTAATTATTGTTAGGTAAATTTAATTTTGTCTGAAGTTTTTGATATATTTAAAGTGATAAAAATAATTAGTGTTAGATTGAAAATTTTATACCAAATTTTATATTAAATCTTTTTAAAATAAAATAAAAATTAAGTATAAATTATTTTATTTTAAAATTAATTTTAAACTTTAATTTTATAAAATTAATTTTATTCTAAATTAATTATATAAACATCTAAATATACACTTAGATATGCCGCAGATGACAGTATAGTCAGTATGACACCATTAATTGTTTTCACAACAGAAGCTGATAGGAATTCATGATCAGTGCGATTTGTGTCATGGAGAAGGTATTCACTTGTTGGAAACATTTGAGTGCATTTGTCAGTCATCTTAATATATGCATGTTTGATATCAGTTTTCCTATTCTCTCTCCAAGTTGAATGACCAAAATCACATGGAAGCTATTGTTTGTTGTTTTCAGTCAACTGGAAATAAACTCAACCAGCACTGGATACAGGGTCTGTATGTTGGGTCTATGTACATATTCTATTCCTTTTCCCCCTCCGCCAACAACTTATTTCAACTTATTATTATGTCTTGAGTTGAAATTTTCGATTTTATCATTTAAGAAATATTAAAATAAACGTGAGTTTAATTAAAATAGTGTGATTTTTGTTTGGATAATATATATTAGAAAATGAATTTATATATAAAATATTGTTTGAAAACTTTCAATTAAAATTAATTTTAGATATATAATTATGAAAATGGATTTTAATATCCATATATAATTTTCATGCAAACATTTCTTTTATGTAAGAGCTGTGCAGTACCGTGGCATAAAATGAAAAAAATAGCACTAAATGCATTTCCAAGCAATTCCCAAGAGAGAGAAAACGAAAAAAAAAAAAAAGAGTCGGATAGACTGTACGATACTAAGGAAGATGAGAGTAGTGCAAAAATATGTGGGAGATGACGAGAGAAGAAAAAAAAAAGTAGGAAGTAAAATTTTTTTTAGTGTAATATTCATTTAAATGAAAGGGAAAATACGAGAAAATAAAACACTTATAGTGAAAATTAGTTTTGATATGATTTAGAAGTTACTTTTATTTACTTCATGCAAACTCAAATTTCTATTTTGATTTATATTTAAAAATTGCTTCCAAACATCTTTAAAATGATGAAAATTGCGTTTGCGATTTATGGTTCTAAACGTGGAACTAAACACTCTAAATCCACCAAAATCGATTTTATCTAGCTAGTTATATATGTAAATATTTTAATTATTTTTTAAAGCTAGCTATTTAATTTTATGTAATAAGTATTACAAATCTAGCTATTTAATTTTAAATTATTAATATATCTATATATATAGATATTAAAACCTATTTTGGTAATTATATACCAAAATCAATTTTGATTGGAAGTAGTTTTTAAACAACGTTAAAATCAAGTTTCAATATCTATTATCCAAACAAAAATTCCACTATTATAAACTCATGTTAACTTAAAATCAATTATATAAAATACATTAATTCAAAATCAAAATTTCAAACATATATCCAAACACACATATAATTATATATTTTTTGTATTTTATCAAATGAATAATTTTAATTTCTATAGTTTTAAGCTATTCAAATCAAAATTTCATATTTAAAATTAATAAAATTAAGTTCAATATTTTATTTATTGTCAAATTTCTAACCACATGAATTTATTGTAAAATTTTTAACACTATATATCTTAATTATAACATATATACTTTTATTATAAATATTTTTAATAGAATTGTGTTGCTTTATTTTTTTCTTTGTGATATTTTAGTGACTAAAATAAGATATAACTATTAATGTAATATTTTTTTATTTTACTAAAAAAGTAAAATTAAAAAACCTTATTTATTATATCTTGAAAATTATTTTGTATTTAAATATTTTAATGAAAATTAAATAATATTTTTAATATTGAAAATTAATAATAAATTCATTATTATTTTACTAAAAAATTACATCAATAATAATATTATATTTCAATCACTAAAGTAATCCTTTTAATTTTAAAATTATACAACTTTTTTAGTATTAAATTAAAAATATTATTAAAGAAATATAATTATAGAAGTATAATTATATTTAATAATTTATTTAGTAAAATATAAAAAAATTGATTACGTCAATAATATATTATTTCACTTAATTATCCAAAAAAAACACACAATTTTATAAAATAAATATTTAAAATAGAACAAATAGGTTATAATTATGATAATATTATTAAGAATTATAAGTAAAAAAAATCACCATTTAATAGTTAACATTATCAGATATGTCTTAAATCAATTGCTAAATATATTAGTGACGGAACTAGCAACAGATAAGCTACACGACACAAAAAGCCATATTATTAAGGAAAAGACTAACTATTTAATTACTATAAAAAAACTAATTTAATGCTATAATTTTGGTCACATTTATTGGTGGGATCAACTTGACTACCAGCGAATATATGATGTAACAATTTTGGTCGCTAAAATAAAATAATTTAATAAACAATTTTTGAAAAATAAAATTGGTTGTTAAATCAGTTATTAGTTAGTAGTCGAGTGTGTAATATCAGACATTCGGTCACTAAATTGGTGTTGATTTTTTCAGTCACTTTTTATTGGTAACTCACTTATATTTTATTGTTATAGGTAATTTATGATTTTAATATGCTTAATAATTATAAATAACAAAAAAATTTAATCACATTCAAACTTAAATACAAAGTATATATAACAAAAATTGATAAACAATGTATCAATAACTACAATCTCAATAACTACAATGTAATTATAGAGTCATAACCAATTGTAAGTATCAATAACAAATACAGTATTATAAAATGAAAATAAACATGCAATCAAGTTCTATTAGTGTATTATTAACACCATCTAAGCATTGTTAACATCTAAGCATTGTTAACATGATGTTTAGTGTTATCCAATGGACTAGGGTTTGGCATGAGAGAATTAATATGCAAGTGTTGTAATATAAGTTGTATATGTTGTTTCTATTATTGCATCTACTTACTTTATTGTCGCATATCACTTTATTCCTTATGATTTAGTATCAACTATATATTTTCTTTGAATGTACTCTCCTTAGCTTCCTTTCCAATAAGTTCATCATTCAATTTTTTAATTGTCTCACGTATTTGTTCTATCTACTTTACCACTAGAACCTCAATCAAAGTAGACTAAACACGTGTTGAGCAAATGAACTTGTTGAATCCACCAAGCTCATACTTGTTCCACTTGACATTCTTATCTCCAATAATGACGAAATACATGTCAATTATCATTGATAGAGGAAAAATGGAAATCATGCGCAAATATTCCATCCTCCATGGCACATTATTGGAGTTCCTCTTGAGGATGGTGTTATTTCACCTTCAAAACAAAGTTAAAATCATCTTTTAAAATTAATAACATAACAAACTTTAAAGTATAATTAAAATTTGAAAGATTAAACTTACAACGAGATCGAGGGACTTGTCAATGACCCATGCTTTAAACTTGAATTTCTTTGTTTTCTCCGCCATCTTTTAAGTAGTGGTGGTTATTGAAGCTCTTTAACTTAACATAAATTTAAATAAGAGTTAAAATTACAATACATCTAGTCAATTATATTGAATTAAATCATTTAATTAAAAATAAAAAGCAAATAAAATTACCATATTTCATAGTGATCTACAATGGAAATGAAGTCACATAGTAGGGTGAGACTCATTTATCAACAACCCAGTTGGCATTAACAATAGAACTTTTCTGATGGAAATCTACATAACCCGATGTTGGTCCATGATTTCTTTAATATTGTTTTTACTTTTCAATTAATTAATTTATTTTTAATTTCATACTTTTAAAAAATATATAATATAATTATATGTTTATAATTTAATTTTTATATTTTAGTACTTTTCATGTTATTTTTGTCTTTCAATTAATTAATCTTGTCTTATTGTAAAATAATTTATCTTTTTAATATATCTCAAGCTGTGAATTTTTTTTCTAATGACAAAAATAAATTGAAATATATGTTAGAAAGTAAATTATATCATAATCAGATAAAATTAATAAATTGAAATGTAAAATATAATGTGTTAAAACAAAATTATAAAAGTTTAAGTAAATTATAATTTAATAAAACTACAATGTTAAGAGTAAATTAGTAAGAACAATATTAAAAGTAATAAAAATCTTGTTCATAATATAATTAAGGTTTAAAGATGTTTTAAGAATTTACAAATATGGTTTCAATTTGTTTAATTTTTGCAATATTTTTTTTATATTTTTAGATCCTTACCACTTTCATAGTATTCTTTTTTAGTTCTTATTATTGATTCCAGTTATTTTATAACTAACAAAATAAAGAATATTAATTTACATAAATGAGAATAAAATATATTTTAAATTAAGATAATTAGATTATTTTTAAGTACATAATTCAATTAAGTAATGTGTTTATTAATTTATATAAATAAGATAATTACATATTATTTAGTTTTATAATTTATTTTTAATACTTTTCTTACTTTTCAGTGACCTAATTTATTTTTAATTTTATATTTTTAAAACATATAATTCAATTATGTACTTAAAATTTAAGTTTAATATATCAATATTTTTGATGTTATTCTTACCTTTCAATTCATTTATTTTTACTTATTGTAAAATAATTTATCTTTTTAATATATTTCAAACAATAATTTTATTCCTAAATACAAAAATAAGTTGAAATATAACATGTTAAAAGTAAATTATAATATGATCGGACAAAATTAATAAATTAAAAGTAAAATAATATTAAAAGTAAATTATAAGGGTTTAATTAAATTAAAATTTTTATAAAATTATAATTTTAAAATTATTGATAAGTAAGAACTATATTGAAAGTAATAAAATTATTGCTCATAATATAATTAAGACTTAACTATATTTTATGTTCCTATAAACATTATTCTATTTGGTTTACTGACGTGACCTAAATCGTGCTGGGGCAAATTTAGAAAGAAAATTTTTATTTTTCTTGAAATGGAATTTGATTTTTGGTTGAGGGTTTGAAAGGGAGTCGAATTCACCTCCGGGGAAGAGTCGGCTTTAACGAGTCGACACCGATTCGACCAATCTTAAGAGATTTGTGTTATGATATTGGTGGCAACTCCAACGTCTCTTATGATATTTTAGTTAAAAGATCTGTGTACCGATCCAGATTTGACATCTCAAAGGAAACTACACATGTGAAATTCTAAATCTAATTATTAAAGTTAATAAATTTTAATTTTAAATATTAATTTATTATATACTAAAATAAAATGGATGGATGGGATTCATTCATTTTTTCTAAAACCTTTTGGGACCTTCACACAACCATTTTTCATGTAGACACAGTACAACACATAAGTGACAAGATAAAGAGGGCCCTGGTCTCTCCCTCTTGGCTGATGGTACAATACGAAAAGAAAAAAGACAGATTCAACAGGTCCCCCATTTTTTGTTGTTGCACACAGAGAAGATGCAAACTTGCAAAACGGACTGACTGTATTCAGCACATGCATTTTCCCTTCATGTCACACATTTACTACCGTCACCGACGGGACTTGACAAAAATGTTTTGAAAGGGACGAAAGTCACGAATATTACAATATATAGATTAAATATAATAGTTATGATAATATCATTTTTTATAAATAATTTTAAATAACTCTATTAACTTTCTTGAAATTTTCTATGATCCTCTGATGAATATTTGGAACTCTCCAAGGAACAGAACCTATTATTATGACCTCCAAACCCAATTCTCAACACAGACACCATCTGTGCCTTGCTTGCTCCCTGCACAAATTCAATCCTTTTGGTCTTATGGTTGAAAACTAAGCCCAACAGCACTGTAAGCCATCACTAATCTCCTCTATAATTATTCTCATTAGCAAGCAGCAAATTAAGCCTCTCTATCAAAGCACCCTCTACATAGCTAGCTCATGGATACTAGAGAAGGTTTTCTTGACTCTTGTTAAATACATTTATTCATTTCCCTTCTAAGGCTGTGCTCATGAATATTGCTGCCAGTACTGATGGTGTGTTATATTGTTTCAATAACTTTATTTTTGTTAATATCCTTTGCTTTCATTAGTTTCATTGTCACTTAATTTGTTATATTGTCATTGTCAGGTGGTCCATTCAATCTAGATTCTAAATTTGAAGCCGTTAATGGTGCTTGCTTAATTAAGCACCTAACTCGATCTTTCGCCTCTTCCTCTTTTAGTTTATATTACCAGCTAAAGAGTCGGCTTTAACGAGCCGTACCAGTTCGGCTTTATCAAGTCGGATTCGACTCGGATTGGAGTTGCCACCAATGTTTAAAGGCACGTTGGAGCCCCAGGTGGATAAGGCAAGTCGGCGGAAACAAAGTCTGGGTAAGGAGCCGGTTATGCATGGGTACATCCCATCCGTCTACCATCTGATAGTTACCCTATGAAATGCATGCAATGTAACCTTTACCTTTACTGTTACTAATTTACTAGAAGTACAGGAGTGTGTTTGTACAGGACTAGAATGTTAGGGATGCATAACTTGACAAGAGTAGGCCTCTTGCTCCTACGTACCTCTCCTAGCGTAGAGGAATCAAAGTTTACATAGTTTTGGATGCATGTAGTAAAGTATATAGTCGGACTTTCCATTAGGCGTCCTTCCTCTTGGGTAAGGACCTGGTTATGAATTTTGGTCGGCCTTTCCTCTAGGCATCCACCAGAGTCTAAGATACAGGGATTGAACTTTCTCTTGGGTGTTCATCCTCGAAGGTTTGAGTTTGGAGCCAAGACTATCCATTAGGCATCCTGTCTCGGGGCTGAGCGAAGTTTGTGAGTGTTTATGCTAGGTTGACTCGAACACGTTCCTACTAACTCAGAGTCAGGTGGAATGTATGTTGTGTTATGATCATGAGTCTGAGACCGACTTGGGCTCACGCTTAGGCTGGCTACATGCCTGCCATCTGAAGTGTGATTGATTTGGTTTAGCTAAGGTCGGTTACGTGTCTGCCATCTGAAGTGTAATTGGCGAGGTTTAGCTGAGGCCGGCTACATGCCTATCATCTGAAGTGTAATTAGTGAGGACGAGGAGGGGTGTTATTTATTGCATGCTTAGAGTTGGGTGATAAGTCATATTTTATACACCTTACAAGGACTTAAGATGGATACTTTTGAGATCATTTGGTAACTAAGAATCACATCTTAGCTAAGATTTAGATGATGGAGCTAGAATTTGGCGAGGTTGGCATTCTTTGTTGTTATTGTTGTTGGAACGATGGTGCTTGGTATTACGGATGCGGCAGACGATGACCACTTTGAGCTCGAGGTGCATTCAGGACAAATCCGAATCGTTGAGCCACATATGTCCCTTTACTCGACCCTGGCCAAAATGGCTGCTTTCCATATTGATTATCAAACTGCTGACTCTGATATGGCTGCTTCCTATACTCTTAATCACCTATTGCTCCAACGCTCTCTGGATGGTCCAACTTAGTTTCTTGTAATGTAGGGTACAAATCAGTGTGGTGCTCCATGGAAGTACAAATACCACATACTCTAGCTTCTATGGTTGGTTGATGTTGTCCAACAACAAGTTTCCTTACCAGTTGTCAACTCGGTCAGTTAATTCTCTAGTCTCAGGTTGTCAATTATACCAATTTCATTCACCATCCAGGGTTGGCCGACTCCTCTAATCCCAAACTACTGTGTATTACTTGCCATATTGGAGGTCAGGTGCCTTGTTGTTGTTGGCGTCTTGTCCATTAATGCTCCTCCACTGGCAGCATCAATCATGCTTCGGTCCATCATTGTCAGACCTTCGTAGAAGTATTGAATCAACAGTTGCTCACTGATCTGATGATGCAGACATGTGGCACATAACTTGTTGAATCTTTCCCAGTATTCATGTAGAGTCTCTCTAGAATGTTGCCTTATCCTACAAATTTCTTTCCTGATGATCACAGTACGTGATGTTGGAAAGAACTTGTGACACCCTTCTACCCCAAATACTTAAGTTGCCTTAATAAAATAAATAAAATGAACACAGGGTAATAGTTAAAACCAAAAAGGCACAATTTGTATTAAGGATAAAAGGTTCACATGGTAATTAAAAGGTAGGCACAAAGTTTTCAAGGAGGTTTTAGATCTAAACATTATAATTGAGAAAACTAAAGTCATCATCATCTTTAAAATAAGTCATTCAAACATCAAGGCATAGAGCAACTATTCTAACTTCTAGAACCCCGATGTCACACTAACCAGAGCAAGACCCCGCCTTTTCAAAACTTGGCACCATGAGTGCCCTCAACGTTACCTAAAAGACAACAACAAGAGAAAGTACGGTGAGAAATCGCATTCAATCATATATAAAGGCAGATAATGCCCCAAATCCCACCCATTACCGTACTCAATTACTAACAATTAACAGATGCTCATATATCAATCACATTTCATTCATTCAAAATCACTCACAGTTCATTCATGTTTACAAAATGCACATGCTCGCACAATGCATATGCTCATCACCACACCTAAGAGTCTCAAGTCGGAACTCCACACCATGGGCGAACCTCCTCAATCCCCTTAGTTATCACTAATGATGGCCACACCGTTAAACACCCCGTATGGGCCGGTGTGTCGCACAGTTAAACACCACCTATGGCCCGTGTGCGAAGACATTCCACACAACCGTTAAACACCACCTATGGCCGGCGTGCAACATGGTTAAACGCCACCTATGGCCCATGCATATGAATGTCCCCCATCATTAGTCCACCCTATTAAACACCACTTTTGGCCAGAGTCCCCTATTAAACACCATATATGGCCAGGGTATTATAGCCACGTCTGGCTTTTCATGCATCTCATGCCTCTCATGTCCATGCTCAATGCATTCTCATCCACACTCT
This sequence comes from Mucuna pruriens, assembly GCA_025330945.1. Lineage (NCBI taxonomy): Eukaryota > Viridiplantae > Streptophyta > Magnoliopsida > Fabales > Fabaceae > Mucuna > Mucuna pruriens. The sequence continues at coordinate 326,659 of JAENHJ010000543.1, forward strand.
TATTCTCATGATTTATACATCATTCGCACAATCCATAGCCATAGCCATATCCAATCATATTAATTTAACCATCATCATTATAAATCATTTACCAAAAAGCACAAAAACGCACATTAAACACCATTAAATTTCACCCAATTTCATCATTGCACACAAGAGCCTCAAATCATGAACAACCATAAACAACACAAGAATCAAGTAATTAGGGCAATTAATCATACAGTTTCCCAACAAAATCACATTAGGACAAGACGTTAATCAGACCACAGAGCATATTGACAAATCTTTTCTACCGATTAAAATAATTTTAAAACATAATAATTAAATGAAATTGAGAATTTAGATCCTAGAGGGACTCAGGGATTGCCCTCATTACCCGTACACTCCCGCATTCATATATGATCAAACCCATCTCCCACGTACCTTAGACGTGAAGAATAATGATGATCTGATGCGACTCTAGGACGGTCTGAACACCCTAGCTCCTCTTCCTTGCAGATCGGCATTCTCTCTCCTCTAGGTCTGGCTGTCTGACGCGTAAAACACCAATTAGGGTAAACTGATTACCCCCTGTCTAATATTCTAGCTGGGTCGGGTCAGCCCCGACCCGCCCATTAGCCCCCATTAATTCAATTAATTAAATTAATATATAAAAATAATTTAGATAAAGCCTCATCAGTTTATAAAATCATTAACCCCTCTATTAAAATAAAGTAAGGAATATAGTAGTAAATAACAGTAATAGTTCTAATTCTGTTTCTAGTTCTAACAATAGTAGTCATGTTACTAACAATTCTAATTCTCTTGAGTATAGTAGCACTAACAATTTTGCAAAGCTAGAACAGATGGAGAATAATGATCGAACCTTGAAGGAGCTGGCCACGCCGGATGTGGTGTACTAACCTTAGTGCATCCAGTATCCGCAGCTAGAACCAACTCAGACATATGAATTGAAATTCGATCTTATAAATTTGTTGCCTATATTTCATGGTCTTGCACGAGAAGATCCCTACGAGTACTTAAAGGAATTTCATGTGGTTTGTTCCACAATGAGAAAGGAATATTGGAGGACTATATCAAAATGAAGACGTTTTTCTCTTTTCCTTGGATGGAGCTAAAAGGATTGGCTATATATGTAATCGATTCTCTTTAACACCTAGTGAGATATGAAACGCATGTTTCTGGAGAAGTTCTGTAACATCCTAAAATTTATTTAATTATTTTTAGAAATTAATTACATTATTATTATTATTATCAATTTTATTTTAATAGAGGGGTTAATGATTTTATAAACGGATGAGGCTTTATCTAAATTATTTTCATTTATTTAATTAATTTAATTAACGGGGAGGCTGACGAGCGGGTCGGGGTTGGCCCAACCCAGTTAGAATATTAGACGGGGGGTAATCAGTTTACCCTAATTTGTGTTTAGCACGTCAAACAGCCAAACCTAGAGGAGAGAGAACGCAAACCTGCAAGGAGGAGAAGCTAGAGTTTTCAGATCGTCCCAGAAACGCATCAGCTCTTCTTCGTTCATCGTCTCTAAGGTAACGTTAAGGGCACTCATGGTGCCATGTTTTGAAAAGGCGGGGTCTTGTTCTGATTAGTGTGACATCGGGGTTTTAGAAGTTAGAATAGTTGCTCTATGCATTGATGTTTGAATGACTTATTTTAAAGATGATGATGACTTTAGTTTCTCAATTATAATTATAATGTTTAGATCAAAAACCTCCTTGAAAACTTTATGCCTACCTTTTAATTACCATGTGAACCTTTTATCCTTAATACAAATTGTGCTTTTTTTTTGTTTTAACTATTACCCTATCTTCATTTTATTTATTTTATTAAGGCAATTTACGTATTCGGGGTAGAAGGGTGTCACATTTAGTGGTATCAGAGCAGGTTGATTCATTCGGCCGTGAGTTATGTGTCTAATATGTTTTGTATTGCGTTTGTTAGCATGGTTGGACTGATTTGAAAGATGACAATAAATTGTTTGTTCTGTTTTGCATTGTGTTGAATTCTGGGTGATTCATTCGACCAGTGAGTTATGTGTCTATCATGTGTTAATATTTATTTATGTTAAGTGTGATGTACAAGTGTAGTAATTTAGTGTATTTTAAGGAAGTGTTGAGGTAATATAGATGTTCCTTTATTGGTTGTTGTATCAAGCATCCCTATTGCTAACTACGATCTATTGAGCCTGATCACTTCAATATGTTGTTAAAGGCAAAAAGGACTCTTGGCGAGCCGATGGATCAATTGATTTGAAATGTTTTCTTTTGAAGAATGAACATTTTTTTGTGACTAGCCTAAGTAGTTATTTATTTTGGATGTATGTGAAGTTTGAGGAATGAGTTCCTCATCCTTGTTCTAATAAAATTGGAAAGTGATGATGTGATGTGTTTTATTGTTGTATTTGTTATTGTTTATTGTGTTTTGGTGCTTACTATTATTTTAATCTTAATAGATTAAGATGGCAGTAAAGAGAGTGTGAAGATTCATGCTTCACAGCTCATGGCAAGGGCCTTAAGTAATTGATGAGTTAGAAGGGATACTCGAGGATTGTACTTCAGACTCTTAGAGATTAACATGTTAAATTATTTGAGTGTGACCTTTGGTTAGAAGAAGTGAGTTCTCTAGGTCATGTAATCTCTAGAAGTATAGGGGTAGATCATTCGGAGGCAAAAATTGTTCTTAAATAGGAGATCCCTTAATCGGTGAGTGAGCATAGAAGTTTCTTGGACTCGTTGGTCATGAGAGAAGGTTTATCTAAGTTAGCTTGACCTTGATGGAGTTGGTTAGGAAGGGAGTTGTTTTGGGTGGAATAGTTAGTGTGGGTATAGCTTCCAAACCCTTAAGGAGAAGTTGACTAGTGCACCAGTTTTAGTATTGTCAAACCTTAGTGAACCTTTTGTAGTATATTGTGATACTTCTAGGATGTGTATAGGTGGAGTGCCGACGCAAGAGGGTAGAGTGGTAGCTTATGCTTCTAATCCACGAGAGGAATTACCCTACCCATGATCTTGAGGTGGCGGCTGTAGTGTTCATTCTTAAGATTTGGAGACCATAAGACTTTAAAGTTCTTGAAGTGTCAAAAGAAATAGAATTTCTTCCCTTTATCTCACTACAAGGATTTATGGCCATGATTCCATTATCTTCATGGGAACCATTGCTTTCACCCATTGATGACGTTGGAGAGAACCTATCAGTGGATACAGAAGGTGACATGCAACAACGGTTCTTTTTAACAGATGAATAAGTTGGGTGACAACATTTCTGGGGTGATTTCGTTAGTTATTATTTTGTGCTTAAATGGAGGGATAAGGGAACAATTGCAAGCAGAAGGGTTGCTATTAGGGGTATCATTTTTCACTATTGAAAACTCAGCAAAGTTGCTATAGGGTGAACACAAACAGGTGGAGCCATTTATGCAAGAATGAGAGCTCAACGATGAAAATTCCCGAGAGAGAGTAGTACAACTAGTTAGATTTCTCTATCAAACATTTTCTGCAATAACAGTCATTGCTTTAAATTTCATAGAATCAAGGCCAGTAAGAAAGGTATGATATTTGTGTGCCATTGTGCATTTAGAAACCTTACCTCTTGCTTTGACAGTTTTGCTTTCCCCATTGACTTCATTTGAAAACAGAGGAACTCTTTTGGTGGGAGCTATTGAGGCATTTCTTTGAACTCTTCTTGATATTGTGGTGGCCTAAATGGAAAGAGACATAGCGGATTTTGTTGATCATTGTTTAGTTTGAGAAAAGCTTGAGTAGCATCTAAGGATACTAGTCCATACTATTGAGATGAGTCATGGTATAGTTGTTTAATAAAAGTTAAATGGAAGATATGAGTTCTTTAAGTTATGTGATCTTTAGTGTGAGAGCCCAACAGTCAGCCTTTTAAGGTAGGAGTTTCTCTTAAGTTAAAAACCTTGCATTAGTGAGTAAGATTATAAATTTTCCTAGGATTGGACAAATACCATGGTGAATTCCTAGACGTATTCCTTAAGTTAGCATAGTCTTTAACTCAAGAATCTAGGAAGGGAGCAAGGTTTAGGTGGATTGATAATTTGGAATTAGTTCCTAATGTCTTGGAGAAGCATTATATAACGTGCCAACCTTAGTAATACCTGACCTTAGTTATTGAGAAGAGTATTGTTACTAGATAGTGAGAATGTATTTTAATCTTACAGACAACTTGGAGTTGTAAGACGAATTATGTGACCCCTAGCTTGGAGGCAGTAGCAGTAATGGCTACTCTTAAGATTCAAAGACACCACTTGCATGATTTTAAGTCGATATTCTCGATGACGTAGAAACACTAAGTGGAAATTCAACTAGTAGGAGAGGAACCTAAAATAGATGAGGTGATTGGAATTTCCAAATGACCAAGGTTTTAGGAAGCCATCACTAGGTAGAATCAAGACAGTAGAATATGTCGTAAATAGGAAATCCTTTCGCATCCTTTCGTGTGATTAGAGGGCATGATCTGATAACTAGTTAGAACACCCATTTTAGTGGATAAAAGAGAAACCATAAGACGAGGGAATATGATTTTCTAGATGGCATTAAGTAGTTTAGAAATGGAGTTATGTACTTAGTAAGTCTTAGAAGAGGATCGTACGGTAGATTTAATATCGAATCGAGGTGGTATAGATGCCTGAGGATCTTTGGAAGATGTTTTGGCAGCTTAAATCATGGGAAGATTGGATAAGTGTGAGCACCTATTTGGTTGATAGGTTGGAATCCTAGAGTTATTTTAGAACTTGGGGGAGAGATTTTGTTAAACTCGAGGAATCTACCCGTGCCATGTACGCAATAATTGCACATGTTTCAACTCTGGACGTACATTGTTATTCTGGCAAGTAATCAAACTAACTTGTTTGAAGGTTAAAAGAAGACTAGGTATGAGAATTGATACTAGAAATTGTGAAAGATTTAAGGTTAACTGGTTTAGAGAGGTGAGATGATTATTTAGCCAATCCAAATCGAGTAAGGACTGTCGTTAGAAACACTAAATGAGTAAGGGGAAGGCAATTGTAAGGGTATGGGAAGTACTTACTCTATGTAAATTCGAGGATGAATTTTCTTTTAGGAGGGGAGAATTGAAACATCCTAAAATTTATTTAATTATTTTTAGAAATTAATTACATTATTATTATTATTATCAATTTTATTTTAATAGAGGGGTTAATGATTTTATAAACTGATGAGGCTTTATCTAAATTATTTCCATTTATTAATTTAATTAATTGAATTAACGAGGGAGGCTGACGGGCGGGTCGGGGTTGCCCCGACCCAGTTAGAATATTAGATAGGGGTAATCAGTTTACCCTAATTTGTGTTTAGCACGTCAGACAGCCAGACCTAGAGGAGAGAGAACGCAAACCTGCAAGGAGGAGAAGCTAGAGTATTCAGATTGTCCCGGAAACGCATCAGTTCTTCTTCGTTCATCGTCTCTAAGGTAACGTTGAGGGCACTCATGGTGCCAAGTTTTGAAAAGGTGGGGTCTTGCTCTGATTAGTGTGACATTGGGATTCTAGAAGTTAGAATAGTTGCTCTATGCCTTGATGTTTGAATGACTTATTTTAAAGATGATGATGACTTTAGTTTCTCAATTATAATGTTTAGATCAAAAACCTCCTTGAAAACTTTGTGCCTACCTTTTAATTACCATGTGAACCTTTTATCCTTAATACAAATTGTGCTTTTTTTTTGTTTTAACTATTACCTGTCTTCATTTTATTTATTTTATTAAGGCAATTTAAGTATTCGGGGTAGAAGGGTGTCACATAATGGATAGTCTATTGATTCCACCATCTCATGGGCCCTTAATGGATAACCCATAGACTTAATCAACCTACTGGACACCTAACGGATAATCCATCCTGTTAGAGATCGTTGAAGACCCCGCCATAGCCACATCACCCCATTTCGGCACCTTGTTGAATCCATTTCGATACCTGCCAACTCTACCCAATCCGGTTGGCCCCTGGCCGAACCGACCTCTGCACAGGCTAGCCAATCCCAATTCAAACCCATCATCAGTTCACCCAACCAACTTGTCTATATCTCCTAGAAATCTTTATCCATGTTCATTTAGAAAGACGTACATCGTCTCCTCTGAACGAACACAGATAAAGAGGGGGCAGTTCTGGACCCTAAATCTATCCTAATAGAGTGGAATCCCAAATAAAGAGTAGGAGATAACCACCTACGAGATATACAGATATAACCACCTGTGAGATATAGATATAACCACCTGCGGGATATACACCATGAACTAGGTGGTTATGTCGCCCACAATATCAAGGAGGAAATCATAAGATAGTGGATGCGACCAAATTGGGCCTATAACGACCTCGGACGAGGCTTATATAAAGCCTTAGAACGAAGAGAAAAGGGGTCGAAAAAAGAGGGTCAAAGACAGGAAGGGAAAGACTATTCACTCAAGAAGTGCTATCAGAGAAAAAGGAGAAGGAAGAGTACAATGCTAAAACTTCTAGATTCCAGGTTAGTTGTTAAACTTTCATATGCATGTCCACAGTATAGTTTAATACCCCCTAAGACTGCATTTTACCAGACTAACTATGTAGTCCACTCTATCCCAGCCTCCTTTGGACGCCAATGGGCAGTCCACCCCCCCTCCAATCCACATTTTTTATTACCTTCCAAGCCTCAGTAAAAACTACGTGAACTTTGATTCTCCGACTAAAAGGAGATACGTAGGAGAAAAAGACACACTTTTGTCAAGTTATCCACCCAAAATATTCCATACTGATTCTATATAAGCACTCCATCTTTAGAAAGGCATTAACCAAAACATAAGAGTCATTCCCTTTTCATGTTGTCAGTTCGGGTAACTATTGTGATAGAAGTGTTGGAATACCCAGTGATTCCCACACGTAATCGACTTTTGAGTGTGTTTCTCTAATTCAAAGACCAACCTTATCTACCTAAATGTTTCCTGGCATTTTCCATAAAAAAGTTGGTGACGACTCCTTCCTCCCTGTTCTTTCCCCAGAAGGAACTCGGAAACTAAACGTTCTACTTTCACCGGCCCCGTATCACAATTTAGGTCGCGACAATCATAATACACCAATTCTAGAAACTTTGACTTCCTTAAGGGAAGATGCTTCTTAAAGGATACTCTAGTCTGTTTACCAGTCATGCAATGAGAACACTTATCCAATTCTGCATTCTACAATCTTGGAAGCATATCCTTTTCGGCTAAAAACTTCAACCTTTTTTCATTTATATGACTAAGTCTTCGATGCCACAAAGATACCGTCATATCCATGGCATTCACACTATCTTTAGCAACCAAAGTTTTTGTCCAATACAGTTTAGAAATTTTCTCCCTTCTAGCCACAACCAAGTTACCTTTGGTGAATTTCCATTTTACATAATCAAAGTGATTATCATAACTACCATCATCAAACATATGCACATATATCAAGTTAAAGCAAACATCTAGAGTATGTTTGACTCCTCTAAGACATAACTGCATTCTCATATTGGTTTGCAAGCAAACATCACAACACCAATCACCTTAGACACACCATCATTACACATCTTCAACACTCCAAAATCACCTAAGGTGTAAGATGTAAAGAACTCATTCCTTTGTGTAATATGCAATGTAGCACCGCTAATCCATATGCTCTCATCGAATACAAGATTAACTGACTCAAAGTCTCAAAGAATAACAAGATTATCATATGTAGTAGTAGTGATATGACCATCATCATCACCATCATGGTTCTTCTCTTTTGACTTACCCTTTTTGCCTTTGTTCTTTTGTTTCCATAAGAAACAATGCTTTTGTATATGTCCTGTTGTCTAACAGTAGTGACACTTCACATTCTTGTACCTAGACTTGGACTTACTTATGCTCTTTTCTCTTCCCTTTTTTTGACTTCTCTCCCTATTGTCAATGACAAGCACCTCAGACTGAGATGAAGAACCTTGTGCCTTCCTTCTCATCTCTTTGTTAAGAATACTACCCTTTGCCATTTGTAAAGAGACAACACAATTAGGGATTGAATTTGTGACAGAAACCTTAAAATCCTTCCAAGACTCAAGCAAAGAATTCAAAAGTAATAATCCAAAAATCTCATATTCAAACTTAATGTCCATTCTTGACATCTAATCAAGAATCCCTTGAAACTCATTCAAGTGATCTGAAAGGGAAGTGCCTTCCTTGAGCTTCAAACTCATAATAGAATTTAATGAAAATAATTTGATGTTCCTACACTTTGAGACATATAGAGATTCAATATTCTCCCACAAAGTCATAACATGTGTCTCACTTGCAATATGATTATAAACATTATCATTCACAAAATGTCAAGATAAAACCATATACTGTTGATGCTCAAAGTCTCATTCTTCATTAGATATGGATTCTGGCTTATGGCTTCTGAGTAGCAAAGACAAGAAGATGCATTTTCTTCACAAATAATAAATCTTTCATTTTTCCTTTCCATGTGTGATAATTAGTGTCATTCAAACTCAGCATTCCGTTTGTATTAGCCTTCATTATTCAACCAAGTAGAACACTCTTTAAACCAAAGAGCTCTAATACCACTCTAATAAGGGAAAAACAATAATGCACCATCAACGTGGCAACAACGCAACAGATAAAAATTCCCCTAACTTGCAATAATCTATAAGAAGTAATCACAAATAAAAATGACAGCAACAACGAGAAGAATACACAAGAGACACCAAGATTTTTAACATAGAAAATCCCCTCAATGTGAGAGGTAAAAACTACAACTCGTCCAGACCAAAGAAATCAATCAACTATAATCAAACAAGGGTACAAGAGTGTTTAATCAAGAGGACAAATTCATACATATAACTAGTCAACACAATCAAGCAACAAAGCTTGCAAATGGAGAGAAAGAAATAAGAAAGAAGAAAGTGAAGAACTCACAAAATTACGCTACTATACAAGCACAATTTCTCACACCACAGACTCCCAAATGAAGATTTGAATGGTCAAGATGAAGAACTATGTGTGTTAAACCTGCTATCAAGGTTTTAGCCAAATCAAATGGTTAACGAAGTAGATATCACGATTTTGACGTGACTGTTCTATGGAAAGATGAAAATTAACAAAATATTTTCTCTCTCCCTCTCTCTTCTCTTTTGGTTGCAAAAATTCACTATATCCCAATCTCCCAATCTAACCCATTCTCCTCTAATAAGAGAGACCTAACAACTTTGAGGATATATATTGGATTTTTGTCTAGATAGTTGGTAGTTAAAAAAAAAAACCAACATTTACTAACCTAAAGTAGCAACTCTCTCTTAGTATTATATTCAAAGAATTTATGCAATAGAAACTACTCTTATAAATATTTCTTATAATATTTATTTTTATTTTTATAATATATGAATATTAATAAATGTTGTTTATATATAGAAAATACAATAAATTAAATTATATAGATTAAAAGATAAAGTATTGTAATTTTAATATAAAAGTTTATAATAAAAAGAATAAGTCATAATTTTCTATGAATTCTAATTTATTTTTTACGATTATGAAAAAAAAGAATAGTTCAACTATTATGTAATCGGCAGGTATTTAACGAAGAAGATATATGAGAAGAAATCAGATCCTATAATTGATACTAAATATCCCTAAAAAAAAAAAAGTGTTTGCTGGATTAATAAAAGGATTTGTTTAATTTTATGTTTCTAAAACTCCCACAATCTAACACACCTATTTAATGTTATAAGTGGTTCTCATTCTAATCTCTGTCATTCTTTTACAGTTTCACGGGTTTAGCTTGCACACCGATATTTCCAGCGTGATGATCGTCCACGGCAGCTCTAGGGTGCAACGTTGGTTCATCGATCTTGTCTCACACCCCAGTGCAGATTTTTTTCTATTTCTTATTTTGATTCCTTATATTCTTTTACACGAACCAATCTCTAATTTGATAAACTTTTACTCAATCACGATAGAAGAAAACTAAACGAATACACATCACAGAGGAAAACATTTTCATTTACATATCACTTATGTATTCTATTTAAACTATTTCAATAGTGGTAGAGTTTCCAACCAAGTTTATCGGTGAAGAGCAAGAGCATGCACGAGAGAAGGTACATTTTCTATTTCCAATGCTCTGTCTTTTTGAACAACGTAGCATCCAAGAGGAGGATGCCACATGCCACCAAGACCAGGAATAATGAAAGAAATAATTCCAGCCATCCCATCTACTTACTAGCACTGCTATGGGCCACACAAAAGGGCATTCAGATATATAGCCCATTCAAAAAGAAAAAGATTTTCTCAGTATCACAAGTGTATTTAGGTTTCCATTTTGGGCTATAAAATTATATAATTCAACCCCACTAATATAATATTAATCCAACTATTTAGTTAATTTAATCTAACTTCACCTAATTAATTTATTTGACCTTACACTTCTTTAGTTGTTTAATTAATTTAACTTCACTTAATTATTTTCACACAAACAATAATTCTTAATTTTTTTCTTGAACAACATTCTAATACTTAAAACTTTAAAAAAAATATTTTAATTTACACTCAGGTCCTAATTTATTTAAATTCTTAATATCGTCCTAAACTAATAATCATAAATTCTTTTAAATATTTTAGCTTAGTTAAAATATAATTACAAACACAATTATTTAAAATCATTAACTAATGTAATTGCAAGCATAATAGCATATAGCAAGGGCTGGCATTGGACCTAGGCCAGAGGGGCAACGCCCCAAGGCCCCAGGAGGGGCCAAAAATTAAAATAATATATATATATATATATATATATATATATATATTTTGATGATAAAAAAAAATTATATTTTATGTTATTTCTATAAATAGTTTAAAATCACTAACTCGTTGCGATGCGTAAAAAAAATCATTAAAATCACTTACACTTATTATGTATACTTTTTTTTTTAATTTTTCACATGTATCACCCTTCAAAAAATAATTATTTGTGAGCATTGCAAACTTAGTTATTACATTGTCGCGACCCAATCCCCGTTAGTTAAAATATAGTTTCTTGATTGTTAGTTTTGTTTTTTTTATGATGTATTACATTCATAAATTCATGTTAAATAAATTTTTAGTTTATTACGATATATCAACATATATTAAAAATATGATAATTCATATACCTAAAGTTTGTGTGTTTTCAACAAGATAAAAAATACAAACTAAAAAACAAATTATAAAGGAATTTATTCTTATATTATACATTAAAATTCTCATCTTGAATAGTGAAGCTCTTGTTCTCCTCACTCTTTCAATTAGAGATATTTAGCATTCTTTCTTTTCTTCTTAGTGTATTTCACACATCTTCTCCATAATTAGACAAAAATATTTCTTTCAATCACATCAAACTACCTTGATTTATATATGATTTTCTTAGCTGACTATTCATTTTTATTTATAAATAGTCTCATATCACAATTTAAATTATTTATCATAAATTTAAATATAATCTATATATTTAAAATATTTATTATTATAATCATAATTATATAAAATGAATATTTATCTTGTATAATGCACCAGCTAAAATACTAGTTTATAATTAATATAATAAAAAAAATATGTAAGATTTAATATTAGAGGATGATATTTTTTCAATGATAACATAAAAGTAACTTTAATGAAAAATGTGGTATATTTTTTTAAGATTTGTTAAAACTATTTTATTCGATCATTTGAAATAATAAAATACATTTTAATGAAATTATATATCTATTTTTTATATAATATATATTTTTACTTAAAAATCACTACAAGATTTTTTTGATTTTGCTACTAATTTTAGCTACCATATAAATTAGTAGTTAAATCCTAGCTAATTAATTATAATATTATTTTTTCTAGCTAAATTTAAGTTATATTCATTTATATTTCTTATTACTACAAATTAGTTAGAAAATAACTACAAATTTTAAAAATTTGTTACAAATTAACTAAGATTATTTTCTTAGCTAATTTGCTATATATTTCATGCTATCACCAATACCATAGTAAATTTATAACTAATTATTTTTACTAGAAATTAGCTACAAAATAACTATTAATTTTAAAATTTTGTAGTATATTTTAAATTTTCTCGTAACATCCTAAAATTTATTTAATTAGTTTTAGAAATTAATTACATTATTATTATTATTATCAATTTTATTTTAATAGAGGGGTTAATGATTTTATAAACTGATGAGGCTTTTTCTAAATTATTTTCATTTATTAATTTAATTAATTGAATTAACGGGGGAGGCTGACGGGCGGGTCGGGGTTGACCCGATCCAGCTAGAATATTAGACAGGGGGTAATCAGTTTACCCTAATTGGTGTTTTACGCGTCAGACAGCCAGACCTAGAGGAGAGAGAATGCCGACATGCAAGGAAGAGGAGTTAGGGTGTTCAGACCATCCTAGAGCCGCATCAGATCATCACTATTCTTCGCATCTAAGGTACGGGGGAGATGGGTTTGATCATATATGAATGCAGGAGTGTACGGGTAGTAAGGGCAATCCCTAAGTCCCCTAGGACCTAAATTCTCAATTTCGTTTGATTATTATGTTTTAAAAATATTTTAATCAGTAGAAAAGATTGTCAATATGCTCTGTGGTCTGATTAACGTCTTGTCCTAATGTGATTTTTGTTGGGAAACTGTATGATTAATTTCCCTAATTACTTGATTCTTGTGTTGTTTATGGTTGTTCATGATTTGAGGCTTTAGTGTGCAATGATGAAACTGGGTGAAATTCAATGGTATTTTATGTGTGTTTTTGTGCTTTTTGATGAATGATTTATAATAATGATAGTTAAATTAATATGGTTGGGTATGATTTATAACAATGCGAATGACGTATAAATAAATCATGAGAATAAGAGTGTGGATGAGAATGCATTGAGCATGGACATGAGAGGCATGAGATGCATGAGATGCATGAGAAGCCAGACGTGGCTATAATACCCTGGTCATATGTGATGTTTAACCATGCATGGGGACAATCATATGCATGGGCCACATGTGGTGTTTAACCATGCTGCACGCCGGCCATAGGTGGTGTTTAACGGTTGTGTGAAATGTCTTTGCATGGGCCATAGGTGGTGTTTAACTGTGCGACACACCGGCCCATATGGGGTGTTTAACGGTGTGGCCATCATTAGTGATAACTAAGGGGATTGAGGAGGTTCGCCCATGGTGTGGAGTTCCGACTCGAGACTCTTAGGTGTGGTGATGAGCATATACATTCTGCGAGCATGTGCATTTTGTAACTTGAATGAACTGTGATTGATTTTGAATGAATGAAATGTGATTGGTATATGAGCATCTGTTAACGGTTAGTAATTGAGTACGATAATGGGTGAGATTTGGGCATTATCTGCCTTTATATATGATTGAATGCGATTTCTCACCGTACTTTCTTTTGTTGTTTTCTTTTAGGTAACGTTGAGGACACTCATGGTGCCAAGTTTTGAAAAGGTTGGATCTTGCTTTGATTAGGGTGACATCGGGGTTCTAGAAGTTAGAATAGTTGTTCTATGCCTTGATGTTTGAATGACTTATTTTAAAGAAGATGATGACTTTAGTTTTCTCACTTATAATGTTTAGATCTAAAACCTCCTTGAAAACTGTGCCTACCTTTTAATCACCATGTGAAACTTTTATCCTTAATACAAATTGTGTTTTTGGTTTTAACTATTACCCTGTCTTTATTTTATTAATTTAATTTAAATATTCGGGGTAGAAGGGTATCACATTTCTACTAGTGAATGTTTATATATAGGGAGTTTTTTTTATTATTTCGCTTACGCTTATAAAATGATAGCATCAGTCCAACATATTAAATATTAAAAATAGGAAAATTTGTGATACTAATATTTAACTTTATTGCCAATTTTAATCTTATACACAATTTTGAATTTATTCAAGTTTATAATTTTTTCTAAATTTAAATAAATACGAGTTCTTTCAAAATCTTATTTTATTAAAATGTAATTTCGAAAGAGTTGCAACACCAGTAATATTAATAATTATTAAAATAATATTATATTTTTATATTAGAAACTGGAAAAAGAGTTGATGTTACAATCTTCCTCCATTTTGATTCCATAACATTATTCATAGGGTTAGGGAAAATGTCGATTTTGTGTTTATTTGCATTATTTATTTATAAGTTATATTACATGTACTTAGTGTTAGAAAGCATATAAGAATGTATTTATGATGAATTTATGGTGATATTGATTAGTTGAGGGCCATTAGAGGGGTAGGTTTGGAACCTGTGCATGGGTGCTGAGTGCGCTAAGCCCTAGGGTCTAGAGTTCCATATATAAATAGAGGCAGCATATCATCCGTTATTTCACACGATCTACTATCTTAAAATATATGTTCATTTAAGATATAATTTCCACTAAAAAATTAAGATATTATTTTTTAAAACATTTTAATATAAATTTAAAAATTAGAGATAAATTTAAAAAATATGGAAATATAATTTCAAAAGGATGAAAATATAAATTTGAAAAAGAGTTAAATATAATTTCTAAAATTATTATAATATTATTTTCAAAATATCAAGATATAAATTTGAAAAGATTAACATATAATTTTAAAAATATTGTTTGACACCCTTCTACCCGAAATATTTAGATTAAAATAATAATGTAAATAAAAAGGAAGACAAGGTAATAGTTACAACTACAGATGAAACGTAATTGGTATTAAGGATAAAATGTTCACATGGTCATTAAACAAATAGGTACAAAGTTTTCGAGAAGATTTTAAATATACATATTATAATTGAAAAATAAAATCATTATCATCTTCAAAATAAGCTCTTCAAACAATAAAAGACATAGAACAACTATTCTAAATTCCAAAGCCCTGGTGTTGCACTAATCAGAGCAAGACCCCGTCCCTTCAAAACTCAGCACCATAAGTGCCCTCAACATTACCTAAAGGAAAACCACAAGAGAGTACGGTGAGAAATAGCATTCAATCATATATAAACGCAGATAGTACCACAAATCTCACTCATTACCGTACTCATATTAATCACAAGTTTCATCACATTCATAATTAATCACATTCCATTCATGTTTACAACATGCACATGCTCACACAACACATATGTCAATCATCACACCTAAATTCTCGATTCGGAACTTCACACCATGGACGAACCTCCACAATTCCCTTAGTTATCACTAATGATGGTCACACCGTTAAACACCACTTATGGCCGGTGTGTCGCACAGTTAAACACCACCTATGGCCCGTGCAAAGACATTCTACACAACCGTTAAACACCACCTATGGTCGGCGTGTAGCATGGTTAAACACCACCTATGGCCCATGCATATGAATATCCCCTACCATTAGTCCACCCTGTTAAACACCACTTTTGCCCAAGGTCCCCTGTTAAACACCACATATGACCAGGGTATTTAAGGTTCTTATAATCACTAAAGACCTCAAACTTAGAACCATACAGATAATGTCTCAAAATCTTAAGAGTGAACACTACAGCCACCAACTCAAGATCACTAGGGTAATTCCTCTTATGGATTTTCAACTGTCTAGAAGCATAAGCTACCACTCTACCCTCTTGCATCATCACTCCACCTATACACATCCTAGAAGTATCACAATATACTACAAGAGGTTTACTAAGATCCGGAAAAACTAAAACTGGTGCACTAGTCAAATTCTCCTTAAGGGTTTGGAAACTATGTTTACACTTACTATTCCATACAAAAGTAGCTTCTTCCTGGTCAACTCAGTTACAGATAATGCTATCTTAGAGAATCCCTCTATAAACCTCCTATAATATCCAGTCAACCTAAGGAAACTCCTAATCTCACTCACTGACTTGGGGTCTCCCACCTAAGAACGACCTCTACCTTAGAAGGATCAATACCTATACCTCCCCTAGAAATCACATGACCTAGGAGACTCACCTCCTCTAACCAAAAGTCACACTTAGATAACTTAGCATACAATTGTTTATCACTAAGAACCTGAAGTACTACCTTTAAGTGTTCCTCATGCTCCTCTCTAGTCTTAGAGTAAACTAGTATGTCATCCATAAAGACAACTACAAATTTATCCAAGTAGGGATAAAAAATTTTGTTCATGTAATCCATAAAAATAGCAGGAGCATTAGTCACACCAAAAGGCATTACCAAATACTCGTAATGTCCATACCTAGTCCTAAAAGCAGTCTTAGGTATATCTTCCTCCTTAACTCTAATATGGAGATAACCCGACCTAAGATCCATCTTACTAAACACGCATGCCCCTACCAACTGGTCCATAAGGTCATCTATCCTGGGCAATGGATACTCATTCTTAATAGTTACCTTATTCAATTGTTGTTAGTCTATGCATAACCTCATGCTTCCATCCTTCTTCTTCACTAATAATGTGGTGCTCCCCAAGGTGATACATTAGGTCTTATAAATTTCTTTTCCAACAAATCCTCTAATTGTTTCTTAAGTTCAGCCAATTCTAAGGGTGACATCCTGTAGGGTGCACCTGAAATAGGTCCCGTCCCTGGTACTAAGTCTATAGAAAACACTATCTCTCTCAGGTGGTAACCTAGACATATCCTCAGAAAACACATCAGAGAAAACAACTTTTTTCTTTTTCTTCCGTAATTTACTTTTATTCTATTTCAGTAGTAGTATTGAATCAATTTACAAAATCATACTTTTTCTGTGATACTTTTTCTGTGAATCTTTTTCTATGGTATTAATTTAAGAAAATTATACTCAGTTTCTTAATTATAATAAAAATTAAAAATTACATAAAAATGAAGTTTAAAAAAAGTTTTCATATTATTGTGATAAGGATGAGTTACCTAATAAGAGGCTCACAATAAAAATATTACATCAAATAAGTGTGAGAATTTTGAAGTTATACATCAAATAAGTGTAAGAAATTTCAAGTTATACATTACATGAAGATGGTGTATAAATAAGATTTAGAAAGAGAAAAAAAAAAAATAACGCCTATAATATTTTTAAACCTTGCAGTGTCTACTATCATAATCCACACTTTAAGTTCTAATTTATCTCTTGATTTGAGGGCTGAACTTCTGTCAAACACTAATGTGTGTAAAATTCTCCAACTTTCTCAAGTCTTTTTTTTTTATTTCTCCTGACCCCTCTAATTGCAAAACTAAACCACTCAATCCAATAGCTTATTTACCATAGAAACACGAGATTTCTCCATGAGAAACACGATTCCCTTTCAAAATCCTAGTTTACCAAAATCAAACTTATAGAAGTAAGTCAACAAATATGAGTGCAAAGATTAAGAGAAAGAACAAAAAATTGAAGTTTGAACTCAAAATCCCTCACAGAACGTAGGTGGATTATTCCTTTGGAACTGAGCAAACCAGTCCACCTCTTGGCGTTGGTTCAGATTACCAACAGCCTAAGCCATAGCCATCAAGGCATAAGCAATAGCACCGTCATTTCTAACTCCTCCAGACATTACTTTTCTTATTCACAAAAAATTAGGCAGTCAAAATAGAACAAATCAATCAAGACAATCATCACATCCAATCAATATCACAGTTCAGCACAGCACAAGCATAGTAAACACATAACTCATGGCCAATGAATCGACCTGCTCTGATACCACTAAATGTGACACCTTTGTACCCCGAATACTTAGATTAAAATAATAATATAAATAAAAAGGAAGACAAGGTAATAGTTAAAACCAAATAAACACAATTCGTATTAAGGATAAAAGGTTCACATGGTCATTAAACAAGTAGATACAAAGTTTTCGAGAAGATTTTAAATCTAAATATTATAATTGAAAAATAAAGTCATTATCATCTTCAAAATAAGCTCTTCAAACAACAAAAGACATAGAACAACTATTCTAAAATCCAAAGCCCCGATGTCACACTAATCAGAGCAAGATCCCGCCCCTTCAAAACTCGGCACATGAGTACCCTTAACATTACCTAAAGGAAAACCACAAGAGAGTATGGTGAGAAATAGCATTCAATCATATATAAATGCAGATAGTACCCCAAATCCACTCATTACCGTACTCAATTACTAACAACTCACAAATACTCATATATCAATCACAAGTTCCATCACATTCATAATCAATCACATTCCATTCATGTTTACAACATGCACATGCTCACACAACGCATATGCCAATCACCACACCTAAGAGTGTCAATTCGGAACTCCACACCATGGGTGAACCTCCTCAATTCCCTTAGTTATCGCTAATGATGGTCACACTGTTAAACATCACTTATGGTCGGTGTGTCACACAGTGCAAAGACATTCTACACAACCGTTAAACACCACCTATGGCTGGTGTGTAGCATGGTTAAACACCACCTATGGCTGGTGTGTAGCATGGTTAAACACCACCTATGGCTGGTGTGTAGCATGGTTAAACACCACCTATGGCCCATGCATATGAATGTCCCCCACCATTAGTCCACCCGGTTAAACACCACTTTTGGCCAGGGTCCCCTGTTAAACACCACATATGGCCAGGGTATTATAGCCACGTCTAGCTTCTCATGCATCTCATGTCTATGCTCAATGCATTCTCATTCTCATGATTCATACATTATTCACACAATCCATAATCATACCAAAATCATATCAGTTTAGCCATCATTATCATAAATCATTTATAAGAACGCATAGAAACGCACATAAAACACCATTGAATTCCACCCAATTTCACCATTACACACAAGTGTCCCAAATTGAACCTCAACCATGAATAACCATGAACAACCACGAATAACCATGAACAACCACGAGAATCAAGTAATTAAGACGATTAACCATACAATTTCAAACAAAAATCACATTAAGACAAAACGTTAATCCAAGAATTTAATCCCCTTCAAATGCCACAAGACACCAAATGATAACAATTATTAATAAGGGCCCTAGGAAAGATCCTACTGCTCTTTCTTATGTAAATGAAACCCAAATAGTGAGATAGAACTAACATCTCTGCATACTTGGAAGCATAATGAAGAAAACCTGTTTATCAAAGTCATTCTTCTTGTTCCTTTGGGATTCCCTCTAGAGGTTTTCCTTCACACTAAAGACAACCGATTACATTATCAATTAAGTCAACCAAAACTGCGGTACACGTTTACGAATCTTTTCTACCGATTAAAACATTTTTAGAACATAATAACCAAATAAATTTGAGAATTTAGATCCTAGAGGTACTTAGGGATTGTCCTCACTACCCGTACATACCCGCATTCACATATAACCGAACTCATCTTGCCTGTACCTTAGATGCGAAGAACAGTGATGATCTGGTGTAGCTTTGGGACGATCTGGACACCCTAACTCCTCCTCCCTACAGATCTGTGCGTTCTCTCTCCCCTAGGTCTGGCCATATGATATGCAAAACACAAATTGGGATAGACTGATTACCCCCTGTCTAATATTCTAAGTGGGTCGGGTTAACCCTGACCCGCCCGTCAGCCCCATTAATTTAATTAATTAAATTAATAAATGAAAATAATTCAGATTAATGTCTCATCAGTTTATAAAACTATTAACCCTTTATTAAAATGAAATTAAATATAAATATTTAAGTACTAAATTAATTTTCTGCCATAATTAATAATAATAATAATAATAACATTTTTGTTTCAAAATGCAATTATTTCATAAAATAATTTCCTGTTACAATTAATAATTAAAATAAAATTGATAATAATAATAATTAAATTTATTTCTAAAAATAATTAAATATTTAGGATGTTACACATTGTATTATAATTTTAAAAATAGCTGAAATATAAATTTTAATAATGTTAGAATATAATTATTAACATAGTGAAATATAATTTCAAAAATATTGAAATTAAAATTTCACATAGATTTAAACTTATTTTTGAAAATATTGAAATATAAATTTAAAAATATTAAAATTTAATTTTAAAAAATATTGAAAGATAAGTTTCTAAAAGAATATTATGGTTTAAATGCGAGTTACTTTAATAATGATATATTTTAAAATTCATAAAAATATCAAATAAGTACTATAACAATGAAACATTAGATTTTTTTTTTATATTATATAAGTTTTAAATTATAATGAAAATACTTTTGACAAAATGAGAAAGGCACATTTTGGTGATGGAAGAAGTTAAAGGAGATGTTATTGTGTTGTTAATCTTTCTAGTAGTTAAAAATTGTCAATATATGCAAAGTTCAAACAAACTATACATGCATGTTGTGTGACAATTTACAGTTGTTATAAACTATAAACTGCCCCAACGTAGAATTTGTTTGACTAATTAATAACGATACAAATAATGGACTAAACCCACAGGTTTATCGAAGTTGAAAGAGCATATTCATCCAAATGAAAGGTCAGGATTCTTTACCACACATTTGATTGAAAGTATATGGACTAAAAATATTTTTTTTTCAAATTTATTTATAGGTTTAATTATAAAATTAATTGACATAATTTAGAAATCTCTAATAATTTTTTAATAAACAAAATAATTTTAAAATAATTAAAACTTAACATAAGATGTGTGAAAAATTAACCACAATAAAAATAGATACAAATTAATGAATCGATATGCAACCACAACATCTTACTACCTCCCACCCTTAGGAATGGCAAAATGGATTAGCCTACTGTGTTTCGGCTGCTCCCGCTCTTAGCTCATTAAAAAAAAAAAGGTCATGATGGACTAGCTCACAAAAAATTTAAAATAAATAAATAAGGACAAATTAAAAAGTAAAAACATTATAAAACTAAAAATATTAATCAAAGAAAATAAATTTAGACTCCTATTATTTAATATCCATTTCACATGACATCTAATTCATTTTAATTGAATTGTTTCACTAATATCAACAAAAATTATGCAGAAGACACATTTATCTTCATTGATCGTCTCCAAACATAAATATTGTATTCTAAACATAATATTATTTTTATATAAAAAATAAAATAAAAACATAAAATCTTACACTAACTTATTCTATTATTTTTCTAATTTAAAATATAAAAATGATTGGTCGAACAAACTGACCTGTCTCGACCTATAGCGAGTCCATTTTTTGGCATGCTGAACGGATTAAAACGTGTTGGTGGATTAAAATTCCCGACCTAATCCACCTTAAAAATGGGTTAAACAGACTGATACAAGCAGCCTAACATGGATTGTCACTTCCATTTTCATATAACTTTTATTAATAGGCTACCTTCCACATTAAACCACATTGGACGGTTGGTGCATGGCTATAACACTAGTACAGGCCTAATTAACCATTGCTCATACATGTCTCTCGGAACGACAAATACAAAATTAAAAAAGAAATGGCAGAAGCTAATTGTTGTAGTCTCTTATTTGTTTTTTGCTTTTATTCTTTCTTAATAAAAATTAAAAAAAATAGTCTAAATTTAATTAGGCTAACTCAACCCAAACTTAATTATAACACAATATTTTATCAAATTAAAAACACCTACACTCAATGTAGGCTCAAAATTTTGAGAATCCAAATTATATATTTTATCACGTGAGTTGGGGTCGTCCAAACCAGTTTGAACTACTTTGTCATTTTTATAATTTTCTTAATTATTTGTGTTAAATTTGGTAAAAAAATTAAACAACAATAAAAAAAACTGATCAAATTAGTTATATTTTATACATTTTAAAAATATTTATTACGTTGTTTTTAAATACATAATGAGTTTTTAAATAAGCTTTTATTAATATAATTTTTTATAAATATGATATAGGTTAAAGAAACTTTTATTCTAATAATGAATGTTAGATAGGATTTTCAGCGGTGTGGTGTGTGTTCCTTACTTTTTTTTTATTAATAAATATTTTAACTTTTAGAATTGGTAGTTTGACATGAGACAAAGTCTTAAAAAAGAAATTTTATAAAAAAAGAGGAATTCTACTGTACAATAAAAACAACCCTACTCAATTATTGGGTACCAAACCAATAGTTGCCAATATTTTTTTTCTAAATATATTTATTTTATTCACGTGGCTTGCAGAGAATAACTAAAATTTATAAAATAAAAAATTTAAAAATATAAATTATATTATAATTAACATTTATAATAAATAAATATTTTTAACATATAAATTATATACTATATTCATAATGAATAATTTATATTGTAATATAATGTTAGTTTTAATTATTGATAATTTAGTTTAAAATATTGAAATTCAGTTTAGAACTAAAGATATTAAAAATATCATATTAAAAAAATAAAAAATTAAAAA
Organism: Mucuna pruriens; assembly: GCA_025330945.1. Taxonomy (NCBI): domain Eukaryota; kingdom Viridiplantae; phylum Streptophyta; class Magnoliopsida; order Fabales; family Fabaceae; genus Mucuna; species Mucuna pruriens. The sequence continues at coordinate 348,977 of JAENHJ010000543.1, forward strand.
AGATAAAAGATTAAAAAGATGGTCCGATCAAAGAAAATAACTAAACATTCTTTTTCAAGTTTCAAGAATAATAATTAAAAATGTTCTCGTTTAAATTAATTAATTATTCCTTTTAGGTAAGATTATATTTCTATTTATTTAAATGGTTCGAATCCAAAATAGAAAAAGAAAGAGAAACCGTAAGAATATGTATACTATACACTCTTTTCCCTGGGATTGTAGTTCAATTGGTTAGAGCACCGCCCTGTCAAGGCGGAAGCTGCGGGTTCGAACCCGTCAGTCCCGATGGATACAAATCCAATAAAAAAGACATCAATTCATTTTTTTTAAAATATTTTTTTGTTATATAAAACATTTAAAGTTTCTTGGCTAACATTTTGAAACATTTTCTTCTTTTCTTTAATTAAAATATTTTATCTTTTCATTTTTTTATTTTATCCATCTTTTTCTTCTAAGGTAAACTTAAATTTTTATTTATTATTTATTTGCTAACATTTTTTATTTATATACTTATATAGTTTTCATATAAATGAATTTAATGAGATAAATTTCACATTTTAGATTAATTAAAAAAATGTTTAAAATTATACTCCAAAATCAAAAAACGGTCATTGTTTTGAAAGAACACCAATATTACCACAAGTTTAAGATTTATAAAGACCTATCTTTTTTTATTTTCATATCAAACTACTATAGACTACTGTCTACAATGTATAATTCACAAATAAATCTTCTTCGCACACACATTAGTGAAGCCTAAAGTAATATACGTAATTGAAGAAAATATAAATATTTCCAATTTTTATATAGAATGTCAATGATGTTAATAGTCGAGTATTGAAAACTTCACCATCAAATATTCAAACTAATATTACTAAGGAGCATATAATTCTTAACTAGAAACCAAAATATGTGACACCCTTCTACCCTGAATACTTAAATTGCCTTAATAAAATAAATAAAATGAAGACAGGATAATAGTTAAAACCAAAAAGAACAATTTGTATTAAAGATAGAAGGCTAACATGGTAATTAAAAGGTAGGCACAAAGTTTTCGAGGAGGTTTTTGATCTAAACATTATAATTGAGAAACAAAAGTCATCATCATCTTTAAAATAAGTCATTCAAACATCAAGGCATAGAGCAACTATTCTAACTTCTAGAACCTTGATGTCACACTAATCAGAGCAAGACCCCGCCTTTTCAAAAATTGGCACCATGAGTGCCCTCAACGTTACCTAAAAGAAAACAACAAGAGAAAGTACGGTGAGAAATAGCATTCAATCATATATAAAGGCAGATAGTACCACAAATCTCACTCATTACCGTACTCAATTACTAATAGTTAACAGATGCTCATATACCAATCACATTTCATTCATTCAAAATCAATCACAGTTCATTCATGTTTACAAAATGCACATGCTCGCACAATGCATATGCTCATCACCACACCTAAGAGTCTCGAGTCGGAACTCCACACCATGGGCGAACCTCCTCAATCCCCTTGGCCAATGCATATGATTGTCCCCCATCATTAGTCCCCGTATTAAACACCATATATGGGGTATTATAGCCACGTCTGCCTTCTCATACATCTTATTCCTCTCTCATGTCCATGCTCAATGCATTCTCATCCACACTCTTATTCTCATGATTTATTTATACATCATTTGCACAATCCATAGTCATACCCAACCATATGAATTTAACCATCATCATTATAAATCATTTATCAAAAAGCACAGAAATGCACATAAAGCCCCAGATCACGAACAACCATAAACAACCACAAGAATCAAGTAATTAGGACAATTAACCATACGATTCTCCAACAAAAATCATATTAGGACGAGACATTAATCAGATCACAGAACATATTGACAAATTGTTTTTACCGATTAAAATATTTTTAGAACATAATAACCAAACAAAACTGAGAATTTAGATCCTATAGGGACTTAGGGATTGCCCTCACTACTCGTACCCTCCCACATTCATATATGACCGAACCAATCTCCCCCATACCTTAGATATGAAAAATAGTGATGATCTGTTGCGGCTCTAGGACGGTCTGAACACCCTAACTCCTCTTCCTTGCAGGTCGGCGTTCTCTCTCCTCTAGGTCTGACTGTTTGACGCGTAAAACACCAATTAGGATACATTGATTATCCCTTGTCTAATATTCTAGCTGGGTCGGGTCGAGCCCGACCCGCCCGTCAGCCTCCCCCGTTAATTCAATTAATTAAATTAATAAATGAAAATAATTTAGATAAAGCCTCATCAGTTTATAAAATCATTAACTCCTCTATTAAAATAAAATTAATAATAATAATAATAATGTAATTAATTTCTAAAAGTAATTAAATAAATTTTAGGATGGTACAATTCTCCTTTCCTAAAAGAAAATTTGTCCTCGAATTTACACAAAGTAAGTACTTCCCACACCCTTACAATTGTCATCCCCTTACTCATTTAGTGTTTCTAGCGACAGTCCTTACTCGATTCGCATTGGCTAAATAATCATCTCACCTCTCTAAAACTAGTTAACCTTAAATCTTTCACAATTTTTAGTATCAATTCTCATAACTAGTCTTCTTTTAACCTTCAAACAAGTTAGTTCGATTACTTGCCAGAATAACAATGTACGTTCAAAGTTGAAACATGTGCAATTATTGTGTACATGGCACGGGTAAAGTGGTAGACTGAACCCAATCCAATTAGATTCCTCGAGTTTAACAAAATCTCTCCCCCAAGTTCTAAAATAACTCTAGGATTCCAACCTGTCAACCAAATAGGTGCTCACACTTATCCACTCTTCCTATGATTTAAGCTGCTAAAACATCTTCCAAAGATCCGCAAGCATCTATACCACCTAGATTCGATATTAAATCTACCGTACGATCCTCTTCTAAGACTTACTAAATACATAACTCCATTTCTAAATTACTTAATGCCATTTAGAAAATCATATTCCCTCGTCTTATGGTTTCTCTTCTATCCACTAAAATGGGTGTTCTAACTAGTTAACAGATCATGCCCTCTAATAACACGAAAGGATGCAAAAGGATTTCCTATTTATGACATATTCTACTGTCTTGATTCTACCTAGCGATGGCTTCCTAAAACCTTGGTCATTTGGAAATTCCGATCACCTCATCTATTTTAGGTTCCTCTCCTACTAGTTGAATTTCCACTTAGTGTTTCTACGTCATCGAGAATATCAACTTAAAATCATGCAAGTGGTGTCTTCGAATCTTAAGAGTAGCCATTAATACTACTACCTCCAAGCTAGGGGTCACATAATTCGTCTTACAACTCCCAGTTGTCTGTAAGATTAAAATACATCTTCACTATCTAGTAACAACACTCTTCTCAATAACTAAGGTCAGGTATTACTAAGGTTGACATGCTATCTAATGCTTCTCCAAGACATTAGGAACTAATTCCAAATTATCAATCCACCTAAACCTTGCTCCCTTCCTAGATTCTTGAGTTAAAAACTATGCTAGCTTAAGGGATACATCTAGGAATTCACCACGGTATTTGTCCAATCTCAGGAAAATTTATAATCTTACTCACTAATGCAAGATTTTTAACTAAGAGAAACTCCTACCTTAAAAGGCTGACTATTGGGTTCTCACACTAAAGATCACATAACTTAAAGAACTCATATCTTCCATTTAACTTTTATTAAACAACTATACCATGACTCATCTCAATAGTACGGACTAGTATCCTTAAATGCTACTCAAGCTTTTCTCAAACTAAACAATCATTAACAAAATCTGCTATGTCTCTTTCCATTTAGGCCACCACAATATCAAGAAGAGTTAAAATAAATGCCTCGATAGCTCCCACCAAAAGAGTTGCTCTGTTTTCAAATGAAGTCAATGATGGGGAAAAGGCCACCACTTTGATGATGAGAAGGTAGTACGGTACCACCAATAAGACACCACCAATGTGGTGACACAATGCAGCGGATAAAAATTCCCCTAACTTGCAAGAATCCCTAAGGAGTAACCACAAATGCAAATGACAGTAACAATGAGAAGAATCACATAAGAGAGAGACCAATATTTTTAACGTGGAAAAACTCCCTCAACGTGAGGAGTAAAAACCACGGGTCGTCCAGACCAAAGAAATTAATCCACTATGATTAATTAAGAGTACAAGAGTTATTTTCTATATCTCTCACTCACTTTGTGAAAGAATTCACTCTTTCTCTCTATGAGAAATACACTCTCTCTCTATCTGAGAAATCTACTCTCTCTCAATCTCTGAGAAATCAACTCTCTCTGCCTGAGAAATCCACTCTCTCTGCCTGAGAAGTCCACTCTCTCCTCCTCACAACTATGTGGAGGTAATCGTCAATCCGGCGATTTCATAGCAAGCTTCAAACTTCCCTCTTGGAATAAGATGAATTGTACTCTGACTATCATAGAATAACCAATGTTCGTCTTGAACAAAACCAACTTCTTCCTTGATAGTTGACAAAGCAACATACTTCTGCAATTTAGATTGCCAAGCCTTTTGCCTTTCTTCACTCTCCATGGATTCTTGGTAACATTCAGGTTCTTCTCCATCTGTCAAGGTCACATACTCATCAGAAGTATACCTTATAGATGATTGTCTCTGCCTATTAGACCTCCTGAGTTGAACTAGAGGCAATTCAAGAGCATCACCCATATTCTCGTCTTGTGACATCTCTTGCTCCTCTTTAGCATCATCATCAAGAGGAACATCAAAGTCATCTCCAAGTTGTTGATCACCAACATAATTATGTTGCTCACCATTCTGAACAATGTCTTCAATGGTTTGATCTTCCATGAATTGCACATCACGACTTCTAACAAGTTTCTTCTCAACATCATACATCCTGTAACCATACTCATCATGACCAGACCCAATGAAGATACACTGCCTAGTCTTCATATCCAACTTGGATCTTTCATCCTTTGGAACATGCACAAAGGCCTTACAACCGAAGACTCGCAAATGTTCATACTTGACATTAATAACATGCACTGCTGTGTAAAGTGCCTCACCCCAGAAATGCTTAGGTAACCTTGCTTCAGAAAGCATGCACCTAACTCTCTCAATCAATGTCCTGTTCATCCTCTCTGCTAAGCCATTCAACTGAGGAGTTTTAGGAGGAGTCTTTTCATGTCTGATACCTTGTTGCCTGCAATATACATCAAATGGTCCACAATACTCACCACCATTGTCAGAACGAATACATTTCAGTTTCTTGCCTGGTTGTCTCTCAACCAAAGCCTGGAATTGTTTGAACTTCTCCAACACTTGGTCCTTTGTCTTCAACACATAAACCCAGAGCTTCCTAGAACAATCATCAATAAAGGTAACAAAATAAAGTGTACCACTAAATGACTTTACCTTCAATGGGCCACAAACATCAGAATGCGCCAATTCTAGCAACTCTGACTTCCTGGAGGGAGGATGCTTCTTAAAGGATACTTTAGTCTGCTTACCAGCCATGCAATGAGAACACTTCTCCAACTCTGCATTCTTCAATCCTGGAAGCATGTCCTTTTTGGCTAAACAAATCAACCCTTTTTCACTTATATGACTAAGCCTTTGGTGCCACAAAGATGCCTCCATATCCATGGCATTCACACTGTCTTTAGCAACCAAAGCTTTTGTCCAATACAGTTTAAAAATCTTTTCCCCTCTGGCCACAACCAAGTTACCTTTGGTGAGTTTCCATTTTCCATGACCAAAGTGATTATCATAACCACCATCATCAAGCATATGCACAGATATCAAATTAAAGCGAACATCTGGAGCATGTTTGACTCCTCTAAGTCACAATTGCATTCCTGTGTTGGTTTGCAAGCAAACATCACCAACACCGATCACCTTGGTCACACCATCATTACCCATCTTCAACACTTCAAAATCACCTACAGTGTAAGATGTAAAGAACTCCTTCCTTGGTGTAACATGCAATGTAGCACCGCTATCAATAATCCACATGCTCTCATCGGATACAAAATTAACCAATTCAAAGTCTCGAAGAATGACAAGATCATCACATGTAGCAGTGGTGACACGATCATGATCATGATCATCATCATCATCCTTCTCTTTTGACTTACCCTTTTTGTCTTTGTTCTCCTTTTTCCACAGGAAACAATGCTTATGTATATGCCCTGTTTTGTGATAGTAGTGACACTCCACATTCTTGTATCTAGACTTGGATTTACTTCTACTCTTTTCTCTTTCCTTTTTCTGACTTATCCCCCTATTTTCAGTGACAAGTACCTCAGATTGAGATGAAGAATCTTGTGCCTTCCTTGTCATCTCCTCGTTAAGGACGCTTCCCTTTACCATTTGCAAAGAGAAAACACCATTAGGGGTTGAATTTGTGATAGAGATCTTAAAAGTCTCCCAAGACTCAGGTAGAGAATTCAAGAGTAGTAATCCCAAAATCTCGTCTTCAAACTTGATGCCCATTCCTGATATCTGATCAATAATCCCTTGAAATTCATTCAAGTGATCTGACAGTGAAGTGCCTTCCTTGAACGTCAAACTCACAATAGAATTCAACAAAAACAATTTGTTGTTCCCACACTTTGAGGCATATAAGGATTCAATCTTCTCCCACAAAGTCTTTGCATCTATCTCACTTGCAATGTGATTATAAACATTATCATCCACAAAAAGTCGGATAAAACCACATACATGTTGATGCTCAAAGTCCCATTCTTCATCAGACATAGATTCTGGCTTTTGAGCAGCAAAAATAGGAAGATGCATTTTCTTCACAAATAATAAATCTTTCATCCTCCCTTTCCACAAGTGATAATTAGTGCCATTTAGACTCACCATTCTATTTGTATTGACCTCTATTATTCTCGCAAGTAGAACACCCTTCAAACCAGAGAGCTCTGATACCACTGTGATGGGAAAAAGGCCACCACTTTGATGATGGGAAGGTAGTACGGTACCACCAATAAGGCACCACCAATGTGGTGACACAACGCAGCGGATAAAAATTCCCCTAACTTGCAAGAATCACTAAGTAGTAACCACAAATGCAAATGACAGTAGCAATGAGAAGAATCACACAAGAGAGAGACCAATATTTTTAACGTGGAAAAACTCCCTCAACGTGAGGAGTAAAAACCACAGGTCGTCCAGACTAAAGAAATTAATCCACTATGATTAATTAAAAGTACAAGAGTTATTTTATATATCTCTCACTCACTGTGAAAGAATTCACTCTTTCTCTCTATGAGAAATACACTCTCTCTATCTGAGAAATCTACTCTCAATCAATCTCTGAGAAATCAACTCTCTCTCTGCCTGAGAAATCCACTCTCTCTCTGCCTGAGAAGTCCACTCTCTCTCTGAGAAATTTACTCTCTCTCAATTTCCAAATCTGACCCTTTCTCCTTTTATAAGAGAGACCTAGCGGGCTTGAGAGTATTGGGCTTTAGTCCACATAGTTGGGAGCCCAAAAATAACCCAACAGTCAATGGGGAAAGCAAAACTGTCAAAGTAAGAGGTAAGGTTTCTAAATGCACAATGGCACACAAATATCGTACCTTTCTTACTGGCCTTGATTCTATGAAATTTAAAGCAATGACTGTTATTGCAGAAAATGTTTGATAGAGAAATCTAACTAGTTGTACTACTCTTTCTCGGGAATTTTCATCCTTGATCTCTCATTCTTGCATAAATGGCCTCACTTGTTTGTGTTCACCCTACAGCAACTTTATTGAGTTTTCAATAGTGAAAAATGATACCCCTAATAGTAACCCTTCTACTTGCAATTGTTCCCTTATCCCTCCATCTAACCACAGAATAATAAACAATGAAATCACCCCAGAAAATGTTGTCACCCAACTTATTCATCTATTAAAAAGAACCGTTGTTGCATGTCACCTTCTGTATCCACTGATGGGTTCTCTCCAGCGTCATCAATGGTTCCCATGAAGATAAGGGAATCATGGCCATAAATCCTTATAGTGAGATAAAGGGAAGAAATTCTGTTTCCTTTGACACTTCAAGAACTTTAAAGCCTTTTGGTCTCCAAATCTTAAGAATGAACACTACAACCGCCAACTGAAGATCATGGGTAGGGTAATTCCTCCCGTGGATTTTCAATTGCCTAGAAGCATAAGCTACCACTCTACCCTCTTGCGTCAGCACTCTCCACCTATACACATCCTAGAAGTATCACAATATACTACAAAAGGTTTACTAAGGTTTGACAATACTAAAACTGGTGCACTAGTCAACTTCTCCTTAAGGGTTTGGAAGCTATGCCTACACTAACTATTCTACCCAAAACAAGTCCCTTCCTAACCAACTCCATCAACGTCAAGCTAACTTAGTCTCTCATAACCAACTAGTCCAAGAAAACTTCTATGCTCACTCATCGATTAAGGGATCTCCCACTTAAGAACAACTTCTGCCTCAGAATGATCTACCCCTATACTTCTTCTAGAGATTACATGACCTAGAGAACTCACTTCTTCTGACCAAAGGTCACACTCAAATAATTTAGCATGTTAATCTCTAAGAGTCTGAAGCACTACCCTCAAGTATCCCCTCTAACTCATTAATTACTTAAGGCCCTTGCCATGAGATGTGAAGCATGAATCTTCACACTCTCTTTACTGCCATCTTAATCTATTAAGATTAAGATAATAGTAAGCACCAAAAACACAATAAACAATAATAAATACAGCAATAAAACACATCACATCATCACTTTCCAATTTTATTAGAACAAGGATGAGGAACTCATTCCTCAAACTTCACAGACATCCAAAATAAATAGCTACTTAGGCTAGTCACAACAAAATGTTCATTCATCAAAAGAAAACATTTCAAATCAATTGATCCACCGGCTCACCAAGAGTCCTTTTTGCCTTTAACAATATATTGAGGTGATCAGGCTCAATAGATCATAGTTAGCAACAGGGATACTTGGTATGGCAACCAACAAAGGAACATCTATATCACCTCAACACTTCCTTAAAATACACTAGATTACTGCACTCATATACCACACTTAACATAAATAAGCACTAACACATGGCAGACACATAACTCACTGGTCGAATAAATCACCCAGAATTCAACGCAATGCAAAATAGCACAAACAATTTACTGTCATCTTTCAAATCAGTCCAATCACACTAACAAACGCAATGCAAAGCGTGTTAGACACACAACTCACGGCCGAATGAACCGACCTGCTCTAATACCCCCTAAATGTGACACCTTCTACCCTGAATACTTAAATTGCCTTAATAAAATAAATAAAATGAAGACAGGATAATAGTTAAAACCAAAAAGCACAATTTGTATTAAGGATAGAAGGTTCACATGGTAATTAAAAGGTAGGCACAAAGTTTTCAAGGAGGTTTTTGATCTAAACATTATAATTGAGAAACTAAAGTCATCATTATCTTTAAAATAAGTCATTTAAACATCAAGGCATAGAGCAATTATTCTAACTTCTAAAACCCCGATGTCACACTAATCAGAGCAAGACCCCACCTTTTCAAAACTTGGCACCATGAGTGCCCTCAACGTTACCTAAAAGAAAACAACAAGAGAAAGTACGGTGAAAAATCACATTCAATCATATATAAAGGCAGATAGTACCCCAAATCCCACCCATTACCGTACTCAATTACTAACCGTTAACAGATGCTCATATATCAAGCACATTTCACTCATTCAAAATCAATCATAGTTCATTCATGTTTTCAAAATGCACATGCTTGCACAATGCATATGCTCATCACCACAACTAAGAGTCTCGAGTCGGAACTCCACACCATGGGCGAACCTCCTCAATCCCCTTAGTTATCACTAATGATTGTCACATCGTTAAACACCCCGTGTGGGCCGGTGTGTCGCACAGTTAAACACCACCTATGGCCCGTGCAAAGACATTCCACACAACCGATAAACACCACCTATGGCCAGCGTGCAGCATGGTTAAACACCACCTGTGGCCCATGCATATGATTGTACCCCATCATTAGTCCCCCCTGTTAAACACCACATATGGCCAGGGTATTATAGCCACGTCTGCCTTCTCATGCATCTCATGCCTCTCGTGTCCATGCTCAATGCATTCTCATCCACACTCTTATTCTCATGATTTATTTATACATCATTTGCACAATCCAAAGCCATACCCAACGATATGAATTTAACCATCATCATTATAAATCATTTATCAAAAAGCACATAAACGCACATAAAACACCATTGAATTTCACCCAATTTCATCATTGCACATAAGAGCCTCAGATCATGAATAACCATAAACAACCACAAGAATCAAGTAATTAGGGCAATTAACCATACGATTTCCCAACAAAAATCATATTAGGACGAGACATTAATCAGACCACAGAACATATTGACAAATTGTTTTTACCGATTAAAATATTTTTAGAACATAATAACCAAACAAAATTGAGAATTTAGATCCTAGAGGGACTTAGGGATTGCCCTCACTACTCGTACCCTCCCACATTCATATATGACTGAACCAATCTCCCTCGTACCTTAGATACAAAGAATAGTGATGATCTGATGCGGCTCTAGGACGGTCTGAACACCCTAGCTCCTCTTCCTTGCAGGTCGGCGTTCTCTCTCCTCTAGGTCTGGCTGTCTGACGCATAAAACACCAATTAGGGTAAAACTGATTATCCCCTATCTAATATTCTAGCGGGGTTGGATCATCCCCGACCTGCCCGTCAGTCTCCCCCGTTAATTCAATTAATTAAATTAATAGATGAAAATAATTTAGATAAAGCCTCATCAGTTTATAAAATCATTAACGCCTTTATTAAAATAAAATTGATAATAATAATAATAATGTAATTAATTTCTAAAAATAATTAAATAAATTTTAGGATGTTACAAAATGTGTAAGGCATTAATATCTGATGGTGAAATTATTTTATTAAAATTGATGTTGGTATAGAGGAAAAAAATATAAATAAGAGGATGTAAAAAAAAGAAAGATGATATTATTTTATAATATATTTCATATTAAAAATAATCAATTAATTATTTTTTAATCTTTTTATAAATATATTAATAAAATAATATAATTATCTTATTTTTTTTATTATATTAAAATAAATATATCAATAAAAATAATTATTATAATAATTGTCAGTCTTAATTTAAAAAATAAAGTACTGAACTGACCTGAAAGACCCGTAGCTCACATAGAAATGGGTTTGGATTTTAATTTAGAGCCATCATAAAATCTAGATATTTTAACCCATGTCAATATAATCTGCAACTCATATTGGGTCGAAGCCTATTTTGCAAGCTTTAATGGTATCCTTAAAAATTTGAGGAATTTCGAAATAGTTAATTTTTAGATTAATAATATTTTTTATCTATAAGAATCGAAGATAACGTTGGAGACTTTATAATAATCATACACCTTATTCAATCATTTAAGTTAGACTCTCAGAAAATTAATAATATTAAGTTCTTATCCTATTATCATTTTATTTTTTAATATAAAATTAATATATATTTTAATTTAGTCTCTATTTAATTAAAATATTTTTCTTTTTAAATTTTGAAAAATATAATTATTTGAATTAAAATTTGATTATTTCCAGTAATGAAAAGTATTAAAATATTTTTAAAACAGTAATTAAATTTTTTAATTGAAATAAAAATAAAAATAAATTTTCTAATTAGTTAAGAAATAAAATAAAATAAATATAAGTTTCCATAAATACCAAAATAGATAATATATCAATTACTTATATTTTTATGGTTTTAATGGTGATATACTGATTACAATGTAAAATAATTTTACACTGTACTTTAATTACATATCATCTTTGACAATTTTTAAGACATTTATTATAAAAGTCAATCTTTTTATTAGAAATTGAATTTATCATAAAAAAAATAGACAAAAAAATTAATTATATAAAATTAAAAATAAAATTTTTATTTTGTATATATCAAATCATAAATTAGTAACTATATTCTCTCCAAAAATAATATCATAATCATTTCAATTTTTTTATTTTAAAATCAAATATTTACATAATTTCATGACCAAACCTTATTCTATATTATTTACCTAAAATTTTTCTTTCTCATTCTTAAAACAAATAAAGCAAATAATCGAGAAAACTTAATTAATCCTTACCACATATATAACGAATTGTAATTGAATTACCGTATAAAAGTCTTTTATTTATTTGGCTAGCACAATGGGGTAACTCAGATGTAAGAATATATCTGCCAACGCACATTTTTGCTGACCAGCTATACCATAGTTTCATGTTGTCAAGTGTAAAAAGAAGAAAAAGAAAACGGTACTCTCATAATTGTTGGACCTTATTATATATGTACATGATTAAAAAGGAAGGTAATGCACACCAAGGGTCACATTTAAAGGAAAAGGGGATGGTGTAAAATAGTTACATGAATAAATGCGATTTAATTTTTTTAATTTTACTACTAATTTTAATTACTATTTAAATAAATAGTTAAATCTTAATTAATTAATTATTAATTAATTAAAATATTATTTTTTAACTAAAATTTAAGTTATATTCATTTATATTTTTTATTATTACAAATTAACTAAAAAATAACTACAAACTTTAAAAATTTATTACAAATTAACTAAGATTATTTTCTTAATTAATTTGCTATTTATTTCATGTTATTATTAATATTATAATAATTTTATAACTAATTATTTTTACTAAAAATTAACTACATAATAACTATTAATTTTAAAATTAACCACAAAATTATTTAATAGTAAATTTTAAATTTTCTAGTGTAAATTTTTTTAACAGATGTCGAAAACTTACGCCAAGTCAAGGGCAAGTGATTACTGTACATTATTGTTGCGTGCATAATGATTTACGACACCAAGAAGTTAGGTAGGATTACTCCTTCACGGTGAGGTAAATTATTTTTTTTTTTTTAAGTAAGAGGTAAATTAACATTTAAATACTCAACTCATTATTTCCAAGTTTGTTACTTATTATTCCTGCAGTAACCAATGGGAAGAGAAATCATCTAGAAACTTGCTAGACGTTTTGGAATCCCTTTTTGAATACTACATTTGGCAATAGTGTTTAATGTTTTTCCTTCCTTATAATCTATTAAGATCTTCCTTAGGAGTAATAGTTTACTGAAATTTTGTTGGAATAAATTTTTCCACAAATATTTATAAAAAGAAAAAATATAAAAAAATAAAGTTAATTTTTTAATAAGTTAGAATTAGTTTATATATAAGAGTATAGGTAGTTGAAAGTTGTTGGTAAGTAGTTCGTGATCAACTCCAAGACTAAGGACATTAAAGTATTTATACATTGTGAGGCTAGTTTGGGGGTAACTTGCTAAGCAAGTAACCTCCTAACCGCCTGATAACTAACTTGTAACCACCCTAAGGATCTCCTCCATGCGTGATGGGCTTTCAAGGACATATTGGCTTATTGGGAAGAGGACTCCTTTCTCGCTTGCTAAGGTTCCTTTCCTTTTAGCCCTTACTGAACTAGGACGCATGAGTAGTGGATCTGGGCCAAGTGGTCGACAGATACATTAACCATTGCTGATAAATGTCTCTTGAATATATATGTACCTCAAAGACAAAATATAAAATTAAAAAAAGTCGTAGAAGCTAATAATTTTATTTTCTTAATTTTTTAGTTTCATTCTTTCTCGATAAAATTAAAAAAAATGTAAGAAGTTCAACCTTAATTAAGTGGATTAAGACATCATCTTTGTTAGATCAAACTAAAAAATTTGTATTCAATTCAAGCTTAAAATTTAGAGTCTCAACTAAACATTTTATTGAATGAGTTTGATCTACTCCACCTAACCAAATTGAATTACTTTATTATTTTTATATATTTTCTTGATTATTTAAGTTAAATTTTATTAAAATTAAACAACAATAAAAAAAATGATCATATTATTTATATTCTATATATTTAAAAGTATATATTATATTATTTGTATACCTATGAATGAGATTTTAAATAATTTTATATTAATATATTTTTTTAATAAATATGATCTATGTTAAAGTAACTATTATATATTCTAACCGTGAATTTAAGATAAAATTATCAACATCTAATATTTTTTATCAAATAATGTGTTGGTTATTTTATTTTTTTTAGTTACGATTTTAGGTTTATTGGGTTCTAATCGATTCGGTATAGCTTATTAAAGTAAAGTTACATATTTAATTATTTTTTATCAAATGAAAATTTTATTTATAAGTAAAATAATTTAGAAATTTCTTATGAATTTTTTTATAAGTAAAATAATTTTATTAAAAAATAATTAAACTTTGCACAAGATGCGGTAAAAGATTAAGCCACAATAAAAAGTAGATACAAACCAACGAACACCGCGTAAAAGCCACCGAATAAGATACGCTTGATCCTAATAAGTATGACATTAACTAAAGCCTAACTTGGTTCGCTACCTTTAGGAAAAGGCAACCTTCCACACTAAAACCCAGTGGACACGTGCAGATCTGTTAACACAAGCTTAATAAATGTCGGAGAAATACTTACTCCCATCTTATATGTAAGAATAATAATAATAATTTATACTAATTTTATATTATTTATTATATTCATCACATTTAATAATAAATACTTTTCTATTTAATCTTTATTTAAACTTAATATTATGAATAAAATATGATTATTGAAAATCTAATTTTTAATAAATAAAATATATTTTAAAAATAAATTTATTAAATAAGATGAAGTTAGTTGAAATTTGTTTATAATTGGTAGTATCCTATGATATTTTTTTTCCTTTGGAAGGAAGTACTAATTGATTGTCTCATTAATGAAATTTTGAAGAGAGATAGGCACCAAAATTAATAGCATAAATTTATTGTAAGAATTATTGTATGCGTAACATTTTTAAATGTTTTATTCTATGGTAAAAAAATAAAAAAAAATTGTATTTAAATATATTTAAATATATGCAAATATGATTCTATTTGTTTTTATTTTTTTTTGTTATTTTAGATCTGATATTTTATTAGTATTCTTTTTTATTTTTTATCACTAACTCTAGCTAGTTTAGTAATAATATAACTAACAAAGTAAATAATATTAATTTAGATAATGAACAATATTTTAAATTAGGATAATTAAATTATTTTTAAGTGTTTAATTCAATTAATTAATTAATTAATATAAATAAGATAATTATACATATTTTATAACTATAAGTTATTTTATAATATATTATAAACAATGATAATATTTTTGTTAATATTATTTTTATTTTTCAATTTACTAATTTCTTTTTGACAATATAATCTTTAAAAATATATAATTTACTTAAAAATTAATAATTTGATTTAATATATTTTTATGTTATTTTATATTTCAATTGATTAATTTTGATTGACTATAATATATTTTATTTAGATATATTATATTTTAGTTTATTTTTTTCTTTAGAGAAAAAAATTATTGCTTAAGATATATTAAAAAAATTATATTACAATAAGTCAAAATTAATAAATTGAAATATAAAAATAACTTCAAAGTAATGTATTAAAATTAAATTATAAGAATATAATTAAATTATATTTTTTAAAAAGTAAAAAATTAAAAAATATATTAGTTAATTGAAAAGTAAAAATAATATTAAAAGTAATAATAACCATTTTCATATTTGATATATTAAAAAATAAGTTATAAAATTAAATTATATATAATTACCTTTATTTATATAAATTAATAAATATATTAATTAATTAAGTTTCATACTTAAAAATAATCTAATTATCTTACTTTAAAATTATCTTAATTATCTTAATTAATATTACTTGTTTTTGTTAGTATGTTAATACTAAATTAACTAGAGTAAATAAAAAAGATTAAAAATATAAACTAGAAAATTTTCATGGATCGAAAAATAATAAAAAATTTTACATGAACTAAAATAAGATAGAATCATATTTGTAGGAACTTAAAACATATTTAAGTCTAAAAACAATTGTAGTTTATATTAAACATAATTTTAATCAAAATACAAATATTTAATTATTGTTAGGTAAAATTAATTGTCTGAAGTTTTTGATATATTTAAAAGTGATAAAAATAATTTGTGTTAGATGAAAAATTTTATACCAAATTTCATATCAAATCTATTTTGAAAATTAAAAATTTTAAATTAAAATTATTTTATTTTAAAATTATTTTATTTTAAAATTAATTTTAAACTTTAATATTATAAAATTAATTTTATAAACATCTAAATATACACTTAGACATTCCGCACATGACAGTATAGTCAGTATGACACCATTAATTGTTTTTACAACAGAAGGTATCCAATTGTTGGAAGCATGCATGTTGGCAGCATTTGAGTGCATTTGTCAGTCATCTTAATGCATGTTTGAAATCAATTTTCCATCGTGTGAGTCACTATTCTCTCTCCAAGTTGAATAACCAAAATCACATGGAAGCTACTATTTGTTGTTTTCAATCAACTGGATATCAACTCAACCAGCAGTGGATACAGGGTCTTACAACTTCTTACATATTTCTATTCCTTTTTCCCATCTGCCAACAACTTCTTACAACTCATTATTATGACTTGAGTTGTTGTAACTTATTCTCATATGTTTGGTGTCAAATTTGAAACCATTAACCGCAAGTTGACAAATGCAATTTTATCATTTAAGAAATATTTAGGGACAGATTCTAAACGTCAGTTATAGATGAAAATACAAGTTTAACTTCACGTAAGTAGAAGTAGTTTTTACGTGCATATTTGTACGTGTATTTGTATAATTAATTTTAAAATAATGTAATTTTATAAAATAGGTTTTAAGTAAATGTGAGTTTAATTAAAATATAGTATGGTTTTTGTTTATATTAAAAAATGAATTTATATATAAAATGTTATTTGAAAACTTTCAATTAAAATTAATTTTGAGTATATAATTACGGAAATGGATATTATATCCATATATAATTTTCATGCAAACATTTTTTTAAGAGCACTGTAGTACCGTAGCATAAAATGAAAAACTACCACTAAATTCCAAGTAATTCAAAAAGAGAGAGAAAACGAAAAAAAAAAATCAAGTAATATAGAAGAGAGAAAATGAAAAAAAAAAAAAGTCATGTTGACTGTACAATACTAAGGAAGTGCAAAAATACGTGGAGATAACGAGAGAAGAAAAAAAAAAAGAAAATGTTTCTGAAGTGTAACATTCACTTAAATGAAAGGATAAATATGAAAAACGTGACACTCTTCTACCCCGAATACTTAAATTAAAATAATCAAGTAAATAAAATGAAGACATGCATGGTAATAGTTAAAACCAAAAAGTCCAATTCATATTAAGTATAAAAGTTTCACATGATAATTAAAAGTTAGGCACAAAGTTTTCAAGAATGTTTTAGATCTAAACATTATTATAATTGAGAAAACTAAAGTCATCATCATCTTTAAAATAAGTCATTCAAACATCAAGGCATAGAGCAACTATTCTAACTTCCAGAACCTCGATGTCACACTAATCAGAGTAAGACCCCGCCTTTTCAAAACTTGGCACCACGAGTGTCCTCAACGTTACCTAAAAGAAAACAACAAGAGAAAGTACGGTGAGAAATCGCATTCAATCATATATAAAGGCAGATAATGCCCCAAATCCCACCTATTACCGTACTCAATTACTAACAGTTAACAGATGCTCATATATCAATCACATTTCATTCATTCATTCAAAATCAATCATAGTTCATTCATGTTTACAAAATGCACATGCTCGCGCTCGCACAATGCATATGCTCATCACCACACCTAAGAGTCTCAAGTCGGAACTCCACACCATGGGCGAACCTCCTTAATCCCCTTAGTTATCACTAATGATGGCCACACCGTTAAACACCCCGTATGACCCGTGCGAAGACATTCTACACAACCGTTAAACACCACCTATGGCCGGTGTGCAGCATGGTTAAACACCACCTGTGGCCCATGCATATGATTATCCCCTATCATTAGTCCCCCTCTTAAACACCACATATGGCCAGGGTATTATAACCACGTCTAGCTTCTCATGCATCTCATGCCTCTCATGTCCATGCTTAATGCATTCTCATGCACACTCTTATTCTCATGATTTATTTATACATCATTCGCACAAACCCACAATCATACTCAACCATATTAATTTAACCATCATTATTATAAATCATTCATCGAAAGCATGTAAACGCACATAAAACACCACTAAATTTCACCCAGCCATCATTGCACACAAGAGCCTCAAATCATGAACAACCATAAACAACACAAGAATCAAGTAATTAGGGGGCAATTAATCATACAGTTTTCCAACAAAAATCACATTAGGACAAGACGTTAATCGACCAAAAAAGATATTGACAAATCTTTTCTACCGATTAAAATATTTTTAAAACAAAATAATCAAACGAAATTGAGAATTTAGATCCTGAGGACTTAGGGATCGCCTCACTACCCGCATAACCGCCGCATTCATATATGATCAAACCCATCTCTCCTGCATCTAGATGCTGTTAGAATAGTGATGATCTTACGCAGCCTCTTAGGACGGTTTGAACAACACCCTAGCTCCTCTTCCTGCAGTGTCAAGGCCCCTCAGTCAAAAGGTCTGTTCGACGCCAAGAAAACCAATTAGTAAACCGACCCCCTCTGTTTAATATTCTAGCTGGGTCGGATCAACCTCGACCCGCCCGTCAGCCTCCCGCGTTAATTCAATTAACTAAATTAATAAATGAAAATAATTTAGATAAAACCTCGTCAGTTTATAAAATCACTAACCCCTCTATTAAAATAAAATTGATAATAATAATAATAATATAATTAATTTCTAAAAATAATTAAATGAATTTTAGGATGTTAAAAAAAATAATAAACTTACCGTGAAAAATCAATTTTGAGTATATGGAGAAGCTACTTTTATTTGTTTCAAGTAAACTTAATTTTTTTCTATTTTGATTTATGTTTGAAAATTGTTTTCAAACATCTTTAAAAAAATTGCGTTTATGTAAACCAAAATCCATTTATGATTCCAAACGTGAAACCAAACACAATCTACATAAACTAAAATTGATTTTCTTTGATAGTTATATTATTTTTTTTTTCACTTTTATCCTTTTCTTTTAATTTGGATTGGCTAAAGTTTTTGTTGGTTAATTGATAGTTGGTGGTTGTTTTGCATTATAAGTTATTTGTCTTATTCCTATTTGTTTACTGCTTGGTATCTTATTGCTATGCTAATTTATTTTCTAAGTTTTTATTAGAGTTATGCATTTTATTTCATTATCTTTTAAATCTAGCTATTTAATTTTAGATTATTAATTTATTTATATATATAAATATTAAAATCCATTTTAATAATTATACATCCAAAATCAATTTTGATTGAAAGTTTTTAAATAACATTATTTGTTAAATTAAATCAAGTTTCGAATATCTATTATCCAAACAAAAATTACATTATTATAGACTCACGTTTACTTAAAAATCAATTATATAAAATCACGTTGATTCAAAATCAAAATTTCAAACATATATCCAAACACACATATAATTATATATTTTTATATTTTATCAAATGGACAATTTTAATTTCAATAGTTTTAACTATTCAAATTAGATTTTTCATATTTAGAATTAATAAAATTAAGTTCAATAACTTATTTATTCCTATTATAAATATTTTTTAATAGAGTTGTGTTGCTTTATTTTTTTATATTTTAGTGACTGAAATAAAATATAATTATTAATGTAATATTTTTTTTGTATTTTACTAAAAAAATAAAATTAAAAAACCTTTTTTATGATATCTTGAAAATTATTTTGTATTTAAATATTTCAATAAAAAATTAAATAATATTTTTAAAATTAATAATAAATTCTTTATTATATTACTGAAAAATTACATCAATAATAATATCATATTTCAATCACTAAAGTAACATTTTTAATTTTAAAATTATATAAATTTTTTAGTATTAAATTAAAAATATTATTTCAGAAATATAATTATAGAAGTATAATTATATTTAGTAAAATAAAAAATATTGATTATGTCAATAATATCTTATTTAACTTACTTAATTGTCCAAAAAGTATATAAAAAACATAATTATATAAAAAAATTAAATTAGAACAAATATTATATAATTGTAATAATATTATTAAGAAGTATTAGGAAGAGATTGACTATTTGGTCACTATAAGAAAATAATTTGTTGCTATAATTTTGGTCACACTTGGTGAGATCAACTTGGCTATCAACAAACACTCAAATAACAATTTAGCTCACTAAAAGAAAATAATTTTTGAAAAATAAAATTAATTGCTAAATTAGTCGCTAGTTAACCACCTAGTGTATAATATCATACATTCGATCACTAAATTAGTGTTGATTTTTTCAGCCACTTTTTTTTTTTGTTGGTAATTCATTTGCGTTTTATTGTTATTAGGTAATTTAAGATTTTTAATCTGCTTAATAATTATAAATAATAAAAAACTTAATCACATTTTTTATGTGCTTATTCTCATATGTTTGGTATCAAATTTGAAACCATTAAACGCAAGTTGACAAATGCAATTTTATCATTTAAGAAATGTTTAGGGACAGATTCTAAACGTGAGTTATAGATGAAAATACAAGTTTAACTTAACGTAAGTAGAAGTAGTTTTTATGTGCGTATTTGGACGTGTATTTGTAGAATTAATTTTAAAATAATGTAATTTTATAAAATAGATTTTAAGTAAATGTGAGTTTAATTAAAATAGTATGGTTTTTGTTTATATTAAAAAATGAATTTATATATAAAATGTTATTTGAAAACTTCCAATTAAAATTAATTTTGAGTATATAATTACTAAAATGGATTTTAATATTCATATATAATTTTCATGCAAACATTTTTTTATGTAAGAGCACTGTAGTACCATAGCATAAAATGAAAAAATAGCACTAAATGCACTTTCAAGTAATTCAAAAGAGAGTCAAGTAATATAGAAGAGAGAAAATGACAAAAAAAAAAATTCATGTTGACTGTACAATACTAAAGAAGATGAGAGTAGTGCAAAAATATGTGGGAAATGTCGAGAGAAGAAAAAAAAAAGGAAGTAATTTTTTTTAAGTGTAATATTCACTTAAAGGGAAGGACAAATATGAGAAAATAATACACTTACAGTGAAAAATCAATTTTGAGTCGATGGAGAAGCTACTTTTATTTGCTTCAAGTAAACTAAACTTTTCTGCTTTGATTTATGTTGAAAAATTGTTTTCAAACATCTTTATAAATTTGTGTTTGTGTAAATCAAAATCCATTTATGATTCCAAACGTGGAACTAAACACAATCTACATCAACTAAAATTGATTTTCTTTGATAGTTATATTAATTTTTTTTCACTTTTATCCTTTTTCTTTTAATTTGGATTGGCTAAAGTTGTTGTTGGTTAATTGATAGTTGGTGATTGTTTTGCATTATAAGTTATTTGTCTTATTTCTATTTGTTTACTGCTTTGTATCTTATTGCTATGTTAATTTATTTTCAAAGTTTTTATTAGAGTTATGCATTTTATTTCATATGCTATATATATATATATATATATATATATATATATATAATGTAAATATTTTAACTATTTTTTAAATCTAGCTATTTAATTTTAGATTATTAATATATCTATATATATAGATATTAAAACACATTTTGATAATTATACATCCAAAATCAATTTTGATGGAAAGTTTTCAAATAACATTATTTGTTAAAATCAAGTTTCAAATGTCTATTATCCAAACAAAAATTACATTATTATAAACTCACGTTTGCTGAAAATCAATTATATAAAATCACGTTGGTTCAAAAAATCAAAATTTCAAATATATATCTAAACATGCATATAATTATATATTTTTTTTATATTTTATCAAATAGACAATTTTAATTTTAATAATTTTACTTATTCAAATCAGGTTTTCATATTTAGAACTAATAAAATTAAATTCAATACTTAATTTATTGTCAAAATTTTAATATTATATATTTTAATTATAAATTATTATTTTCATTATAAATATTTTTTAATAGAGTTATGTTGCTTAATTTTTTTATATTTTAGTGACTGAAATAAGATATAGTTATTAATGTAATATTTTTTGTATTTTACTAAACAAAACTAAAATTATAAAACCTTTTCGATGATATCTTGAAATTTTTTATTTCAATATTTTAATGAAAAATGAAATAATATATTTAAAATTAATAATTAATTCTTTATTATATTACTAAAAATTACATCAATAATAATATCATATTTCAATCACTAAAATAAATTTTTTTATTTTAAAATTATATAAATTTTTTAGTATTAAATTAAAAAATATTATTACAGAAATATAATTATTCAATTATAATTATATTTAATAAATATAAAATATTAATTATGTCAATAATATCTTATTTAACATATTTAATTGTCCAAAAAGTATAAAAACACACAATTCTATATAAAAAATATAAAATAGAACAAATAAGTTATAATTGTGATAATATTATTAAGAAGTATAAGTAAAAAAAAAATACCATTTAGGGGCCAACATTTGCCTTAAATCAATAGCTAAATATACTAGTGACCAGACAAGCTACGCGCAAAAATCCAAGTCACTAAGGAAGAGATTGGTTATTTGGTCAATATAAGAAAATAATTTGTTGCTATATTAATTTAATTATTATCATATTTTTAATTAATATTTTTTATTTATCAATTTTTATAATTAATAAAATATGAATAATAAATATAAGTATGACTAAGAAAATAATATAAATATTAAAGTTAATAAAAAAAATTGTGTCTGAATCCAATTTTAAAAAAATATAAACATTGAATATAAAGACTATAATAGCCACCTATTACTATCCCTTTCCCCTTTCAGCAATAAAAAGTAAATACAAACTAAAGTAACCCGCATACAACCACCACCGTATAAGATACGCTTCATCCTAATAAGTGTGACATTGATTAAATCCTAACTAGCTTGGGCCACTACTTAATAAAAGGCAACCTTCCACATTAAAACCCCTTGTATTGTGCATATCTATAACACTAGTACAATCTTAATAAGTGTATTTCGTTTTAGGGTAAATAGTATCAAAATCAATTGTTCTTTATATGGTAAAAATATGGATGTTAATTATTATTTGACAAAATTGATTTTATCTCAAAATTTTGATACTATACAATTAAAAGTGATAAAAAAATAATCTTTGTATTAAATTAAAGAATTTATACCAAATATTATATTAAAATTTATTTTTAAAATAAAATATTTAAACATAAATCATTTTACCATAAAATTAATTTTTAAAATTAACTTCGTTCCAAATTAATTTTATTAACAATCGTCCAAATATATACCCATAGATATGGTTGCACATGACGGTATAACATCATTGTTTTCATAACAGCGCGCAGCTGAGAGGAATCAAACATTTGAATGCATTTGTAATTCATCTTAATTTTCCAACTTGAGTCACTATTCTCTCTCCACGTTGATGTATCGAATGACCAAAATCACATGGAAGCTATTATTTATTGCTTTCAATCAACGTTGTATAAACTCAACGAGCAATGTTACGCGTTGTACATATTCCTATTATTTCCCCCATCCATCAACAACTTATTTCAACTCATTATTATGACTTGAGTTGTTATCACTTATTCATTGGTTCTTGTTGTGTTTATCGAATAAGTAATTTTAGTTTTATAATTTTAATTGTTTTAAATTAAATATTTATATTTTTTAAATTCATAAAATTAAGTTCAACGTTTAATTTAATGAAAACTTTTAATAACGTTAAATTAAATAAATTTCATTTAAATATATTTACGCGTGACTAAAAATTTAAGTTTAATAAGAAGAATTTGAACTTTACATAAAAACTAATATATCACTTAACTTATGTATAAAAATATATTATATATCATTTAAATGTGTGAGTACTTGTATATATATTTACTAGCAGTAAATAATAATGTAATATTATAAAATTAAATAAATAATAGTTTATATTTTTTTAATACTACATATCTTAATTATAATTTATTCATTTTTATTATATTTTTTTATATAGTGTTTTTGATACTTTAGTGACTGAAATAAGATATTATTATTTATGTCATTTTTTTTTATTTTACCAAAAAAATTTAAAATTAAAAAACCTTTTTAATGATATTTTGAAAATTATTTTATATTTCAATATTTCAAATAAAATTAAAATTTTAACAATATTTTGAAAATAATAATAACCTATTTTTGTATTTATTTTAAGAAAATTACATCAATAATAATATCATATTTCAGTCATTAAATTAATTCTTTTAATTTGAAAATTATATAAGTTGTTTAATATTAAATTACAAAAATGATTGAAGAAAAATAATTATAAAATATAATTGTTTTAGTAATATTTTAGTAAGATATAAAAAATATTTATTATATCAATGATAATATCTTATTTCACTTATTAAATATCAAAATAAAAAATTAAAGCAACACAATTTTATAAAAAAATCATCTAATATAAAAAAAATAAGTTATAATTGTGATATATAATGTTAAACAATTCAAGACTTTTTTTTGGATAAAACAGCACAAAGTGGTTGCTCATTGAATTTTATATTGTTATATTATTTATTTGTTAGTAATAAATGTATGTGTACTTTCTATTCCTTACACGTTTTATATATATATATATATATATATATATATATATATATATAATTATAATAAGTTAAATATCTTAATGGTTTTTCTTAAAGTATAGAATAGAGAGTTTAAATTCTACATTACAAAGTTTCTATTTAATTTTCAAAGATAAATTTTGAGTGTTAGATGGTTTACTTGGATAATAATTACTCTAAAAAAATTATATAAATATAATTTGTAATTTATTAACAGTATTTTCATACTCTAGGCATATAGTTGTATTAATATTTTACAATAGAATAATTGAATTATATTAGCTCATATCCCTTTTAGTTTCAAATCCTATCTGAACATGAATTTTTAAAAAGTCTTGGCAATTTCATTATAAAAGGGCAAGGGTATACATCATTAGGAGCCATGCACAAGACGAGCTGTAATAACCAATAAACCATGGCTTTCTAATCCTTTTTGTCTGCAACCTATCCCATTTCTATATGTTCCTCTCCGTTCATGCTTCCACCGTCTCCAAAACGATGCCAACCCTCCAAGCATAGCAAACCAAGACAGCATCATGTTTCCAAAGTTGCATGCAACGGTAACCCAAACGGTTACAACCCTACAAAAAACTCATCCGAAGAAGGAAAAGCAGAAAACACAGTTGGAAATAGGAGGGACGTCCTGATTGGCCTTGGTGGACTTTGTGGTGCTGCTACCCTTAGTAGTGCAAATACCCATTCCGCCATGGCTGCTCCAGTGCCCCCTCCTGACCTCAAGGGAGCTTGTCTGCCAAATATTTTTCCTCCAATAAAACCAATAATTTTCTTACGCGACCCTTGTTGCCCCCCAATATCTTCTAATACTAGCATCATAGATTTCCAGTTTCCTCCACCTGGCACACCCCTTCGGGTTAGACCTGCTGCTCATTTGGTGGATCACGAGTATATAGCCAAGTACGAGGAAGCCGTTAGGCGCATGAAAGCCCTTCCAGCTCACGATCCTCGCAGTTTCATGCAACAAGCTAATGTCCATTGTGCTTACTGTGAAGGTTCCTATGACCAACTTGGGTACCCTGGTGTTAAACTCCAAGTCCACTGCTCTTGGCTATTCCTCCCTTTTCACCGTTGGTACCTTTATTTCTATGAGAGAATCTTGGGAAGCTTGATTGATGACCCAACCTTTGGCTTACCATTTTGGAACTGGGACCATCCTCTTGGTATGACAATGCCTTCCATTTACACATGTGATAAAAATTCCCCTCTTTATGACCCTCTAAGAAATTCCAGTCATCTACCCCCAACTCTCGTAGACCTAGACTATAATAATGAAGACACCAAACAGAGTGTTGGCATAATCGAGAGAAATCTCATCACAATGTATAAGCAAGTTGTCTCACTTGGTAAACTCCCAAGCCTCTTTATGGGAAGTCCTTACCGTGCTGGAAATCGACCTAACACTGGTGCTGGGTCTCTAGAGCAAAAACCACATAACACTCTCCATAATTGGACGGGTGATATCACAAAACCTGACGGTCAAGACATGGGAAACTTCTTTACGGCGGGAAGAGACCCCATTTTCTTTGCTCACCATGCAAATGTGGATAGGATGTGGAACATATGGAAAACAAAAGTACCGGATCATGTATCCCAACAAACAAAAGAAAAATATAGTAGAAGAAGAGATTTCACTGACCCTGATTGGTTAGAATCTAGCTTTCTCTTCTACGATGAGAACAAAAACCTTGTGCGTGTGAAGGTTAAAGATTGTCTTGACACAACAAGGATGGGGTATGCTTTCCAAAAGGTTGATATTCCATGGCTGAACAGTAGGCCAAAGCCCAAAATTCTGGTTCCACAGTCTTCTGCCCCTCGTCTACAACCAGAAAAGTCTGTCCAGCCGCCCTCTTTCATTTTGAATTCCAAAACACGTATAGTAGTGAATAGGCCAAGGCACTCATCGCCTGATGCGGAGGAGGTGTTAGTGATTGATATTGACTGTGCTGGGTCTGAAGGTGGGACGAAGTTTGATGTAATTATCAACGATGATGGTGACGATACGATAGAACCGTTCCATACACAGTTTGCAGGAAGTTTTGTGAGTTTGCCTCATTCGCCTCGTTCGCATGACATGGAAATGCTTAAGGCTCCACTCAACATTGACTGCTGTCCTTTAAGGTTGGGAATAACGGAATTGTTGGAAGACTTGAAGGCTCAAAATGATGAGAGTATTTTAGTAACCTTGGTTCCAAAATATGGGAATCATGTCAAAATTACTGGCATAAGGATAGAGCTTGTGGAAGAATAAAAATATGCGATCATCAACAACTTTGTGTGGTGTGATTTCTGTCGTTTGTATCTTCCACCGTCCTTGGTTTTCCCTTACAACTTCAAACCCCTTCTACTTTTACCTTAAACTAGTAAATCCATGTTCAAGGACCTCAGTACTGTACTAGTTAAATAAATTGCTCGTGTTTTTTTTTTTTTTTATTTCCTGGAATGTTGCAATGATTTTATTTAATTCAGTAAGGCTGCTCCTGTGGTGTTTTCACATTTGTAGTGATTTCCAATCTGTCAAAGTCAAATATTATTGCACCAGTCTGGTACTTAATTTTCACCGGCATCATGAAACACGGTCTTAGGCTACCTAATGGCTTCTTCTTCTGTCTGAAGCATTGGATTTCATTCAATTGGGTTTTTAGATAATTGTAATCCACGTATGCTTCCTTCCATTCTGGCACCATTTGTTATGCTGCAGAATCTAGCGAAAGAGACCACAATGCTGAAGGTCACTATAGATGCTGTTATTTATATGAATATTTGAGAAATTGATTGTGGGTTAGATAGAGTGGGTGGAGTAGGATCGCAAGATGTCTTTCATTAAGATAAAAATTAATCATAGAAATAGCCAAAAGGTAGACAGCACGTTACCTGTCCTTTTGCAACTAGAAGGGAAAGTTTGTTAAGTTTGAAATGAATACGGGGCATACTATATATGGTAAAGTCTGAAATATCTTATTAAAAATTTTGGTAGATGGTTATTAATTTATTCGAGAATTTTCAAGTATCTCTTTAAATTAAAGAAATGTTATGTTCTTCATGTGGAAGCTAGGCCACGAGGCCTAGCTGACAACAAAAATTTATGGTGCATAGGCATGTTACTGCAGCTGCCACTTGTTCAAGATGTGACTCGCAAGAGGAAGACATCCAGCATGTTTTTTTTTTTTTTTCCATTGCAGGAATGTGGTTGCGGTTTGGCGGCTCATGGGCTTAGCTTGGGTTAAACCTGGAAGCCAAGAATTATGTTGGTTGGGTTGGCTACGTGACAATTTAAAGAAGATTGAGCCACTTCTTCCTATTACTCTTATTATGGATAATGTGGAAGGCTAAAATGAAGAAATCTTTGGGAATAAATTAAGATATGACTGCGTATCAGATGGTCTATCGTATTAAGTGGGTGAATGCTGCCGTCACTCGGGCTCCTGGAATTAACAGTGCATTCAAGCTAGAGGCAGTAGAAGGATAGGTTACTATTCACGTGGATTGTAGCTGCCAGGGAAATGCTGGACCTGGTGGGTGTGGAGGGCTTATTAGGATTACATGGGAACTTGGGTTAGGATTTTATGGGGAAATTTGTGTGGCTGACAACACGAAGTTGCTTTCGGGTGTGGGTATATCAGCCTCGTTCCACATGGACCCCTACCATTGCTATTATTGCTTCCATAAGAGAATTTTTGTCCTAGCCTTGGAAGGTGCAGTTGCGTCATTCCTTCATGGAAGGTAATTAATGTGCGGCTTAGTTAGTGAAGCTGGGTCCACATTCTGGAACTGCACTTATAGAAATGGATAGTCGTCCATTAGGGTTGCAAGGGTTGCCCATGGCCGATGCTATGGGTTCGTAGAAGGTTAAAAGTTACGTCTCTATGTTTAATTTTGTATCATTTTTAAATTATTTTTTTAATACTATGTCAGCAGTTATAGTTTTTATAATTAGCTACTAGGCAGTCAATAAAATTATAAAAAAACTAAAATTAAAAAAATTATATATATATATAAAAATAGGTTATTGTTTTAGTTATTTAACAAGACATTAAAACTCCTTAAATTATGACCGTACAGTAGAACTTATCCTTTTTTTTGCTCTACCAAAAAAGAAAATTAAAGAAAATTATGACTGAGTTTGCTTATCATGTACAAAAAAAAATTAATTGAAATTTTAGAGTTTTTCAAACAATTATAAATTGTCATTTTTTTTGAAGTTTCAAGTTATCATAAACTAATAAATTTTAGGAGTTATTTTTTAGTTACTTTAAGATTATATTCATAAATAGTTTAGAGATTAACCGAATAATTACCTAAATTTATGTTTTAACATAGATGTATACGATTATATTTTTACGTTATCGCAATTAAAATTTCTTAAATTGTTTATTTTTATTTGTTAACAATATATTAATATTATATGTTATGTATAATAAATTAAAATGTATACATGAAAGGATACAGTATTTTAATTTTAATGTAAATTTTACAATAAAAATATAATAAATCGCAATTTCCCTTGAATTTTAGTTTATATTTGATAATTATGAATAAAAAGATTGGATTGATTATTATTTAACTCACAGCCTCACAGCCTCAAAGCAGGTACCCTTTGTGTTGCGATGGGAGCTGTGAAATGGATCCGAATAAAATTGGTTATTTGCATGTATCTATTATATTATTTATTACTTATTATTTATAAACGATTATTCACAATGGAAGAACTTAACTCCGTTTGTTGTTGTATTTGGTCAGAATTTAAATTATTATTCCTTTAGTATTTTTGTCAATATTAAATTTTAATTTTCAAAGTAATATGCAATCAGTCATATTATTGATAAGTTTATTTTTTATAAATTTTATTGAAATAAGTAAAAAATGATTTAATTATTTATTTGTTCTCTTTACTTGCATATTTTTATGTTATGATTCCTATATTTAAAATTACATATTACTATTAGTTGTTAAACTACTAAATATTATTACTTTTAGCAATAAATTTGTGACAGTATTAGTTTAACAGGGTTAAATATACTTAATGTCATATATTAAAACGAAATTAAACCTAATTTTTATTATATTTTATAATTAGTTGTAAATATTGTATTTAATTTATTAATTATTATTAATAAGTTGTTTAATTATTTTATAATTAAATAAATAATATTTTGGGAGAAACATATATTGAATTTTAATTAATTAAATTATGAAGAATAGGTCATTTAAATATAATGAAAGCATAAATCTCATATCGGACAATATAAGTTCATGCACCACCTCCTTCTCCTATGTAAGGAGTGAGATAAGTTCCACATCGAATACTATGAACTCATGCATCATCTTCTTCTCGTATATAAGGAATGTGATACCTAACAATAATGAAGACAAGAGAACCTCAAACAAGTTGGCTTTGATGCAAAGCATTGACCCATGATAGTTTAATCTTTCTCATCTCTTGGAGCTTCCTTTAGAGATGTGGGGATCTTTTGTTGGGATTTTATGCTCACAAAAAATCGTCATCTTGAGAGGTTAGAAGAGGAAGATGGGTTGTTCAGGCCCAAGTTTTGAGCAAGCCTCATTTAGGCCTTCAAGCACAACCAAGCGTTGTGGGGACATGCTCGTACTCAGTTCAGGACACTCGTGCTCACTGTGGTCTGTTAGAGGCAATTGCAAGACCCATTTTTGGAGCTATATAAAGGAGCAACCAAAGAAACCCTAAGGACCCTTCTGTTATTGAGTTAATTTTCATAAACATGTTATTTTAAACCAAATAGCAGAGGAAGGAGAACCTCCGAAGGGAACCCTTGAGGAACAAGAAGAACAACCCTAACGAACATGCTATCTGTGTCTACACTTTTCCAAGTAAGAGGAGGAGTGAGTTTTATCTCACTATTTGTGTTTTCTTTATGTAAGATGGATAGATGAGTCATCTCTAGGACCTTGGTCTTGCATGATTTTGATGGTTTCTAAAGGGAATCAAACTCTTGGATTAGGTGGGTTTTGTTGTCTATATTTTTTGTTGGTTTTGGTGTTATGGTTACTTAGATTGGTTAGGTTTCCCTATTTAATTTTGAGAATTTGGCTCAACTTTTGCATAATCACAAAATGCGAACTATAGTCCGTTGCCTCTCATTAGGCGAGAGTGTGTTGAAAAGAGGATTTTCTCCTTTGTGAAGCCTATTCATTGGGCAAGTGTGAGACTTTTTGGATGAATACCAAATTTGGAGCTCTTTATGGCTCCACTTGTTTAGTGAGTAGGAAGGCACGTTAAGCCAAAGCGCATAATAGAAAGTTGAAATTCTCTATTAAGTTATTTGCTGAAGAGGTGGTGAGACTCGCTAAGCAAGAATGTCAGGACTTAAGAGTAGTGCTCTTTGTGGTCTTACTCATTGGACAAGTAGTGAGGTTTGATGAGCAAGGGAGTGAAACAAAGGGTTGAAACTTTTGTTTAGAGTTTAGGGACCGAAATATTAGCCACCGAAATAGAGATCGAATTATTTAAAATAAAAATTCAAAAATAGTGACAGAATTAGCGACCGATTTTTTCCATCTCAAAAAGCCTAATCGCTAAGCAATTTAGCAACCGAAATGTTTTTGATGGCTATTTGGAGGTTGAAAATTCGGTTGCTATTTTATTTTTATAAAAAGTCCGATTTTAATTTCAATTATTTATATATTAAAAAATCAATCGCTAATTTTTTCGTTATTTTTGAATTTTTATTTTAAATAATTCGGTCGCTATTTCGATGGCTAATATTTGAATTTTATTTTTAAAAATTAGTCACTAAATTGGTCACTAATTTTTATTTTTATTTTCAAACTAGATGGGTGACAGTTGGTTGTGGTTGGGGAAGGGAGGAGGGAGAAGGAAAAAGAGAGGGAGAAGGGACAAAAGAGGGAGGGAAGGAAGGGAGGAGAGAAAGGAGTGGAAGGAGGTATGAGATGGAGAAGAGGTGGTGGTGGAGTAGGAGAGGAAGGTGGGGAATAGAGAGGAGAAGAAGGGGGAAGGGAGGGAAGGTGGTGGCAGTGACGGCGGCGGAGGAAGTGAGCGAAAGGTAGATGAGGGAGGGAGGGGAGGGGTGTTTGAATAAAAGGGAGTGGGAAAAAAAAAGAGAGGGAAAAAATAGTGGGAAAAAATTTTGAAAATTTGAAAATCGTTAGCTAAATTGGTTGCTCATAACCTTTTTTTTTTTTTTTTTAATTTTTTTGACGTTTTTATTTTTGGAATCTAAATTAGTCAACCTTTTGTTCTTTTCAATTTCGTTGCTATTATATATTTTTTTTATTTTTTTGTTTTTTATTTTTGGTCATTAAATCGGTCGCTAATATTTTTTTTATTTTCTAAATTTTGGTCGCTAATTCGATCGTAAAATTCAACTTTTTTCATTTTCTATTCCGTCGCTAATATATATTTTTCTTTTTGGATGTTTTTATTTTCGATCGCTAAATCAGTCACTAAAATTGTTTTTTTATTTATTTTGTTTTCTGAATTTCGGTCGCTAAGTTGGTCGCATAATTTTATTCTTTTTCTTTTCTTTTCGGTCGCTAATCATCCGTTTTATTTTATTAATTTTTATGTTATAATTTCGGTCATTAAATCAGTCGTTAATTTTTTTAAAAACAATTTCAATTTCGATTCTTAATTTATCATTATTTAACAACACCTTAAATCAATCGCTAAATTTTGTCGCTAATAAATCTTTTGAATTACACAGCCCAAAAAAAAATCCATGTTTGCACACTTTCACATATCTATATGCCACACCATTGTTCGAAAAAACGTATTGTAAAACAGAATTCATAGACACCAATATCAAAGGGAATACCACTCCTACCCCAGTTTGTCAATAAGCATGAATCCACCAATATCAAATGTCGCAACCTTACACACAACTAAAATTTCTAAATGCTTAGAACAAGAAAACAGTATTTTACTATTAACTAAAAATCGATGCCAAACAATAAAAATCAAAGTTAAAGTGATATTAGTGTAAGCCACGGTCTGACGCTAAAACGTTGGAAGTAAAACTTTTGTATCTAATTTTTGCCACCAACACTAATTAGTAAATAGATCATAGATGTTAAGACGCTATTAGTATCCGCTTTTGGGTTAACGCTACATAAATTTGACCTTAGCATCGCCTAAATTGACGGCAAAATTATATATTTAGATATTTATTTATTTATTTTTAATTAATAATTACAAAATATAAATATTTAATTTAAAGTAAAATTCATAATAAAATTTAATATATATATATATATATATATATATCACATACATAATCCTCATGCATACCATAGCCCCAATGATTTTTCTATTATTATTGTTTTAATAACATAAGTCATTATGACTAATTCAATAACATTCTTATATATTAATTATTTTATTAATTACATTTTTTCATAATATAAAACTTTCTTTTTTGCATTTCTCAAACCCATTATTTTATGACTTATAATTATATATCATTTTGCATGGTTACTGAAAAACATATACAATGAGTTTTTTTTATGTAGATTTTTCTATGAATTTTGAGATTTCTTAACAAATCTATCCAAATTTTGTTTTAAGTTTATCATAAATATGATCATTATCTTAAATCCGTTGAAAAATTCATAGAAAAAATTATTTTTTTTTATGTATTCTCGTACAAATTTTGTTTTATAAAAAAATTATTGTTTCTTAGAAAATATTTACAAAAAACTTATAGATAGGTTCTACATTTTTTGTATTCAATAGCAAACTAAGGTATACAAGTCGTAGAAAAATATACTTCAAGAATGTTAATAATAAAGTAGAAAATTCTTAAAATATTTTAATTAAGAAAATAAAAAAATAATTAATATTTAAATAACATCATTAAATAGTTACAATCATTTTCAATAGATAATATTAGAAAAACTAGTATATTTAAATAATATATTATAACTTTAATTATTTT
This sequence comes from Mucuna pruriens, assembly GCA_025330945.1. Lineage (NCBI taxonomy): Eukaryota > Viridiplantae > Streptophyta > Magnoliopsida > Fabales > Fabaceae > Mucuna > Mucuna pruriens. The sequence goes on from JAENHJ010000543.1 coordinate 382,730, forward strand.
GGTGGCTCTAAAAAAATATAATAAATGCTTATTTTATATAATTAAAATTTAAATAATAAATAAATATTTTTAATATAACTTATATTATAACTAAAGTTTATAATAAATATAAAAGAAAAATAATTTGAAATAGTTGGAAGAGAATTTTTTATTAATTACAATAATAATGTATAAAATACACGTCTAACAAAAATAATAAAAAAAGAAATTCAATTTTTTAAAAATATTTACATTATAAATTAACTTTTTTATTATATTTTAATTATAAAAATAATATATAATTATAGGACCTCTCCGTCTGTTCTTCCAATTAAGCGACGCATGTCTTATTAATTAAGATCCAATAGTTGGGGGCTGTTTCTTTTTATCAAGCACTGGATTCTTATTTAAGCCTAAGCCACTGCACACAAGATGGAATATAGTTATTTAACTTTCTAATTAACTTCATTTTTTTTTGGATGTTACAATTATAACATTAATAATAATATTATTATAATAACAACAAAAACCACCACCACGACGAAAGGAAAGGAAAGAGGAATTGAGGGATAAGTTGAACACCAAACAAAAGAAGGGACAGTGAAATTATCAAAATAAGAGAGAGAGGAAGGATAACAGAGGGCATTGCTGGAAGATAGAAAAAGAAAGAAGTAACAATGAGGAAAAGTGAAAGAAAGAAAAAAAAAATAATGAAAAAAAGAAAAAATGAAAAGAAATATTTAAATAAAATCATTAACAGGAAAGGGAGAGTGGTACATTTAATAATAAAAAAAAGTTTAACAATTCTCTATTGGCACTTATGGTTTTTCCTACTTGAAATCAGTGTCAATATGATATGTGTTGGGGACAAGATCTCCTCCTATAAAGTTGTTTTTATTGTTATATAAGATGGGTGATTTGATTTGTTACTTTGTATCTTACAAAATATTAATAAAATCACTTTAGCTTATTGAAAAAAAATATAGATCAATATAAATTTAATTTTTTTATGTTTTGTCCTTCGTTCCTTTTCTTTCAAAACTCAACTCAAATATATAGTTTAGTTTATGTATTGTCATAAATATTTTGTATATAATTAAAATTTAAAATAAATAAATTTTAAAAATTATATTATATTATAAATCAAATTTATAATATATAAATTATCTTTTAAATTTACAATGAAGAATTTAAATTATGATATAAGATTATTTTAATTATTGATAATTTTTTTTGAAAAACTATTAAATTCTAGTTTAAAATAGAAATAAAAGATGATAGATAGAAATGATAAGTAATTAAGAAGGTAAGGTATATAAGTAAAGATAAAAGAAAAATAGTTTGAAATGATTGATAAAAAAAAAAATTTAACTAGTTTTTTTTCCTATATATTTTCTTGGTCAATGGGTAACATCTTTACCTGAACCTGATTGTTGCTGGTCTAGAAATTCAACAAAGTTACTCTTGTCAGATAGATTGTCTTAATAATGTGAATGCAATTATGTTTTAAGTCAATATATCAATTTATCGAATTTTTTAATTAGTTATAAAATAATATAATAATTAAATGGTTAAATGAAAAAATGATAGTATTAAAAATATTTAATTAAGAAAAAAAGAGAGCGGGAAGCGATTTTCCATATGGATGGGTCTCTTGTGAGTGCAAGTTGAATTGAAATGGGTGGTGTTGTTTTTGGTCTCAACCAAGTTGTGTAAGTAAGTGGCTGATGATGGTAAGTGAGGATAACACTTGGGTCTCTTTCTTCCTTTTCCCGGTAACATTCTCTCTCCCTTAATTAGCTTTACTTCTTTTCACTGTTCTGCTTTCTTTTCGGTTACACCATTATCCATCTACAACCTACAATTTTAATGTCTATTTAAATACTATAATTTCCTTTTATCTCTAACTTACAGAATTATTCCCTTTGTTATAAATGATATATTTCGGAGATAAATATTTCAAAGAATATAAATTTTGTAAAAAAATAATTGAGAAAAAAATATAAGTTAGCGTCTAAGAAAAATCACGTCAACAATCTTTAAAAGGCCTTATTTTTAAGGATTTAATTAAAATTTGATAAAATTTTAGAAATTTATAGATCAATTTAATTATAAAAATATAATAAAATAAATTATGTAACAACAATGAAAAATAGTTTTACAATACAACTTATTGTATATAGTAAATTTATTAATTTTTATGATATCATTTCTTTTCATTTATCTTTGATGAGTACATGTAGTTTAACTAATAGTTAAACTATTTTTTTTTCATAATTATGAAATATAAATTAATTAAAAGATAACTGAATTATTTTTATATTATAAACTATATTAAAATTAAATACTTTATCATTTAATTTATTACATATTTTATATATACACAATAAGATTTTTTTTTATTTTGTTACTAATTTTAGCTACCATTAAAATTAGTAGGTAAATCCTAACTAATTAACTAGATTATTATTTTTTCTAGTTAAATTTAAATTTTTATTTATATTTTGTATTACTACAAATTAGCTAGAAAATAACTATAAATTTTTAAAATTTACTATAAATTAACTAAGATTATTTTCTTAACTAATTTACTACTTATTTCATGTTACCACTAATATTATACTAATTTTATAACTAATTATTTTTACTAGAAATTAGCTACAAACTAACTATTGATTTTAAAATTAGCTACAAAATTATTTTGTAACAAATTTTAAAATTTTCTAATAGGGATAAACAACATATAATATTTTCTAAAAGAAAACATAATATTAATATATTATTAAAAATAAAACAAACAATTCAGGAAAGATTTATAACAACAATTCATAGTACATAAACTCGTCGAGCTTCATGTCTCCAGATGGAGTAATTAGTTTAAGCAGAAAGTAAAAGATAAAAGGAAAATAACTAGGGACACGTCCACTGAGATACAAATGACAAAAGACTCTTCGGAGAACCAATCACAGCACATAATTAAGTTCGTTAATTATTATGCATGGTCATCCTCTTGACCTACAACCTTTATCTTGATGCCCTTAATTATAACAGGCTTCTCCCCATATTTTGGAACCAGTGTGACCGTAATACTCTCGTCAGCTTTTGCTTCACACTCTTTCAACAAATCCGTTATTCCTAACGTGAAAGAAGTGCTACTCCTCTTTTTGTCCACATGCAGATGCGAATGAGGCAAATGCACAAAACTTCCCGCAAATTCAGAATCGCCGGGTCCTATTTGATCGTCACCTTGATCATTGATAAACACGTCAAACTTGGTACCTTTAGTCAGGTCATAATCAAGATCTATCACCAACACATCCTCCTTTTCTTCCTCGCTAATCCTTGACCGCATCTTTGGCATCTTCACAGTTGTACGTGCGATGGAAGTCAAAGTGAGAGGGAACCGTAATGTCCCGACAGCTTTCCTTGCAGCAATGCGAAGAGCTGGTAGATATTTGGGTTTGGGCTTAGACGTCAACCATTGAAGCTCAACATGTTGGTAATCATACCCCAACTTTCTCGTGTCAAGGGAATCTTCCACCTTCACACGCACAAGATTCTTGTTCTCGTCATAGAAGAGAAAGCTAGATTCTAGCCAATCATCATCAGTGAAATTTCTTCTTTTTCCTCCTGGTATTTCTGTTTTCCATATGTTCCACATCCTATCCACATTTGCATGATGAGCAAAGAAAATGGAGTCTCTTGCGGCCGAATACAATGCCCCCATGTCCTCATCGTTAGGTTGTGTGCTATCACCAGTCCATGTGTGAACAGTATTGTGTGGAATTAGTTCCAGAGAACCCGCACCGGGGTTAGGTGGACATCCGGCACGGTAAGCTTTTCCGAGGAAGAGGCTTGGCCGTTTCCCACGTGACACAACTTGCCTGTACATTACAGACAGGTTGGTCTCGATTTGCTTTTCTGGATCCTCACCCGAATGGTCATGGTCTGGATCATAGTTTAGGTCTACGATAACTGGTGGTTGATGACGGGCATCCCTTAGAGGGTTATAAAGAGGCGAATCTTTATCAGTGTAAAAACTAGGGATTTTCATGCCATCAGAATGGTCCCAGTTCCAAAATGGTAAAGCGAAGGTTGGGTCACCAATCAAGCTCCCCAAGATTCTCTCATAGAAATACAGGTACAAACGGTGGAAAGGGAAGAACAACCAAGAGCTGTGGACTTGGAGTTCACGGTCAGGGTACCCATTTTGGCGATAGCCACCATCACAGTAAGCACAATGGACATTAGCTTGTTGGGTGAAATTGCGAGGGTCATCAGCTGGAAGCGCTTTCATGAGCCTAACAGCTTCCTTATACTTGTCTAGGTAGTCAGGAGTGACCAAATGAGCGGGTTGTCTAACCCGAAGGAGTGTGTTATTGGTAGGAAACTTGAAGTCTATGACAGGGGATGGTGGGCAACAATTGTAGTCAGGGTCAGCGTCCGGAATGATTGGTGGAACACAACTAGTCGGCTCAGGAGTGGTCACCGGAGCAGCAAAGGCTGAATGGTTGTTACTACTAAGAGTGGTAGCACCATAAAGTCCTCCAAGCCCAATCAGAACGTCCCTCCTATTGGTAGGGTTGTTGTTTGAATTGTTACCATTGCATGCAACTTTGAATACATGATGGCGTTTAGGTTTGGTAGGTTGGCATGCTTTTTGAAACGGTGGAATCATGGAAGAAGAGGAAACACAAATGGGAAAGGATGCAGACAAATTGAGGGACGGAAAGGATGGATGTGTAGAAGCCATGGTTAATTAGCTATCTATCTTCTGCGCCTCAAAATGATCTCAAGTAATGCCTTTTTATAGTGACGTTCGATTTTTTTTTTTAATTGTATAAAAAGGTGTACTAACTGAAATTCATTTTTACTTTAGTTTCTTTATCTACAGAAGTATTATTTATCATGTTAATCACCACATCATAACTGAATTCAAACTCATACTTATTTAAGATAAAAATATCTTTACCGACTATCTCATGTTTCTCAACAAAAACATTTTCTCATCTTAAACAACTGCAGGTTTCAACAGATGCACATGATACACTAGTTGCTAACTCACAAACATTCTCGCCTATTCCATCGATGTTTCACTGCTAGAAAACTTAAAATTTGTTATAAAATAATTTTGTGACTAATTTTAAAATTAATAATTATTTTGTAGCTAATTTCTACTAAAAATAATTAACTACAAAATTACTATAATATTGAATGGTAACATGAAATAAGTAGTAAATTAATTAAAAAAATAATTTTAGCTAATTTAAAGTAAATTTTTTAAAATTTGTAATTATTTTCTAACTAATTTATAGTAATAAGAAGTATAAATGAATATAACTTCAATTTAGCTAGAAAAAATAATTTTTTAGTTAATTATTAGTTAATTAGCTAGGATTTACCTACTAATTTAAATGATAGCTAAAATTAATAACAAAATCAAAAAATTCTTTAAAGTGTTTCTATGTAACAAAATAGTTTAGAAACAAAGAAAATTATTAATATAGATGTATCTATGTGCCAACAAGGCAACAACCGTATCTCAAGGACGGATCCAGGAATCAATTAAAGGAGACGGGACAAAAGAAAAAAAATACTATATACGATTACTACAAGAAATTTTTTATTTTGCTACTAATTTTAGCTATCATTTAAATTAGTAGCTAAATCCTAGTTAATTAATTATTAATTAACTAAAATATTATTTTTTCTAGCTAGATTGAAGTTATATTCATTTTTATACTTTATTACTACAAATTAACTAGGAAATAACTACAAATTTTAAAAAATTTACTACAAATTAACTAAGATTATTTTCTTAGCTAATTTGCTACTTATTTCAAGCTACTATTCAATATTATAGTAATTTTGTAGTTAATTATTTTTGCTAGAAATTAGCTACAAAATAACTATTAATTTTAAAATTAGCCACAAAATTATTTTGTAGTAAATTTTAAATTTTCTAGTAGTGATGAGGTTAAACTCCGAAAAAAAGAATAAAATTAATAAAGGTTAAAACTTAACTTTTAAATACTATTTATAAAAATTAATAAACTTATCATAAATTATTATTTATAATTAAATGATTAAGTAAAGTATTTTAAATTATGAGTGTATAGTATATTTTTTAAAAATTTAAATAAAATTTGAAAAATCTTTTTTCTTTTACTTTAATCATCACACGTTTTTTAATATAAAAGTTAAAGCACCCGATTCTTTTTATTGTTGAAGGAGACTGGACAAAAAAAAAAAAAAACTATATACGATGAGGTTAAACTCCGAAAAAAATAATAAAATAAAGATTAAAACAACTTTTAAATACTAATTATAATAATCAATAAATTAATCATAAAAATTATTATTTATAATTAAATGATTAAGTAAAATTATTTTAAATTATGAGTGTATAATATATATATATTTAAAATTTTAAATAAAATTTGAAAAATCTTTTTTCTTTTACTTTAATCTTCACACCATTTTTAACATAAAAGTTAAAGCACCCGACTCTTTTTATTTTGTGTCAAAGCCTTTTTTGTGAAACAGGGAAATGTTTATTGGAGAGAGAGGGTTGAAACTTGAAAAAATAAAACATAAAATTTAGTTTAACAGTGATGAAGTGATTTGTGTATACTAATTTTACAAGTGGTTCAATTAAGTATGACTTTAAGATATTAAATAAAAATCAACAAATTTATTTAATAGTTTACAATTAGATAATTATATAAAATAATTTTAAATTGTGTGTATAGTCTATTATTTTTAAAATTTAAATAAAATTTAAAAATATTTCTTTTTTACTTTATTTATCACACCTATTTTAACATAAAAGTTAAAAACACCCGATTCTTTTTATTTGCGACAATGTTCTGTGAAACAGGGAAACATTTATTGGAGAGAGTGTTGATACTCGAAAAAAATAAGAGAAGTGGCAACCAGAGCAGCCTGCAGGACCCACTAACATGGTAACAATATCTATATACAATATATAGATAAGGAACTAAGGAAGACCCGTCTCTGTCTATATGCGACAAAAGTATCATTAATTGGAATTGAAAGATGTTACCTACACATAATGGGACACCCCTGCATTTATTAAAGGTAACACCATGGGACACCCCTGCATTAATGGAGCTCTACGGGGAGTGATAAGCGGGTTTTTAGTTGTCTTACACACCTCAAATAATTACTAAAGCTAACTATAGTATAACTAACCTAGTTCGATTCTCTCAAGGACACAGTGTTTTCAAATTGTGCTAAGTGTGAGAATTAGAGTGTTGCAGAAACGCTAAGTGTTCTGGAATGCCGACTTGAATTCGACTAGGAAAATGCCGACTTGACCTCGGCAACGCTAAGGCCGACTCGCTCTCGGCAATTCGGTCTCGGCTAACAGGGAACCGGTATGGTTTCAACAAAAGTGATTAGATGCGACGGAGTCGAACTGACTCGGTCTCAGACTCTGAAAAGCAGTAAATAAGGGGGTTTTGTGTTTAAGTGTAGAAAATAAACTAAGTTCTAAAAGTAAACTAAACTATGCTTAATTATTGTATACTAACTACTGTATCAATTCGGGAGTCGAAACATGACAGTTTACTATTCTTACTTAGAATTGTATTCCAAATCAACCTTAGATTCTTACAACGACCGTCGAACGTTTGTCCGTTGTCATACCGAGGATTTACACGACTGCTACCTCATTAGTTGGCAGGGAGTATGTACTTGGTTGAGTTTAGGTTCTCTACCTAATCAGATTATTACACTAGTTCCGACTGACCCTAGTCTAACGTGATCTACCCCTAACAATGTGTCACGGTAAAGTTAAAAGCAGATTAAAGCATAGGAATTATAATCAAGAGATAGAATTGCAAACCAGTTATGTTATTGAAAACCAAATCGAATACAAAGGTGAGAATTTAGAATTTCGAGAGAATCTGCCTTCCACGACGATCGCCAATGGAAGAACGGCAGTGATGCACCAATGATGGCCAGACGTTGAGGTTTCCGTCCATTAGAGTGCGTCGGCTATACCAAGCGATCACCTCTGAAGCCTTCCAGCTTCGCAAATCCTGATCTTGTGTAACATCCTAAAATTTATTTAATTATTTTTAGAAATTAATTACATTATTATTATTATTATCAATTTTATTTTAATAGAGGGATTAATGATTTTATAAACTGATGACGCTTTATCTAAATTATTTTTATTTATTAATTTAATTAATTGAATTAACGGGGAAGGCTGACAGGCGGGTCGGGGTTGACCCGACCCAACTAGAATATTAGACACGGGGTAATTAGTTTACCCTAATTGGTGTTTTACGCGTCAGACAACCAGACCTAGAGGAGAGAGAACGCCGACCTGCAAGGAAGAGGAGCTAGGGTGTTCAGATCGTCTTAGAGCCGCATCAGATCATCACTATTCTTCCCATCTAAGGTACGGGGGAGATGATGGGTTTGGTCATATATGAATGCGAGAGTGTATGGGTATTGAGGGAAATCCTTAAGTCCCTCTAGGATCTAAATTCTCAATTTCGTTTGATTATTATGTTTTAAAAATATTTTAATCGGTAGAAAAGATTTGTCAATATGCTCTGTGGTCTGATTAACGTCTTGTCCTAATGTGATTTTTGTTGGGAAATTGTATGATTAATTGCCCTAATTACTTGATTCTTGTGTTGTTTATAGTTGTTCATGATTTGAGGCTCTTGTGTGCAATGATGAAACTGGGTGAAATTCAATGGTGTCTTATGTGCATTTTTATGCTTTCTGATGAATGATTTATAATAATGATGGTTAAATTAATATGGTTGGGTATGATTGTGGACTGTGTGAATGATGTATAAATAAATCATGAGAATAAGAGTATGGATGAGAATGCATTGAGCATGGACATGAAAGGCATGAGAAGCTAGATGTGGCTATAATACCCTGGCCACATGTGGTGTTTAACAGGGGGACTAATGATGGGGATAATCATATGCATGGACCACAGGTGGTGTTTAACCATGCTGCACGCCAACCATAGGTGGTGTTTAATGGGTTGTGTGGAATGTCTTCGCACGGGCCATATGTGGTGTTTAACTGTACGACACACCGGCCCATACGGGGTGCTTAACGGTGTGGCCATCATTAGTGATAACTAAGGGGATTGAGGAGGTTCGCCCATGGTGTGAAGTTCCGACTCGAGACTCTTAGGTGTGGTGATGAGCATATGCATTGTGCTAGCATGTGCATTTTGTAAACATGAATGAACTGTGATTGATTTTGAATGAATGAAATGTGATTGATATATGAGCATTTGTTAACTGTTAGTAATTGAGTGCGGTAATCGGTGAGATTTGGGGCATTATCTGCTTTTATATATGATTGAATGCGATTTCTCACCGTATTTTCTCTTGTTTTCTTTTAGGTAACGTTGAGGACACTCATGGTGCCAAGTTTTGAAAAGGCGAGGTCTTGCTCTGATTAGTGTGATATCGGGGTTCTAGAAGTTAGAATAGTTGCTCTATGCCTTGATGTTTGAATGACTTATTTTAAAGAAGATGATGACTTTAGTTTTCTGAATTATAATGTTTAGATCTAAAACCTCCTTGAAAACTTTGTGCCTACCTTTTAATTACCATGTGAACCTTTTATCTTTAATACAAATTGTGCTTTTTGGTTTTAACTATTACCCTGTCTTCATTTTATTTATTTTATTAAGGCAATTTAAGTATTCGGGGTAGAAGGATGTCACACTCAGCAACGCTAAGGCCAACTCGCTCTCGGCAATTCGGTCTCGGCTAACAGGGAACCGATATGGTTTCAACCAAAAGTGATTAGACGCGACGGAGTCGGACTGACTCGGTGTCGGACTCTGAAAAGCAGTAAATAAGGGCGTTTTGTGTTTAAGTGCAGAAAATAAACTAAGTTCTGAAAGTAAACTAAACTATGCTTAATTATTGTATACTAACTAATGTATCAATTCGGGACTCGAAACATGACAGTTTACTATTCTTACTTAGAATTGTATTCCAAATCAACCTTAGATTCTTACAACGACCGTCGAACGTTTGTCCGTTGCCATACCGAGGATTTACACGACTGCTACCTCATTAGTTGGCAGGGAGTATGTACTTGGTTGAGTTTAGGTTCTCTACCTAATCAGATTATTACACTAGTTCCGACCAACCCTAGTCTAACGTGATCTACCCCTAACAATGTGTCACGGTAAAGTTAAAAGCAGATTAAAGCATAGGAATTATAATCAAGAGATAGAATTGCAAACCAGTTATGTTATTGAAAACCAAATTGAATACAAAGGTGAGAATTTAGAGTTTCGAGAGAATCCGCCTTCCATGACGACCGCCAATGGAAGAACGGCAGTGATGCACCAATGGTGGTCAGACGTTGAGGTTTCCGTCTAGTAGAGTGCGTCGGCTATACCAAACGATCACCTCTGAAGCCTTCCAGCTTCCCAAATCCTGATCTTGTGTAACATCCTAAAATTTATTTAATTATTTTTAGAAATTAATTACATTATTATTATTATTATCAATTTTATTTTAATAGAGGGATTAATGATTTTATAAATTGATGAGACTTTATCTAAATTATTTTCATTTATTAATTTTATTAATTGAATTAACAGAAGAGGCTGCGGGTGGGTCGGGGTTGACCCACAGCTAGAATATTAGACAGGGGTAATCAGTTTATCCTAATTGGTGTTTTACACGTCAGACAGCCAAACCTAAAGGAGAGAGAACGTCAACCTGCAAGGAAGAGGAGGGGTGTTCAGATCGTCTTAGAGCCGCATCAGATCATCACTATTCTTCCCATCTAAGGTACGGGGGAGATGATGGGTTTGGTCATATATGAATGCGAGAGTGTACGGCTATTGAGGGAAATCCTTAATTCCCTCTAGGATCTAAATTGTCAATTTCGTTTGATTATTATGTTTTAAAAATATTTTAATCGGTAGAAAAGATTTGTCAATATGCTCTGTGGTCTGATTAACGTCTTGTCCTAATGTGATTTTTGTTGGGAAACTGCATGATCAATTACCCTAATTACTTGATTCTTATGTTGTTTATGGTTGTTCATGATTTGAGGCTCTTGTGTGCAATGATGAAACTGGGTGAAATTCAATGGTGTTTTATGTGCGTTTTTGTGCTTCCTGATGAATGATTTATAATAATGATGGTTAAATTAATATGGTTGGGTATGATTGTGGGCTGTGCGAATGATGTATAAATAAATCATGAGAATAAGAGTGTGGATGAGAATGCATTAAGCATGGACATGAGATGCATGAGAAGCCGGACGTGGCTATAATACTCTGGCCATATGTGGTGTTTAACAGGGGGACTAATGACGGGGACAATCATATGCATGGGCCATAGGTGGTGTTTAACCATGTTGCACGCCGGCCATAGGTGGTGTTTAACGGTTGTGTGGAATGTCTTCACACGAGCCATAGGTGGTGTTTAATTGTGCGACACACCAGCCCATACGGGGTGCTTAATGGTGTGGCTATCATTAGTGATAACTAAGGGGATTGAGGAGGTTCGCCCATGGTGTGGAGTTCCGACTCGAGACTCTTAGGTGTGGTGATAAGCATATGCATTGTGCGAGCATGTGCATTTTGTAAACATGAATGAACTGTGATTGATTTTGAATGAATGAAATTTGATTGATATATGAGCATATGTTAACTGTTAGTATTGAGTACCGTAATGGGTGGGATTTGAGGCATTATTTGTCTTTATATATGATTGTATGTGATTTCTCATCGTACTTTCTCTTGTTGTTTTCTTTTAGGTAACGTTGAGGGCACTCATGGTGCCATGTTTTGAAAAGGCAGGGTCTTGCTCTGATTAGTGTGACATCGGGGTTCTAGAAGTTAGAATAGTTGCTCTATGCCTTGATGTTTGAATGACTTATTTTAAAGATGATGATGACTTTAGTTTTCTGAATTATAATGTTTAGATCTAAAACCTCTTTGGAAATTTTGTGCCTACCTTTCAATTATCATGTGAACCTTTTATCCTTAATACAAATTGTGCTTTTTGGTTTTAACTATTACTTGTCTTCATTTTATTTACTTGATTATTTTAATTTAAGTATTCGGAGTAGAAGGGTGTCACAACTCAGAGTCGATGGTGGAGCCACCGCCCTTCCCGACTTTTCTATCGTAGCCTTCATTGTTACCAACTGATAGCAAAGCTCTTCCTCCCTTTTGCTGGCCACCTTCAAATCTTCCATATTCATAGTCTCGGCCTTCCTTTGCCTCTCCTCCACCGCCATCTGTCGCTACTCCACCTCTGCGTTCAGCCGAGTCTGCTCACCATTGTGTTCTTGCAGGGATGCTACCGCTCGCAATAACCTTTGTAACGTATCCTCCTCCTCGCCATTGAAAGAACTGGTAGCTTGGTTGCACCTCACTGACATGGTTGTAGATCTTTCTTCTTCTCTGCTCCTGAGCACCAAGGTCGGTCTCCTAATCTTGAGGCGTCGGAAAAAGTTTCACCGAGGTCCCATTGGTTCTCGTCTAAGAGTACAGGTAGTTGAAAGTCGTTGGTATGTAGTTTGTGATCAACCCAAGGACTAAGGGCATTGAAGTATTTATACATTATGGTGCTAGTTTGGGGGTGACTTACTAAGCAAGAAACCTCCTAAACGTCTGATAACTAACTTGTAACCACCTTAAGGGTCCCCTCTATCTATGATGGGCTTTTAGGGACATATTGACTTATTGGGAAGAGAGTACTCTTTCTCGCTTGTTAAGGTTCCTTTCCTTTTGGGCCTTACTAGGTTAGGACGCAAGAGTAGTGGATCTGGACCAAGTGGTCGGCCGATACATTAACCATTGCTAATAAATGTCTCTTGAATATATATGTACCTCAAAGACAAAATATAAAATAAAAAAAAAAACGTAGAAGTTAATAATTTTATTTTCTTAATTTTTTTTAGTTTCATTCTTTCTCGATAAAATTAAAAAAAATGTAAGAAATCCAACCTTAATAAAGTTAATTAAACTCAAACTCGATTAAGACATCATCTTTATTAGATCAAACTAAAAAATTTGTATTCAATTTAAGCTTAAAATTTAGAATCTCAACTAAACATTTTATTGAATGAGTTTGATCTACTCCACCCAACCAGATTGAATTACTTTACTATTTTTATATATTTTCTTGATTATTTAAGTTAAATTTTATTATAATTAAACAACAATAAAAAAAAGTGATCATATTATTTATATTCTATATATTTGAAAGTATATATTATATTATTTGTATACCTATAAATGAGATTTTAAATAATTTTATATTAATATATTTTTTTAATAAATATGATCTATGTTAAAGCAACTATTATATATTCTAACAGTGAATTTAAGATAAAATTATCAACAGTGCATGTCTTCTTCGCTTATTTTTGTTCGTTTGTTTGATTTAGTTACTACTTTATACTTCTTCGCTTATTTTTGTTCGTTTGTTTGATTTAGTTACTACTTTATATTTATTAGGCTCTAATTGGTTAGACTTGTAAAGTACGTATCTAATATTTTTTATCAAATAATGTGTTGGTTATTTTATTTTTTTTAGTTACGATTTTAGGTTTATTGGGTTCTAATCGATTCGGTATAGCTTATTAAAGTAAAGTTACATATTTAATTATTTTTTATCAAATGAAAATTTTATTTATAAGTAAAATAATTTAGAAATTTCTTATGAATTTTTTTTATAAGTAAAATAATTTTATTAAAAAATAATTAAACTTTGCACAAGATGTGGTAAAAGATTAAGCCACAATAAAAAGTAGATACAAACAAACGAACACCGCGTAAAATAAGATACGCTTGATACTAATAAGTATGACATTAACTAAAGCCTAACTTGGTTCGCTACCTTTAGGAAAAGGCAACCTTCCACACTAAAACCCATTGGACACGTGCAGATCTGTTAACACAAGCTTAATAAATGTCGGAGAAATACTTACTCCCATCTTATATGTAAGAATAATAATAATAATTTATACTAATTTTATATTATTTATTATATTCATCTCATTTAATAATAAATACTTTTCTATTTAATCTTTATTTAAACTTAATATTATGAATAAAATATAATTATTGAAAATCTAATTTTTAATAAATAAAAAATATTTTAGAAATAAATTTATTAAATAAGATGAAGTTAGTTGAGATTTATTTATAATTGGTAGTATGCCAAGGCAATTTTTTTTTCCTTTGGAAGGGAGTACTAATTGATTGTATCATTAATAAAAATTTGAAGGGAGATAGACACCAAAGTTAATAGCATAAATTTATTGTAAGAATTATTGTATGTGTAACATATTTCTAAATGTATTTGATTTTATGGTAAAAAAAATAAAAATTGTATTTAAATATATCTAAATATGATTCTATTTGTTTTTGTTTTTGTTTTTTTATTATTTTTAGATCCTGATATTTTATTAGTATTCTTTTTTATTTTTTATCACTAACTCTAGCTAGTTTAGTAATGATATAACTAACTAAATAAATAATATTAATTAAGATAATGAACAATATTTTAAATTAGGATAATTAAATTATTTTTAAATGTTTAATTCAATTGATTAATTAATTTGTATAAATAAGATAATTATACATATTTTATAATTATAAGTTATTTTATTATTATGAACAATGATAATATTTTTTTAATATTATTTTTATTTTTCAATTTACTAATTTCTTTTTTGACAATGTAATCTTTAAAAAATATAATTTACTTAGAAATTAATAATTTAATTTAATTTAATATATTTTTATGTTATTTTTATATTTCAATTGATTAATTTTTATTGACTATAATATATTTTATTTAGATATATTATATTTTAGTTTATTTTATTCTTTATAGAAAAAAATTATTGCTTAAGATATATTAAAAAAATTATATTACAATAAGTCAAAATTAATAAATTGAAATATAAAAATAACTTCAATGTAATGTATTAAAATTAAATTATAAGAACATAATTAAATTATATTTTTTAAAAAGTAAAAAATTTAAAAATAGAATAGTTAATTAAAAAGTAAAAATAATATTAAAAGTAATAATAACCATTTTCATATTTGATATATTAAAATATAAGTTATAAAATTAAATTATATATAATTACCTTTATTTATATAAAATAATAAATATATTAATTAATTAAGTTTCATACTTAAAAATAATCTAATTATCTTACTTTAAAATTATCTTAGTTATCTTAATTAATATTACTTGTTTTTGTTAGTATGTTAACACTAAATTAACTAGAGTAAATATAAAAGATTAAAAATATACATTAGAAAATTTTCATCAATCTAAAAATAATAAAATATTTTACATGAACTAAAATAAGATAGAATCATATTTGTAGGAACTTAAAACATATTTAAGTCTAAAAACAATTGTAGTTTATATTAAACACAATTTTAATCAAAATACAAATATTTAATTATTGTTAGGTAAAATTAATTGTCTGAAGTTTTTGATATATTTAAAAGTGATAAAAATAATTTGTGTTAGATGAAAAATTTTATACCAAATTTCATATCAATTCTATTTTGAAAATTAAAAAATTTTAAATAAAAATTATTTTATTTTAAAATTAATTTTAAACTTTAATATTATAAAATTAATTTTATAAACATCTGAATATACACTTAGACATTCTGCACATGACAGTATAGTCAGTATGACACCATTAATTGTTTTTACAACAGAAGGTATCCAATTGTTGGAAGCATGCATGTTGGCAGCATTTGAGTGCATTTGTCAGTCATCTTAATGCATGTTTGAAATCAATTTTCCATCGTGTGAGTCACTATTCTCTCTCCAAGTTGAATAACCAAAATCACATGGAAGCTACTATTTGTTGTTTTCAATCAACTGGATATCAACTCAACCAGCAGTGGATACAGGGTCTTACAACTTCTTACATATTTCTATTCCTTTTTCCCATCTGCCAACAACTTCTTTCAACTCATTATTATGACTTGAGTTGTTATAACTTATTCTCATAGGTTTGGTGTCAAATTTGAAACCATTAAACGCAAGTTGACAAATGCAATTTTATCATTTAAGAAATATTTAGGGACAGATTCTAAACGTCAGTTATATATGAAAATACGAGTTTAACTTCACGTAAGTAGAAGTAGTTTTTACGTGCATATATGTACCTGTATTTGTAGAATTAATTTTAAAATAATGTAATTTTATAAAATAGGTTTTAAGTAAATGTGAGTTTAATTAAAATATAGTATGGTTTTTGTTTATATTAAAAAATGAATTTATATATAAAATGTTATTTGAAAACTTTCAATTAAAATTAATTTTGAGTATATAATTACGAAAATGAATTTTAATATCCATATATAATTTTCATGCAAACATTTTTTTAAGAGCACTGTAGTACCGTAGCATAAAATGAAAAACTAGCACTAAATGCATTTCCAAGTAATATAAAAAAAAAAAAATGAAAAAAAAAAAGTCATGTTGACTGTACAATACTAAGGAAGTGCAAAAATACGTGGGAGATAACGAGAGAAGAAAAAAAAAAGTAAATGTTTTTTAAGTGTAATATTCACTTAAATGAAAGGACAAATATGAAAAACGTGACACTCTTCTATCCCGAATACTTAAATTAAAATAATCAAGTAAATAAAATGAAGACAGGGTAATAGTTAAAACAAAAAGCACAATTCGTATTAAGGATAAAATGTTCACATGATAGTTTAAAGATAAGCAAAAAGTTTTCAAAGAGGTTTTAGATTTAAACATTATAATTGAGAAAACTAAAGTCATAATCATCTTTAAAATAAGTCATTCAAACATCAAGGCATAGAACAACTATACTAACATCTAGAACCCCGATGTCACACTAATCAGAGTAAGACCCCGCCTTTTCAAAACTTGTCACCATGAGTGTCCTCAACATAACCTAAAAGAAAACAACAAGAGAAAGTACGGTGAGAAATCGCATTCAATCATATATAAAGGCATATAATGCCTCAAATCCCACCCATTACCGTACTCAATTACTAACAATTAACAGATGCTTGTATATCAATCACATTTCATTCATTCAAAATCAATCACAGTTCATTCATGTTTACAAAATGCACATGCTCGCACAATGCATATGCTCATCACTACACGTAAGAGTCTCGAGTCGGAACTCCACACCATGGGCGAACCTCCTCAATCCCCTTAGTTATCACTTAATGATGGTCACACCGTTAAACACCCCAGATGGGCTTCGGGGTGTCGCGATTAAACACCACCTATGGCCCGTGTGAAGACATTCCACACAACCGTTAAACACCACCTATGGCCAAGGCAGCATTGGTTAAACACCACTTTGGCCTCCATGCATATGATTGTCCCCATCATTACCCCTATTAAACACCACATATGGGCCAGGGATTATAGTCACGTTTGGCTTCTCATGCATCTCATACCTCTCATGCTTACATGCTCAATGATTCTCATCCACACTCTTATTCTCATTATTTATTTATACATCATTCTACAAACCACAATCATACCCAATCATATTAATTTAACCATCATTATTATAAATCATTCATCGAAAGCACGTAAATGCACATAAACACCATCAATTTCATTTGTTTCATCATTGCACACAAGAGCCTCAAAACATGAACAACCATAAACAACACAAGAATCAAGTAATTAGGACAATTAATCATACAGTTTCCCAACAAAAATCATATTAGGACAAGACGTTAAAAAGACCATAGAGCATATTGACAAATTTTTTCTACTGATTAAAATATTTTTAAAACATAATAATCAAATGAAATTGAGAATTTAGATCCTAGAGGGACTTAGGGATTGCCCTCACTATCCGTACACTTCCACATTCATATATGATCAAACTCATCTCCCCGTACCTTAGATGCGAAGAATAGTGATGATCTGATGCGCTCAGGGACGATCCCGAACATCCTATTTTCCTCTTCCTTGTGCGGTGTTCTCTCTCTCCTCTAGGTCTGATTGTTTGACGTGCAAAACACCAACTAGGGTAAACTGATTACCCCCTGTTTAATATTCTAGTTGGGTCGGATCAACCTCGACCCGCCCGTCAGTCTCCCTCGTTAATTCAATTAATTAAATTAATAAATGAAAATAATTTAGATAAAGCCTCGTCAGTTTATAAAATCATTAACCCCTCTATTAAAATAAAATTGATAATAATAATAATAATATAATTAATTTTTAAAAATAATTAAATAAATTTTAGGATGTTAAAAAAAATAATAAACTTACCGTGAAAAATCAATTTTGAGTCTATGGAGAAGCTACTTTTATTTGTTTCAAGTAAACTTAATTTTTTTCTATTTTGATTTATGTTTGAAAATTGTTTTCAAACATCTTTAAAAAATTGCGTTTGTGTAAACCAAAATCCATTTATGATTCCAAACGTGAAACCAAACACAATCTACATAAACTAAAATTGATTTTCTTTGATAGTTATATTTTTTTTCACTTTTATCCTTTTCTTTTAATTTGGATTGGCTAAAGTTTTTGTTGGTTAATTGATAGTTGGTGGTTGTTTTGCATTATAAGTTATTTGTCTTATTCCTATTTGTTTATTGCTTGGTATCTTATTGCTATGCTAATTTATTTTCTAAGTTTTTATTAGAGTTATGCATTTTATTTCATTATCTTTTAAAATCCAGCTATTTAATTTTATTTAATAAATATTACAAACCTAGCTATTTAATTTTAGATTATTAATTTATTTATATATATAAATATTAAAATCCATTTTGATAATTATACATCCAAAATCAATTTTGATTGAAAGTTTTTAAATAACATTATTTGTTAAAATCAAGTTTCGAATATCTATTATCCAAACAAAAATTACATTATTATAGACTCACGTTTACTTAAAAACCAATTATATAAAATCACGTTGATTCAAAATCAAAATTTCAAACATATATCCAAACACACATATAATTATATATTTTTATATTTTATCAAATGGACAATTTTAATTTCAATAGTTTTAACTATTCAAATTAGATTTTCATATTTAGAATTAATAAAATTAAGTTCAATAACTTATTTATTCCTATTATAAATATTTTTTAATAGAGTTGTGTTGCTTTATTCTTTTATATTTTAGTGACTGAAATAAAATATAATTATTAATGTAATATTTTTTTGTATTTTACTAAAAAACTAAAATTAAAAAACCTTTTTTATGATATCTTGAAAATTATTTTGTATTTAAATATTTCAATGAAAAATTAAATAATATTTTTAAAATTAATAATAAATTCTTTATTATATTACTGAAAAATTACATCAATAATCATATCATATTTCAATCACTAAAGTAACTTTTTTAATTTTAAAATTATATAAATTTTTTAGTATTAAATTAATTAAAAATATTATTTCAGAAATATAATTATAGAAGTATAATTATATTTAGTAAAATACAAAATATTGATTATGTCAATAATATCTTATTTAACTTACTTAATTGTCCAAAAAGTATATAAAAAACATAATTATATAAAAAAATTAAATTAGAACAAATATTATATAATTGTAATAATATTATTAAGAAGTATTAGGAAGAGATTGACTATTTGATCACTATAAGAAAATAATTTGTTGCTATAATTTTGGTCACACTTGGTGAGATCAACTTGGCTATCAACAAACACTCAAATAACAATTTAGCTCACTAAAAGAAAATAATTTTTGAAAAATAAAATTAATTGCTAAATTAGTCGCTAGTTAACCACCTAGTGTATAATATCATACATTCGATCACTAAATTAGTGTTGATTTTTTCAGCCACTTTTTTTTTTTGTTGGTAATTCATTTGCGTTTTATTGTTATTAGGTAATTTAAGATTTTAATCTGCTTAATATTATAAATAATAAAAAACTTAATCACATTTTTTATGTGCTTATTCTCATATGTTTGGTATCAAATTTGAAACCTTTAAACGCAAGTTGACAAATGCAATTTTATCATTTAAGAAATGTTTAGGGACAGATTCTAAACGTGAGTTATAGATGAAAATACAAGTTTAACTTAACGTAAGTAGAAGTAGTTTTTATGTGCGTATTTGGACGTGTATTTGTAGAATTAATTTTAAAATAATGTAATTTTATAAAATAGATTTTAAGTAATCTATTATATTATTTATTACTTATTATTTATAAACGATTATTCACAATGGAAGAACTTAACTCCGTTTGTTGTTGTATTTTGTCAGAATTTAAATTATTATTCCTTTAGTATTTTTGTCAATATTAAATTTTAATTTTCAAAGTAATATGCAATCAGTCATATTATTGATAAGTTTATTTTTTATAATTTTATTGAAATAAGTAAAAAAATGATTTAATTATTTATTTGTTCTCTTTACTTGCATATTTCTATGTTATGATTCCTATATTTAAAATTACATATTTTAGTCATACAAATATATTATTAATAAATTGTTTAATTATTTTATAATTAAATAAATAATATTTTTGGAGAAACATATATTGAATTTTAATTAATTAAATTATGAAGAATAGGTCATTTAAATATAATGAAAGCATAAATCTCATATCAGACAATATAAGTTCATGCACCACCTCCTTCTCCTATATAAGGAGTGAGATAAGTTCCACATCGAATACTATGAACTCATGCATCATCTTCTTCTCCTATATAAGGAATGGGATACCTAACCTTAAACAAGTTGGCTTTGATGCAAAGCATTGACCCATGATAGTTTAATCTTTCTCATCTCTTGGAGCTTCCTTTAGAGATGTGGGGATCGTATGTTGGGATTTTATGCTCATAAAAAATCGTCATCTTTAGAGGTTAGAAGAGGAAGATGGGTTGTTCAGGCCCAAGTTTTGAGCAAGCCTCATTTAGGCCTTCAAGCACAGCCAAGCGTTGTGGGGGCATGCTCGTACTCAGTTCAGGACACTCGTGCTCATTGTGGTCTGTTAGAGGCAATTGCAAGACCCATTTTTGGAGCTATATAAAGGAGCAACCAAAGAAACCCTAAGGACCCTTTTGTTATTGAGTTAATTTTCATAAACATGTTATTTTAAACCAAAGAGCAGAGGAAGGAGAACCTCCGAAGGGAACCCTTGAGGAACAAGAAGAACAACCCTAACGAACATGCTATATGTGTCTACACTTTTCCAAGTAAGAGGAGGAGTGAGTTTTATCTCACTATTTGTGTTTTCTTTATGTAAGATGGGTAGATGAGTCATCTCTAGGACCTCGGTCTTGCATGATTTTGATGGTTTCTAAAGGGGATACAACCCTTGGATTAACATTGCGTCATTGTCTATATTTTTTGTTGGTTTTGGTGTTATAATCTATTATTATTGGTTATGGTTGCTTTGTATGTTAAGGTTTGGGGTTGATTTTCGGATTTTGATTTGGAGCTTTTCATGTTGAATGAAATTGGATGAGATCAAATGTTATTTCTTATGTGTTTTTATGTGCTAAACCTATAGAGTATAAGAGAACTTAGATTGGTTAGGTTTCCCTATTTAATTTTGAGAATTTGGCTCAACTTTTGCATAATCACAAAATGCGAACTATAGTTCGTTGCCTCTCATTAGGCGAGAGTGTGTTGAAAAGAGGATTTTCTCATTTGTGAAGCCTATTCATTGGGCAAGTGTGAGACTTTTTGGATGAATACCAAATTTGGAGCTCTTTATGGCTCCACTTGTTTAGTGAGTAGGAAGGCACGTTAAGCCAAAGCGCATAATAGAAAGTTGAAATTCTCTATTAAGTTATTTGCTGAAGAGGTGGTGAGACTCGCTAAGCAAGAATGTCAGGACTTAAGAGTAGTGCTCTTTGTGGTCTTACTCATTGGGCAAGTAGTGAGGTTTGCTGAGCAAGGGAGTGAAACAAAGGGTTGAAACTTTTGTTTAGAGTTTAGGGACCGAAATATTAGCCACCGAAATAGAGATCGAATTATTTAAAATAAAAAGTCAAAAATAGTGACAGAATTAGCGACCGATTTTTTCCATCTCAAAAAGCCTAATCGCTAAGCAATTTAGCAACCGAAATGTTTTTGATGGCTATTTGGAGGTTGAAAATTCGGTTGCTATTTTATTTTTATAAAAAGTCCGATTTTAATTTCAATTATTTATATATTAAAAAATCAATCGCTAATTTTTTCGTTATTTTTGAATTTTTATTTTAAATAATTCGATTGGTCATTATTTAGATACATTAATATTTGAATTTTATTTTTAAAAATTAGTCACTAAATTGGTCACTAATTTTTATTTTTATTTTCAAACTAGATGGGTGACAGTTGGTTGGTGGTTGGGGAAGGGAGGAGGGAGAAGGAAAAAGAGAGGGAGAAGGGACAAAAGAGGGAGGGAAAGGAAGGGAGGAGAGAAAGGAGTGGAAGGAGGTATGAGATGGAGAAGAGGTGGTGGTGGAGTAGGAGAGGAAGGTGGGGAATAGAGAGGAGAAGAAGGGGGAAGGGAGGGAAGGTGGTGGTAGTGACGGCGGCGGAGGAAGTGAGCGAAAGGTAGATGAGGGAGGGAGGGGAGGGGTGTTTGAATAAAAGGGAGTGGGAAAAAAAAAGAGAGGAAAAAAATAGTGGGAAAAAATTTTGAAAATTTGAAAATCGTTAGCTAAATTGGTTGCTCATAACCTTGTTTTTTTTTTTTTTTTTTGACGTTTTTATTTTTGGAATCTAAATTAGTCAACCTTTTGTCCTTTTCAATTTCGTTGCTATTATATACTTTTTTTATTTTTTTGTTTTTTATTTTTGATCATTAAATCGGTCGCTAATATTTTTTTTATTTTCTAAATTTTGGTCGCTAATTCGATCGTAAAATTCAACTTTTTTCATTTTCTATTCCGTCGCTAATATATATTTTTCTTTTTGGATGTTTTTATTTTCGATCGCTAAATCGGTCGCTAAAATTGTTTTTTTATTTATTTTGTTTTCTGAATTTCGGTCGCTAAGTTGATCGCATAATTTTATTCTTTTTCTTTTCTTTTCGGTCGCTAATCATCCGTTTTATTTTATTAATTTTTATGTTATAATTTCGGTCACTAAATCAGTCGTTAATTTTTTAAAAAAACAATTTCCAATTTCGATTGCTAATTCTATCGCTATTTAACAACACCTTAAATCAATCGCTAAATTTTGTCGCTAATAAATCTTTTGAATTACACAGCCCAAAAAAAAATCCATGTTTGCACACTTTCACATATCTATATGCCACACCATTGTTCGAAAAAACGTATTGTAAAACAGAATTCATAGACACCAATATCAAAGGGAATACCACTCCTACCCCAGTTTGTCAATAAGCATGAATCCACCAATATCAAATGTCGCAACCTTACACACAACTAAAATTTCTAAATGCTTAGAACAAGAAAACAGTATTTTACTATTAACTAAAAATCGATGCCAAACAATAAAAATCAAAGTTAAAGTGATATTAGTGTAAGCCACGGTCTGACGCTAAAACGTTGGAAGTAAAACTTTGTATCTAATTTTTGCCACCAACACTAATTAGTAAATAGATCATAGATGTTAAGACGCTATTAGTATCCGCTTTTAGGTTAACGCTACATAAATTTGACCTTAGCATCGCCTAAATTGACGGCAAAATTATATATTTAGATATTTATTTATTTATTTTTAATTAATAATTACAAAATATAAATATTTAATTTAAAGTAAAATTCATAATAAAATTTAATATATATATATATATATATATATCACATACATAATCCTCATGCATACCATAGCCCCAATGATTTTTCTATTATTATTGTTTTAATAACATAAGTCATTATGACTAATTCAATAACATTCTTATATATTAATTATTTTATTAATTACATTTTTTCATAATATAAAACTTTCTTTTTTTTGCATTTCTCAAACCCATTATTTTATGACTTATAATTATATATCATTTTGCATGGTTACTGAAAAACATATACAATGAGTTTTTTTTATGTAGATTTTTCTATGAATTTTGAGATTTCTTAACAAATTTATCCAAATTTTGTTTTAAGTTTATCATAAATATGATCATTATCTTAAATCCGTTGAAAAATTCATAGAAATTTTTTTTTTTTATGTATTCTCGTACAAATTTTGTTTTATAAAAAAATTATTGTTTCTTAGAAAATATTTACAAAAAACTTATAGATAGGTTCTACATTTTTTGTATTCAATAGCAAACTAAGGTATACAAGTCGTAGAAAAATATACTTCAAGAATGTTAATAATAAAGTAGAAAATTCTTAAAATATTTTAATTAAGAAAATAAAAAATAATTAATATTTAAATAACATCATTAAATAGTTACAATCATTTTCAATAGATAATATTAGAAAAACTAGTATATTTAAATAATATATTATAACTTTAATTATTTTGGTGGCTCTAAAAAATTTTCTCAAGCTTTGCCACCGGATGTGGAGGCGCCTTACTCATTATCTAGCCTCTATTGTTGCCCCCTCTTTAGGCCCCGCTTCACTGCAAAAATATTAAAATATTATAAAAAATATTTTCTAAAATTTAATAAACTGATTAGCGTATATATATAATCAAATTCTATATTAGATTTATTAATTTAATTGATTGATTTAATCAGAATATATACTTGTTCTATTCATGTACTATTAATTTGATCGATATAGGTAGAATATATACTTGTTTTATTCACTTTAAAATTACACTTTAGTTATTTTTAATTTTTTTTATTAGGTGAAAAAATTATTTGACCTTGTCAGTTTTAGTAGTCTCTATTGATTTTCATATGGTACTTGTTCTTCTACAGGCCTCGTTTCTATTTCTAAATTCCTCGATTGCAAATAGTATTGGGGATACTTAAAAAAAAAACTCCAATGTTCAAGTCAATTTTCCCTTTATTATCTCTTATCTCAAAAAAGCCTACTAGTGTTTTATCTTCTTCGCTTTTTATAGCATTCATGACTTTGAACGTATTTTTATTGCTCATAATGGCGGATTCTACCATTACATGGACTAAATGTATTCTATTGTATACGTTTATGTTATTATTACGATAAGCGTACTCTTCATCTCTGTGTCTATCTTACCGTCAAAGTGAAGAGTTGTCTGACCTATCTATGATTTCCTGACTTGTCTTCGGTTTCCCCTAGTACACATGTCCCTCGAGTCTCGAGTTTCTTTTGGAACATAGAGACTTAGGTTTCCCTTTTTAACTATGGTTTTCTTTCAAGATATGGTGATGCCTGTTTGGGAATCATGCTCATTAATGCACCGTTTGTAGACTAGCATGCTTGTTGAGTATCCCCTGATTTTCGTATTAATGTTGCTTGACATTCACTAATCAATTTATGTGTTTTTTGATATTCATTGATCGTATCCCTTGATCTTGACCCTCGAATCGTTTGATATCTACCCTTCCTTCAGTCACTTCCTATTTAAATAGCTACTATTCTGGGTTTCCTCTTTGCTCGCAATACCTACTTTCTGCTTTGGTCTTCTCTCTTTTGCTTTTCCACTATTTCATCTCATGTATTCCACTTTGAACTTGCCTGTTCTTACATTTTTCAAGACTTATAGTGATTCTTCTACCTATGCTAGTTTTCGTGGTCGGATGTTAGATGCTAAGGTGAACCCTCTTGGTGCCTCTTCTTTGTTAAACTCTTCTTCGAGTTCTGAGTATGTTGATGTTAGCTCTTTGAAGGACATCGCTAATGGTGGTTTCTCTAGTCGGCACATTAGCACTAACATCACTAATCGTCCACTCAGGTTAACGTCAAGGGTCATTCGGAGTTTTTCCACTCAAACGGGGGACCTCACTTTCCTTTGTATTGGCAGCGACCGAATAAGTGTAACGATTGACCCCAAAATAAACCATGCACTTAATTTTGAGTTAAACCAAGTTTGACTAAATTAATCATTGGCGTTGACCATGGTTTGACCGCCAAATAAAATATGTACGTAATTTTGAGTCAAACTTAGTTTGAGAGAAGCAATGATTAGTGATATGATTAAGCATGGTTTGATATTTTATTGATAAATTAGAAATACTTTGTTTTGGTTCTTTCTTTATATATAACTTGTGTGTTTAGTTAAATGCTTATTATGTATCAAATGTTTTATGTTTTATATTGAACTTGTACATTGAGTGAATATTAGTTTCCCATTTGAGATTTACAAGGGTTAAAATTATTAATCATTGTATTGAATCTTGAATTGTCCAAATTGGGCAATTTGAGAAGAATAATTTTTCTATACGCTATTAATACGTAGATGTTAAGTCTCAAATTTATAATTGATAAAATTTCAGTTTAGTGCATTTTGTGTTATTCTTCGGGTGCATACTTGACTTTGGTAGTTTTGATGTCACTACTTTCATTTAGTGCATTCCGGATACCAATACAAAATGTTGTTGAAATTTTTTCAAATTATAAACTTAAGACTTAACATGTATGTATTAATTTAAGTATAGAAAAAAATCTTCTTGAATGGGATATGACCACACCTTTTTTGAAAAAGTGATATTGACATGTATGGTATATGTTTCTATGTATTAGAAAACGTAGTTATGGATCGTAGTTGGATAAATAGTTTGAGGGACAAGTGATGAATATGAGAATGAAGTGAAATCATTTCTTGACTTTGTTAAAAAGACATGCTTCTAATAGTATTAGAAGGTTCTATTGTTCGTGTGTTAATTGTTTGAATGAAAGAAGATTAGAAGTTGAGGAAATATGAGAGCATCTTATCTATGCTGGGTTTTGAAAGAGTTATACAACATGAACATGACATGGTGAGTTGTTAGACATACGAAGTGCATCCTAAAGAGAGGGTGTTGATGTAGATATGAATGATCGACTAAAAGACATGATCTATGTGACACCCTTCTACCTCGAATATTTAAATTAAAATAATAAAATAAATAAAATGAAGACAGGTTAATAGTTAAAAACAAAAAGCACAACTTGTATTAAGGATAAAAGGTTCACATGGTAATTAAAAGGTAGGCACAAAGTTTTTAAGGAGGTTTTAGATCTAAACATTATAATTGAGGAAACTAAAGTCATCATCATCTTTAAAATAAGTCATTCAAACATCAAGGCATAGAGCAACTATTCTAACTTCTAGAACCCCGATGTCACACTAATCAGAGCAAGACCCCGCCTTTTCAAAACCCGGCACCATGAATGCCCTCAACGTTACCTAAAAGAAAACAACAAGAGAAAGTACGGTGAGAAATCGCATTCAATCATATATAAAAGCAGATAATGTCCCAAATCCCACCCATTACCATAGTCAATTACTAACAATTAACAGATGCTCATATATCAATCACATTTCATTCATTCAAAATCAATCACAATTCATTTGTGTTTACAAAATGCACATGCTCGCACAATGCATATGCTCATCACCACACCTAAGAGTCTCGAGTCAGAACTCCACACCATAGGCGACCCTCCTCAATCCCCTTAGTTATCACTAATGATGGTCACACCATTAAACACCCCGTATGGACCGGTGTGTCGCACAGTTAAACACCACCTATGGCCCGTGCGAAGACATTCCACACAACCGTTAAACACCACCTATGGCCGGCGTGCAGCATGGTTAAACACCACCTGTTGCCCATGCATATGATTGTCCCCCATCATTAGTCCCCCTGTTAAACACCACATATGGCCAGGGTATTATAGCCACATCTGGCTTCTCATGCATCTCATGCCTCTCATGTCCATGCTCAATGCATTCTCATCCACACTCTTATTCTCATGATTTATTTATACATCATTCGTACAGTCCACAATCATACCCAACCATATTAATTTAACCATCATTATTATAAATCATTCATCAGAAAGCACAAAGACGCACATAAACACCATTGAATTTCACCTAGTTTCATCATTGCACACAAGAGCCTCAAATCATGAACAACCATAAATAACACAAGAATCAAGTAATTAGGACAATTAATCATACAGTTTCCCAACAAAATCACATTAGGACAAGACGTTAATCAGACCACAGACCATATCGACAAATCTTTTCTACCAATTAAAATATTTTTAAAACATAATAATCAAACAAAATTGAGAATTTAGATCCTAGAGTGACTTAGGGATTTCCCTCACTACCCGTACACTCCCGCATTCATATATGATCAAACTCATCTCCCCGTACCTTAGATGCGAAGAATAGTGATGATCTGATGCAGCTCTAGGACGGTCTAAACACCCTAGCTTCTCTTCCTTGCAGGTCGGCGTTCTCTCTCCTCTAGGTTTGGCTGTCTGACACGTAAAACACCAATTAGGGTAAACTGATCAACCCCAACCCGCCCGTCAGCCTCCCCCGTTAATTCAATTAATTAAATTAATAAATGAAATAATTTAGATAAAGCCTCGTCAGTTTATAAAATCATTAACTCCTCTATCAAAATAAAATTGATAATAATAATAATAATGTAATTAATTTCTAAAAATAATTAAATAAATTTTAGGATGTTACAATTTATGATATTGTACTAGAGTCTTTTCAGTGAGCAAATATCTATGACAATTTGTGTAGTAATGTGGAAAAGCCTTTATACACAAGGTGCATTAATTTCATGAGGTTGTTAGCAATGTTAAGATTGTTCAATCTAAAGGAAAAAATGGGTGAATTGATAAAAGTTTTACTGAATTGTTGAAGTTGTTAAAAACATGCTTTGTGAAGGGAATATATTACCAAATCGTACCTATGAGGCAAAGAAGATATTCTATCCAATGGGTATGAACTATAAGAAAATACATGCATGCCCTAATGATTGCATATTATACAAAAAAAAGTTTGAAACAATGCTTTAATTAATGTTCAAAGTGTGGGGAGTCACGATACAAAAACAAAGATGGTGTTTGTAGTAGTGATGTTAGCATAAGGGGTCCTCTAGCAAAGGTACTATGGTATCTTCTAATAAATCTAAGGTTCAAGACTTTGTTTGCTAATTCAAATGATGCAAACCTTAGATGGCATGTAGATGAGAGGAAATTTGATGGACAACTTCAATATACGGCTAATTCAATGCAATGGAAGAAAATTGATAAGTTTCCAAATTTTGGCAATGAGCTAAGAAACTAGGATAGGTCTTGCTATAGATAGAATGAATTCATATGGTAATTTAAGAAGTAAGCATAGTTCATGGCCTTTTTTGCTAGTGATCTACAACCTAGCTTCATGGTTGTGCATGAAGCGCAAGTATATGATGTTATCTATGATGATTTTTGGTTCAAAAACAACCAGGAAATGATATAGATGTGTATTTATGTTCATTGGTTGAAGACTTAAGAATGTTGTGAGACAAAGGCGTTAATGTGTTTGATAGGTATAACAATTAAAATTTCAAGAAGCGTGTCATGTTATTTTGCACCATCAATGACTTTCCAACATACAAAAACTTGTCTGGGTACAGTGTTAAGGAACATAAAGCATGCCCTATATATGAAGAAGGCACATCTTACCATCAACTAACACATGAATGAAAGACATGTTACCTTGGACATTACAAATTTCTCAAAGCTAATCACCTATATCATCGATTGAAGAAATTTTTTAACTGATTTTAGGAGAATAATGTTGCTCCAAGGACTTTAATTAGAGATGAAGTTTTTGAATAGGTGAAAAACATAAATGTTTTATTCAGTAATGCAAGAAAAAAAGCATTGAGAAAAACATATGGAAAAAAGGTCAATCTTCTTTGATCTACCATACTGGTGCAAACTTGATGTAAAACATTGTATTGATGTGATGCATGTGGAAAAAATGTCTATGATAGTGTAATCAGGACATTTTTGAACATTTAAGACAAGACAAAGGATAGTGTGAACGCAAGGCTAGATTTGGTTAACATAAGCATAAGACAATAGTTAGCTCCATAGGCAGTTGGTAAATAGACATATCTACCCCAACATGTCATACTATGTCAAAGAAAGAGAAAATAAGTTTTTGCGAGTGTTTGAAGACCATCAAAGTGCCCCAGGATTACTTTCCAATTTCAGAATACTTGTGTCAAGCAAGACTTAAAATTAGTTGGTTAAAAATCTCATGATTCTCATCTGTTGATGAACAACTATTACTAATGGTTATTCATGACGTCTTGCTAAAAAATGTTAGAAAAGTCCTAACCAAGTTTTGCTTATTCTTTAATGCCATATGTAGCAAGGTCATAAACCCTCAAAATACACCTTAAAATTCATGAAGTTGTCATTATTATGCCAATTAGAGATGTATTTTCTTTATTTTTCGATACCATGGTTCATTTAGTTCATCTAGTGGGGGAGATTAGATTGTGCGACCCAGTGCTCTTACAATAGATGTATCCAGTTGAGTGTTATATGAGAATATTGAAAAGTTATGTAAAGAATCAACATCATCCATAAGAATTTATTGTTGAAAGGTATATTACAAAAGAAGCTATTGCATTCTGCACATGGTACATGTCTTTAGTTGAATTTGAGGGAGTTCCTAAGTCTCATCATGAAGGTAGATGTGGAGGAAATGGTAGAAGAGATGTAATAGTTAAGAGCATGGGTTGGGAGCAAGTTCTTCAAGAACGTTTGTATGTATTAAATAACACTAAAGAAGTTCAACCTTGCTTATATGCTCATCAACACATGTTGAAGAAGAAAAACCCTTGAATGAGTGAAAAATAAATCATCAATAAGCACAACAAAACTTTCTTAAATAGGTTTAAAGGCCAAATTTTAAATTCTAATATTATTTTTGAAACAATAAAATGACTAGCACATGAACCTAACTTTGATGTCATATGTTGGAATGGATATGATATCAATAAATTTTCATTCTATACAAAGACACATGATATAAAAACATACTAACTTGTTTTCTCCATCATCGATAACACTTCCAAAATAGTCACATACTCTTGATAAAAACCAAACACACAATTTTGTTGAGATTATGTAAAAATCTCAAATAGAAAGAAATACAAGGAAAATAAAGTATATAATTAAGTTACAATAGTAATTTATAAATATATTGTTTGAATTGTATTATTAATTAATGTGATATTTTAATGTTGAAAATTAAATATTTTAAATATAAAATTTAAAATTTTGAGTATTTGTTTATGTTCTAATATATCAAATAACACTTACTATATTCTGATATTATTTTAGAATTTAAATTTAAATTTAGTATAATATCACATGATTAACTTATACAGTAAATATTATCCCTTATATATTATTTTAATTATATCCAATAGAACAGACTG
The DNA here is from genome assembly GCA_025330945.1 of Mucuna pruriens. NCBI lineage: Eukaryota > Viridiplantae > Streptophyta > Magnoliopsida > Fabales > Fabaceae > Mucuna > Mucuna pruriens. The sequence goes on from JAENHJ010000543.1 coordinate 414,039, forward strand.
GACACCATGCCATTTGAATCCAAATTGCAGCCACAAGGGACCATAGCAATTTTTTTTTTAGTAACAACACATTTTGGCTCAATAGCCCTCGCAAGAAAAAGGGGACCTGTAAAACCCTGGTAGTTAATAAAGGATCAATAACCTTAGCTTTTTAAGATTTATAGTTATAAAATTTTAAACTTATAAAAATTGAATTAAAAATTTTAAATTATAAAAATATGATAAAAAAATTTCATATATTATAAACTAGTATTTGAACATGTGCCTTACATAAAATAAATATTTATTTTATATAATTAAAATTTAAAATAAATAAATATATTTTATTATATAAATTATATTGTAATTAAAATTCAGAATAATTTTAAAACATATAAATTATATTTTAAATTTATAATAAATAATTTATATTATGATAGCTAAAAACATTATCGTTTAACATAGTTATTCTAATTTACACAAAGAGATATTAGAATACATAATTTGGAGAGTTAGACTCTCACTTTCTCCATTATCTCAATTAGATGTTCTTAATATGATCTCTCATTTAAAGGTGTACTTTATATACTATCTCTACTAGTTAAAGAATTTCTTTATCAATAATCTCAAACTACTCTTTTTTTTTATCTTTATTTGTGTACTTGATTTTCTTAACAACTTATCCCTTTCAATATATTCTCTTTTATCACTATTTCTAACTTGATTTTTTTAAAATGTTAATGACTAAAATAATATTATATCATAATTTAAATTCTTTATTGTCAATTTAAAATATAATTTATAAATTATAAATTTTATAATATAGTTTATATACTAAAAATATTTATTTATTATAAATTTTAATTATGTAAAAAATATATTTATCTTGTACAATATATACACTAAAATACTAAATTTTAGAAATTTACTACTTAATTTAACCCTTTTTATTAATATTGAATTTTATTAATTTTAACTATTATATTGAAAGACGTAAGGGATCGTTTAAATTAATAAGTGTTATATATAAAATAGTCATAAATATATTATAGTTCTCCATCTAAATGTCTGAAAAAAAGCATATATACAGTATATTTTTAATGTCAAACTCTAGGACAGCCAAGAAGAAACATATTACTTAGTGTAAAGAAAATCTCTATATATATATATATAAACATATGTAAAAAAAATATAAAACTAATATTTTTATGAACAAAGTACATGTTATATTAAGTATACAAAAAAATATATGAGAAAATAAATAGATTAACATTTTTATTTAAATGCTTATAATATCATCTAATTATAATCATAAAATTATTAGTTTTTATAATAATTGTTTTTAATTTTATAATTAATTTTAATATAAAAAATTACATTAAAAATATATAAAATTAAATTTATAAATTAAAGATTAATTTTAATATATTTTAATAGAACCATAAAATTTTTAATATAATAATTTAAATATGCTTAAAAAAATTAGAGGTGACTAGAACTGACAAAATCATCTCGTACCTAAATTCCTGGAGCATTTCTGAAATTGCAAAAAAGTGCGGTCCTATTGGTAATAACTCACGTTTCCCATATCTAGGGATTTGGATTTTTCGTAACTTCATTTTTTGTGACAGATTCTTTCTTGTACATAAATTTATCGTACCTTAATTTACCAATACCATATTGACAATATCACGAGCAGTATTCAATTTTTTATTAAACTAATATTTTGATCTTTGAAAGTGTATTATTATGGTGTCAGGTTATTTTTTGAAATTAAAAAATTTAAAATTTAAAATAATTTTACATAGCATAGTTTATTTTTTCAAAATATTTTAAATAATATTTTTAATATCTTAATTATTTTATTAATTTTTTTAATTAAATTTAATTATTTTTGTTATTTTAATTTTTAAATATATTTAATAATATTATTTTCATTATATATTATCTTAAATTTTAATATAGTTAACGAATTATACTTTTAAAAACTTATTTAATTTTTTTTAACTTCATGTATTAATACGTTAGTGTTATACATTATTTAAAAACTAAAATAATATTTATTTATTAAAGATGGTTAACAAGTGATTTGATACTTAATAAGTTAAATTAAGGTGTGAAATTTGATCTTTGAACATGAAATTGCAATAAAAAAAAAATTTCTTTATTCTTAAAAAGATAGATATGATAAGAGGGAGATTAAATCACCTAGTTTAATAATAGTAATAGTTTATTTATTCAATTTTTCCTGACAAGTGAATATGATAATGTCGAACATGTGATCCAACAAATATGGTGCTTTATGTCATTTTCAATTTGCCAAGCTCTAAAGTGAAGTGACACCAGTGGTCCATTCTGATATGGTTTGTTCTTATCTTAATTTACCTTTTTGACATATTCATGAGCAATATTCAATTTTCATTTATCGCAACCTTGAAACTTGAAAGCAGTGAGGAATTCACTTGTAGTTACGGGTAATATATATATATATATAATAAATGCTTATTTTATATAATTAAAATTTAAATAATAAATAAATATTTTTAATATAACTTATATTATAACTAAAGTTTATAATAAATATAAAAGAAAAATAGTTTGAAATAGTTGGAAGAGAATTTTTTATTAATTACAATAATAATGTATAAAATACACGTCTAACAAAAATAATAAAAAAAGAAATTCATTTTTTTAAAAATATTTACATTATAAATTAACTTTTTTTTATTATATTTTAATTATAAAAATAATATATAATTATAGGACCTCTCCGTCCGTTCTTCCAATTAAGCGACGCATGTCTTATTAATTAAGATCCAATAGTTGGGGGCTGTTTCTTTTTATCAAGCACTGGATTCTTATTTAAACCTAAGCCACTGCACACAAGATGGAATATAGTTATTTAACTTTCTAATTAACTTAATTTTCTTTTGGTTGTTACAATTATAACATTAATAATAATATTATTATAATAACAACAAAAACCACCACCACCACGAAAGGAAAGGAAAGAGGAAGAGAGGGATATAGTTGAACACCAAACAAAAGAAGGGACAGTGAAATTATCAAAATAAGAGAGAGAGGAAGGATACCAGAGGGCATTGCTGGAAGATAGAAAAAGAAAGAAGTAACAATGAGGAAAAGTGAAAGAAAGAAAAAAATAATGGAAAATAGAAAAAATGAAAAGAAATATTTAAATAAAATCATTAACAGGAAAGGGAGAGTGGTACATTTAATAATAAAAAAAGTTTAACAACTCTCTATTGGCACTTATGGTTTTTCCTACTTCAAATCAGTGTCAATATGATGTGATGGGGACAACTCCTATAAAGTTCAGTTTTTATTGTTATATAAGATGGGTGATTTGGTTTGTTACTTGTATCTTACAAAATATTAATAAAATCACTTTAGCTTATTGAAAAAAAAATATAGATCAATATAAATTTAATTTTTTTTATGTTTTGTCCTTCGTTCCTTTTCTTTCAAAATTCAACTCTCAAATATATAGTTTAGTTTATGTATTATCATATATATTTTGTATATAATTAAAATTTAAAATAAATAAAATTTTAAAATTATAGTATATTATAAATAAAATTTATAATATATAAATTATCTTTTAAATTTACAATGAAGAATTTAAATTATGATATAAGGTTATTTTAATTATTGACAATATTTTTTTGAAAAACTATTAAATTCTAGTTTAAAATAAAGATAAAGATGGTAGATAGAAATGATAAGTAATTAAGAAGGTAAGATATATAAGTAAAGATAAAAAAAAAATAGTTTGAAATGATTGATAACAAAAAATTTAACTAGTTTTTTTTTTCCTATATATTTTCTTAGGTCAATGGGTAACATCTTTACCTGAACGGGATTGTTGCTGGTCTAGAAATTCAACAAAGCTACTCTTGTCAGATAGATTGTCTTAATAATGTGAATGCAATTATGTTTTAAGTCAATATATCAATTTATTGAATTTTTTAATTAGTTATAAAATAATATAATAATTAAATGGTTAAATGAAAAAATGATAGTATTAAAAATATTTAATTAAGAAAAAAAGAGAGCGGGAAGCGATTTTCCATATGGATGGGTCTCTTGTTAGTGCAAGTTGAATTGAAATGGGTGGTGTTGTTTTTGGTCTCAACCAAGTTGTGTAAGTAAGTGGCTGATGATGGTAAGTGAGGATAACACTTGGGTCTCTTTCTTCCTTTTCCCGGTAACATTCTCTCTCCCTTAATTAGCTTTACTTCTTTTCACTGTTCTGCTTTCTTTTCGGTTACACGTTTATCAATCTACAACCTACAATTTTAATGTCTATTTAAATATTATAATTTTGTTTTATCTATAAGTTACAGAATTATTTCCTTTGTTATAAATGATATATTTCGGGGATAAATATTTCCAACAATATAAATTTTGTAAAAAAAATTAAAAAATTCAGAAAAAAATATAAGTTAGCATCTAAGAAAAATCACGTCAACAATCTTTAAAAGGCCTTATTTTTAAGGATTTAGTTAAAATTTGATAAAATTTTAGAAATTTATAGATCAATTTAATTATAAAAATATGATAAAATAAATTATGTAACAACAATGAAAAATAGTTTTACAATACAACTTATTATATAGTAAATTTATTAATTTTTATGATATCATTTCTTTTCATTTATTTTTGATGAGTACATGTAGTTTAACTAATAGTTAAACTATTTTTTTTCATAATTATGAAATATAAATTAATTAAAAGATAACTGAGTTATTTTTATATTATAAATTATATTAAAATTAAATACTTTATCATTTAATTTATTACATTTTTTATATATACACAATAAGATTTTTTTGATTTTGTTATTAATTTTAGCTACCATTTAAATTAGTAACTAAATCTTAACTAATTAACTAGAATATTATTTTTTTTAGTTAAATTTAAATTTTTATTTATATTTCATATTACTACAAATTAGCTAGAAAATAACTACAAATTTTTAAAATTTACTACAAATTAACTAAGATTATTTTCTTAACTAATTTACTACTTATTTCATGCTACCACTAATATTATATTAATTTTATAACTAGTTATTTTTACTAGAAATTAGCTACAAAATAACTATTGATTTTAAAATTAGTTACAAAATTATTTTGTAACAAATTTTAAAATTTTCTAATAGTAATAAATAACATATAATATTTTCTAAAAAAAACATAATATTAATATATTATTAAAAATAAAACAAACAATTTAGGAAAGATTTATAACAACAATTCATAGTACATAAACTCGTCGAGCTTCATGTCTCCAGATGGAGTAATTAGTTTAAGCAGAAAGTAAAAGATATATAAAAGGAAAATAACTAGGGACACGTCCACTGAGATACAAATGACAAAAGACTCTTCGGAGAACCAATCACAGCACATAATTAAGTTCGTTAATTATTATGCATGGTCATCCTCTTGACCTACAACCTTTATCTTGATGCCCTTAATTATAACAGGCTTCTCCCCATATTTTGGAACCAGTGTGACCGTAATACTCTCGTCAGCTTTTGCTTCACACTCTTTCAACAAATCCGTTATTCCTAACGTGAAAGAAGTGCTACTCCTCTTTTTGTCCACATGCAGATGCGAATGAGGCAAATGCACAAAACTTCCCGCAAATTCAGAATCACCGGGTCCTATTTGATCGTCACCTTGATCATTGATAAACACGTCAAACTTGGTACCTTTAGTCAGGTCATAATCAAGATCTATCACCAACACATCCTCCTTTTCTTCCTCACTAATCCTTGACTGCACCTTTGGCATCTTCACAGTTGTACGTGCGATGGAAGTCAAAGTGAGAGGAAACCGTAATGTCCCGACAGCTTTCCTTGCAGCAGTGCGAAGAGCTGGTAGATATTTGGGTTTGGGCTTAGACGTCAACCATTGAAGGTCAACATGTTGGTAATCATACCCCAACTTTCTCGTGTCAAGGGAATCTTCCACCTTCACACGCACAAGATTCTTGTTCTCGTCATAGAAGAGAAAGCTAGATTCTAGCCAATCATCATCAGTGAAATTTCTTCTTTTTCCTCCTGGTATTTCTGTTTTCCATATGTTCCACATCCTATCCACATTTGCATGGTGAGCAAAGAAAATGGAGTCTCTTGCGGCCGAATACAATGCCCCCATGTCCTCATCGTTAGGTTGTGTGCTATCACCAGTCCATGTGTGAACAGTATTGTGTGGAATTAGTTCCAGAGAACCCGCACCGGGGTTAGGTGGACATCCGGCACGGTAAGCTTTTCCGAGGAAGAGGCTTGGCCGTTTCCCACGTGACACAACTTGCCTGTACATTACAGACAGGTTGGTCTCGATTTGCTTTTCTGGATCCTCACCCGAATGGTCATGGTCTGGATCATAGTTTAGGTCTACGATAACTGGTGGTTGATGACGGGCATCCCTTTAGAGGGTTATAAAGAGGCGAATCTTTATCAGTGTAAAAACTAGGGATTTTCATGCCATCAGAATGGTCCCAGTTCCAAAATGGTAAAGCGAAGGTTGGGTCACCAATCAAGCTCCCCAAGATTCTCTCATAGAAATACAGGTACAAACGGTGGAAAGGGAAGAACAACCAAGAGCTGTGGACTTGGAGTTCACGGTCAGGGTACCCATTTTGGCGATAGCCACCATCACAGTAAGCACAATGGACATTAGCTTGTTGGGTGAAATTATGAGGGTCATCAGCTGGAAGCGCTTTCATGAGCCTAACAGCTTTTATACTTGTCTAGGTAGTCAGGAGTGACCAAATGAGCGGGTTGTCTAACCCGAAGGAGTGTGTTATTGGTAGGAAACTTGAAGTCTATGACAGGGGATGGTGGGCAACAATTGTAGTCAGGGTCAGCGTCCGGAATGATTGGTGGAACACAACTAGTCGGCTCAGGAGTGGTCACCGGAGCAGCAAAGGCTGAATGGTTGTTACTACTAAGAGTGGTAGCACCATAAAGTCCTCCAAGCCCAATCAGAACGTCCCTCCTATTGGTAGGGTTGTTGTTTGAATTGTTACCATTGCATGCAACTTTGAATACATGATGGCGTTTAGGTTTGGTAAGTTGGCATGCTTTTTGAAACGGTGGAATCATGGAAGAAGAGGAAACACAAATGGGAAAGGATGCAGACAAATTGAGGGACGGAAAGGATGGATGTGTAGAAGCCATGGTTAATTAGCTATCTATCTTCTGCGCCTCAAAATGATCTCAAGTAATGCCTTTTTATAGTGACGTTCGATTTTTTTTTTTAATTGTATAAAAAGGTGTACTAACTGAAATTCATTTTTACTTTAGTTTCTTTATCTACAGAAGTATTATTTATCATGTTAATCACCACATCATAACTGAATTCAAACTCATACTTATTTAAGATAAAAATATCTTTACCGACTATCTCATGTTTCTCAACAAAAACATTTTCTCATCTTAAACAACTGCAGGTTTCAACAGATGCACGTGATGCACTAGTTGCTAACTCACATTCTCGCCTATTCACAACCCACGCTCAGAAGCCATTGATGTTTCTACGTACCAAAATTTGAAATTAGTGACCGAAAGTTTAGAAACAAAGAAAATTATTAATATAGATGTATCTATGTGCCAACAAGGCAACAACCGTATCTCAAGGACGGATCCAGGAATCAATTAAAGGAGACAGGACAAAAGAAAAAAAAAACTATATAGGTTAAACTCCGAAAAAAATAATAAAATAAAGATTAAAACTTAACTTTTAAATACTAATTATAATAATCAATAAATTAATCATAAATTATTATTTATAATTAAATGATTAAGTAAAATTATTTTAAATTATGATTGTATAGTATATATATATGTATATATATATATTTAAAAATTTAAATAAAAATTGAAAAATCTTTTTTCTTTTACTTTAATCATCACACCTTTTTTAACATAAAAGTTAAAGCACCCGACTCTTTTTATTTTGTGTCAAAGCCTCTTTTGTGAAACAGGGAAATGTTTATTGGAGAGAGAGAGGGTTGAAACTTGAAAAAATAAAACATAAAATTTAGTTTAACAGTGATGAAGTGATTTGTGTATACTAATTTTACAGGTGGTTCAATTATAGCTAAGTATGACTTTAAGATGTTAAATAAAAATCAACAAATTTATTTAATAGTTTATAATTAGATAATTATATAAAATAATTTTAAAATATGTGTATAGTCTATTATTTTTAAAATTTAAATAAAATTTAAAAATATTTCTTTTTTACTTTATTTATCACACCTATTTCAACATAAAAGTTAAAAACACCCGATTCTTTTTATTGGCGACAATGTTCTGTGAAACAGGGAAACATTTATTGGAGAGAGAGTGTTGATACTCGAAAAAAAATAAGAGAAGTGGCAACCAGAGCAGCCTGCAGGACCTACTAACATAGTAACATTATCTATATACAATATATAGATAAGGAACTAAGGAAGACCCATCTCTGTCTATATGCGACAACAGTATCAGTAATTGGATTTGAAAGATGTTACCTACACATAAATTTAAATAAACGTATCCATTAAAAAAAATCATTAATTCATATAATATATCACTACATGATTCTTTTTACAACATTTTAAAAAATGTTACCAAAATATAAAAATATTATTTATTAATTTTTATAAAATTTTAACAAACATTAAATTTAAATTATGTTGTAAAATATTATTAACAACATTTAAATGTAAAAAAAACATTTTTTTTACTAATAATAACATTTTATAATAAAATATTACTAAAATTTATATATATATATATAGGAACGTATGTTTATAATAATAATATTACTAAAATTGTTTTATTATTTTTCTTTTCCTGTTCCTTTTCGTTATATAAATCTCTTATAAGATATCTATCCATTATCAATTATTATTAGTTATAAAAGATTTTGTCACTCAGCTAGATGCCATATTATATCATTATATTCATTCTTTTTCTGCATAAGTTTTGTTAATTTTTTTAATTCATAAAGGGCATTATCATATTTAATCAATTATCAATTATATATTATAAAAGAAAAATTTTCCATGTGGACAGATATCACATAGCTGATAGCATCACCATATTCATTTTCCCACCTAAATTTGTGTTTTTTTGTTTTTCAGATCATATAGAAACACATTATTATATTTAATTATAATAATCAAAGTGATTATAATACGTATATATTTTAACTAAGTAATATGTTTGAAATATTTGTAAATAATATTATTTTTAAATAGAATTTTTGTATTTATTTTTTAATTTTATTGTAATAATAAATTGGAAAGACATGAAAAGATAAAAAAAAAATATACGAAAAAGAATAAAACAACATGTGTTGATATCCAAAATTTGTCATCCTAAAAAACAGAGAAGAGGGAAATAAAATAGAATGAAAAAAGAAAGAGAAAATAAAATTGGCAAGGGGTGCTGAAGAAGCTTCCCCTGCTGACAATCCACTCCACTTGTATACCTGCATGATCTTCGAGCTGTCTCGAGTGAACAATAACAAGTAACACCCGCTTGCTATTCCTTTACTTTTCAGAGAAAGCAATCTTGGCTCTAACACCTCACAAGTAATCGAGGCAGCAAAAGGTATTTTCGGCCGGGATGGTCAAAGAAAAACGCGAGGAGTCACCACTACATTCAATGAAGGTTTCATCGCATTTATTAAAGGTAACACCATGGGACACCCTTGCATTAATGGAGCTCTGTGGGGGAGCCACCGCAATAATGATAAAAGATCTCCCTGAAAAGATTTGGAGAAGGTGAAATTGGCCTATACAAAGGATGGATTTTTGAAAAAAGAAGGGGGAAGAGAGAAGATAGGATATGGAAAAAGGAAGTCATTTCCCTCTACGACGATGATAATACATTCGGAAACAAGGTGAAATCCCTAGATATTCTTTTGTTGAGAGTACTATTCATATAGCACCACGCCCTAACCAAACACTCAACCCAAATTTAATAAAGGGGTTACCAATACTCTAGCCGGCTATCCGACACCAAATTAGTATCATCCATAGTCGACACCCCATCCCAGCTGACACCTAGTCAGCACATCATCCCTGCCAACACCTACTCAACACCTCATTCCCGTAGACACCAAGTCGGCATCTCATTCCAGCCAACACCTAGTTAGCATCTCCTTGCAGTCGACTAGGTGATGGTATTACCCCTTTGCCCATAGCCTTAGTGAAAACTATGTAAACTTTGACTTCTCTATTGCATAAGGAGATACATAGGAGCAAGAGGTGACTCTTGTCAAGTTCAAAAATCCCAAAAATATATCCTTTCCCTCTCCTTAGTCAACCCTACTTTGTTTATAATTGAAAGACAAAATACTATAGTTTGGAAGTCATAATCAGTTTCACAGATCTTGTTAGGGTAACCACCTTAGGATGAATGTTGTAGGGTGCTAATACCTTCCCTACACGTAATTGACTCCCGTACCCTAAATCTGTTTCTAAAAAGACTAGTCTTATCCCTTCCAAGGTTTTTTTTGACATTTTTCTTAAAAATGTTGGTGGCGACTCCATTAAATTCATCTTTCATTCCTCGAAAGGAACTTGAATTTCTTTTTTCTTTTTTCACCGTCCCCGTTGTGATTAAGGTTGCGACAGATAGCGATTCCATTGGGGATCTTTTTTAGAGAGTCAAGCTTGTATAATTAGATACGTGAAATTAATAACTTCTTCTTTGTTGTTTTCCTTTCATTTGTTTTATCGATTTCTTTAGTTTGCACCTTGTTCTATTTGCATGTTTTTATTCACATCATATGCTTTATTTGGTTGGAACCTTAAGGTAGAGGACATGTAAATGTGATTATTATGTTTGTTTTAGCATGGGCAAATCCTTGGATAGCTTTACGCACATACTACACAGTTCACACACCGAGAGAGGTCCTATACCCGGGCTTGAGTATAACATAGGGAGTGAGAGATAAGTAGTGGTAGCCATCTTGGGGAATCCTCCTTATTTGGTCATCGCAAAAGTCTTAACTAGAGTGTGATCCTTTTGCAAATATCCACATCATGGATGTACGTCCTATTTGTGGGGGCTTTGCAAAACGGATACTGTGCTTTAGAGGCCAAAGCTATGAGAAATAGAACTTTCTCTCCACAAGAATCACTTCACAGGTATAGATCCAATAGGTCGTAGCCATCCACTCAGATCTATAGGACACTTAGAATTACCCCTTACAGCAAATTTATCATGGCACCAAGGATGTACCCCGACTTTTGCTTATTCTTCATATCCTTATGCATTATCCCATTCAAACATCACATAAATTTTGTGTTATCCCAAAATCATAGGTGAACCATTCTAATAAAAGAGATTTTTAAAGAAGAGAGGGAATGGATACCGCACCAAAAGGAGAAATATGAGGCACATTGTCCATCAAAGTGAAAGTACCCGAACTCTAGGCGTTAAAGCAATTTGGTAGCCTGTTGAATGAAGGTTTGCATTGAACCTTTGAAAAACGGTTTGAAAAAGCCCTAGGCTTAATGGAGGTGGAAGTTTAGCCAGAGGCCTTGTCCGCACTAACATTGTTCTATGACCCACCCATGAGGATCTTCACGTTCTAAGATTGTTAGCTAGCTCTGACTCTCGAAGAACATGAGCGCATTCTTGGTCAGCCACTAATGGAGAACCCACCTTACCTATACCAAGGAAACTACCCGTCTTGGGACAAGGTGGCAAAGTTATTAAGGGTGTCTAAACCGGAATTGGTAAAAAGGAAGATGGGAAGAAGTGAGGTAGATGGTATTCCCTTGGTTTATCTGGAGGAAAGAATGGAGCTTTTATCCAAAAATGGAAATTGGGATGCTTTCAATGATGTATTGGGGCTTGATGTCTATGGGATAGTCATTTTCTCTCACCTCAATGACTATGTCGACCTCGCCACTATAGACGTCTTCTTGGCCTGTCAAGAAAGAGGCAAAAATCTCATTGCAACAGTACTTGCAAACACTTACTACACGATTCATAGTTGTCACGATAAGAAGAGATGAAGATTAGTGTGTTGTTTGCATGCCCTATACCTATGGCTCATAGCCCATACATTCACCAACAAGTGTACAACCACGTGTCATGTAGAAGACTTTAAGTGCTACTGTGTAAAGAAAAGAATGGGAGGAGAATGGACACATTTCTTAAGAAACACTATGGATAAATCCATTCGTTGGTATCCAAAATGGAACAAAAGAGAGGAAGTAGTATATCAATGCAGAAACTTTCCGAATGTTCCACAAATAGGAACCCAAGGTTGCATCAACTACAACCTATCAATCGCACTCAAACAATCGGGATATCCCATTTTGCACCCTCTCGACGAAGAATCAATAACGCCCCTCATCATCCATGGACTGGAGTCACCCAACGTCGGAATGTTAAGAAAGATCAGGCTAGCTTGGGAGAGCATCAATAGGAGGGGACGAGATTTAGGACCAAGAAGTTATGGTGCCTTAACTAATTACAAGAATTGACTTAAGACCATAGTTTTTTTAATTAAGCTACCATTCAGTGGCCCACTCCTGACCACTAACGACTCGTCAATCCTCAACATTTCAAAGAACAAAGAGGTTGAAGAACTCACAGAATCCTTGGCCAAAATGGAAAATGAAAAAAGAGAATCTAAAGAGGAAGGTAGAGGAGGCTTACAAAGGACAAAGAATTGCATGGGAGGAAGTAAATAGAGAAAGGAGACTAGCTAAGTTAATGATAAAAAAGGCCAAGATGGAGGAGGACAATAAAAAAAGAACAAAAGAGTGTATGAAGGTCGTAGATCGCGAGATGTGTTTCAGAAGGACAGATGGAGATCAGATATTAATGGAAAAATAGGAACTAAGTAGAATGCTAATTAACACCAGAATGAAAGCGCGAGAGTTCCCGAATTAGATTGAGCATCTCAGACAACAGATAAACCAAATAGAAAAGATTAATGGGATGACCGTGTTGAATGTATAATGTACCCTATGAAAATGGGATTCTCCTTTTTTGTCCAATAACCTCTCTTCCTTAAAAATAGCTTATGATTAAAGAAACAAAAACAAAAAAATCAAGCATAATCATGCATCATACATGCATAGCCACGCATCATCCCTGCATTTCTAACTTTTTCTATTGCGTAAACAAGAAAAATAAATAAAGCCTTGCTACAACATCCCTACGAAACCAAAGGCAAGACCAAATTAATGGAGGTGGTCATGGACGATTTGGAACAATAGCACGAGGAACTTAAAGGAGATGTGAATCAATTGAAGGCACAAATGGAGAAGATTATGGAGATACTCCAAAACTTGGAGGCAACAAAAGGCAACGGGGGCAGAACTTCTAAAGCACCTTAGCCCACCCCGGATAATCCTCTAGGATTCACTCCACTACAAACCCATAACCAGGCTCCTTTTCATCCCTATGGCATGCCCTCCAAAATAGTAAAGGATCTCCACCACAACTCTACTATGAACCAATAAGAGGAAGGGTTATCCCTCCCCGACTAACTCTTGGTACAACTCAAAGGTCGGAAACCACTATAGAAAACATGCAAGCGTGCAATACTACTATCATGGGTGCTCAAGGCTATGGCCCCACCCAACTGTTGCAATTCACTTAGATCGGCAAAAGGATCCTTGATCTCAAGAAAAGTGGCGATATTTGGAAGAAAGGTTGAAAGCCATAGAAGGAGCAAAGAGGTACAAGTTCGAAGCGACAAACCTATGCCTATCGGATGTTATCATCCTTCACAAGTTCAAAATTCCTGACTTCAACAAATACAAAGGGAATTTTTGCCCAAGAAATCACCTGATTTCATATTGTAGGAAGATGGCTTCGCATACCCACGATGATAAGTTGCTCATCCATCTCTTCCAAGAAATCCTTACTAGGGTTGCTTATAGCTGGTACTTGAACCTAGAGAAAAGACAGATTAGGACTTGGAAGGATTTGACTAAAGCCTTCCTAAAACAATATAAGTATAACGAGGAACTGGCTCTTGACCGAACTCAGTTGCAAAATATGGCCAAGAAGGAAACGAAAACCTTCAAAGAATATGCCTAACGTTGGAGGGAAGTAGTTGTGCATATACCATCCTCTATCTGAAAAAGAAATGGTTACAATGTTCATCGATACACTCCAACCACCTTTCTACGAGAAGATGGTGAGAAATGTGTTATCAAACTTTTCTGTCTTGGTCATCATCGACGAAAGGATAGATGTGGGAGTAAGGAACTTGAAGATTGCTCACATGTAGTTGGAATCACAATAGCTAAGAAGGTTATCTCGAGCTCTTATAAAAGAAGAGGAGAGGCAAACGCTATCGTGTCCTCCTCATTAAAGCACAATGGTGGGACTTCTCAGGGAACATCCAATTACCAACCTCATTTTCCACCAAATACCCCGATAATCACCCCACAACCTTATACCTACCACTGCCTTTGCTAAACCCCTTATCAAACACAACACCGTCCCCTATATCAACCTATGCCAAGTTACCATCCACCTCCACTTCTGACCACATTGCATCAAAACACCCAAGTCGTACAATCTAACGTTCCCTAGAGAAAAAACAATCCTAGAATTCTAACACCTATACCCATGCCATATGCTGAACTCCTACCACATCTGATCTGTAATTCACTTGTTACTATGGTCCCCTTGAAGCCTATACAACACCATACCCCAAGAGTTATGATCCCAATGCCAAATGTGAGTATCATGCGGGTGCTATGGGACATGCCGGGATTGAAACATAAATTTCAAGATCTAATTGACATGGGGTGGTTGAGCTTCAAGGAAAATAGCCTAAACATTGGTAATAACTCACTCCCTGAGCACAACGGTTCTTCAATAAATGTTATTATGGGAGAAGGAGACTATATGGTGAAAAGGGCGAAAGAAGTCCAAACCCCCATGAAAGACGTCTTCAGGGAGTTAATGAAACATAAGATAATCCGACTAGAGTCAGTGAAGACAAAAAAATGCGACCTATAGCCAGATGATGTTGAGTTTAAAGAACTACTATAGGGGTTAATGAATGTCGGATTGGTTCGAGTCGACAAACGGAGGAGTGAAGGAATAGCTACTGCCCATGAAGAAAATAAATGAGGCATCAACGTCCCAAGACCTCTAATCATTCATTTCACTCCACCCACTAATGGGCTAAAGCCATTGAAAATCCAAATCCCGATCCCATTTCCCTACAAGGACTCTAAGGCCGTATCTAGTCGGGAGCCCCCGCTATCACCATCATTATCGAAACTGGAGGAGTAACCCGAAGTGCGTATGTTGAATTTTTTTAGTAAAATATTTTTAAAATTAAAAAATAAATACATAATCAATTTTTTATTTTTTTGACATTTGGCACATGCATCTTATATGCCTCCGAGAATATAATATTCAAGTTTAACACTCAAATATGATAATATTTTGTGAACAGAAAGATAGTGTAACAATCAATTATTTTCTTTAATTTTAAAATATAGTTTAAAATATGTATATAAAAAATACAACACAAGTAAAACATATAGATAATTATATATAAGAGTCATACATATAGTGCTGATTTCTCGATGGTCAAATAATTGAGCGGATGCCTGAAATATTCTAGTTAGCAAAAGGACGAGTAAGAGCTCTAAATTTACGCATATAAACAAAATACTATAAATAATATTGCATGACTTTTCACGTTTTCCAGAGTAGTGAATAATTTATGTTTACAATATGGTTATCAGTTTTTATAATAATTATTTTAATAATTATATTTAAAATAAATTTTATATGATTAATAATGTAAAAATTTTACATTAATAATGTAAGAAGTTAATAGAAAAATTAGACGAACGGTAAACATAATTAATAATAAAAAATTAAGTGTAGAAAAGTAATTAGTGATTATACTTTCATGTATACGTTGAAAGATTTAATTTTTATTAATTTTTGTTTTATTACTTGGACTTAATTATATGAAACATTAAAAAATAATTACCATTTATTTGTTTAAAAGATTTATTAATATTTGGATTAAATTAAGCCATCTTCAATTTCATTACATGCAGATGTAGTTTAATTCATTATTATTATAATTTAATACCAAATATTAAATAATATGTTCATTCATTTTTTTTTTCTGATTCAAGTGGTTTTCTTGAGAATATTGATGTCGGAGACTTCTCTCCTTTTTTTTCCAAAAAAAATGTTAATGAAGTTTCCACTTATCTACCTAATTAAAGATACATAGATGGAGGATATTACAGAAGTTTTATCATCATTTGAATGATTATCACGAGGGCATCTATTAATCCTTCACATCGCCTTCTTTTGTGAGCATAAATTGAGCCTCTCTTCACTTAATTAAATTTAACTTACCAAATTTTTTAATTTGTAATCACTTTATGCTCACCTCTTATCTATCATAATTGCAATTCGCAGTTAATTAATCTCATTATTATCTCACTTGTTTACACCAATTATTGTAGCACACGAATTAAAAATTCTCCAACAACGACCATATTCATTGAAAACGACATACAGGACCATGTTAATTGAATCACATTTTCATCGTTATCATATTCATTTGTAAAAGAAAATTGAATATATATTGCTCATGAAAATGCAATATGATAAAGAAAATTCCTAATCAGACGGCAACACTAGGGCCACTGCACTTTCAAATATGAGAAGAATCAAACATTCAACGCTGTCATTCACTTGTAAATCAACATTTGTCAACTCACAATGTTAGATAATAGTGAATAACTTGTCAGGTACGACACTAATTTTTTAATGTTATTACTTATATGACATAATAACTTGTAAATCCACATCAACGCTGCCATTCACTTGTAAATCAACATTTGTCAATCCACAATGTAAAAATTTTAGCATTTTTTATTAACAAATTTTATATAAATTACTTATGTGACACTCTGATATTAACGTGACAACATATGGCGATGATGAGCACAAATGATAAATTTATAAAATAATAAAATTAGTAAAAATAATATTATAATTTATAATATTCTTTTACTTTTTTACCATCTAAATTATTAAATTATTTGACTTGTTTGAATTATAATATAAACAATATATTATATATAATATTACTTCATGACTTAATTGTATTTGTAAAATACTTATTTAATATTAAATATAGCTTAAAACTAATAAATAATAAAATTATATAATTTTTGTTTAATTTATCTTTCCATATAATTTTCTCTAAATATAAATTAAAAAACTATGGTGAAAAATATCATTTTTCAACCAGATCATTTTTAAGAGTCATAAACATATTATTTTGCATTACATAATTTTAAAATATATATAAATTGAGCTTTGCTTTGTCAAAGATACCCTTCGATCTAAGATAAATTACAAAATTAATTTTCATAATCATTAAGGAATCTTTTTCAAATAATAAAAATAGAACATTTCTTTTCTACCTTATTGATTATAGCATCAGCAATTTTGGCATGTTTTCGTCTGTCAAAGTTGTTTTCTTGTTCACAAGATAAGCCTTATTTTATCTTGTTTGGATTTTTTTTTTAATTTTCTTGAAATGAGTTGAATGATTTTGTTTTTTAAGGGTTCTCTTTATGTATTTCATTGTTTTTTTTTTCATCAAGATTAGTGCTTTTGTTTTGATATTTCTTGTTAAAGGAAAACTTTAATTAGTAGCATTATTTTGATGTTCCTAAATCTGGATGTTTTATCCTCTAGTCTTCAATTATTTTGTTTTTGCGAAACTTCAAAATTTTTCAAATGATACCACGAGTTATATTTTTATTTTTCTTATTGGTTATGATTATATTTATTCTTTGTTTTAAAACATATGAAGTTGAAGAAGTTGCTTTGGAAAAGTTAATATACATAAATAAGGAAATTGATAGTGACCAATTGTTTGAATTATAACATAAACAATATATTATATATAATATTACTTCATGACTTAATTGTATTTGTAAAATACTTATTTAATATTAAATATAGCTTAAAAATAATAAATAATAAAATTATATAATAATTTATTGTTTAATTTATCTTTACATACAATTTTCTCTAAATAAAAATTAAAAAACTATGGTGAAAGAATACATATTTTAGCTATCAGTTTTCAACAAGATCATTTTTAAGAGTTTTTCTTCAAAAACATATTAATTTTGCATTACATAATTTTAAAATATATAAAAATTGCGCTTTGCTTTGTCAAAGATACCTTTGATCTAAGATAAATTACAAAATTAATTTTCATAATCATTAAGGCATATTTTTCAAATAATAAATATTTCTTCAAAAACATATTATTGTGCATTACATAATTTAAAAAATATATACATTGCGCTTTGCTTTGTCAGATACCATTCGATCAAAGATAAATTACAAAATTAATTTTCATAATCATTAAGGCATCTTTTTCAAATAATAAATATTTCTTCAAAAACATATTATTGTGCATTACATAATTTAAAAAATATATACATTGCGCTTTGCTTTGTCAGATACCCTTCGGTCTAAGATAAATTACAAAATTAATTTTCATAATCATTAAGGCATCTTTTTCAAATAATAAATATAGAACATTTCTTCTGTACCTTACTGATTATAGCATTTAGCAATTTCGGCATGTTTTTGTCTGTCAAAGTTGTCTTCTTGTTCACAAGATAAGCCTTATTTTATCTTGTTTGGATTTTTTTTTTTAATATTCTTGAAATGAGTTGAATGATTTTGTTTTTTAGGGGTTCTCTTTATGTATTTCATTGTTTTTTTTCATCAAGATTAGTGCTTTTGTTTTGATATTTCTTGTTAAAGGAAAACTTTAATTAGTAGCATTATTTTGATGTTCCTAAATCTGGATGTTTTATCCTTTAGTCTTCAATTATTTTGTTTTTGCGAAACTTCAAAATTTTTCAAATGATACCACGAGTTATATTTTTATTTTTCTTATTGGTTATGATTATATTTATTCCTTTTTTAAAAAAGATATGAAGTTGTTTTGGAGTAGTTAAAATTGATTGAGAACAAATTGTCAATACAACTTTTTTAATAGGGTGGAAGAGAGCTAAAAGGAGGAATTAATATTGCAGTACTCGTTTAGAGTTATTTGTTGATTAGATGTATTATTTTTTTAAAAAAAAAATTTGATAACTTTACTCATTAAATCATGAAAAGAATATTTTATAATATTTACTAATGTTTATATTGTGTTCTATATTTTCTTTATATATATTTTTTATTAATAATATTGTCATTTATGTTTAGAAAAATATATACTTTGTTACTTTTAATTCGATTTAATTTTAAATAAGATGATAATTAAATTATTTTCATTATTATTTTGAGAAAATAATATGTAATTATTATTAAAATAAAATTTAATATTTGTATAAAGTTTTACTATGACATAAGTCGTTAAAAAAAGGTAATTTATTGTTGTAACTTTTGCTATTAAATTTTTTTAAGATAAAACAATAATTAATTTGGGCCTTGCACCGGTGTGGCTAATTCTCCTTTTTTGGGTCTGGTCCGTGTCTTCTTTTCTTGAATAACTTTTGATTTGAGTCTCTTTCTCTTACTGGGCCAAATCTGGACCCTTCTGGGTTGGGCAAACAAATTTGGGGTCCTACATACGACATATAAATTGTTTTGTCAATGTCATTATTTAGAAGCATAGTCTTCACATCGATTTGATGGAGTTCTAAATCAAAATGAGCTACAAATGTCATTATTGTTCAAAAGAATCCTTTGAAGAATACTGTAGAAAATATTTCTTTGTAGTCAATGCCTTCCTTTTGAGTAAAATCTTTGACAACTAGACGAGTCTTATATCTGTCGATATTACCCTTAGAATCCTTCTCGGTTTTAAATATTCACTTACAGTCAATAGGTTTCATACCTTCAGGTAATTTGACGAGTCCTAAATGTCATTGTCTTGCATATACTTCATCTCATCTTTCATGGCAACAATCCATTTGCAATAGTTAGAACTACATATAGCTTGACAGAAGTTGATTGGATAATCTTTTGTTAAACCAATGTCATCCTCATGTTCTTGGAGAAAAACAATGTAATCATTTAGAATTACATGTCTTCTCTCTCTAATGGATCTCATTAATTACACTTCTTGAGGATGTTGAGGTTGTTCTTTATGTATTTGAGGGAGAACCTCATCATAGTCTTGTTATGAAACAATGTTAAGAATAATAGTTTGAACATTGTCTTCTATTACTATAGTTGTTTCCTGAATAGTAATAGGTACAAGGACTTTGCTAATGTCATTAATAGATTCTTCCACAAAGACAACATTCCTTATGTTTTCTTCCTTCTCAAACTCAACTTCCTAAAAAAATCTCACATTTCCCATTTCAAAAAGGGATCTTAATGTGAAATCATAAAACATATAGCCCGAAGAGCGTTCAACATAGCCAACAAAGTAACAACTAACTATTCTTAAATCCAGTTTTCTTTCGTGGGACCTATAAGGTCGTGCTTCAGTTGGACAACCCCAAATGTGCAAGTGTTTGATGCTTGGCCTTTTGCTAGTCCAAAGTTCATAAAGGGTCTTGTTAACTGCTTTACTTGACACTCTAAAAAGGATGTAAATTACGATCTTTAAGGATTCTCCTTAGAGTGACTCTAGAAAAGAAGAATGAATGATTATACTTCTCACCATATCCTTAAGAGTTTGTTTTCTTCGTTCTACCACATTGTTCATGCTAGGTTTGTCTGGCATGGTATATTGTGGAATAATTCCATATTGTTTGAGAAAAAGTGCAAAAGGCCCTGGACATTGCTCTCATAATCCATTATATCTACCATAGAATTCACCATCACGACCAGATTTGGCAACTTTAATTTTCTTTCCACCTTGAAGTTCAACTTCAACTTTGAAAACTTAAAAATGTCTAAGGATTGAGACTTCTCATCTATCAAATATAGGTAACCGTACCTAGAGTAATCATCTATGAATATAATAAAATATTATTGTCTATTCCAAGAAGTTGTAATAAAAGGATCACAAATGTCTGTATGTATTAGCTCTAACACATCCTTAGTTCTTTTGGCACGTAATTTTCTTATGTTTGTTCATTTTCCCTTTATGAATTCAATACAAACATCAAAGTTTGATAAGTTCAAGGGTTCAAGAATTTCATTTGACACAAGTATTTGAATTCTCTGATTAGAAATATAGCTTAAACGCTTATGTCATAAGGTGACTGAATTCTCATTTAATTTTTGCTTTGTACCTCGTAAACTTGTTTGTAGTATTTTGTTATAAAAACTAATAACATCAAACATGTATAGATTATCAATTAGTGAAGTAAAACCAACAACATTTGAATTTTGCTAAAGACTAATTTTATTATTTTCAAAAGAACAAAAACAATTAAATTTATCCAAACTAAAAAAAATAGAAACTAAATTTTATTTAAAAGACGACAACAAAATTGTCAAATAAATTTAATTGAAATTCATTTTTCAACCATAATCTAAAAATTTCAATATCTTTACTGCAACTATATTTTCAGCTTAATCTAAACCTTAAACTTTATTTCCAGCTTAATAGTTAGATACCACAAAGATATAAAGGAGTAAAAGAAATTTCACATATCAAGATCTTCATTGTTCAATTTCAAATAAAAAAATTATCAAAAAATAATAATAAAGGAAAGTCAAAACCTATCAAGATCAATCTTGATTGCTTTATATATATATATATATATATATATATATATATATATATATATATATATATATATATATATATATATATATATATATATATATATATATATATATATATATATATATATATATATATATATATATATATATATATATATATATATATATATATATATATATATATCCTATAAAACTTTTGATTTCACTCATTAACGCAATTACAAATAACAATTGCCAAAGATTTATAGGCTATCAATCATTTATCCGTAAATCATTATATTACGAGAATATAAAAAGATTGAATGATACATAAAACAAAATATACGATCCTTAATTTTGATTTAGAAAAAAAGAATAAAACATTATCCGCACCGATCGTATATACAAATCAATATCCATAAAAAAAAAGGCTATTAACTATAAGCCATTCACCGAATCACAAATTTCAAACAAACCTTTCTTATATAAAACATTTTGTGATTCGCGAATTCATATATATATTATAACAGCGAAATCAATTATCACGACGGATGCCAATTACCGGAATTTTACGACCATAATAAAGAGTAAAAAAAAAACATTCGAAATCCGATTTCCTTATTATTTGATACAATATAATAAAAGAAATCGCAAATAACTGACAAATCCAAATGGCGAAGGACCTGAAATTGTTCGGGATAAAGTCTTCAGCACGTCTTTATGGATTCGTCATGACCTGCATCAAGAAAGGGATCATAAGGATAGTAAAATCAGTATAGAGGAATGGAACCAATATAGAAGAGTGGAACCAAGAATTGTGGGATCATGGAGGAATGAAATCAGGTTAGTCTCGAAACCTATAAAAGACCTCAAGACGAAGAGAAAGTGGTCGAAAAATTTTTGGAGGAAAAAGAGGAAAGGCTGAAACTTTGAGAGGAGAGAAGAAGGAAAATGAAAGCTGACGATAGCTCGAGAGAAGTCGAACATGAAACCCAGAGCAAGATGGAGGAAAAGAAGAAAGTACTGGACAAAAGGAAGGAAGCATCAGACTCCTCTGAATGAATACCAGGTTAGTAAAACAAATGCATGAACATACCCCTAGGATGAAGCCTTAGGAAGCTCCCTCCTCCTTTCTGGACAAGATTGAAACTAAACCGCCCTTCTTTCCTCACCCTTCCAATACCTTCTGTCACCACCCTCCCTAACATAAATATGGTCAAACAAGCTGTGTTCACCACCACTGATGAAGGATTCCTCGAAAAGTTAAGGCTTAGTAACCCTTTTTAAAAATCCAAAATCATCCACTCCCCTCCAATCCACACTTTTTTACCGCTGATGAAGGATTCCTCGAAAAGTTAAAGCTTAATAACCCTTTTTAAAAATTCAAAATCATTCCTTCCCCTCCAATCTGCACTTTTTTATTACCTCCCAAGCCAAAACTATGTAGACTTTGACTCCTCTAAAGCTGAGGTACGTAGACATAGAAGGCATACTCCTATAAGTCATGAAATCAAAAAAAAAAAATAAAAAAACTATACCTTTACCCCTGCCACTCTGTGACCTATATCTAGGAAAACACGATCCATACCTGAACATCATTCCCACTTCCTCATAGCTAGTTAAGGGTAACTATCAGGTGATAGGCGTGTTGGGGCATCCTGTATCCCCAACATGTAACCAACTCCCGAATTCATACCTCTTATTCCAAGACCAGCCTTTCTCTAGGTTTCTTGACGTTCCTTGAAAAACGTCGAATGATTCCTAGTAATCGAAAACATTTCGCCCATCACATAGCCGAGATGGTTTTGACTCGGCCCATTCCGGCCCGCTTCGTCTAGCATCACAAATTAGGTTGTTACAGCCTTACAAGAAAAATCCAAAAAGATATATAATAAAATAAAATAAGAATCAGCAAATATATACTATAGATTTCTATATTACTTTAAGGGAAATCAATGATATATTAATATATACTATTATGCAAAAGAATGGTGCGAAAAACAAAACAAAACAAAAATGCCTAAAAAAATATAAATTAATATACTGATTTGCTGATTCTAAATATATTATTACGGTGAATATAAATCCATTTCCATAACAAATTCAAATGGTTATCATTCGTTATAGAAAACTTGGTCCAGAATACCGCTATGGTGTTAGAAATAATTCTTTAAGACGTGATTTTGATTTTTAAAATTTTGATTTAGAGAATATTTAGGTAAAAATAATACATTACTAAAAAAATATGTATTTTTTTTAAGAACAGCTTGTTCTTATAATTATAAGATATATATAATTATAAGATATACATCACGTTGGATTATTAAGAGTGGAATAAACATCTAGATACATTGATAATTCTTTATATAAACATTCTTCAACATTTATTTCAGAATCTTTATGGGAACTAGTCGACTAGTCATGAATATTAACAAATGTAACTGATGGTTTTATAGTCCTTCATCGATCGAATTTCTTGATTTTTCGATGAAACTTTGAAACTTTAGAAAAGAGAATATGAATTTTCAGTGATTTAGTATATAAGAGATCATAACCTTCTTATAATATGTTAATCTTGTTATAATATGTTAAACTAACAAGATTGTCATTATTCTCTAATAGGATAATACCAACATGCATAAAATAAAACTCACTAATAATAAATAACTAATAACTGATAATTATAGTATAATATTAGCCCACATAAATTATTAGAATATAAAATTTTAAACATTTTCCTTTATAACTATCCCTTTTTATCTTCTGCCATAAGCTTGAACTAATAACTCCATCTGTAGACATGATGCTCGAGGAATTTATGTAATATTGTTATTCTAAATGTTTCTTAAATTGTTTATATATATATATATATATATATATATATATATATATATATATTTCGTTGGTGTATAAGAAAGTATACTAAATTAAAGGATAAAATATAATAGTTTATAATAAAAATAACTAAAAATACTACAAAAAAATGTTTTTTAGCGACCGAAATTAGAGACCGACTTCTTCGGTGGCTAAATATACACGGAATTAGCGACGGAAAAGGATTTTTTAAAAGAAAAATTAGCGACCGAAAAATATTAAAAAATAAAACATATATATATTAGCGACGGAAATAGCGACCGAAACTGAAAATCATAAAAACATAAAAAGAAATTAGTAGCGACGAAATTAGCGACCGAACTTTTTAAAAATAAAAAATTAGCGACCGATTTAGCAACGGATAATAAAAAATAAAAAATATTTATTAGCGACGGAATTAGAGACCGAACTTTTAAAAATAAAAATAAAAAATACATTAGCCACCGATTTAGCGACCGAAATTATAAAAAAAAAATAAGTAAATATTTATTAGCGACGGCATTAGCGACCGAAATTCTAAAAATAGAAAAATAAAAAAATAAAAAAATTAGAGACCGAAGTGTAAAAATAAAAATAAATAAAAAATATTTATTAGCGACAGAATTTGTAAAATTAAAAAAACAAAAAAAAATATTTAGCGACCGATTTTAAAAAAGTAAAAAAATAAAAATATGTATTAGCAACTGAATTAGTGACCGAAAATAAACGAAAAAATAAAAAAAATTAGCGATCGATTTTCAAATTTTTGAAATTTTTTTCCCTCTCTTTTTCCTTCTCCCTCCCTTATTTAAACACTCCTCCTCTCCTTCACATTACTCCCTCCTCTCCTTCTACGTCACCGCCACCACCACCGCCACCTGATAACTGAATCTTTTCCAGTCGTTTTGAACTCTTTATCAAATAACTAAAGCTAACCATAGGATAGTCAACCCTAGGTCATTCTTCTCAATGACACAATGTGCTCAGTTGTGATTTGGTGTTTAAGCAAAATGTTATCAAATCTAGGGTGTAAAGTGTTGACTCTCCTCGGCACTGGCCGAGTTGCTCTCGGCAAAGACTGAGCCGAGATGATCTCGGCAGAGTCAATCTGGCTTGGTCTCGGCTAAGTGTAGATAGACGCTACAGAGGTGGACTATCTCTGTCTCAGACTGAAAAACAGTAAACAGGGGGGATTTGGATGTAAGTAAAGCAAGAAGTAAACTAGGCTACGAATGCAGTAAACATATACTAGCTCTGCTAGTTTACTATTATTATTATGATATAACTGTATTCATGTTCAGTTTTGTTAGTCCAAGTCCAGTCCAAATTCCATACTCCAGTTCTTAGTCCATATCAGCCTTGGGTAATCTTATGGCAATCGCCAAAGGTTCGTCCATTGCCATACCAAGGATTTATGCAATCGCTACCTCATCAGTTGGCAGGGATTAAGTTTAGAGTTGATTTTAGGTTCTCGATTAACAATCGTTAAATGATTACCTACTAAATTAGTCAAACCAGTTCCAATCGGCTTAGCTTAACATTGTTCACAACTCAATTGCAATCGCGGATTAAATCATGAATTAAAGGAGAGGAAGAGAATGGAGATAAGAAACACAGAATGAAATTGATTGATAGAAACAGAATACAAATACAGTGGTTCTGAATTTAGGTGGACCCATCTTCCACGACGATCGCCATGGTTGATGGTGGTGATTCACCTCCGATAGCTTGAGCGCTGAGGATCAGCTCCACCAGAGTGCGTCAGTAATCTGATCGGTCCCCTCTAACAGACTTCGGCTTCCCAGTCTCAAACCTGCACTACCTCGATCGAGAGAAACGCCAATGAGCACCGTGCACCACCGTAAAAATGGAGAGAATGAGAGCGAGAAAATGGATATAGTGAGTGTGGAATCAGAATGAATTCAAAGACGCATGAAAAGTGCACAGCTCCTCCTATATATACACGAGCTGTGATATGCTAATCCTAGCGAATTCTAACAGAATTACAATGTGAATGTCCTATTCTACCCCTTTGAAGATCTTTCAACATGACGTGGCAAAATCCCTGAAATTGATATGGTGTCTGAGGTGGCCTTTGAGCTGGATGACTAACCTGGACAAGCACGATTGGGCCGCTCTTTATTGGGCTGTAAGGCATGGGCCCCAGGTATGAACTGCCGCATGAAAAGTGCACAGCTCCTCCTATATATACACGAGCTGTGATATGCTAATCCTAGCGAATCCTAACAGAATTACAATGTGAATGTCCTATTCTACCCCTCTGAAGATCTTTCAACATGACGTGGCAAATTCCCTGAAATTGATATGGTGTCTGAGGTGGCCTTTGAGCTGGATGGCTGACCTGGACAAGCACGATTGGGCCGCTCTTTATTGGGCTGTAAGGCATGGGCCCCAGGTATGAACTGCCGAGACGACTCTGGCATGGCCGAGATGGGGTCGGTCTGGTCGGGACGACTTCATCTTGGCTTAGACTCTTCTGTTGACCCTAGTTAATTCGGCTTGACCTGCAGAAGAAGGAGTGACACTTTTTTATTAGCTAAAAAATCTAAATTAACACAGATTTGTATTTTCTCTATATTCATGCCCATAAAATGAATCTCAGCTAACAATTCATTTTTAAGCACAAAATATTCTTGCAAACATCCTTCTTAGGTGTCTAAAAGATATATAAATTGTGACTCATCACCACCGCCACCACCGTCGCCGCCACATGCTTCCTATCCCTTCCTTTCTCTACTCTTCTCTATTTTCCACCCACCTCTCTTCTTCCACAACCACCGCCATCACCTTCTTTTCACTACTCCTTTTCCTCTCCTTTCTTCCACTCTTATTCCTCCACCTTCCCCCTTCCCTAACCACCAACAATCAACCACCACCACCACCACCACCTTCCTTCCATTCCTTTCTCTCATCCCTTCCCGCTCTTTCATCTCCCTTTTCCCTCTCTTTTTCCCCCCTTCCCTAACCACCAACAATCTACCACTACCAACTAACTATTTAAAAAAAAAATAGCGACCGATTTAGCGATCGAATTATTTAAAATAAAAAATCAAATAGTCACCAAATTATTTAAAAAAAATAAAAATAGCTACCGAATTAAAGACGGATTTTGTTAATATATAAATAATTAAAAATAAAAAAAAGTCACTGGATTTTTTAATAATATAAAATAGCCACCGATTTTGTTTTGGTTGCAAAATGTTTAGTGACTCGGCTTTTCGCAACGGAATAAAATCGGTCGCTAATTCCGTCGCTAAACCATTTTGCGACCAAAATATTATGTTGGCGACCGAATCCAGTTTTAGCGACCGAATATATCGGTCGCTAAAAATGAATTTTTTTTGTAGTGTAATTTTTTTAATTAATTTTATTCTGATAATTATGAATTGAAAGAATAGTTTAACTATAAGGGTGGTGCGATGTGTGGTTAGCCTTGTAGCAGATGTTATCTCGTTGCAAATGAGTGAAATTTTCAATTGCAAGGACTGTGTTGAAGTTAAGATATTGATGTTGTTTAGATCATGTTACACTCGAGCCTAGGTGCTGGCTAGTCCCCTATATAAATACATCTCAACTCAACTGATGGTCAAACCAATTTGCTGCATTGGTGGTGATTTGTTTACGTTGGTTTCTTATCCTGAGCAGCATAATTATTCTGTTTTGATAACATAGTTAGGGCCTACAGTATACTGCTACTGAAACAAGGTCGATGGAATTGTGAAAGATGAGATGGATTTGATCCAATATCAAGCAAAAATGCAAATTAAAGGTTCCAGGAGTTGAATTTATTGTGGGCAATATTTATGTCCCTCAACATCAGGTGATGATGCTTCTTAGAAAAATGTAACTGATTCACTGCGAGGGACTCAGGTTTTATTGTGTGCTTCAATAAACTTCTTGGAGTCTTTACCTCTCACTCTACTCCCCAATGGCCATTCAATAAGCTTTGGGCAGTTTAAGATATGGGAGGACATGCAGTTTCATCACCGATTGGTTTGGCTCCTTATCTAAATAAACAAATGCTCTATAATTATGTCTGTAGTGAGCTAGCTAGGAGTGTGAATTATTTTGATTCATGTCGACTAATCATATTGGAAGATAAACTTAATTTTGTTTTATCAAATATTTTGAAAATAAAAAGGCAAAATAGGATTCACATGCATGATCAATACAAAAGGGAGCTTCGACAATGGATTATGTGGTCCAATGCAGATTTTGCACTCAAGTTTGTAACTTGTTAGGATGGGGCCGTGGAGTGAAAATTTTGTGATAAGGTTTCATGTGTTTAATTTTTTTGTAGTGGGTCATTTTAAGGTATAAGTATTTTGTGTAAGGTTATTTTAATATATATATATATATATATATATATATATATAAAAGGAGAAATTTATCCATTCTCATAGTAATTTTTTTCATTTTAATTTATTTCTTATTTTTTTACCCATCTAATGTTTTAAACGATAACACATCTTTATTAATTAAATAACAAGAAAATGAAGAGTGATAATAAAAAGTAATTTTAATAGAATATTGGAGTAAGTAGATTTTTTTATTTGTAAGGTTTCATGTGTTTAATTTTTAGTGAGTTAGTTTAAGGTGTTTGATTTATATAAGTATTTTGTATAAGATTATTTTTAGGTAATAGTTAATTTGTGATATATATATATATATATATATATATATATATATATATATATATATTCTAATAATAATTTTATTTGTAAATTATTTTCTTGTAATATAATATTTCTAATGGTAACATATCTTTTTAAGTTAAATGAAAAAAAAAATAGGGAAGATACAGAGGGAAGATAAAGAGGAAATCTTATATAGTCTTGGAATAAGTAGATCTTTCTCTTTCTATAGTGGAAAGTTTCATTAAAAATAATAAATAAAAATACATGTAATTAATTTTTCAAGTGTACGTGGTACATGCTACCATCCTTTTTTTTTTAGTAAATATTTATATGAAACATAGTGTCATTGTATTAAAATATATATAAAAAAGAGAAAAAAAACAATATATAAAATAAAGTGATTAATGCAGGTGAAGTATAATTTTATATAGTATCATATTTTTCTTTAATTAAAATATTTTATTTTGAAATTTAATTTAATTTTGTATCATGTTAAACTCCTGTATTAAGAATACGAGAAATCATATTACATGAAGATATTTAAACATAAAATTAATATTAATTAAACATAAAATATCTTATAATATTTTTTAAGGAAGTAATATGAAAAAAAATCAGTACATATAAAATAGACCACTACAAGAATTTTTGATTTTGCTACTAATTTTAAATATCATTTAAATTAGTAGCTAAATCCTAGCTAATTAACTAGAATATTATTTTTCTGGCTAAATTGAAGTTTTATTCATTTATATTTCTCATTACTACAAATTAGTTAGGAAATACTTACAAATTTTTAAAAAATTACTATAAATTAACTAAGATTATTTTCTTAGCTAATTTGCTACTTATTTCATGTTACCATTCAATATTATAGTAATTTTGTAGCTAATTATTTTTATTAGAAATTAACAACAAAATAACTACTGATTTTAAAATTAGCCACAAAATTATTTTGTAACAAATTTTAAATTTTTTAATAGTGGACGTGGTTACATGATAAAAGAAACGTAAGAAAAAAAATAAATTTATTCAATAGATAAAATTAATAAACTCTATTTAGAGTGTGATTTTAATATTGTTGTTGAATATGTGATCAATGTTGTTTGTCACAATCATTTTATTAGCTAATGGTGGAGTTAATTCTTGTTTGGGTGGTCAAGAATTGAGTGGTTAAGATTACCCATAATTATAGGAAGACAAATATTAATAGTGTTGCATATTGTTTAGCCTCTGACTCACCAACAAAGTTTAGGCCAAGCAATGTAATTGCTTAGCCATTCACGTAGAGTGATATCTTTTACTACTCAAGCATATGTAATGGGGTTATTGTACTTTTTTTTTTTTAGCCTTTGGTCCTCCTTTTCCACAAAAAATAAAATGTATATATACTTGTATATAATTGGGCAATTTTATGAAATTACCACATATTTTAAGCATAAGATATTAATTAATATTTTTACTTGATTTTAATTAACTCTGGTCAATTTTATTTCAAATTTCCAATGTATTGTACTTATATATTTAAGATTTCTAGTTTTTAGATGTAATTCTAAATATTTTGAATTAATTTAGGAAAATTTTAAAATAATATTAAAAAGATAATTTATGCAATAAACCCTAATTGACTTAAATCTAAAATGTTATTTTTTATACGAAAAAAATAAAAATAATAAACAAAATATTTAGCGACAGAAATAGCAACCGAATTTCAAAAAATAAAAAAATAAAAAATACATTAGCGACCGATTTAGCGACCGAATCTAAAAATAAAAAATAAATAAATATTTTGTTAGGGACGGAAATAGTGACCAAATTGTTAAAAATAAAAATATAAAAAATACATTAGTGATCGACTTAGCGACCAAAATTAAATAATAAAAAATAAAAAAAATTATTAGCAATGGATTTCGCGACCGAATTTCTAAAAATAAAAAAATAAAAAATAATTTAGTGACTGATTTAGCGGCCGAAATTTAAAAATAAAAATAAACTAAAAAATATTTATTAGCGATCGAAATTGAAAATTACAAATAAAAATAAAATATTTATTAGCGACCGAATTTCTAATAATAAAAATATGAAAAAAATAAATTTAGCGACCGAATTAGCGTCCCATTTTCAAATTTTCGAAATATTTTTTCCCTCCTATTTTTCCTTCTCCCTCCTTTATTTAAACACTCCTCTTCTCCTTCCCTTTACTCCTTCCTCTCACTCCCTCCTTTCCTTCGCCACCGTCACCACCACCACCACCACTACCATTGCCGCCACTACCGCCACCGCCACCACCACCGCTTCCTATCCCTTCCTTCCTCTTCTCCTTTCTATTTTCCACCCACCTCTCTTCCTCCACAACCACCACCACCTTCCTTGCACTCCTCCCTTCCCTCCCTTTCCTTTCCTTTCTCCCACTCTTTTTCCTTCTCCCTCCTCCCTCCCCCCCCCCCCCCCCCTCCCTAACTACCACCACCTTCCTTCCATTCCTTTCTCTCCTTCCTTTCCTCTTCCTACTCCATCTCTTTTTCCCCCTCCCCTAACCACAAACAATCTACCACCACCACCCAACTATTTAAAAAAAAAAATAGCGACCGATTTAGCAACCGAATTATTTAAAATAAAAAGCAAAAATAACGACTGATTTAGTGACCAAATTATTTAAAAAAATAAAAATAGCAGTCGAATTAGCAATGGATTTTTTATTATATAAATAATTCAAAATAAAAAAGTCACGGGATTATTTTAATAATATAAAATAGCGACCGACGTAGCGACTGAATTTTAATTATAATTAGCCATCGAATGAATTTCGGTCGCAAAATGTTTAGCGATTCGCTTTTCCGACGGAGCTAAATCGGTCACTAATTCTGTCTCTAAACCCTTTTGTGACCAAAATATAGCCTTAGCGACCAATATTTTAGCTTTAGCGACCAATTTTTGTAGTCGCTAAAAATGAAATTTTTTTTATAGTGTATATATGACTTAAAATATTTTACTTTGAAATTTAATTTCATTTTGTATCATATTACTTTTTATTAAAATAATGACAAAAAAAAGAACCCTAGGCATATCAAGGATCGTGGTAGAAAATAGACTTATTGTCTTATTAACATAATTCAATTAGGCATCTTGACGATCATCTCCACTATTGTCATTACTTCCTCATGCTTCAATATGAAATCCTTAACTTTTTATCGATGATTGATGATCTTCGGCTTATGATGGTCCTTTTTCATCACAAGTGTGTGGCAACATGCTCCTTAAAGGACTTGAGCATAGATAGGTCTTAAGGATATCCTAGAAAATTCTCACCAGCAAATTGTATTGGTAACATATCCTATAGAGGAAAATCATCATCTTATACTACTTCCAACGATAAAATTGAAAGTTATTGCACTGTCATTTCTCAACAAGTTGAAGCAATGAGCCATGTCTCAACATGTGCCATTTGCAGGAATATATAGATTTATCACAACATATACCAATTAATAATCTTCAAACAATAACATTGTAGTAATTAGTTTTTCGCATGTATACCAACATTCTAGAAACTAGTTTCGATAAAGATCTGCGAATTGCAAAAAAAAAGATGCAATCTCACCAAAGAAACAAATAGGTAACAACAAATTTGTTAGGAAGAAGAGAAAGAATGAGACTTTGAAATAGAGAGAACGAATGAAAGTAGGAACAAGAGAGGGGTGTTGTCCTTGTGAGGTTAGGAGAAGGGGGGAGAGGTATGAGGAGGAGATTCTATTTAAAAAGGGGAAGGCAATTTTGATTTTTTCAAAATTACAAAAAAGGGGAATATGTATTGAGAAAAAGAGTACAAAAAGAAAGGACCCACCATCTTAGGAGTTACACTCACTATCCTACATGAATAATAGCCCACTTCATATGGGTTTCACTTTTTCCTCTATTTTTTTCACTAATGTTTTGAATTGCCTTATTTTTTTTTCTATGCCACATTGAGAACACTTGATTTTGTCCTACTCAATGTCTTTGTCTAATACAAAAAACAAAAAAATAGTATAGTTTGAAAAGGAGAAATCCAAGCCCATTGGACGTCTAAGCCCATTTCACTACTACCATCAAATCCTTTCAACGAGCACCCAAAGAAGCTTCCTCTACATAATTGTCCATAAAGCTAGAAGTAAAAAGTTGTCAAACTCTACTATGCACCTTCTCATCATCGACAAACTCAATCAATCACAAAGAAGAAACAAGCAAGTAGACGACATGTGTCCAAAGAAATAGTTTATCTGCTTTGTGGCTCTACTGCACCTGTACAACTATGCTATATGCAGATATATAGAGGCTCTTAGCTACTTTGTGATGCGGTAGTGCATCCAAAGAAAATGCATCTCCCCTTTCCCCCTTTTCTGCTTTATTCCATGCCACCCTTACTCTATTCTCTATAGTTTCTAGAAAGCCCACTACAAGTGGCCAATTTGCAAGGAAAAGCAACCAAGTGGAATTAAACTATCAATTTATGGGTGCTTATAAATGCAAGATGTGAACCAAGTTCAAGGGGGTTGAAGGGAGAAAAAAAAGGAATTAAGAGAAAAAGGAAGAAAAACAAAGCACAAGTAAGGACATTGAGAGGGAGGAAGAAGGTAACCCACACGAGCTTAAGACAAGAGGAGAAGGAATTGTCGAAATAGGATGCGAAAAGGAGAACATTTCATAGAGCTTTTGATGGGGAAAGAGATCATGAAGTTGCAAGAAAACAAAAGCACAAGAGTAGCTACGTGAAAGCATATGGGTATTGTTAATCCTTTAGACTTAAATTGTTATGCATGTAAAACTTGAATAGTGTTTGTCTCGTTTTATGTATACTACACTTAGGGCCTTTGGACGTCTCTCAAGCATATGCATCTTTGGACTTAGAGTTCCTTTCGACGCTGAAGTGTCTTTGGACCCTAAAGTATCTTTGGACATGTCCACACCCTTTGCTTGTTGTTTTAGCTTTGCTTTGGACGTTCATATTGGCAGTCCCCTTTAATTTCATTTATTTACTTGTTGATATATGTTCTCTTTTGATGTTAAGGTTCTTTTGGTCACCTATCTGGATAGTTCCTTTTCATTCCATTTATTTACTTGCTTATTTGTCTTCTCTTTGGATGTTGAAGGCCTTTGGACACCCATGTAGGAAGTTCCTTTCCATTCCATCTATTTACTTGCTAATCTATCATCTCTTTGGATACTAAGGTCCTTTGGATGTTCATCTGGGTAGTCCCTTTCCATTCCATTTATTTACTTGTTGATATATTCTCTCTTTGGATGCTAAGAGCCTTTGGACGCTCATCTAGGTAGTCCCTTTCCATTCCATTTATTTACTTGTTGATATATTCTCTCTTTGGAATCTAAGGGCCTTTGGAATCTAAGGGCCTTTGGATGCCCATCTGGGTAGTCCCTTTCCAATTAATTTATTTACTTGCTTATCTATCCTCTCTTTGGACATTAGAGCCTTTGGATGACTCCTTCTTCTTTTTATTAATTTATCTTTATAGTTCATCCAAGTCTTTAGACGCATCCAAAGGGTATGGATGATGGGGTCTTTGGACGCTCCTTTGGATATTGGAGCCTTTGGATGACTCCTTCTCCTCATTTTTTTTTTGTTAATTTATCTTTTTTGTTCATACTCTTTGGATGCCTACTTTGGACATTGGAGCCTTTTGATGATTCTTGGGTTCTTTGGATGTTGCACTTTTGGATGCTCCCTCTAGACAATAGAGCCTTTGGACAACTCTCAGGTTCTTTAGACACACTCCAAATCATTGTGTTCAAACCTTTTTTTTTTCTGGACCATGTTTGCTCCAAGGTCCAAGGCCTTTTTTTCTCTAAAAAGGTTGACCAGATATGACATCTTCTTCATCTTCAAAATTTTCCAGGATGCAAGTTGTACAACTTGATAATCCTAAAAATTCTTTATAGTTATTAGCATTAAAATTATTCTTTTTTTTAAATGTAATTAATGATGATTACAAACTTTTCTAATGAGGAAGCGATGAATTATATGTGACATTTTACTAATCCTAAAGTTTCAAGGTACAAGTAGCGACAATTTGATGTTTCTGAACACTCCTCTAGCATGAATTAAAATAACTCAAAAGGATTGACTTAGGTGTACACGTATGTCAATTTAAGGATGCATGAACTTTGACAAATCGAAAATCTCAAAAATTTAATAAAAATAAAAAAATCAAGCACAAACATTTTTTATCTCAAAGAACTATGTAACTTTGATTTCTCCATTACACATGGAGATACGTAAGAGTAGAGGACACTCTTGTCGAGCTAAAAAATACAAAAATAATAAACCTTTTTTGTAACAATAAAATATAATCATTTTGCAATAGTTTTTATTTTAAGGTGAGATAAATACTTTAAAAATAATAAATAATTTGCTTAATTAATTAAATATAATTGTTTATAATAGAAATTGTAAGATGCTAGTACCTTCTTTACACGTAATGGACTTCCAGACCAAAATCCAATTCTATAGATTATCATTTTCCTTTCAGGATTTTTCTGGTATTTTCTTTAATAAATATTGGTAGCAACTTCATCTCTATTCCATCTACCTCGATTTCTATCTATTTTAAGTTTATCACTGTCCCTTCACGACTCTAGTTGTGACACATATAATGCATCCAACCATTTAAAAGTATCTTAAGGATTATGATAAAAGAAAAATAATAGGCATGAGTTATTCTCAATTACCATGATATATTTTTTCTTTTGGTCCTACCATCTACCTCAATTTCTATCTATTTTTATTTTTTTTTATAATCCTAGGACAATGAATCAAAAGAAACTGAAGACAAACTAGACAAATATTGCGAAATCTTTGAGAGCAAAGACAAGAGTTAGATAGTAAAAATTACAAGAAGAATTAGAAAGGATGGTTAAATTGAAGAAAAGTTGCGAGGAATTTAGTGACAAAATTAATAGATTGAAAGATTAGTCGCTAATAATGGGGCTGAAGGTCAGGATTCTCGAGTGGCACTATTCAAGTGCACCTAAGAAGAATTAATGACACTGTTCAAGTGCACCAAAGAAGAATTAAAAGGGAAGGTCAAGTTGAAGAAAAGTTGTCAGGAATTCAATAACTAAATTAGTAGAGTGAAAAATTAGTTGCTAACAACGGGGCTGATAGCCAAGATTCTTGAGTAGCACTGTTCAAGTGTACCTAGCACCCTACAGTGCACTAAGCGTTGGTGTATGCGCTCTATACACGCTTGATAGGCGCTAAGTGTGCATATACAAGGCTTTTGTTGAGCTTTCAACTACCTTGGCACCAAGAACATATCCTACATCGCTCTAAGCGCCAATAACACAAGGGAAACCACTTTGTTTTTCAAATTTTCATGCGTTTTTCATGTTAAATGGGCTTCTTATACTAAACTTTGTTAAAGCTTTGTTAGAACCTTAAACATGATAAGGTATAAAGTATCATGCCGTTTTTCATGATACTTGGAAATCATTTTTTATACTAAGCTTTGCAATTAATTGATATTAAACTTGGCTAAATAGAAAGTTAATATTCTCCTTTATGATTCTTGGTTGGAACCAAATTTTCGATTCTCATCGAACATTTTTCTTAAAAAAAAAAAAACACTCAAAAGAAAGAAAAGTAAGACAAATAAATATGAAAACAAAAAGTATGAAGCGAAGAAACGAGGATTAAGAAAGTTTTGTATTTTCTAAAGGGAGAAAATCATAAAAATTAAGGGCAGAACATTGCCAAAAAATAAGTAGATAATAGATTTTAAAAAAAGGTAGTTTGTTTCTTTACATATACCAAATTTTATAGTGAAAAACCATTTCTCACAATTATGTTGAACTTTTATGAAGTTTTTCTTTACTAAAGATATACACAATGATTAATAAATAGAATCAATCTACATCAAGAAAAAGTAATAAAATTATTTTTTAATCAAAAATCACTTTCTTTTTTATCTTGTACACAAAGAGAATTAAGTTAATATTATGTAAATTACTATTCACAATAACTTTGATTGTGAGTGCAAATCAAATCAGGGACTCCAATGTATCCTGAAGAGATTCACCATTATACTTATTGCACTCAATTTCTACAAAGATGGGTGGGAGCAAATCAAAAGCTAGTGTTTCATACCTGCCTTTGCGCTTTCTCTGTTACCTTTCTTTGCCTAGCCATCCCATCAATTTTTCCAACAAGTGTTATATGATGTGAACAAATAGAATGAACAAAAAACAATAAATGGGAACTCATCAACACCAATATATTATGTATTTTTTATTTATAATTTTTTTTTTTTTTTAGAAAAGGAGCCTAAGCCCAATATATTATGTATATAAATTATATTGAACAAACTAAAGTACAAATTTAGCTTCATACTTCCAGTAGAGTTCCCGCAATTAATTTTCAAAACTCTCCAAGCATGACTAGATCCTATCAAAATTTAAAAATTATAACTCGAAATCGCCAATGATCATTTAATGTACAAATGGCTTAGACACTAGAAAAAGGGGGCTCGTGATTGGTATGATGAAAGAACCTCACCATGTCAATTTTTTTCTCCATATATACGAAGCTAAATCCAACTATATTAGGTCATGGACAGTTAGGGTTCGGATTCGGGTTTGGATCACTTTGTATCTCCTGAGCCAATTCTTTTGTTAGATTGTCAGCGCGATCATCAAGGCCACCAGCAAATGTGTACACCCGAAATGCAAATTGGAAAGCTTTCCAAAGCATTGAAGCACCACCTTCCTTTTTTGGTCCATCATTCTTAGTAGCAGCGCTGCGCTTCTCCTGCATTCAGATTAGGTCAATTTTCAATTCATGGTTTGGTCAAAAGTAGTTAGTTGTGTTGATTTTGTCTAACTTGAATACCTTAAGTGCCAACTCCATGCAATTGGAGGAAACGTCCACCAATGCTTCCTTGATCTTTACAAGGATGTGGAAGTCAAATTCTATGTTGTGACTCTTAAACTTCTTAGATTCTTCATCTTTGGTTCGGTCCAAAGCATCTAATTCTGTTTTAATCTGTATTTTATTTTTCTCTTTTGGGTTAGAATTTAGAAATGAATGTACAAGGGCACGAAGGTAGTCAAAAGAATTTGATGATGATTTTTTATTACCTTGCTGAAATAACGCTCAACCTTGTCTAGTTGTTGAACAATGGGAGGCATTACTTTCCAGTTTTCGAGCTCGGTAAGTATGGAGTGCAACTTCTTGTACAATGCTGCTGCCATTCTTAGAGCTTCCAATTTCTTTGTGGGGAAACCTTCAAACCGTGATAGCACCTATGCAACAATAGAATTGCTTACCAGGGTAAATGAAAGAACAAACGCAATGAATGGAATTGTAAACCATATGGACATTAATTTTCTAAACTCACCTGTGATTCATCAGTTAGATTCTCAAGAACGGATTCAACATCTCTGTGGAACTTGACCAATTCTGTCATATCCTTTGTCTTGACATTGGTAATCGTAGATCTCAGCTCTATGATTTGCTTTGTGTACTTTTGAACATCTTCTTCTATTTGTTGGAAGTAAGAGGATCTAATTAAGTAAAGGGAAAGATAAATGAAAAACTTTAAGAAGTGGGATATTTGATTCCAAGACTAGTAAAATTTAACAAAATACATCACCTACTTGGTAGCTAGATGCATCGATACTTTAATTTGCTTCATTATCGGTTATAATACGTATCCGATACCAATACTCTTGAATACTTCAGTGATATGTATATATGAAGTATTTAAGGCTTTAAAAAAAATTATAAAGATCCAATATTACTACATATGAGATGAGACATAAAAACATATACAATATAGAAGTATTGTGCATTAATGAATTAAAAATAAGAACTACCTTTCTTTATGAATGATTTCAACTTTCAAGAAAAGAAGTTAACACTATTTTTATTTGCAGACACCAATGTATGTTATGACAATGATGTGTAGTTTTGATTTTGTTTTTAGTAATATCGAAAAATACGTTCATAATTTAGATTTTCTGAACTACAACTATGCATTTAGACTTAAATCCGTTTTCTTCTTACAAATATCAATTAACTTTTATTTTAGTTTTCTAAATTTAATTTTTTTAATTTTTATATTTAAAAATTGATACTTTTAATTTTTCGACATAAATATTGTTGTAGACGTTTCTTACGCAACAAATAAAATACAAATCATTATATGGAAACAATCTACTGTATATTGAAAACACTTCTAACATTTACATTGAAGAATAAAAATAACAATTTTAAAATATAAGGATTATAAAAAGATTTAAATTCAAAGAATTAACATCAAATCGACTTAAATTTAAGACAAAAAATATATTTATTACATTATATATATATATATGTTAACCATAAAGATTTTATATATTTTAAAATAATAATATCTCCGTATCGTATGGTAATCATACATTGTAGCCTAAAAGTTCATGTTGTGGATGATTTTAAAAAGCATACCTTTTTGTCATCTCTGCTAGAGCATCAGCCATTCCTTGTTTCCCTCCAGCGCTTGCTCCAACACCACCTTTTTTCCCAGCAGAAGATTTTCCACTCAGGCTAGAACCTTCCAGTTTTCCCTTTAGAGTTCTATACAGGTTGCCTAATTGTGTCGATCTTTTCAGTTTACTATTTGCCTTAGTGCGCAAGGATCTCCCTCCTCCGAGAGGAGGTGGTGGTGGTGGGGCACCTCCAACTCCACCACCTGGCACGGGTGGTGGAGGTGCTGGAACTGATCCACCTTTCAAGGGAATGGGTGGTGGAGGTGGCGGTGTTGTTGCTGAACCTGGCCTCTGAGGCACGGCTGGTGGTGGTGGTGGAGAAAGCCCAACTGCAGCTGCACTTTGTTCCAATTTGTATTCTGATGGTGGAGGTGGAGGTGGTGGTGGTGGTGGTGGCACTGCTACATTTGGCTGCAGCACAGGTGGTGTTGGTACTGGGGGTGTTAATGTTACATTTGGCATGATCATGGATGGTGCAGGAGGTGGAGGTGGAGGTGGAGGTGGAGGTGGGGACATAGTCTGTACCATTATCATGGATGGTGGGGAAGGTGGTGGGGGTGGTTGTGGTATACATGGTGTAGGAGGGAGTGGAGATGAAAGTGTTACAGGTATTGATTCTTGTTGTAGAGGAGGTGTTTGGGTTGGTTTAGGAGATCTTGGTTGAAGTATGGGAGATAGTGATAGCCTCACTTCCTCAGTAGTTGTTGTTTTTTTATGATCATCAGTTGTGCCATCTAGTAATTCCTCTGTTGTGTCCAAGTGAAACACTAGATCTTCTGATGAGTCCTTTCCATGATTTGAAGCCTTGTCATCCACTTCCATTTCTCTACTGTGTTCCTCTTCTATCTTGTGGATTTGTGAGGGTGAGAGGTTGAAAGACAAGCGCTTTACATCAATTGGGTTCAACTTTCCCACAGCTTGAACTCTGAGAGACAAAAGAAGTGGTGAGGCACAAGAACTTCTAGGACTATCTCCAGATCTGGAAGAGTATTTCATTAACTCTGGGAGGACAGATTTAGGTGTGCCAGGAGAAGAGGAGGCAGAAAAACTACAATCTGAAAAGGAAGAGGATCCCGAAAATTTCCCAAATGAGCTAGACCGTGGGCTGATAAGTTCTTTCTTATGATCATCTTCTTCTTTGTCAAACCTCTCACTTGCCAACTTCATCAAACAATCTAGAGTCACAAACATGGTCTCTCCTGCAAAACAAATAAAACAACTTGAGGAGTGCAAATTGTGTCAACTTTGACTATCACCATTCTTTTTTTTTTTTTTTACAATTAAACCATTTGACAAGGACAATTAATTAATGAGATTACTAATGACATACCCAATTGACGCATATTGCTATTATCCTTGCATGTTGGTAAAACGATATTGAGCTTATTCATCCAATCATTATTCATCATCCATGACTCTCCAAGAGACTTCAAAGCCTTGCAGAAGTAGGCCATAGCCTGGATTAAAACAATCCACATTTTTAGTATTTGGGTGGCTAAGATTTCAGCAATGATTTGGATAATTTCAGGTGCAACTAAATGTTGAAACCTGGTCTATAGGTTTGTCCTTATTTTTTTGACACGTCATTTTTGTTATGATCGCTGGGTAAAGCTCTTGTAGATCTTGTAGCGTTCTCATAACCATCTGCAGTATATGACAGATGAAAGACAAATTTGTGAGGGAGGCAAGAATAGTGAGGGAATGTTGTCATTGCAATTAATGAATAGAAAGAAATTATAAAGCACCTCACGCAAGGAAGCAGAGCTGTTACATGGATCTAAGTCCATGATGTCTCTGAATGCCAAGATCTTCTTATGGATTTCCACCATTAAAATCAATTGGTCTGCTCCTACAATCGATAACTCCAATGACTCTCCATTTCCTTTGCTCTGAGACTTTGAAGACTTCTTAGTCGTACTAGAGCTTTTCGTTCCCTGCAAGTGGTTATACGTTAATTATGAAGGGTGCATGTGCCTAGGAAATCTAATAGTGTTTCATATAGCTAATATGTTTGAAATTCCAACATTGCATTCTTTCATGATTTAGTTTCATCCCAACATCTTCATAATTAAAAAGTTAAAAGCTAATTTGTTGAATGGAAGGCATAAATGATAATACAACAAATACGACAAAATAACAAATGGTAAGTTCCAAGATCTCAATATCAAGATTGATTTCGACTTTGATTAAAAAAAAGTATTTAGATTAATTTTATTTTAGAAAATTGCAACTAGCTAGCCTCAGGTTCCTAATAGATATTGAAACAACAAAAAAAAAAGGGGGGGGTTGATGAGAGAAGGTCATGGAAAAACAAGAAAGGTTAGAATTTTACCTCGAAAACATTTGTCTTACGACGAAAGAGCAATGGCTTCAAACCACAGAACCCCACGGCCGCCATGTCTTATTGTTAATGTTGACTGGAAATTAATCCTGGAACAAAAGAAAAGTGATGTTGATGCCAACCAAAACGTTCACAAAACACGTATATAATGAAGCTAAAAATGTTGGGTTAGAAGAGAAAACAAAAGGATATCTAAAATAATTCTACAGAACAAATAACGAGAAAAATGTTCAAACCTTTTGAGAAATGAATATCCAAATTTTAATTGGGTTGGCAATTGAAAATTTGAGATATGCATGCATGTATACGTGCATGCAATATTAGGGGTTATCCTAATGTATGATGCAGAAACCAATATATGAGCATTAAAAAATGGAACTTTCTCGAGAGAGAGAGCCAAAGAAGAAAATCGAAAGAGGAAGGATTATAAAGGATCCTCCCCCCTTCTGTCTTGTTGATTAGTTTGAGTCCTTTTCGGTATTGTTTAGTGTTTATGCTTTGTGTCTTCATCATCAACGGGTAACTGATTGCAGAAAAGTTGATATGCTGGGTTGGCTTTTGTCTAAAAATAAGAGAATGTTAAACTTAAACAGCTTCCTTGCTTCTAGATTGAGGTGCCACATTATTGGAATTAAATTAATATATGGCTTTGGACTTCCTATATTTAACTAATCTTTTCTTTTCTATTCTAACAAACTGATAGGCATTATCTTATGTGTTTAATTAAATAATTACTCTTCCATAATATTTCTAAACTTTGGTGAATAGAATGATTTCTCAATCATTTCCTAAGGTCACGTGTATATATCTTATCTACATAATAAATCAATAATTATCTGACACACAATTATATTATATGTAAAATAATTATGTGTTGATACAAAGATTTGTATAATTAATTAATATAAAGTAATATTTTGTTATTCATTGATTAGTACTTTACATCTTATATTAGCATATATGCTTTCATGATTGTGTATGTGTTTCTTACATTAATCTTTGGCATATTAATAGCTTTATATTTGTGTCCATTAAAAAGTTATTTTGGACAATAAATTTTATTTAATTATATTAAAAAGAGAGAATACTTTTATGTAGGTTGAACTACTAAAAAAAAAAAATTTAAGTTTAATGACTAACTAAATTGGTTGTTAAACTTGAAAAATCAGTCGCTAATGTTAAATTAGATAGGTAAATGGTTTAGTGACGACATTAGTAATCGATTTCTTTCTGTCGCAAAAAGTCTAATCGCTAAGCAATTTAGTAATCGATTTATTTTCGGTGGCTTAATGGAGGTCGGAAATTTGATTGCTAAGTCGGTCACTATTTTTTTTTTTAAAATCTAGTGCCTAAGCTTTTATTTTTAAATATTTATATATATAAAAATTGATCGCTAAATCGGTCGTTATTTTTTTTTAAACTAAATGAGTGGCGATTGGTTGGTGGTTGGGAGAGGGAGGAGGGAGTGAGGGAGAAGGAATAAGAGACGGAGAAGGGAGAAGAGAGGGATGGGGAGAGGAGGGAGAAGGAATGGAAGAAGGAGAGGGAGGGAAGGGAGGAAAGAAAGGAGTGGAAGGAGGTATGGGATGGAGAAGAGGTGGTGGTGGTGGTGGAGGAGGAGAGAAAGGAGATAAGGGTGGAGAATAGAGTGGAAGGGAAGGGAGGCGACGAAGATGGCGGCAGAGTTGTGGTGGCAGTGGTAGCGGAGTAGTGGTGATGATGGCAGCGAAGGTGGTGGTGGTTGCAGCAGGGGCAGAGAGAGGAGAGAGGGGAGTGAGGGAAAGGTAGAAGAGGGAGGGAGGGGAGGAGTGTTTAATAAAAAAAAGAAGTGGAAAAAAAAAAGAGGGAAAAAAGTAGAGAGAAAAAAATTTTGAATTTTTGAAAATCAGTCACTAATACCTTTTTTTTTGATATTTTTATTTTCGGTCACAAAATCGATCACTAAATTTTTTTTATTTTCTAATATAAATTTATCCAAAAATAATAGCAAAACAGAATAATTTTATCTTATATATGCACATATGTAAAAATGGTAAAAAAAAATAAGTTTAATAAATATTTTAAAATAAAAAATTGCGTAAAATATAATAAACTAGAAGTTAAATGTTACTTAAAAAATTATAACATTTTATATACTATTTTAAATTAATAATCCATTAATATATAGTTTTTTCTTAGGATGTTATTTTTAACTTTTTAGCCATTATACTGGTCCAAAATTGTTTTTCTTACATCAAACATTTACCAAAGCTTTTAATCTATAGGGTCATTAAATATTTTTAAATACTTAATCTAACTTTATTATGGCTTACATAAATTATTCCTTCAATGTTTAGGTCCAAATAAATTTTTATAAGTCATTAAATGATATATTCTATTACTATCTTCTATCATCTTGCATTAATTGTAAAGGCTTTCAAATAATTTTACACCACTTAATTAAAGTTTTGTGAGTGTTTTTCTCATCCATACATTAGACATAAATTTATATAGTCCCGATATGTCTCTTTTTCCATCAAAGTCAAGTCCAAAAAGTCCAAGTAATCAACTTTTGTATCATAGCGAATTATATTCAACACAGTACGTCGTAAATCACCAATATTCATGCTCTAATCAAACATAGAAGGCATGTATCATATTTATTCCATTCAAAACAGTAGCATTTCACATATTATCAAGGTTCAAAATACACAAAAAGCAAATTGTAACCATCAAGAATCATTATTTTCACAATAACAACCATCCAAAAGGTGAAGGAGTTGAGTTGGAGCCACTCTTAAAATTCGGAGTACCCCAAGCAAAGGCATCGAAGGGCAGGGTC
Organism: Mucuna pruriens; assembly: GCA_025330945.1. Taxonomy (NCBI): domain Eukaryota; kingdom Viridiplantae; phylum Streptophyta; class Magnoliopsida; order Fabales; family Fabaceae; genus Mucuna; species Mucuna pruriens. The sequence continues at coordinate 458,906 of JAENHJ010000543.1, forward strand.
ATCCCTAGGTCCCTCAAAACGGTTTCATACATGTATATGAAATCGTCTTTGCCTTCTTGGGCAGCGTGGCACACATACTCATCAAGGGAGCAGTGCACCATCTCGAAGCAAGCCCTGAACTCAGGACGTACCCAACCACCATCCTGAGCTATGGATAGTACGTCTGAGGGAGGAATAATGGACCTATAATCTCAAACTTCTTGGCTTACCCACTCGTAATTTTCCTGGGCAAGACGAATGGAGGTGGGCTTAACAGGAATTGGAGATGGGGAAGGAACTTCTTTGACCACTGTAACAGGCACAAGGGCCATGGTTTCAGTCCTAGGGCAAGGGGAAGAAGGAACAGAAAGACGAAGCATTTCTAGAACAGAAGTGTTCTCAGAAGAAAAGGGTACTGGAAGATTTTTAGCACCAGAGGAGTGAATACTTGACATAGTGTGAGGAAGGGAGAAACTGAAACGCAAAAGGATGAAGGAGCAAGCACCCAGGAGAAGCAGTGAGTGAATTCGCGAGCAGAAAAGTGTAAAGCGAGGATTCGTGTTGAGAATAAGAGAGATAGAAATGGGCCTGAGAAAGACGGCCCAATCCACGTCGGCCCAAGAGTAACGGGTAGAAGTGCAACGCATTTATGAAGAAGCGACAATCCGAAACAGCACAATAATGAGACTTGGCTATCATTGCGCTATATAAAATGAAGAGGGGCGGTGCTACCAAAGGCAAGAAAATGCCGATGCCCACCCTATCCGACTAGGTGCCTATGTCCACCCAATCCGGCTCCGCACCGAATCTTGTCAAACCTACTGAGTTCTACTTCATGTTTACACTACCCAATTCGGCTCCGTGCCAACAATGATCCAGTCCAACCCTGCACCGATGTCCGTTCAAATCGTTTTCACGCCTATCTTTGTCAAATTCATTCAATCCAGATCCAAACCGATATCCACCCGACTTGGTTTTTTGTCTATTTATTAAGCGCATTTGTTTGGCTCTGTGCTTATTCGGCCTAGGCCTCCTGTTGTACTAATTTAGTCCGATTCTGCGATAGCATCCACCCACCCGACTTGCTCCAATTCAGGGCCTGAAATCTTTATTTACGTTTGCTTACAAGAGATGAGAATCATCTCCTCTAACTAAACATAAATAAAGAGGGGCAAATGTGGATATCCTATTTTTGTTCGGATGTGATGTGGGTTCCTCTTCATCAGTCCAACTCGAACAAGAAGACAAGAAGGAATCCTTAAGCCGAAAAAAGAGAAATAGAAGGGAAAGAAAACGATTATTCTTACCGGATAAGGAAAGATAGTGATAACAGAGCAAAAGAGACTAAGAAAGTGACCTTCATGTCGCTATCCCTCAAGTCTGCGCTGATGCAAATAGCGTTGACGCCATGAAAATCCCAAGAGTGCCATCTGACAAATCGAAAAGGAACACCTCCTCTTATTAGTCGTGTGGGTCCTCATTAGTTTGTCCAGACTCGAAAGAGTACAAAGCAACGATGCTTAAGCTACAAAAGGAGAAGCAAAACGAAAACAACAGAGAACCACAAACTGATTGTCCTTGCTGAAAAAGGAAAGTTAATGACAGACAAAAGGGAGAGTGAAAGGATAACCTCCACGCTTCTGCTTCTCATCCAGGGCTATGAGGAGTTGTCAGATGTTGACGCCCTGATATGCCCTGACCTTCCATCTCGCAACATGATAGCATGCTCCATCATCGAGTCAACTCGTTCTTGGGATGAGCAGTCACCACTACATTGAATGCCAATGAGAGAAGTAAACCCCTAGGGACACCGCGTCATTTAATGAGTTTAGGGAAGGAGCCGCAGCATTAATGTGGAGGATCTCCTTTAAGATTCTGGTAATGATGACCTAAGAATGGAAGAGCCTATAAAAGGGCTAAGAAGTGAAGGAGAGGCGAGTTGAACCTTAGAGATAAAAAAATCAAGAACTAATGGAAAAGCTTAAAGTGAGAGAGAACTTAGAGTCAGAGAGTGGGAGTTAAGGAGTGAGTAAGTATTACTCTTGTCCACTGAAGTGAGAGTTGTTCCATGCGAGAGTGAGATCTTAGCAAGGAAAAAATCGAAGTCGCTCTATGACTTACAAAGTCTTAGAGACTATTATTCTTGGGTATCAGGTTGGTTGATAAACTCTAAACTTTTGCATATTTATTCATCCCTTAGCTTGTAAGTGATCATCTGTCACTAAATAGTGAGACTTGGTTAACATATAATCAGCATTCGTTTGGATGAGAGTCTCTCCTTTCCCTACACCAGTATATAAAGTGACCGACACATAATCGGCAACCTACCCAGGTCGAATCGGTCTTGTCTTCCTTCTCATTTAGCCTCTGTCCAAAACTATGTGAACTTTGAATTCTCCATTGCATTGGGAGATACGTAGGAGCAAGAAGCATACTCTTGTCAAGTTATTTATCCAAAAATCCCAAAATATTTTCCATCTACTTCTTGTAAGTATCTTTTTAGAAAAAACATATACACAATATAGAGGTCATTTTATCTCATGCATCTAGTAGGGTAACTACCTTAAAATAGACATACTTGGATGCTAGTATTCCCTATGCATAATAGACTTCTGAACCCGGAACTCGATTCTTAGATTTTCCTTATCCAACCTATGGTTTTCTGCCGTTTTTTATAAAAATGTTGGTGAATACTCCTTTCTTCCTCGTTTCTTACTTGAAAGGAATTGGGATTAGAAACTTTATTTTTTCGCTAACCGCATCACAATTTAGGTTACGATGATTATTATATATACAATAATTTTATTTCTCTTTTAGATAGTGAGATTTTTGTGAATCTTGTTTGATTGCTATTATATATGTGAGATAAAAGTTGAAAAATATCTATAACTATATATAAACAGAATATGAAGTTTTAGTGTGGATTTTTTTATATCTTATTATTTTTATAATTATTTATGTAAATCATTATTTTGTCTTTTTATTATTTTATTTTTTATTTTTATAACTATTATGCAAATCACTCTTTATTATTTAACTTTCATTATCTATCTTTTATTTTATTTTAAATTTTAAAAAACAGAGAACCATCAAGTGCCTCTTTTGTGCTGAAATAAAGAGAACAATAAAGATTAATTGTAGTACATGGTCATGTTTAGTGTATTTTTATTCTGTGGACTTTTAGAAATGTTATGCATTTTTTCCATTTAGTTTAGTATCTTAATAGATTGAAAAATAATGAAAAAAATTGACCCAAGTAGATAAAATATTTATCGAGACTACTCAACAATCTAGTATATTTATAATGAGTAGTTTTTACACTTTTCAACAAAATTTTAATAAATAATTATTATATTTTCTTAATGTTTTTTTTAAATAATCAAAACCCTTGGAATTATAAAATTTTTATGGTTTAAAATAGAACTTTTCCACAATTTTTATTACATTTTCTTTTTTTAGCGTTTGAAATAAAAATTAATTTTAATTTTAAGTATAAAACTAATAAATATTTTTGCATATATCATTATTTATTAACTAATTATTTATTAATAATCAAATATTTAAAAATTACAAAGTAAAAAAAAATCTCCCTTCATAGGTTTTTTGGATCTATTTTTCAACTAATGGTAGAAATAGGTTAGGCGAGATGTGACCTAACTTGTTTATTAAAAGACTAGACCTCAGATTTTTTAACTAAAAAAAGTCAAGTTATAGACTTAAAAAACCTATTAAATTTGATAGGTCAGTCTTTTATATATTATTATATTTTTATATTATATATTATATAATATACATATATATATATATATATATATAAAAAATTATATTCGTTTATATTTAATATATATATATATAGTTATTAATAAAATTTTTAATAAAATATTTTTAATTAGAAATTACTTCTACTCATATAATGTTGTTTTCTTTATGCTTTCTAAATTGAATCAAAGTCATAACAGGCTAACACAAATTACACAGTCGCAAGTTAAATAGGAAACACACTCTATTCCTTAAAAGCAGCTACTATGCGCCTACTTCCTTTGTCTCAATTCTCATGTTTTGCATTTTTGTTTGTTGTGCATCACACCGCAACAAACATGTTTGCACGTGATAGGCATGTGATGTTTGTACATGATTAGGTTCTATTAGAACAAGTAACATAATAACTATACATGTTAGGTCAGACTTTTAAATATGTTAAGTCAAATTTTAAAAAATAACATATAACAAATAAACAAATCGTACTTAGGCTTAATAATTATAATGTAAGTTAGGTTTAGGCCTGTCAAAGTTTGATCTAGTCTGACCTATTTGTATCCCTACCTACAAAACAAGTTAGAAAAAACAATTGAATGTTATATCAAATAATTAAGAGGAGAGGTGAAATTATTGTAAAAATAATTATCTTTACCTTTTCTTTTCTTCTAAACTAATGATTCTACCAAATAACATATCTTATCCGTAAATTTTTATAATTACTCTTTAACTAACTTTATTCCTCTCTGATAATTAATATATAAAAATATATATTTAAGTACAAATATTGTAAGAGCTATTGTTGGATTTTGTGTATAAAAGATACAGAATACTTATATAGGACACCGAGAGATATATTGAGATGTTATAAAAAAAACAACCGAGATATAAATGAAACTAAGAGTTAAATATTTCATGAAACCTAAGCATTAATGGTTATAACAAATGATAAAAAAGGTTAATATATGGTTAGAACAAATGATAAAAAAGGTATATCCCATAATTGCTAAAGCAATTTTTTTGTTGTACATAAGGAGTTATGCTCACGATGTAGAAATATGATTTATTCACATTTTTATTTTTCTTCAAACATCTGAATTGAACTAATTAAGATAACAGTACATAATACTTTTTGGCTGAACAACAAAAAAGATATCATTATTAATCTATATGACTAACAATTGTTACGTTATCAATTTGGGTTCAGATAAAGTTTTACTCTTGCTTATCTTATACTTATATGAAAGTTACTTAAATCTTGATTATTCCGTCAGGTGAACACATTTACGGGGACAAACTAAAATAAAATAAATTTAAAATAAGGATCAAAATTTTATGTTAACCTTATTTTTATTATGTGAAATCATTTTGTACCTATATTTATCAATTTACTAGCTTACAAAAAATTATTAATTTACCTTTTTTGGGCTGGAGTTAGAAAATTAACTAAACAGCCTGCAGGAAAAACGAATAATTAACAGGATTAAAAACGAGGAAAAGTATAAAAAATCAGAATTATTATCTAAAGAAAAGCACGTAAAAAATTGGAGTCACTTACCCGAAATAACGTAAGGCATCATTACATTTATATAATTGGAGGTAAATTATTTAGTAACACTACAAGAATTTTTTGATTTTGCTACTAATTTTAGTTACTATTTAAATTAGTAGCTAAATCCTAACTAATTAACTATTAATTAACTAGAAAATTATTTTTTCTAGTTAAATTGAAGTTATATTCATTTATACTTCTTATTACTACAAATTAGCTAGAAAATAACTACAAATTTTAAAAAATTTACTACAAATTAACTAAGATTATTTTCCTAGCTAATTTGCTACTTATTTCATGCTACCATTCAATATTGTAGTAATTTTGTAGCTAATTATTTTTACTAGAAATTAGCTACAAAATAACTATTAATTTTAAAATTAACCACAAAATTATTTTGTAGTAAATTTTAAATTTTCTAATAGTGAATATTTATGTTGGATTTTTAAAATGTACAAAAATTCTCTCAAACCAACGACAGACAGACGTAGATATACAAAATAAGATTAGCTTTTAGTTTAGTGGGCAGGGAGAAATCCATTGGAGACCAAAAAATAAAATTAGAGTCATTTCGATAGTTATTTGTATTTTTCACCTAAGATGTCAAATGTTTGAATTTTATTCTAGATATGAAAAAATCATATTAAAATACCACAGTATGGAAGCTTACTGTATTCGACAAAAATTAATTATAATTTTTTTTTATATTTCGTACTTACCTACTAGAAAAAAAAAATGGAGTTACTTAATTTGCCTTTTGGAAATTAAATTACTAATTTTGATATGCAATGAACTTCCCAACGAATAATTCCATGCGTATGATTAACGAATTCAAGTCAAAGCCCACGTTGTTTATTGAATATAAGTCATGGTTCATACTTCTCTCTTTGAATCAAAAGAAAGAAAAGTATTTATGATTCTTTATTATCTAAACTTTTTACCGTCTTTCCGTTTTTGGTTCTTGGATTAATTGCATACTTTTGGAATTTTCTTTTAACCGAAAGGGTGGTTGGTGTGTGCCTGATTGGTTTTGCAATTTCTTTATCAGTTATGTATAACCAGACAAAGTCCGAAAGTTACAACAATCAAGATCCCCGCGTTTACGAAGACTTAGTGTCAGTTAGAACACAAACTGATTCAGTCTCGCTCATGATGCATGAGTAGGTGTCACTCTCATGAGAACAGTAGTATTAATTTTGAAAAGCAATAGTTATCTTCGCCGTTTATTTTAATATTTAACATGTCTTGTCATTGTACAAGAATGTATAGTTTATTTTAACATTCACGTCTTCTTTTTTCATTTCACCTATGATCCGTGCTTTCCCTTTCGCAGGAAGCTCGATCCGTTACGGGATTTTCCAACTTGTACAGTTTTCATACAAGAAGTCTCACTTAAAAGAAAAATCAATGAGAAAACTTCATGTACACGAAAAGTTTATCGAAGCTGAATTCCATATTCATTTTTTAGGGAGGGCTGTGCCCTTTCATACAACAAGGATTTGTTTGAAATCCCACCCAACACAAGAACTTTTCCCCAAAATAGATTTTGTTAAATGTACAAATAACTGGGTTTGAAAGCCCGAGAAATTTATCCGATTTATCTCTTGAGTTTAGTCCCAACAAATTTTAGCATTCTAATATTTCTATATATTCACATAATATAATCCGTGGTGTAATGTTATACCTTTAAACTGTATAAAGAGAAAAAATATATATATATATATTATAATTTTTTTTAATACATATATTAATTATTCAAGTGTTGTCATATTTGTGCTTTGACATTACAACATTTCTTTCCATTTCCATGTGTTGTGCAGTGAGACCGGTACATTCTTCAACTAAAGCATTCAATGCTACATGCAACGTAAACCTTTTTCTTCAAGTGTGAAAAATAACAAAAACCAATTAAAAATAATTATTTCCATTCAACTGTAACAAAAATTTATATTAATTTCTATCTGCTTTCTCAAAGTTTCAATTGTTATTTAATCTTTTTTTATTTTTCTCATCAAAATCATCCACATCAATTCATCAAATATGAATTTATCAATATACTCTTAGAAACCAAAAAATTCCCTATTCAATAAAAAAAAATTGTCAATTACTATCACACCCTTAAATGAATGTTAGAAAGTAATGAAAAGGTTCATAAGATAACCCAAAGCCATTATCAACCATAGCCTTCTCAATCAATCTACATGTACATTAAATCTTATACCTAATATGGGTTTTTGTGATGTTGACTAGGCATTAGATACTAATGATCTCAAGTCAACTTCAGGTGCATGTGTTTAGCTTAGCCCAAACCAAGTATCATAGTAGCCAAAGAAGTATAACCTTATAACCAAATCTTGGCTAATACCTCAATAAAAATATTGTAGAATATATAGTTTCTCTTCGTCGAATTGAAGTGTAAATTTTAGACCCCAGGATACTTTGTGATAATTTCAACATATTCTCATATTTCACAATCCAATGTTCCATTCATTCACCAAGCACTTAGAATTGGACAATTTTTTTTAAGGAAGATGTCTTGTTTAAGATTCTTATAGTCTGCGTGTCCCAACTCATGACCAATGGTAAGACATTTCATTACAAAATTTTTTGATTTTTCTACTAATTTTAGCTATCATTTAAATTAGTAGCTAAATTCTAACTAATTAACGATTAATTAACTAGAATATTATTTTTTCTAGTTAAATTGAAGTTATATTCATTTATACTTCTTATTACTACAAATTAGCTAGGAAATAACTACAAATTTTAAAAAATTTATTACAAATTAACTAAGATTATTTTCTTAGCTAATTTGCTACTTATTTCATGCTATCATTCAATATTATAGTAATTTTGTAACTAATAATTTTTACTAAAAATTAGCTACAAAATAACTATTGATTTTAAAATTAGTCACAAAATTGTTTTGTAACAAATTTTAAATTTTTTAGTAGTGTTTTTACCAAACCTCAATCATCGTTAGTCTAATTTGTAGTTCTTAGAGACAAAAACAAACTGTTTGACAAGCTCACCTTTGTTCAACCTTCCTAAGTTTAAGAAGGGGATATTAGGGAGATGTAAATGACTTTATATTACTTTGTAGTTAATGTAATTGTAGTTCTTTATTGTAAATTGGGTATGTGAAGCCCAAGCAAATAGGTCGTTAAAAGTCAATCTATCATGTTTTGGTTTCCAATAGGAATGACAATAATGTGGCACGAGTTTAACTATTTTCGTCTTGTTCCTACTAAAGGCCAGTGTTCGTTGTTAGATTATTTTAATAATCATAACCATATAACAATTAGATTTTACAATCATAATTATAATTTATTTTTCATAACCAAATTTAGTTTTGTAAAATCGGTTTTGATCTCTAAAAACCAGTTACTTAGCTGGTTATAGCTATTTAGTTTTGTAAAATCGGTTTTGAACTTTAAAAACCAGTTATTTAGCTAGTTATAGCCAAAACTAGTTAATAACTAGTTAGAGCATAAAATTGGTTTTGAAAATAAGAAAAATATAATTTTATTAAATTTAATCTAAGGACAAACTAAAGATGTTATGGTCGAGGTTGAGCCAAAGATGTATAAGTTGAAACCAAGCTAAAGATCCTCTAGTTGAAATCAAGTCGATGATGTCCTAATCAAGCTATGTCAAAGATGTCCTTATTAAGATCAAGCCAAAGATTTCATGACCAAGATCATGCCAAAGATATCGTAGTTGAGGTCAATTTGAAAATTCTTTGGCTGAAGTTGAGTAAAAAATGTCCAAGTAGATGTCAAGCTGAAATTACCTTGGTTAAGACCAAGCCAATCATGTCCTAGTCGAGCTTAAGTCAATCATGTTGTAGATAAGGGTGAGCTATAGATTTCCTGATCGAGCCCAAGCAAAAGATTCCCTAGTCAAGGTCGTGCCAAAATGATCATGGTCAAGCTAAAGATGTCCTAGTCAAGGTCGATTCGACGATGTCCTAGACAAACTAAGTCAAAGATGTCTAGAACAAGGTCAAAGCGAAGATGCCTTGATCAAGGCCAAGTCAAAGATCCCCTAACAAAGGTTGAGCCAAATATGTTCTAACCGAAGTTGAGTCACATGTGCCTTGACTGAGGTCGAGCAGAAGATATCTAAGTTGAGATTGTGCCAAATATATCTTGACTGGGGCTAAGTTAAAAATGTCTTGATCAAGACAATAAAAAAGATAAATAGTTTGACAAAAGAAAATTAAATAATAATAAAAAATTTTAAGTATTTATAACTAATCATAAAATAGATATCTAACCCCATCCAATCATCTAAAAAAATAACTAATCAAAATTTGTTAGATTTTATAATTAAATTACATTAACTAGTTATTTTAAAATTGGTTAAACATGATTATAGTTAATTTTTTATAGCTGGTTATTATTATCCTCCGTACTAATGATAGGGTGGATTATAGAGCAACTTCTAAAAGAGACCAATATAAAAATTTATAACTCAATCTCATTTTTATCGAGAAACTCATAAGTTCGGGAACCCATTCACTTTTTCTAAAAAAAAAAACTAATTTACTTACATATACTTTTAAATAGACCATATACTAATTAATTCATGTATATATATATATATAAATTAATAAATAACATGAATCATAAAATAAAAAATTTTAAGAACTAAATTATTTTTTATTGAACTATGTAATTTCAATTTTATTATTTGAATTATTATAATTTAAATTATTTAATTATTTTAATAATTATAAAAAAATAGTGTTACAAAAATATATAAATGGTGTGGGGGCGGGTTTAGGGGTGGGATACACATCTACTTCTACAAAGGGAAAAAAACCCGATCTCAATCAAAACAAATGTTTTTTTTCAAAATTAAATCGAAGATGGATGAATATTCACATGGTGGAACTTAATTATCATGTCTAATTTTTTAATCAGTTGTAACTAATCATTGCAGATATATAGTTAGAAGTTTGAATTGATTCTAGGAGTATATATATTTTGTGCTACCTCTCCGTTGTTAGATATCAAAATTTCACAAACTATATGTCTGAATTTACGTTCTCATGTTTTACTTAATGATGAATTCTAACAACCAGACTGTACGTTTCAACCGCTGCATAATATTCCTTCCTGCTTAGAAATGTCAAATTCGAATTAAGAAATCAAAGCACTCCGCTTCACCGGTCTATTCTGAGATTTGAGATCATTGAGACCTATTCCAATTTTATTTTATTTTTTAGAAGCAAATAAAGGTAATTGTTGAGAAGGGGACCTATTCCAATTCGATGACAATTCATAACTAATGAAAATGGAAATTTTTCTCTTAATTTTTCAACACTCCAGAATACCACAAGGCTGGAGCATGTTTTACAGCAAGATGACAATTTAAAGTTGGATTGTAACAGGGGTTGACGGGTTTTTTCTATTATTATTATTCTATCCCCTTGTTTTCTCCTTGCTGGAATATGTTTCTTTTGTCTTTGAGTAGAAACAGTGTTTTTTGATTTATCAAGAGTATGTTTTGGCCAAATTATTTTTTACTTATTTTTAAATTCAAGTTAAAAATATAAAACTTTTAAAAAAAAAATTATGTTAATATTGGTCTGCTACCATTTTTTAGCTTAAAGCTTCTTTTAAATTAAAATTTGTTTGGTATTTTTTTAAAATATTTTTATTTAAAACTAGCACTTCATAAAAAAAAATAATGAGATTTATAAGCCAAATGCTTCATATTATTTTTGTTTTACATTTGCAAGAAAAGAAATAAAATAAAATGCAAATTTTTCTTATTATAAAAATTAAACTTAGATGAATTTTTTCCTCGAAAATTCAAAAAATTGTTACTTAATATTATTTTTTGTTTTTTTGAATGAATTTCTTTGTTAGTTCTTTTTCCTATTCTTTTAAGTGTATTTTTCTTACTTTATGTCCTTTGTTAATTTTTTTACTTAATTCCTTTAAACTGAAAAATTAAATAAATAAATCTTAATATTTAGAGAAAACAGAAGATAAATAAAATGTCAAATAACAATAAAACAATGTGTAATAGAGAATCGTTCAATAAAAATAAATAAATATTTTATTAAAAAACTCGTTGAAAAAATTAAAATAAAAATGATTGAATGAAAGAATGTAAATTTTAAAGTAACAAAAGCTTATTAAACTGTTTTTTTTTCTTGAATGGAAGAAAATAAAATAGAAAATGTAAGTAACGATATATTTTCTTTAATAAGTTAAAAAAAATAAAAGGGAAGTTCTAAAAATATTTTTAATTTAAATTTTAACTTTTTTTTCTCTTCATCTTTCGTACTAAATAAGGTAAAGGTGTGAAAAAATTAAGTCATCTGGAAGAAACATCAAGCAACCTCAGGCTAGTTGTAAATTATGGTGTGCATACAGTTTCAGCAAAGCAGAATACTATACATACAGTACCACTGTACAACATTAGAAAATGAAATAAAAAAAAAAAAAAAAGGCACGTGACATTCAAATGATTCTTGCTAAAAAGCTACGCATAAGATGATCAAAAGCTCGTTCATGGAGCTTTTCTAAAAGCTGGTTCTTTTATATTATTTTTAAAATAATCTGTTTACATTTATAATAATTTTAATATAAAAAGCATTTAGCCTAACTTTTTATTGTAAGTAAAAGAAAAGATAAAAAAAATTAGGTCCACCACTGCTTAAGCTTACAAAAAAATAGAAGAACAATTATTTTTTAACACTTTATTTTTCTAAACACATAATTAATACTTATTATTTCTTTTTATATTTCTTTCTATTATATTAGATAACTTATTATATCTATATTTTATTTTCTTTTATCTCTCTGGCATAAAATAGAATTTTGGGTGTCCAGAAATTATTTTTGTAAAAATATAGATGGTAACAGTTTAGTTCAATTTACATATAAGTAATGTTCAAAACTAACAATTTTTCTTTTATTAAAACCAACATGGCATCACATAGTTAACATGCGGTTAACTTTGTTCATCATGTAACGTAGAATGACCTATGTGTTTAGAAAAAAAATTTATAGGGAAATATCAACTTCTCAAATAAATTTCAGTATCTGGACGTATTAATCCATGAATTTCTATTATAGATTTTCTGGAATCCAAAATTAAATAAATGTTCAAACCCATGTAATTAACATAGTGTTTATTGGGGGGAAATAGGAAGCAACCCTCTAAATTTCCCGCAAAAGGTAAGGCAAAATCACTACACATGACCATGTCAGCGGATCTGCCTTAAGGATTCCCCACATAAAATAAAGTAACCAACTTATGTACGACGTGTTTGAAGGACAAGCAAAGTTCCAAACATATATTCTAGGCAGCCAAAAATTTCAAACCCTTTTACTCTTTTTCGTTCAAATACCTAGTATTTTCTTGAGTCCACATTAACATGGACTACAACATAGAAATTCAAACCCGCAAGTTTATAAAAGTGGTCTTTAATCAAGCCCGTAACCACAACTTTTCTTTTATATGTATATATATATATACGCCCACATCATCATCATCATTTGTCCCTCGCCCTGCTCTAATTAAAAACCCGAAAACAAAGATACAAAGACAAATTCAATTCCATAGGACGTAGAGTTAGGGAATAAACAGTGGAAGCAAACAAAAACTTTTCTTTGCAAAGTACGAAAACTTGTTGAAGGAGCCATGCAACGTTTACCAGCCACCTTGTGCCGCAAAATCGCTCGTCCATGCGACGTCTTCATAAACCACCGCGGGATCGACACAAAGAGAAATATCGCGGGGTTGCTCTACGACCGTTTGACGAGGATGGGAGTGAGGTCGTTTTTGGACAGCATGAACATGAAACCAGGGGACAGGTTGTTCGACCACATCGACAGGGCCATCCTCGGTTGCAGAGTGGGCGTTGCCGTGTTTTCGCCACGTTATTGTGACTCCTACTTTTGTCTCCATGAGCTCGCTCTTCTCATGGAGTCAAACAAGAGGGTTGTCCCCATCTTCTACAACGTCAAGCCTTCGCAGCTTGTCGTCAAAGACAACGGAACTTGCCCTGCTAAAGAGCTTCGAAGGTTCCGTTTGGCACTCGAGGAAGCTAAATACACTGTGGGATTGACCTTTGATCCTAAGATAGGGTACGTAATACGTACTACACTTCCAAAAATATTTACTGCTACCTCCACACACACACGTGTATATATAATATCAATGATTAATATTTGCGGATAATTTTGTCTCTTAAATACTTAAGTTTTATGTTCAAATTTGTGTGTAGAAGAAAAATATTAGTAGATGTTAACTCCTTTAAGTAGATTTCAATATTTGAAACACTAGTCTTTAGTTTTTTTTTCTTGCACCTAATAAGATAAATGTATGATTATTTTCTATTTTAATTCTTTTAAGATAAAAATAGAAAAATTATTAAATTAAAAGCACTAATTGTCATTGGAATAGGTAGGTTTTGGAAGTATTGAAAATTTGCTCTTACACTGTGCATAACAATTCTCTTTTCTCTTTCACTTAAATTGTTTGATTAATTAATGCAATGGAGTATTAAATTTGATTTGGATGGGTTTTCAGGAACTGGTCGGAGCTGCTAAGAGATGCTTCGGATGCAGTGATCATGAACTTGATGGAGGTGGAGGAGGAAGAGCGTAAGCTCATGAAGAGGAAACTGTGAATACTGATCACTATAGTACACTGGACATTATAATATTAATAAGTTCGTTTAATTTTTTCCCCGGTCCGTATATGCTATCAAATGAGACCCATATACTCCCTCTAACATCAATCAATTTTTTGGCCTAAATTAAATAAGTAGCTTAATTAATTGGTTTAGGTCGTCCCAACCATTTGCAATACCATAATTGGTATGTTTTAATATATTTTTTTACCCATATGAAGTGTATAATCGGTTTGGGTTCCAACGATAAGTTTTGCTCTTCCGATACCTTTTGTTGTATCATCTGTATCCAATCACTTAATTCCGCAATATGGGGATATCTGTAACAGCTTCAAGCTTCAATTGAATAAATTGTAGTTTGTTTACTCTCTCCTCCTGCGTGAATATATATTATGTCTGTTTGTTTGATTAACTGACTACGTACTCACCAATGATACCATGCATATATAATAACAATGAAGATTATTTGTTCATCATGCATTAGCCTCAAAGATCAACATATGTAATATAAGAAATATTCAAATTGTATAATATGTTTCATTAAAGAATAATTTATAAAATGTTAGCATTGATATGAAAATATAAAAAAAAATCAATTGAAGCACATTATACAAGATCGGTCTCAATTAATGTTAATATGATATGGCACATGATATATACAAAATGGGTCTCAATTTACACATAATTGGTTTTATTCAATGAGGGTTGAACATACTCTCTAGCACTTTTCTTTCAATACACACTCTCAATATTTTCTTTTTGAAGAACACACTCTCATTTCTAAAATTTATGGGAGTTTTACTTATTTAAGAATAGGATCTCTAAATAGAAAATGCATCCTATATATTTGTGTGTTCAATTGCTACCCATTCTCTTTTATCAAATTGATATGGTTCTGGTTCTTCAACTTTTCAAGACCCCTATACAAAATCATTCCATCAAGATGTATTATTGATATAACCACACCATAACATAATATATATATATATATATATATATATATATATATAACATCATTTATTATATCTCGTATTTTTTCTTTTATTTGGTGTACAAATAAAAACCACTCCATTACTTCTATATATTAAATTAATATAAAATATTATTTTTTAAAAGTCACCTATAATCTTTCTGCATACTCTCTCCCAAAATACTTTTTATTTATTAAAATTTTTAAATAAATTATGCAAGTTAAAATATTTTAAATTTTTTTAATTGCTTTAGGATTCAACTTAAATTAATTTATCCTCTAAAAAAAATATATCTATATATTTTAAATTTAACCTGAAATTAAAAATACATGTATATATCTGATAAGTTGTTTTTTAGTCATCAATTTAATTATCAAAAATAACTAGATTACCTATGTTTTAGATAGTATAGGGTCAACCTAAGTCGAATCTCTCGAAAACACGTGATTCTTGTAAGGGCTAGTGTAAAAGGCTGAGAACATGCGGAGTGCAGAATGCAGACTCGAAAAACTGAAGTAAAAGTAGGGGGCTTTTATGGACTTGTAAAGTAAAGGTAGAAAGTAAACTACTAGCTACGAAAGTAAAGGAAAACTACAATAAACGAACTATATATTTATCATATCACTTCTAAAGTTAGTAAGTAAATGGTTCCGATTTCGGTTCCTATTAGTACATGCAATTTTACATCAACCTATGTATTAAGACGATCGCCTAACATTTGTTCGTTGCCGATTGAGGGCTTACGCGATCACGGCCTCGAGGTAGTAGGGATTACGTCCGTGGTTGATGTAGGTTTTCTTTCAATTACCTATAGAGTTGCTAGATTGGCTCTGATCGGCCCCTAACCTAACGTAATATATTCCTACTATACATGATTGTGACACAAGCAAGAACAGAGAAACTAACAGGAATCACAAATAGAAAAAGTAAGGAAACGCAAACTCATTTCATTGAATTACCATTGGAGCGATACATGAAGTGTGGATACATAGAAATATGAACTTAGTCTCCCACAATGATCATCGTTGCAGAGTTATAGTGTTCTACTGGAAATGACCAGGTACAAAGGGGTTAGTCCACAAGAGCGTGCGAGATACCTGGTCAGTCCTCTCTAACAACCGACCGCTACCCAGATCCTGGTCTTGCGTCCACTTGATCGACTAGACGTCATTTAAAGCACTATAGAAACACTGAGGAATCAAGTGAGACGTAGGTGTGTACGATAGAGTGTGAATGTGTATCAAGGACTGTGTGTATTTGGTTTGGCCAGTTGATGAACAAGATGCACTTCCCTTTTTATTCATGTTCAAACTAACTAACTCTCTAACTGAATTAACAGAAATAACATATTTAACTAACTACCTTTTAACTAAAATAACAGAACTAACAATTTTAACGAATTAACTAACTACGTCCTAAATGAACACATGCTCAAAATTGTTGGAGTGGAGTCGATCTTGATGCTGGGATGGATCCGACTGGATGGGATGGCTTTGGCATCTGGAGTCGACTTACAGGAATCAGAGTGGCACACGGATTGGGCTCAACTTCTAGAGATAGAGTCGGCTTGGAGCAAAGCTCGTCTAGCCAGGACGACTTCTATTTCAGCTGGGTTGACTTTATCTAGACTCTAGTTTTGACCTGCAAAATGAGATTACTCTTTTTGTTAGCTAAAATCCGCAAATTAGTATAAATTTATATTTTCCCTATTTTTATCTTTAAAATCTGAATTTTAGCTAATACGTGATTTTTAACTACAAATTAGAGTCTACTTTACCTATCTTAAGACTTTATAGGGTATCTAAAATATGAATTATCAATATATAAAGAAAGTTTAACAAATTTTCTTAATAAGCTTTGTGTTTGTCAATACAGCATTTGTATACCGTCCACGCACAACATGGAATTATTAATTTCCTCTACGTTAATTTGTATCATTGGCAGGAAGTTTACGCTGCATATTCTTGGAACTTCTTAAAGATTATTAAAAATGCAAAGTGTGATTTTATAATGGACGATGATGTCTAAATGTAGCAGAAGACGCGCTAATAGGCAAATTACGCTCATTCGCATGTCTTCTTAAAGAAATTAATCAACAACCAAACCTATCTATCTCAAGTGATGTCGATTGATTAATAATGTTAAATTGAATTTGTTATTGAACAAGTCTAATAAATTTGGTTTTATGTTACACAACGTTGGTGAATGGATTCACATAGAATAGAATGTATAGATTTAAGTTGCAATAGTTAAATTTTGTTGCGTAATTAATGATTATTTTATACGCATCTTCTTAACTTTCAAGCGCATGTAGCATTCAATACAGACCATTGAAAAGTGGAGGAAAAGTTAGAAAAGAGAGATGTTACTCCAAAGAATTATTGTTATACACCTAATTTTTCTTTCATCTTATTTTTATCATATTTTTATTTCCTTCCTTTAACATTTTCCTACTTCATCTTGAATTAAGATCAATTCAAACAATAGAAAAATAATGAACTACTGATAAAGTAGCCTAGACAGAGAGAAATGTCTAAATCCATGACGTGGATGGTTTGAGTACATCCAAGTACTCATTCTGTTGTCTGATTCTTACTCTACTATATGCTACATACACTAATTATAGATAATAAAATAAAAATATACTTGTAATTTGTAAATGCATTTTTTAATTCATCTTGAATAAATTAGTGTAAAAATTTGTACGAAACCAAAATGCAAATTTTTTTTTTATCATTTTGTTCTATAGATGCACTATTCAGATTGACGTCGTACACTTTCTTTTTGTGTGAAACATGGATACAGGTAGATAGATGAAAAGAGAGAACTATTGTGCTTTTCATGCTAAGTTCGATTTTATGTCCATTTAATTTTTAAAAAAATTAAAATTTTTATGTTAAAAAGTGATCAAATATATATTTAAATAAAATTACATTTTTTATAATATAAACCAAAACAAAAACTGAATACATTTATATATTATACCAAAAAGAAAAAC
Organism: Mucuna pruriens; assembly: GCA_025330945.1. Lineage (NCBI taxonomy): Eukaryota > Viridiplantae > Streptophyta > Magnoliopsida > Fabales > Fabaceae > Mucuna > Mucuna pruriens. Next base: position 476,821 of record JAENHJ010000543.1, read on the forward strand.
TTTATTCGCATAAAAAATGTATATGATACATGTAATTCATCTTCATGTTAATATTTTCAAAATTTTAAAATAATAATCAGACTTAATGATATTGAGTCTATTTACATATAATAAATAGATTAAAAAAATAACTTATTAGTAGCCCTAAATCTTAAAATATTGAAATAACTAACTAATCTAAAAGGTATATATAACAACAAAAATTAGTAGGATGATCTTGGATTAGTACTTCTTTCATTCATATATAATAATAATTATTCTTATAAATGTTAACAACTTGTAACATTTTACAATAAATAGAAGGACTGCAGCCAATATTTTTTATTAAAATTAATATATATATATATATATATATATATATATATATATATAAATTAAAATATCATACAAATTTATATTTATTAATTATTAATTTAATTATTAAAATATAATATTAAAAATTTGAGATAAACTCTCAAAATGTATGAGATGAGTTGTGGATTCAGGTGCATATTTATATATTTTATCTTATATTTAATATATTGTAACAACATATGTCCATGTAACTATTTATTATAAGCAATATATTGTAATCACTACTAGAAAATTTAAAATTTGTTACAAAATAATTTTGTGGCTAATTTTAAAATTAATAGTTATTTTGTAGCTAATTTCTAGTAAAAATAATTAGCTACAAAATTACTACAATATTGAATGGTAGCATGAAATAAGTAGCAAATTAACTAGGAAAATAATCTTAGTTAATTTGTAGTAAATTTTTTAAAATTTGTAGTTATTTCTTAGCTAATTTGTAGTAATAAGAAGTATAAATGAATATAACTTCAATTTAGTTAGAAAAAATAATTTTCTAGTTAATTAATAGTTAATTAGTTAAGATTTAGCTACTAATTTAAATAGTAGCTAAAATTAGTAGCAAAATCAAAAAATTCTTGTAGTGAATGTTGAGGTTTTAATGTTGTAAATTTGTTGTTTTTTAAAAGTTTAAGAATTAAAATATTACATTTAAAATTATTAAGTTTCAAAAGGGTTTTTGTTATTAATTAAGTATGAGTCATTTAAAGTTATATTTGAATAATTCAAAAATAAAATTTTAATTTAGTTATAATATTTTTTTAATTAATTTATGTAACTAACAGCGTAACCAATATAAATACGAGTATATAAGTATATATAAGTATCTAACAGGTGTGAAAATAAGAATTAAAATTACTATCGGTGCAAAATATAAAAGACGAGTACGAGTATTAAAATTTTTAAATACAATTATGAGAATAAGTAATATGGTATCATATCCTCACCCTAGCTACTGATTGTCATTCTTAATTGTAGATATATTTAGAAATTAGAAATTACTGCTGGACCTCTAATTGAGCTTCTTGGTCGTTAAGATGAAAAACATTTTTCAGATAAATGGTTACAATCAAATATTTTAATAAAATAAGTAAACCTTTTTTCGTCAATAGTAAACTTAAACCAAAGTTTTGTATACCCCAACAAAAAGAAATTGTAAAGTAATGCCCGACCCATACGCCATGCATTGATAACGAGTATTTTATTAGTATTCAGAACATTTAATAATATATTAAATATTTTAATTATTAATTTAAAATTTATTCAATATATATTGAGTTTTTAATTTACAAATGTTTTACTTTTATATTAAATATGTTTTAGTTTTATTTTCTTAATTAACCTCCTCCTGAAAACTGTACCAAATTATGTATGCTAGCTGCTCAAATAAAATAAAAATAAAAAAACACTTTGACAACAAACAAAAATATGATACATTAAATAATTTGAATAGAATAAAACTAAAGAGTACGTTGAGAAGGAAAGAAAATGAAATCAAAGAATAGAAATCTGCATACGCGCTAACAAAGATTTGGTCCTGTGCTATGATGGCCAATAAATAGCGCAGAGTGTACGTTTTGGTCGTTGACCTTTTACCCTTTCTGGTTCTTCATATCTAAACGAGGTTATCTCCTTAACCAACCAACAAACATGGATACACGTAATAATAGAAAAATGCTAACAATATATAATTTAACAAACTCCTTTAAATATGTTTTTTATTATTCACTAATTTTTTAAATCACAAAAATTTACAGATATTTTTATTTAATAAATTTTATTTGTGATTTTATTATAGTTTTTTAAAAATTAACTGATAATAATTAATATAAAAATATTAAAAAATATGTTATTAACACTTTTCATAATAACATGTAAGCATGAATTTTTCTTCGGATAACTTAAAATATATATTAAATATTATTTACTTAAAGTGAGTATTAATTTTTTATTTTTAGTAAAATAATTTTTTAAAATTAATTTTCTTTTACCCATGAAATAATTACAAAATATTTATCATTAAAATCATTGACTAATTTCCACCAAGACTATGAACCCATCAAATAGTTGGGTATTCTCAAAACATAGTTTTATCATATTTAAGATTAAAATTCAAACTTTTGACATCTTATTTAAGAAATACAAGTGGATATAAGTAATTACATCTTATGTCTTAAATTTTATTTTTTTACTACACACTTATAATGTATCAAGTGAAAATATATTATATTACATAAAAAATTAATGTTTCTCTCTCTATATATATATATTTGTTTGATTAACATTAGATTAGTAAGTGAACTTGTGTGATACGCAAATATTCTATTCTTAATAAATATTACTTTTAATATTTTATAAATAAAATTTGTTGTTTAATAAAATTAAAAAATATAAAATATAAATATTTATTTTGGATATTATTAAACTTCATTAATTATTATAATTTTCTATTAAAATTATACAACATTACATATGATTAATAGTAACAATTTGAATCATCTTTAAAAGATAAACAATCATGAAAATAAGATGCATGATTAGTAACTTTGTGGGAGAATTAATATTTCATGAACAACATTGTTACCTAATAATTTTAGGACATGAAATGATGTTGATCGACATATCTTCTATGCATTGGTCTTGAATGTTATTAAAGTAATTTCAAATAATATATAATTTTTAAACTCATTATTTTTACACATATAAGAAACATTCAAATATCCTTTAAATGAAAAAGTAATGTTTTAATCATTATAAGCAAGTATTATAAGATTAGATTTATAATGTACAAATCAAGATATTTAAATACCCAGTTGCCAGAACCTAGATTTTAAGTCAAATTTTGATTCTTTTTATTCAATTATTTACTCTAACATTTATGTTATTAATTTATATTTATAAATATTATCCTATTTCATGAAGTACAAATTATGCATATGATATTTTTACATTTTCATTATGAGAATAAATAAAAAGTAAAGTACAAAACAAACTTAAATGTAATTACTTGGTATTCTAAAGTTTATTATTTTATTTCTACTATTTTTTTTTGTTTTTTTCAATTAACATGCTCTAATCTTTATGCAGATAATTTATATTTATAAATATTATTATTCTCAAATCTAATTTCATAATTTATTTTTTATTTGATAACTTCATTTTATTTTTAATTAAAAAAATTAAATTAAGATAAAAATAACATGCAAATCAAAAGATTTAAATGCAATTACTTGGTATTCTAAATATTATTTTTTTATTTTTTTTCTGTTCTTGCAAATTACATATTTCATGCAATTATAATTTTTTTATTCAATTAATTTGTTATAACAGTTATGTTAATAATCTATATTTATAAACACTATCATATTTCTATGATTTATTAACTCCATAAAACATAAGTAGTGGTCATCATATTTTCTTTTATTTTATTCAATTAATTGTTCTAATTGTTCGCTAATAATATGATATTTATAAATATCATCCTTCTCAAATTTAATTCCATAATTAATTTTTTTATTTGATAACTTTGTTTTAATTTTAATAAAAAATTAAATCAAGTGATCAATTAAAGGTTACTATTTTATTTCTTTTATTTCTTTTATTATTGTAAATTACATACTTCATGTAATTACAAATATTTATTCAATTAATTTTCTCTAATAATTATGTTAATAATATGTATTTATAAATACTATCGTATTTTTATGATTTATTAATTACATAAGATATAAGTAGTTGTCATTATACTTCTTTTATTTTATTTAATTAATTGTTCTAATCGTTATACTAATAATTTATATTTATAAATATTATATTTTTTAAATTTAATTCAATAGTTACTTTTTTTTATAACTTTGTTTTATTTTTAATCAAAAAATTAAATCTAAATAAAGATAACTTAAAAATTAAGAGACTCAAATGCAATTACTTGATATTGTAAAAGATACTATTTTCTTTCATCTATTCTTACAAATTACATAATTTCGACGATTACAATTTTTTATTTAATTAAAATTTATTATATCAGTTATTTTAATAATTTATATTTATAAATAGTATATTATTTCTTTTATTTATTAATTTCATAAGATATAAGTAGTTGTAAAAGCTTTGAACTAATTCATAATTAAAATATTATCATATTAAATATATTTCTCCCCATATATATAAAAATAAAGAAATGTGTAAAAAATGTATTTAAAATTCACTATGTCTTTAATGTCTAAATAAATAAATAAATAAAATATGTAAGAATCAATTGACTAAACTATTCTTATTTTCAGAGAAATAAACACCAAAATATTTTTATTTTATTATCTAAAAGATTAATGATAGTAAAGGAATTAAATTATACTGATAGTAATTTATATAAACTATTACATTACTTAATAAATTTTAATTAAATAATTTTTCTCAAAACTCACCGGTTAGATTAAAAGTTCCTTTATATATATCATTTTTATCAAATTTTATATTAATTTAAAATTATTTTATATATTATATATAATTTAATTTTTTTATACAAAATTTGATACAAATAGTGAACGTACTATATAATTATAAATCAAAAATTGAATAAATAAAAATCATATTTTATATAAAATTATTAATAAGATAATGTTTAGTATAAATTGTTTCTTATGGTGAGAAATAAAAATTAAAAAACTAAGTAGATAACTTTATATGGATTATTGAGATAGGGGTGATATGACCACTTAAAAAAATTATATATATTTATTTAATTTTTACTATTCAAATATAATCTAATTAATAGTCTATATTTATAATTATTTTTATTATAATAAAAGTTTTTATTTTATTTTTTTTAAATCAATATATCATATTTAAATAATTAAAAATATATGACCTTTTCAAATTGATATATAATTAATTATTAAATTTTAATCTTATCATTCATATATGATTATATGATCTAGAATTATTTCTTATAACAAGATGAGTCTCATTTAATACATAAAATATCTTCTAACTTACATAATATATATAATTATGATTTTTATTTATTTATTTGTAGTAAATAAAATTCAATTTACTATAACAAAATGCATAAAAAGTGCAACGAGTAAAACAAGTTTAGATTAAATTGTTAAAATATAAGAAAAAGTTAAAAACATTTAAAGTTATATTAATTATATGAATTTGAATTTCACTACTTTAGAATGTTTTAATGAACTATAGTAATTAAAAATAAGAATAATTTTAATATATATTTAAATTTAAAAGAATTTATAATAATATTTTGAAGTAATAATTAAAATTATAAATTAAGTTATATATTTGTTAACTATACTTATTATGATAAAATATAAAAAACTAGTAATATATGCATGTCTTCTTGTATTGTCGTTTAATGTGTACTTCGTTTTTTTCATCTTAATGCATCTAAATTTTCTTTATTTTAATTTCTTATCTTTATAATTAAGTTATCAAACTTTAGAATTTTCTTAGATGAGTGAATTTTCAAAACAATACATTTTTTTATTTAAAATAATGCAATTGAATTTGTACGAAATTTGTACGTCTTGTATTATTTAGTATTTTTTTTCTTGTCCTGTTTTAGATATTAAACTTTGAATTTAAAATTAAATTTCTGTTTAAGCTAATAAACTAATATCAATAAAAGAATTTATTCGAAATATTATGATATATATAATATAGTTTGTGATTATTTTCAATTTAATTAAAAAATTGTAATTAGATTTCTTAATTTAATTTATTTTATAATTAGTTAAGTTAATTAATTTTCTCTTTCTTACAAAAACGTATTCATTGAACCAGCAAACTCTAACTTAGTGGCTTCAACGTGAGTGTTGTAAACTTCCCATATCAATTTTAATTTCTGTGGGTTAAAAAAAATATATCGATTGAAAATTTATAAAAGTTAATAGAGAAAACAAGAACCATAATCAATATAATATGGTAATAGAATTTGATGGCTTGGGCAAGGTGTGGCTATATGCATGCGAAGAAGCAGTTTAAATTACGGGTTTCTAAGATACCGTACATAAGAAAAAGAAAGATAAGCACCTGAATGGAATTGTTCTTAGCAGTTTTTGTTTAACTGCTACCAACTTCAAATCTATTAATTTAATAATCAAATATAGAGTCAGGTCCTGTTTGCCCTACGTGCTATTCACTTCCCTTCGCCCCCACTGTTATCCGCTTATGCTCCCACTATTATATAGTATATTACTGCATTTATTTTATTTTTTTAATAATATTTATTATAAAAATGTTTCTAATACCCTTTTTAGTAATAATTTTTATATTTTTAGGAATATTTATTAAATATACTGGATGAAATTTTTTAATATGTCTTTAATACAATATTTATTAAAATATTACTAAAATTAATAGATAATATTTTTATATTTTTTAATATTACTAAAAATTATATATATTTTAATATTACTAATATAACTTTTAATAACATTTTATTGTAAAAATGTTGTCAATACTTCTATTAATTACATATTGTATATCTTTAATAACATTTATATGATGTTAATGATTGTCGCAACCATGACCACGACGGGTCGGCGAATGCTAAATATTTGGAGTGTAGATTCTTTTAAGGGAAATGCACGTGGAGATTGAGGTTGGATAAGGCTAAGGTTGGATAAGGCTAGTCTGAGGAATCAGAGTTTAGGTTCGGGAGTCGGTTACGCACAAGGATGATATCGGCATCCCATTACGGATGTATTTAGACAGTTACTCTAACTAGATGCATGAAAATGGGAGATGACTTTTATACTGTAGTTTTCATCTTTCATAAAAGGGTGGGTATTCATAGGGAGGAAATGAAGGATGTTTTTGGATTTTGTGAACTTGATAAAAGTCGTTTCTCCCTCCTACGTATCTCCCAATGCAATGGAGAAGTCAAAGTTTATGTAGTTTTAGCTAAAGCTTAAAGGATTATTGGGGGAAGAGTCGAGACCGACTCAATCGTGTAAGAGGGTCGACTAGGTGTCAGCGGGGCGGTGTATCGACTAGAAGTCGATGAGGGTAAGATAAGCAAAGGATGGTGAGCCGGCTTTTAGAGTTGGTCTAAGAATGCCGACTCTTAGTCGTTTTCAGCTACTGGGTACAATTCAAGGTGTGGTTGATCCAGGATCGGCTTACAGGTTAAGGTATAGGTTCTTAGGCCATTTGACTTGGGGGTAACGTATATCTAGAGGTTATGACTACCAAACAAATATGGACATTTAAAGGTTCTAAGAACTTTACCTGGTATCTAGGTGTTTTCCTTGTTGTATTCCTTGTTATATTGTGAGAGTAGGTAAATCTTACTCTCTTCTTCTCGTCAATGATCACCCTCTTTTAGAACGCCATTTTTTTCTAATTCCTTTTCACTAAAAATCTCTCCCCTCCTTCCAATAGGGATTTTTTCGACCTCTTTTCCTCTCTAAATTTTTTTTCCGACCCCATTTCCTTTGAACTCAAAGTCTTTTATAGACAAGTCTTTCATCTCCATAATCTTCCAAGGAGATCCTCCTCCATTAATGCGATGGTTCTCCTCAGGGTCTCATTAATGCCATAGTGCCCTCCGAGAGGTCCTTCTCAATTAATGCGACAATGTTACTATATTAATACGGTGGTGACTGTTCCCCCTTTCTCTGATCACCGTGGTGGGATGTGTTTCACGCTCCCTATTTTCCTGCGAGATGGCAAGTTTGAGAAGATTTTGCCTAAGGCATGTTGGGGAATGTGGGCTGCGACGCCTGTTTTTCTAGATTACTTTTCTAGTACACTTTCATCCTTTTCTTCTTTTGGGAGAGACAGTTCACCTATCCCATTTTTCCTCCCCTTAATCTCTTTCCTTTTTTTTGTTGCTGGACAGAAAAGAGTATCCACAATGATATTATACAATATTATTCAAAATAAAACATTTGTTACAAAAACTAATAAATATTATAAAAAAAATCATATATACTGTAATTTCTGTGTAATTGTAACAGCTCTATGCCCAACGCACACCATTTCCGTCAGCAAAGCTCACGCCATTTTTGTTCCCAGTTCAAACTTGCACCACCGATGGTCTGTACTGTTCAAGCACTAAGTAGTAAATATTATTAATTTTTACAATATTTAAAAATATTAAAAAATTCACATATAATTTTGAAATATTTTAGAAAATATTATATTTAAATCATCTCGTAAAATATCATTAACAATATTTTATATAAAAAATATTATTAAAAATATAAAAAATTACTAATATATAAAATATTGATAATATTTTTACAATAAATATTACTAAAATAATATATAAAATAATATACAAACTATGTGATATCTGGTGGTTGGATATTATTCATTTATTGAATATCCATGAAATTATTGATAATAATAATAATAATGATAACAAGAATGATAATTATTAAATATAATAAAAAAATATTTTTTAAAATTAAAATCAAATTCATAATTTTTTTTATTTTAAAAATGAATGTAAAACTATTTTAAAATTGAATTTTTATTTTAAGTTGATTTTTAAAAAAAATTAAAGTATAAACGTTTTTAATAAAATTAATTTGTATCCATTTATATAGAAATGTTAACACAAGTATTCAAAATATAAAATATTGACTTAAATGTCCAAATTAATAAAAAAAATGTTTTTTTAAACACTTAATAAGAAGTGTCAGACACGTGGTAGATAAATATGAGACATAGATGTCAATGTAGAAATGTGTCCAATACTATGACACTCCAAACAGAAAAGATATCCGAGGTTCATAAATACTTAAATTTCTTTTGATTTAATCTTTACTTTCTTTTGATTGAATTTAGTGTTTTCATTGTTTTGAGGTATATATCATGTTTTTTTAAGTGCTCCTTGATTGTGGGTTCTCTCGCAAGATACAAAGCAATATCTATCTGTGGCTTCCTGTATGTATGAGTGACTCCATGTGTGTGTCATAGACATAGTAATTTAATATTATCTTATTTTCAAATAGATAAATAAATATAGATATTTTTAAACTGGAAAAATAAAAAAAATGAAGAGAATATTAATTTTTTAGAAAAAATAAGTGTAACTCACTCTAATTTTAATACATAAAATTCAATGATAGAGAATCATATAAAGAAATTTAATGATAAATACTATTTTTTTTTTACTTTTGAAACATTATCACATTGAAAAAACATTTCTATAAGAAAATTAAAATTTATAAATAATCCTTAAGGTTATTTAATTTATTCTCCCACCAATTAAGTTAGTGTGTGTACAAACAGGAAGTGGAATAATTATACGCTTTCACTTACTTTACGTTTTGTATATGTAATAAACTATGAAAAAGTTAAACAAATAGTCAATAAGCATTGATATTTTATAGTGATTAAAGATTCAGAAGTCTACAGACTTAGTTTTTGGCGACTCCGCGCAGTAGCACGCGGTACTTTGTTTCCTGTATTTTATTTTATTTTTGTCTTAGTATTTATTCTCTAAATATTTTAGTAAACAATTCACTCTTTATATAAAAACATAAAATATTCATATTAATTTAACAGTGAGAATATATTTTACTTTTTATATTAGGCATAATTTTATCATTATTTCATATTTTTATATATATTTTAAAATCTTAAATTATTAATTATTTATATGATTTTCTATTTATTTCAAATATCAGAGACTTTAAAACTCTTACATTAATTTTTTTCTGAATTTTAATTTTTTATATTTATTTAAACTAATTTACATATTTTTTTAAAGTTAAGAAAGACTATATTCACGTGATTTTAAAGTTTGAGAATCAAAATTTTAAAAATATAAAACCTTAATCATGTTTAATATTTGGAAGTATAAATACTATGAGTGTCCTTATACTTCACTAAAAAATATATATACTTATATTTCAACTAATTTTAATCCTTGTCAATAAGATAGAGGAGTGGGTAGTGATTCAATTTCAAGGTTTTACGTACGAAAAAATATACATGTTTTCAGATGTCAAATAGAATAACCTAATTTGTCCTAAATTCGTTCAAAAAAAATAGGTTAAGTTAAATGGGATCCATTTAAATTAGGTTAAGAATTTCAACAATCTAATCTATAATATAATAGATTACAAATTAAATTGAATTAAGTTGATTAATCAAAATTATTTTTTTAAAATTATAAAAAAAGAATAACTTATAAGTTAGCCTACTATATAAATAAAGTAAATAAATAAATATAAATAGTCCAAATATAAATTATAATTACAAGAAAATTATTTTGCTAAATTGTTTTAATTTAAATTTTAAAAAAAAATCATTATAAGTTAAATAAATGTAAAGTAAAATAATAAAATAATATGAAAACTATAATATTTAAAATATATTATTTTTAATAAAATAATATTTAATTATATAATTTATAAAATAAAATTTACTAAAAACATTAATTCTAATAAGCCAACTCAACTAAATCCTCTTTTAAACTAGTTAAATTGATGAATTATGTGAATTGGTTGATGCATGTTGAAAGAGTGAATTATCCCATCTAACTTGCTTTAACATTCCTATATATTAAAATATGTCATTTTTTAAATTTAACGGAAAGATATTCTAGGTTCTCGCGAAAAAGTGATGTGGTTATAATGTGATGTTTGATTAGACCACGATTTAGAAGCCTATTTTTCGACGATTCCGCGCAAAAACACGCGGTACTTTATTGTAATTTTTGCCTTAGTGCTTTTCCTTTTTGTTTTCTATAGCCAATAAATATTAAATATAAATACTATCGATGCGCTCATAATTCAACCAGCTTTAGGCCAATATCGTCGGTAACATTCAGATGTGATTGACATACGAAATTATAAAATGTTTTGCTAATTATATATATATAAAATTAATTTTACTCTTCTAATCACAATCTTCTGTACGTATATTAAAATTGTCTAATATTTTATCATATAAATTTTAACTATTTATTATGTGGGTTTTAATTTAATCGTTTGATAGTGATTATACATTTTTGAATTTTATCATTAATGTTTTAAAAAATTTTAAGAGTATTTCCTATCATATTTATTATTATTTTTTATCTATTTCTTAAATGTTTCTTAAATTTTATCTCTTTCTTTTGGTCAATATTACCTTTTATCATACTATCTTATAAAAAGAACGGGAGAGAATTTTTTTTATTTTTATAAAATTTTATGAACTTAATTTATTTTATAAAAAATTTTAATTCAATGATTAAATTAGGTAATTTCAAATTATATATAAAATTTTGACACCATATATGAATTGATTATGTTAATATAATATATGAAAAGTATTTGAAGTATGCTTTTTGAACGCATTTTTTTTGCTGATTAAAATTTATATATTTCATTTCTTATTTAATAAATCTCTTATAATTTTGCAGATGTATAATGTTTCACTTATTAAATCATTATTATTTTCTTAATATAAAATGGAGGGAGTATGTGATAACGGTCATAGTTTTCCTAGGAGAATCAATGCTCAAAATTTGAGTTCGATGATAAACATAATCTTTATTAAAAATTTAACTGAATATTTTAATAGAAACTTTCTTCTTTTAATTATTTTTATTCAGAAAATTTAATTTAAAAAATTCCAGCTCAATACCATTCTATCAACGTAATATTATTTGCTACCTTAGCTGTTAGCATCATATTTAGTTATTTTTGAGAAATATACTTCCTTTCTATGGTTATTTTTCTTCCCTCCAAACCGCACTTCTTTACGCATTATACAACTTTTACGAGTGCTGGCTTCAAAAGTTTGAGAAAAATATTAATATTGATGGGGACAAATAATACCAATGTGTTTTAATTGAATAATTTTCAATATAGTGGTTTTTGAATTCTATAGCTATTCAATTTGTGGGTCTTGGTGTTTCCGGAAAATGTGATTAACACCAAGGTTGCTAATAAATTAACTACACATTATGTTAGTGGCAGACAATTCATTCTCGTGTTAAAAGTGTATTGCTTCCTCATGTCCCCCTTAGCAAAAGGAGTTCAGATTCACATCTCTCAAACCCAACAAGAAGGAAAGAAAATTTCATTTCTCTCCCTTAATTTGTGGTCAGTCCATATTCTCGTATTAGACCTTTGAATATGACTTTAAAAAAAGTACTACTGTATATATTATTTTTTAATAATATTTTATTATAAAATTATTATTATTATTTTATTAATAATATTTAATAAAATAAAATATTACCAATGATATTTTATAACATAATTTAGATATAATATTTATTAAAATATAATTTAAATTAATAAATAATATTTTTATATTTTCATAATATTTTTAAATATTGGCAGAATTTATATATCTATATATATATATAAGAGTGAGTATAACTTTCCGCGATAAAAAAAATTAAAAAATTTATCTATATTTCTATAATATATTTTTATGTATATATTTTCTATTATTTATAATTTGTTATACTTATGATTTTGTTTTTTTAACTAAATCTCAGTAACAATGTTTAAGTTTGGTAGAAAAGTATTTTAACATATATTCATGGTTTGAAGTATTTTAACATGTATTATTAATTAGTAACAAATAACAATTTTAAGAGTAATAGTAACACATTTAGTATTTCATCCGTTAAAATTTATTAAAAATTCTATAATAATGAGTGAAAATCATTAAAGAAGTGAGTAAATTGTTGTTTTTCTAATTTTTAATAAATTTGAATTAATAATAAAAGTGTTAGATAGTATTTTTCTGTAATAAAAAAATGATGTATGATGATCTAAAAAAAAAATCTTAACTGATTTTATTCTATTTAATAAAAAAAATTATCCTTAAAACATTTTTTATTTAATTCATATTTTATTTCTAATGACTCTTTGATTCTCGAGATATCAACTATATGACTTCTAAAATAAAGAAAGAATATCCTCATTTGAAATAGATTTCCATAAAATTGAAGTCCTTCTATAAATTAACATGAATGAATTTTTATTTTTTAAATGAAATCGAAAAAATTAAATAAAATTAATTAACATATTCTTAATTAAATTTTATAATCACTATATAATTCAATGATAGATTCATAGTTGTAAGTAAAAATTCCATATATCTACGCATGCTTGTTTTTGTCACTGTATATATTAGAGTTAGGTTTTAAAATCGCGGGTGTATATTACATATACCAGAAATGTATGGCTCCATCACTATGATATATGTAAATATAAATTTCATATGTCCCTGCTCAATTAATTAACTAAAATTATATTGAAAACAATCCATTTCTAACACATCATTTAAAGCAATACAAACTAATTTAGAAAAAGAAAACATGAATTATATTAAAATTGAGAAATAAGTAGGTTCAATACATATTATCCCCAACTCTCTTATTATATTTTTAGTGGGTGGAATTTTATATTTTAATAATTAATATAAATTATTGTTGACATTCATTTTTTTTTTTGACTTTAAAAAGGAAAAGGATAAGAAATATGAGGAAGGAAGGACTGGTTGTCCCTTCCTTTAAAAAGAAAAAGACAAAGAATGTTGATAAAAGCAAGTTAGGAAAGTAGGTCCTAGCAGTCTCACACTTTCCAATCTGCCTCGGACAGATGGTAGTGGCTAGGGGGTTGCGTGCTAAGCTCTGATCTTTCAGAAAAAGCCATCCAATCCTGACACTTCGCAGGGAATTAGGGTCGAAGGAAGCACTTTCTGTCGCGATGGCCAGGAGAAAGGATGGAGAGGTCACCACGCATTAAATGAAGGAGTCGTCACATTAATTAAAATGAGCCTCATAGAGGGCACCATGATATTAATGAGACCCTACGAGGAGCCACCGCATTAATGATGAAAGATCTCCTCGAAAGATCGTGGAGAAGAGAAGTTAGCCTATAAAAGGGGTTAATGTTGAAGGAAGAGGGAGGAAAAACTTTGGGGAGTAAGAGAGAACCTTTTGAAAGAAGCCTTTTTTTGGAAAGAAGATCGAGAGAGAAAGGAAGTGTTGAGAGGGAAAGGAAATCTTCCTCGACGCAACAACAAGACCCTAGGATACTAGGTGAAAGTCTTGAATTTTTTAGTTTGGATATACTGCTAGTATTAATAAAATCTAATTCTTCATTTTGTATCACTGAACTCTAATCCTCCATCAAACAATTCACCAGAGCTTAGGGATCAGCCCGTATCCCAATCAACAGGCCGACTTCGAGTTAGCCACACCAAACTATACCTAAGATGTCTCAACCACCTGACATATGTAGTTAGCCCGAGCTCCCTTTCAGTTGACTCCTAGTCGGTAACCACGTTGACACTTAGTTAACATCTCTTTCCAATCAATTCTTAATTGGCAACCCCGCGGCATGTAGTTGACATCCCCTCTGATCAACTCTAAGTTGGCTCCCTCATTGACACCTAGTCGACATCTCTTTTCCGACTGAGTGTCGACATTCCTACTTAGCAAAAAAGTCTCGGGCACAATTACTTAAACTTTGACTTCTCCATTGCATTAGGAGATACATAGGAGCAGGATACGAATCTTGTCAAGTTCATAAGACCTAAAAATATAATTCGTTCTTCCCTTATAAATATTCATTCTTGCCATATCTGAAAGGCGAAAACCATAATATAGAAGTCATATCCTATTTCATGCATTTAGTTAGGTAATTGTTCTTGGACGGATGTGATAGGGTGTTAATACTTTCTCTACACGTAATGGACTCTCGAACCCGAACTCTGATTTCGAAGACTAGATTTATCCAACATTAGGTTTTCCAAGGTTTCCCTTGAAAACGTAAGTGACAACTCCATGAAATTCATTTTCTCTTTCCTCGAGAGAAGCTATGAATTTCTATTTTCTTTTTTCTCCCGACCTTGTCGCAATCTAAGTTGTGACAACTATCATAAAATAATTATATTAGAGATTTATTATTAATAAATTTTATTTTATATGGTCATATTTAATAAACTTATTATACTACTAAATAAAATGACATAAGCTTAAATAAGTGTGAACACATACCTTTTATAAATAATGTCCAAAATAACCCAATTAAAAATATAAAAAAAATAAAAATATAAAAAAAAAAAAGGAAAATCAAACTCTTTGGACGTGTGTTCAAAGAGGCAAAACAAAAACAAACAACACTAAACACAAAAAGAGAGATAATGGTTTTGGACAAACATTGGATGAGCGTCCAAAGGATCTGAATCTGTGCGGCTGTTGCACTGCTCTTCCCAAGGGTTGTTCAAGCTCTTTGGATGAGTGTCCAAAGAGCCAACGCAAGGTTCTATGTTGCTGCTCTCTCCCGACTTTTCTTTGGATGAGGAGCATTATTTTGTCTTGTTTAGAAATGTTTTTCTTTGGATGAGCATCCAAAGAAATTTTTCTTATTTTGCACTGTCCTTTGGACAGGCGTCCAAAAGGAGTGTGTCCCATTCTACTGCCTCACTTCTCCATACTTTTGGACGAGTGTCCAAAAGGGCATGTTTTGTACACGCATCCATATGGCTGAAAAATAGAAAGTTGTATAGTGCATATACTTTGCTCTACTGTATGGCCTACTCTGCTTTCTTAATACTAACTTCAACTTTTACATATTGGAATTTCCTTCCAACAACCCTTACTTAATATCGTAATCGTAATCGCAATGGGGACGACAAAAAATAGAAAAAGAAAAATTCAAGTTCATTTTGAGGAAAGAAAAATGAATTTGCAATGGAGTCGCCACCAACATTTATTGAGGAAAACGTCTGAAAAACCTTGGAAGTAATAAGGCTGGTCTACGAAAACAAATTTAAGGTTCGGGAGTCGATTACGCATAGGGAAGGTGTTAGCACCCTGCGATGTTTGTCCTAAGACAGTTACCTTAATTAGATGTGTGAAATTTATTTTGACTTCTAAACTATTATTTTTACCCTCAAGCACAAACAAAAATGGAATTTATTATTGGGAAAGGAAATATATATATATTTTTTGGGTTTTGAACTTGACTAGAGTTGCCTCTTTCTCCTACCTATCTCCTAGTGCAATGAAGAATTCAAAGTTTACATAGTTCTGGCAGAGACTTCAAAGGTGATTAGAAAAATGATGGACTATCCATTGGCGTCCAAAGAATTAGAAGGGATGGACTATCCATTGATGTCCAAAGAACTGGGATAGAGTGGACTATCCATTAGCATCCAAAGAGTTGGAAGTGATGGACGATCCGTTGGCGTCCAAAGAGTTGGAAAGAAATAAGTATTTTTTATTTTTGAACTTGACAGGGGCTTCCTCCTGCTTCTACGTATCTCTTAATGCAATGAAGAATTCAAAGTTTACGTAGTTCTTGAACTAGACTATTCATTAGCGTCCAAAGAGAGAAGTAGCGTGCAAATAAAGTAGACTATCCATTGGTGTCCAATGGGCTAGAGGGTAGTTTAAAATGGGATAGATTGTTTAAATGATCTCCAATTCTAATGTAGATGTCAAGTGGTTCTATCCGAGGCTTAGGTTTGTGCAAGTGGCTACTACTTCAGGGGAGAGGTAGTTACCATCCTTTCAAACATCAACCTAAACTACAGTTATCATTCCCAGGGCTTCCTTCCTCTAATATTGAACTAAATCCCCTCTAGTGAGGATAAATCAAGCTATCCTTACTGATATTATTAGTATCGTTGAGTTTTTGATTGCACAAATGAACTACCAGCCTATTCGAGTTGTTCTTACTTGCTTTGACATGAATAGGAATGATTTCATTTTCCACTTGTTTAAAAGAAATTTTCACCCTAACCTTGTCAACTTTGACATCTCTTGAGACATGTGGTATTCAGGATGATTCTGGAGCTAGGATAGAACCCTTTACTTTAAAAACAACTCGATGAAGGAATATATTCTAGCCTAGGCTATTAGGAACGAGAGAAGGAGTCGTTCGTTGAATGGTTCTCGCTCCAGAATTGTATTAACAAGAGGAGATCAACTAAATTGAGTATCAATCAAACAGGAAGAGGAAAAAAGACAGTTTTATAGACAACATATATCAATTAGAAAGTTACCATGGCAAAATGCTTTTCGTTATTGCTATCGTAGAGCGTTCACTCCTCTTCGACGTTTTGTGTTTACCAACGAGTGTCGAAACCCTCACTTCGTTCCTCTTTCTCTTCCAATTCTCAACCAGCCTCCTAGCTTTCCTTTCAAAACTTTTCGTCCTCAATTTTTCCTGCTTCTCTTATTTCTCTCCCTTTGCTCTACGTTTCCTTTTTTATAGGCCATTAAGGACCATTTCTCCTTGGCTTTTTCAGTATGCCAAACACTGTCATGGTGACGTTGGGGTTGTTGGTGGGGGTTTATTGTGTCTCTTAGGTAGAATCGCAGAGCAGTGAGGAAGTAGAGTAGTTAGCGAGGTGGGTTGCGTCTCTCAAGTTGGATGGTAGAGTAGTTGATAGGATTCGCAACTAGGATGGGGAGAGTTGTAGGAGGGATTTCAAAGGGAGCATAGGGAAGAAAATTGAGTGGGTTTCATCCATTTCTCTTGTT
Source organism: Mucuna pruriens (assembly GCA_025330945.1). Taxonomy (NCBI): domain Eukaryota; kingdom Viridiplantae; phylum Streptophyta; class Magnoliopsida; order Fabales; family Fabaceae; genus Mucuna; species Mucuna pruriens. Next base: position 494,651 of record JAENHJ010000543.1, read on the forward strand.
TACTTGTTGTGTATAAACTTTAATTTCCATCACCATGTAGTTTCATCCCATAACCTTTTGATGTCACTTTGGGTGGCTCCTTCTCTCTTTTTCTCCCTGCTACATGCTTTTTCCATTTTACCCACATTGTTTATCCATAGCCTTTGGATACAGGCTTCAATGAGCAACTCCTCTCCTATTTTCGCTTTTCATTTGTTGTTATCTATTTCTATGTTGTTCGTTAATGCCTTTGAACACAAGAGCCAACAAATGACTTATTTTCCTTTCTTTGTTGTTTACTGTACCTCTCATACGTGTCCATACCTTTGGACGCAACAACCTTAAGTGTTTTCCTTTTTTTATTATTTTATTTCTTGTTGTTCATCTACACCTATGGACGTGGGAACCTTTAGATGGCCCCCACTAGCTTTCTGCTGTATCTTGTTGTTCACTCCTTTCTATTCTATTCTCTGTATTTTTCAACCTTATGTTTGGACGCAGGGCTCCTTTGGACACCCCCTGGGCAGTCTACTTCATTCTATTTTTTATATTTTCAGCCTTATGTTTGGATGAACAAGATCCTATGGACACCCTTTGGACAGTTCACTCCATTCTATTTTCTTCTACATTTTCTAGCCTTACATTTGGACGCGTAGGCTCCTTTGGACGCCCCTTGGGTAGTCCACTCCATTTTGTTTTCCTCTGCATTTTCTAGCCTTGCGTTTGGACATGTAGGCTCCTTTGGACGCCCCTTAGGCAATACCCTCCATTATGTTATTATCTACATTTTTTAGCATGCGTTTGGACGCACAACCTCCTGTGGACACCCCTAGGTAATCCCCTCCACTTTGTTATTTTCTGCATTTTTCAGCTTTGTGTTTAGATGCACAGGCTCCTATGGACACTCCTTAGGCAACTCACTTCATTTTATTATCTTTTGCATTTTCCAGCCTTGCGTTTGGACGCACATGCTCCTTTGGACACCCCCTAGGCAGTCCCCTCCATTCTATATTATCTACATTTTTTAACCTTGCATTTGGACGCTGATAATGCTGTCGACACACTATCAAATCCCTAGATTTTCCTTTATTTTTATAGTGTAGGAGCCAACCTAAGTCGATTCTCACAAGGACACACTCTTGCTATGCCTAATCTTCTTAATCAAAACTAAAACAAAATATAGAAAAAGGGGGGGGTTTGAGCGAAACAATATTATGGAAAACAAGTAATCATACAAAACATAATTGATACCAAACGGAATTAATCTCAACAGAATGGTGTAACATCATTCCAAGGATTCCATCATGCAATTTTTTATCATGGTTCTAGTAAGGGTGCAATTTCATATCAACCTAAGTTTCTTTAGATAATAATCTAACATGTGTCCATGCATATTGATGTTACAATCGCGACCCCTAATTAACATGGATTCAAGCACAAAATTGGTTGGTTATAGGCAATCAATCGATTACCTAAAACCTTGAATTGACAAACAAGCTTTAGCCTTCCATGGCTATTATAGAAGATATAGTAGAATACAATTGAGAAGAGAGGAAAACTTCTTCCAAATTCGAGAGAAACTCTCCACACTCCAAAATGTCAAAAACGTCTCCAATTGAACAACCAAACCATAACTCTTCTAACTTCTCTCCTTATATACGAATTTTACTAACTACTAACCAATTAACAACCCAATTAACAAATTAACTTCCAACCAATTAACAACTAACTATTAACCAAGTAACAGACTAACAACTAACCAATTAACAAACTAACAACTAACTAATTAACAAACTAACAACTAACCAATTAACAAACTAACTAACTAAAATACCTAACTAACTCCTTAACTAAACTACCTAACTACTTTCTAAGTGATCACATGGTCAAAATTTTCAAGGAGAATGGGCTTGGATAGAAGCTTGAGCAGCCCAACAAGCCCAACAAGCCCGCCAATCAACAGGGAAAGGTTCAATTCAGAGTGGTGCAGAGGCAGTGGATTCCAATCCATTTTTGACATTATAAATGGTCGAACTGGGTTGAACTGTGAAGAGAAAAGTTTTAGATCTTCGTCTTAACTTTCCAGGGCTACCACGATTGTCCCATTTGGAGGTCTGTAGCTCCAAATATAGCCTGCACAAGATAGCAACGTCATAATGAAAATTAAGTCCAAAAATTAGCAAAGATTAACAATTATCCTCAATTAAGCTCAATGGCCCAATACTCAACCAATGTGAGATTATTAGCCACAAAATAATGTCAAATATGTCCAACATAAGTCATTGTTAGGTGCCTCAAAAATGCTTTATAAGACGAACAAGCTTCCTGAACAGTCCCCTCCACTTTGTTATTTTCTGCATTTTCCGCATTTTCCAGCCTTGCATTTGGATGCACAGACTCTTTTGGACGCCCCTTGGCCAATCCCCTTCATTATGTTATTTTTTGCATTTTTCAGCCTTATGTTTGGATGCACAAGCTTCTGTGGACACCCGTGGGTAGTCTCCTCTACTCTATTATTTTTTGCATTTTTTAGCCTTACGATTGGACACACAGGCTCCTGCGGACGTCCCAAGGCAGTCCACTCCATTATGTTATGTTCTACATTTTCCAGCCTTGCGTTTGAACACACATGCTCCTTTGGATGCCCCTGGGCAATCCCCTCCATTATGTTATTATTTGCATTCTTCAGTCTTGCATTTGGACACACAGGCTCTTTTGGACACTCTTGGACAGTCCTTTTCACTCTGTTATTTTCTGCATTTTTTAGCCTTGTGTTTGGATGCATATGCTCCTCTAAACGCTCCCTGAGCAGTCAACTCCATTTTTTTATTGTCTGCATTTTCCAGCCTTGCATTTGAACACACAGGCTCCTTTGGTATGGGCAATCCATTCCATTATATTACTTTATGCATTTTTCAATCTTGTGTTTGGATGCACATACTCCTGTGGACACTCCATAAGTAGTTCATTCCATTATGTTATTTTCTGCATTTTTTAGCCTTGCATTGGGCGCATTGGAGATCTCCATGGACAATCTACTCCATTATGTTGTTTTTTGCATTTTGCAGCCTTGTGTTTGGACACACATGCTCCTGTGTACACCCCTGGGCTATTTGCTCCATCTGTTTATTTTTTTCCTTGCGTTTGGATGCTCCTTGGATAGTCCATTACATCTTGTTTATTTTCTACATTTTTAACCTTGCATTTGAACGCATAGTATCCTTTTCATTGGTGTCGATTCCTCTACATTCAAAGAACTTGAATTTCTTTTCCTTTTTATTATATCCCGTCGTGAACCTAGTTGCGAGAATGAGCATATATGAGTGTTTATCTTAGAGACGGTAAGAATCCTTTTAGGATAACATATTATAAAAAAGTTAGTACTCATACTTTCTTTTATCCTTCAAAGAGAGAGATTTTATTGGGAAAGAATTATAAAATTACTAATTTTCTTTGTTTATGTCCATAGTTGATTATCATAAAGAATCTGTAGCTGTTGTTGAAAAATGTTAAATATAAAATCGATAATAAATCTAGATATTTTTCTTATTCTTAATTATCAAAAATGATGTAGACCATAAATTTTCAATAATATATTGTTTAAAAATTATGCATGTTCCATTTATCTCGTTTGGTCTAAGAATTCTCTATATTAAAAGATTAGAAACACGTCCTTATGAAATTATTTATAACATTAGTGACTCATCATCTAAACAAATCCAAAACATGAATATAAATCCTATACAAATCTATAATAAAAAAAAAAAGATCGAAAGGAAGGAGAAACCCCCTTTTAACAAAATAAATGTAGTGTCAAGGGAGGAAGAGGTTCAACCTCCTTTTGACCTCTCCTGACAACTTTTGAAAGAAAGGAAAGAGAATTTTGTAGTGACATATATTGTCAAAATAAAGTCTTTTCTCACGTAAAAAGACCATGAATTATTTATGAGAAATGTCAAGAGCTAACAAGGTTTTGGAAGGTGTACATGCGTCTGTTTGACACCATGTTTAAAATTACCAAAGACAACATAATAACCATACCTGGCATGAGAGTGGTGAGAACTGATATAGATGAACAAGAAGGGGGTCATACTGTTTCATTAACTAAATTTATTTTTCCATTAAAGCCAAACTTTTGTGCGTTCCTCCCGTTACAACTTTGATATCATTGTTGGATATTATTAATTATTTTATAAATTAGTTTTTTATTAATTAAAATTTTTAATATATACCACATAATAATTGGTTGAGATTATGGCTATCAATGTTTTTGCTTTTACAAATTATTAATCAGTAGCCTGAGACTATTTAATAAGTTTTTCACATTAACGAGAAAAAAACAAAAAAAAAAAAAATTAAGTGAGAGCTACACTTTTTTTTTTACACTAAAAGAATACATATAATAGCAACATAAAGACTAGAACTTAAAACTTTATTTTACATACTATACAAACTTCCTATGATTATAATGGTTAAATTTCAATTAATTCTATTTTATTTAATGAAATAATCTCTAAAATATTTTTTATTTATTCAAAATTTATATGATTGTTTTTTATTCTTCTATCAAATTTTAATAAAAAATAGTTTAAGGAAAAAAATTAAACAAAAATAATAAAATTAATATTAACTAACTTCGTGAATTAATTTTTTAATGAGATGTGATGTGCAGCATATGCACCTGATTAATAATAAAATTTTATTTTTTTTAATCTTATTATCTTTATTATAATTTTTATTTAAAAAATATATACTACACCTAATTTTTCTCATCATTAGTGTTACAGCCAAATTTACCGGAACATCAGGTGGTCTAGCAGCACCCTTAGAAAACTAGCACCTCTACAAAGGCCAACTTGGTAATGGATCTCAACTCTGAAAAGTTTTCACTTTCAGACCGGTTGAAATCATGATCCAAGCTTTTTTTTATATGACAATGATTAATTAGACAAGTTTAAGTCCTGGCTCTTAGAATTGTTTTGTTTCTACCGATGAGCAAAATGGTTGAAACTCCGAATATGCTTACTGAATTATTTTCATACATTTCTTAAGAAATTTGAGTTAAAAATAACTCAATTTTATAAAAATTTATAAAATAAGAGTTAATTTTTACTTATATTCTCTATTGCAACGTCTATGATAACAATATTCTCTTACAGCTAGTGTGCTCAACAAGGAATTTGTAATTTCATCAGCGAAGTTAAAATAAATAAATTGAACGGAATTTCAGTAGACTTTTGCCACACGTCCCAAATGAGGCAATTTATTACAAGTCGACCGAATAGGTTTTATAATCTCAACAAGTGGCACTTGTTGAAGGTATTAAGTAATTTGCTTTATTAAAAGTTGAAATCATGAAGGCTTCTTCAATTCAGATAGAGCAAATATATGGACAAGCAGGAAACATCACAATCAAACGACATACCTAATATCTTCTTGCTATATACTACTACTTGGGACTAAGGTGTAAGTCTGGCAGATGAGAGATTCAAAAGGGACAGTGATCCTTAATATACATGGTATGTTGTAGCAATGTGTGATCCTATGCCAGAGACAACGGGAGGTGAGAAATTTTACTCTGTATTCCAGAGGTTGCAGTCAGAAGAAGCAAAACAAGACATCTATTTACAAACCTGCTACCCTCAAGGTACGTTCCCCCATTTAATTTAGATAGTTGTTTCATGTCTTAAAACATTGTTAATAAATTGTAACTAGCACATGTTGAGATTTTTTTTTTAAGGGATTTGAATAATTACTGTTCGATTCTAATGATTGGTATGGAAATTTTCTTTTGTTCTGAGTTCAAATTCAATATAATTCACGAGTTATTTAATATAGTTATTTAATCACAAACATTATAAGGAGGATAAATTTATTAATTTTATAATAATTAATGAGTTATATCAATAGTAATTTCTGACTAATTGAGACACTAGTCTTTTCCGCTCGCTCTTCTTGGCTTGCCGTGTAGCCTCTCTGAAGAAGAGAAAATCTTAAAAGCTGAGGCAGTTATGAATGAACTTGACCTGACTCATTGTAAGGACACTACAATAGGAGGGCCACTTCTAAGGTTTAGGGGAGTTTCGGGTGGGGAATGGAAGAGAGTTAGCATAGGGCAACAACTTTTAACTAATCCAAGTCTGTTGCTAGTTGATGAGCCCACTTCAGGTCTTGACTCAATCACTGCCAGAAGAATTGAGCTCACTCTTTATAAGGCTATTATAAGGTTATCATTAATTAGAAATCATCTTACAATTTTTTAGGTATTTATTCTGAAAATTCGGAAGAGGATATAAATGCTACAAAACAAGTATTGTTATCTGCTTTTGAGAGTAACCTTGCATGCCAAGTGAAGATGGAACTTCAAATGTCCAGGGATTCATTTCATCACAATTCAGAAGATGAGATATTTGGTCAACGTTGCACAACTTGGTGACAACAGTTCACTATAGGTTTCAAAGAAAGAAAGCATGAGCAACTTTCACTCCACAAAATGTGTCACGTTTTGGCCTTATCATTCTTTGCAGGCTTTCTGTGGCGGCATTCTGGAGTTGATCAAATGCAAGACCGGGTATTTAGATGATAAGTACTTTAGCATAATAAATCCAATACATTTTCCGATTATTGTTTCTTTTGCTGTGTAGGTAGGACTATTTTTCTACTATACTCAATTTTGTGGATTCTTCCCTATGTTCCAGTCCATCTTTACCATTCCTCAAGATCGCGGAATGATTATAAAGGAAAGGTCCTTCTACATGTATAGATTTTCATCTTACTTCATTGCAAGTAATCTTGTTGACCTTCCATTGCAGCTAGCCTTGCCAACCCTTTTTGTCACCATTACTTATTGGATGAGAGGGCTAAAAGCCAATGCTTCAAGTTTCTTTCCTCTTGCTGTTTCTCTTCTCTATGCTTTGGTTTCACAGGGTATTGGCCTTGCTATTGGTGCGGTGCTGGTAAGTAATCAAAGAGTAGCTGCTATAGTTGGAGCTGTGGTCATGACATTATTTGTTCTAGTTAATGGCTACTTTATTTATATACCCCAGCATTTGTATCCTGGATGAAGTACATATCTCATAGCTATTATTCCTATAACATCTTCCTAGGATCACACTTACAATTGTGGCCAAAGGCCACTTGCTTAGTTGGGAACTATCCTACACTTGAGCATGTACGCATGGACAAGCAAGGTCTCTCTGTTGCAGCCTTGGTGGCAATTCTTATGGGTTACTGACTTATTGCCTATTTTGCCCTTATGATTGGCACTAAACATAACTAGGAACCTTCTATTGTAGATGTCAAAATTTCGTTTAAAGGGGGATATTGGTTAATTAAGGATTATTCTGTAGTTAATCATAAAAATGTTCTTCTTTTGCTGCAGTATCTTGTTTAAGGTTGTGTGGTTATCATCATACTTAATGCAATTAGAAATGGAATCCAATCATTCAAATAATTGATCGAGGATGGTAGCAGATCAAATTGGAAACTGAAATAGGGCATTCTGAGAAGAATTTATCAACAATTACAATATCATTCGTATTCTTTAGATTCAAAATATTAAAAGGTGTTTAATGTAGTGTCTAAATATTGGTGGTCTTACGAAAAATATTGAAAGGTGGTGATGATGTATGTTCTGATGAAATAACAGCAGCATTACTGAGTCACTGTGTGTAACAGAACAATACAAAGGTTCTGCTATAGGTGATTTAATTATCTTTGTGAATTAGTATGTACAACACAACTATTGGTTTTTTGCTTAATTAGAAAGTTCCGAAACTAGATTTTTAGAAGCTTATTGTCATTGATCTTCATTATTTTGAATCGGAAGAAACTAGTTCGAGTGAAGGATTAGGAAAGTAATTGGCCTTTGCAAATGGAGTTGGATACTTCCATCTATAAACCAAGAACATTGTGACACAATATTTATTTGTTGAAGTCACGAAGATCCTATTCACATTAAGACAAAAATAGTCTCTTCGGGTTGTCTACAGCAGAACATGCAATGGTCAACATTTCTAAGGCATGCTAACTCCCAAATGTTCTGTCGGTCAACTATTCTAACATACTAATAGTTTGGTCCACCTAGGCTGATGGTGGTTACTCTCATCCATATATGTAGCTATTAATGGTTAAACATGTTGCAACATAAGAGCATGCACTATACATTATCTATTATTACAATGGCTTTGCTTCATCATGGTCCAAGCGTGTTACTCTTTCCCAAGTAGACAATATAGCCTAATTGTCTTTATGTAATTTTGATCACACATACATCAACATATATGGTCCCGACTACATCCAGAAGAAAACAAAATATTTGGTCCATACAAAGTTCTACATCAACAACCGCAACATCCTAGGCCCAATGTTGTTCCCAATAGTTACATGTTTCCTAACCTGCCAAACTGCGATTGAATCTTGCTACCCGCTTTTCACACTTCATATTTTGACATTTTCTTGAGTTATCTATTGGTCTAAGGGGGAGAGAAGGGTTTCTCTTGCGCTATCAAACTAAAAGGGTCACAATAGCACAAAAAGGGTCTTCGCAGTTTGATATGGTTTGGTTTTCAAACAAAAAATACAAATAATATGTACTTCGGTTTAATTTGATTTGAATTTAATATATATTTGAATAAAATTAAACTAGTTTTCTTTGATTTTTTTGAATTTCTTAATTATTTTTAAATTTATTTTTATATAATTTTTAAAATTGTTTTTAATTTGCCAACTAATGGAAAAATTTGACTCGGTGCAATATTTAATAACGACTTGAGTTTATCAGCCTTTGAAAACGAGATTTACTATAGGTGTTATTGAGGTTAAGAAAAAATTGAATTTTATGGAAGTATAACAAGAAAAATGATATAAGTATATTAAATGTGTAATTTGATTTTAACAATAAAAATAATAAAAAAATAGGTCATCAATTATTGTCTTCTAATCACAAATCATCAATATGGTAAGTTTGTTGACTTTTGTAACAATTATTTTAAAAATTATATCAATGATTATTTATGATTGAGTAATATTATAATTTTTTATATATACATATAAGATATGTGTTAAGTTTCTCTTAATCCAAGACTATTCTTCTTCCAACATTTCTACTTTAAATGTATTACCATTAAACTCTAAAAACAAACCAAATTAAAATAAAAAAATATAATTTCTCAATTTTTAATTGATTATGTCTTGAACACCCTTATCAACATTTAGCTATTGATTAAACATAGTGATGCAACATGAAAATAGTGAATTTGGTTCAAGAAAAATAGAGGAGCAAAGAAGGGTGAAAATAAATTAATTTACGTGGTTTAATTCAGATATTTGAGGGGAACGGAACCAGGGGATTTTAATATTTCTTTTGTCTCATTTTTGTCTTTTCTTTAATATTGAAAAAATTTTAGAAAAGAGGGAAAGTTGTTTATAATTTTTAAATTATATAGTCTAAATTATCTCAAAATATTATTTTATCTTTCAATTTTATAGTACTTTTTAATATTGTTTCTGCTATTAGTTAAAATGTATTAAGAATTACAATTTTTTATAAATATTACTTTTATTTAATGGGTCTTTTTCTAATTTAGAATTAAGATTACCCAAAACTAATAATTTTTAATAAATTTCAGTTAATAATAAAGAACTTAATTGAAAATGTTAAAAATAGTGTTAATTATTAGTTTTTTTAGTTATTACTTTCTTCTCCTATTCTCTTTTAGTCAAACTAAGTAATGAAAACTTTTTCTACTTCGCAGTTTTATCCTTAAAATTTAACCCATTGTAAGTGTTTTGAATGATTTTTTTAATTTCATCTTTTTAAAAGCAAATGGAGTTAAAGTTTAAAGTAAGTAGCTTAATTTTTTTTAAATAATAGAAAAATAAAAAATTCAAAAAATTATGATCACTCTAAATTTAAATTTTGTTTGTCCTCGAGCCCAAAAATAATTAAAATTAGAAAACGGACTGAGTATTAGTTTTCTTTTATTAAGTTCCTTTCTTTAATTTTTAATTGTACAACTTTAAACCCATATCTAAAGGACTCTATTACGTGATTTGATTCTAAATCTTAAAAATTTATTTTGGAATCAACAATAATATTTGATTATTTATATAGAAATTAATTCACTGTCAACAAATAATATAGTTACGTGTGTTGGAATTGTTTGTTATACTGGATATCATGTTTGATTGAGTTATGTTTTGTGCTATGTTTTACCTTGTAAAACTAAATGGTCTTAGATGATGAGTTGTATTGTAGTAGATAGCTTTGGTTCTTTGACGAGGATTTTGCAGAGGGTTTGAGTACTATTTATATTCAGTTCTTAACACTTTTTTTTTTCTTAGAAAAAAAATATCACATTCCCATATATAATTTATACGATAAAATTTTCTTCCAACCCACTTAACTATGATCTCATTTCGAGAATACGAAGCTCTCACTAATCCTAGAAGTAGTATCTTTCCCACCGGGTTTGTGAGATATTTATTTAAGAGTATTTTATCGTATAAATTAATAAAAAAGTTTAGATACAATAAATTTTATTGATATTAATTGAATAAATTAAACCCTGATAAAACCAAAAGAATAATTGAGAACCTCAATGTTGACTTTGCTTTGACATCGTAATTACAATTAATTTTAAGGTTTGGTGGTGTTACGTTGGACGGACGGGATTGACATTGTTAGTCGTATAATTTATTTTTCCCCTTGAAGATTAGAAGGACAAATGAGAAACACAAATTAATTACACTTCTTTTTTTCTTTTTCCTTCCCTTTCTTGGTAAAATAGTTAGGTATGCTGAAACGTATTATGAAATCAGTGTTATATATAACAATAACAACCTTTTGAGTTTTATGTGGCCTGTTTTGATCAAAAGCACGTGGATTTGCGCGTTAAGTCAAGCTTTCACAATGGTAATTGGATGTGGTTCCAATAGCATCATCTCCGGTCTGTTAGAGAAGGTTGAATCCCATGGTTGCCGGAAATAAAGATTCTTTGTACTTTTTTCGTCTTATTTTATTTAACGTTTTAGTACAAAATTATTTTGTTTTAACTTTTGTTTTATAATATTAATAAAATATTAAATATATATTTTTATTGATTCTTAATTATTTATTGTGGAGTGAAAAATATAAAAATAAATATATAGATAAAAGATAATTTAGTTAATATGAAAATAAATGCTATATTAAAAATTAAATAATAATTTTTAAAATTTAAAATATTAATTGTTATTCTTATACAAATTACTTATCTACTTATCACTAAATTATTCTCCTCCTTCTTGTGGGTAACTATTTGACTCCCTACATCCAAACTCTAATTCTCATATTAAATACACTATTAAGGCATTTCAAGATAGGATTAGAATTAGTTTTATTTTCTGTGGTGTACCTCTTTATATAATAATTTGCTCTTAATTACATATAATATGTGAATTTCTATTAATATGATTATTACATTTCATATAACCTATTTTAGATAATAATGTCATTAATACCGGACTATTCTACTTTATCTTCTTTTTCCATCCTCATAAATATTTATGTATCTTTATGTATCTGGGTCTCCTTCTCTCCTTGTATCTCACCTATACTAACTTTTTATATTTCATTGTGAATTATACTATGGTATGAGTAAAGTATGATTAAGTAATTATTTATTACATAAAATTCATTTTTTATAGCATGGGTGGGAGGGATAATTAATATTATTTTTCTTGTATATATCTATTTTTCAAAACAATTATGTATGATAAATTATAGGAAAAAACTTACTTTTTATCTTGATTAGAAATAGAGTCTAAATAAAATATAGAAGTGTGAGACAACTTTTGTTTTATAAATTGAATTAGACCAAAAATCCACATTCTAAAATGGTATATGTGAGAAAAAATCTAACATTGGTTAGAGTCTGAATAGAATATGTAATATGAACAATTCTCACTTTACAAATTAGTTTTGTTTTGTAAAATTAAGTTAGATTTAAATCTATACTATAAGATAATATCAAGTCTATTATAATCGCTGAGACTTCTTGCATATGTCCAGTCTTAGATATTCAATGTAAACACTTCTACGAAGAAAATAAGGGTTATAATTCATCGTTTTATTTTTATATTTTGATTAAACCATTTACACTTTATTCTAAAGAAATTTCGAATCATAAAGGATAATTGATTCTATCATTATTATTGCGGTATCCAAAGATAGATTAATATTATGTGACTTGTATTAAACAAAAAATCTTTATTAGAATTATTTTTTTAATGTTTTCCAAAATGATTTGTCATTCGTGCCATTAGAAATTACGTAAAAAAATAATATGAAATTTTTAAATAATTATGTGAATATTAATTTTCTATTCTAATTTTTCTTATGCCTCTGGTTATAAACATTTCTACTATTTATGCTTCCACACATATATTATGAATCAATATCTCGGAGACTAATTTGATTCATGCTTTATAATTACTTAAAAAAAACATTGGTATAAAACTTTTACTCTAGTGATACAGAGTCTCTTTAAAACTAAATATTGATTCTAAATTTAAATCTCTCTGAAGTTATTTTAGTCTCCATTTAAACTTTGGTTGTACCAAGTATATACGAACGTTCCTTATAAACTCTTCTCCCCCCCCAAAGTAACTGATTGAATCTTAATTTTTTGCTAAATGCAAAATATTTCAGCCAGTCAAATGTTTAACTACACATGGTTGATGGCTTAGCTTGGTTGGTAAATTGATTAAGATGTCACCAAATGTATAGAAACTCATTTACCGATGCAAAATATAGATCAAGTTGCGCCATATGTTTACGTTGCTCTTCAAAACTAAATAAAAAAAAAATCCTCATATATTTAAGGATTATAAGTTTCCCTTTCAAAATTTCACAAGTAAAACGTCTTTATTTATTTATTTATTATTATTCATATAACTAAAACGTTTACCTCACAATTACATATATTATAGTCTCTCCTTGTATTGATATAATTATCGAGTTTTATTATGGAATCGATTTTATAATAAATTTTATTTTAAAAAAATTAGAAAAATCTAGTCCATTATTTTAATCAAATGCATTAAGTTTAAGCGTGTGTTTGGACGTGTGTGAGTTGACATGATCCACCTGTTAACCTAGAAGCTACTTTGTATTGCTTCACATTTTTATATTTTTTTTATCTATGTTTATAGAATTCAAACACATCCTAAATTCTACATGTGTACTTCTTCTCTTTCATTACCTAAGAGCTTGTTTTTGTGGGTTTTAGTTGCAAATTTTAAATTTTTTAAAAATTAAACTTAGTTTTTAAATTTTAGTTTTAATTATTTTTCAAAAATTAATTTTTATTTTTAAAATAAACCCACTTAAAAAATTATTTATTTGATTAAAATTAGTTTTATAGTATGTTTACGTGTTGTAAGAATGGTGATGACAAAAGTAAATGTTCATGATGATGATAATAATATTGACAGTGATGACGACAATGATAATGATAGTAGTAGTAGCGACGACAACAATGATGATGATGAGATAAAAATGATGACAGCGACAGCAATATAATAGTAGTGGTGGGCATAATGGTGCTGTAATGATAGTGATAGCAATGATGGTCTTGGTAAAAAAAATATTTTTTTAATTTTTAAATGTATGAAAAGTATTTTTTAAATTAAAAAATAAGTTCATAAAATTTTTTTGATTTTGAAAATAAATAAAATTGAGTTAAAACTATTTTAGCTTCATTTTACTTAAAGCGTTTTATTTTAAAAATTACTTTTAAAAACGAAAATCTAAAAACTCGCCGTACACCATAGAAAGGCACCCTAAGTTTGTCTTTTATATAAATATATGATTTGGACGACTTGAGTAATTAGGAATTAAGTATTTGTGATTCACACTATTATTTCAATGAATTAAATAGTCGAAAAAACTCCATTAAATTCACACAAAGTGTATTTTATAGTTTGTGCATTACATTAATAAATAATTATTTTTGTATAATTAGATTTTTAATAAATAAATATTTTAAATATATAAATTATATTTTAGATTTACAATGAAATTTTTAAATGATCTATAAGATTATTTTTAACTATTGTCAATTTTTTAAAAATATATTGAAATTAAATTTTAAGATAGAGATAAAAGAAAATAAATCACATACAAGATAAAAGTAAAGAAATAGTTGTTTGATATGGTTGAAAGAAAATAAACTTCTTGATTAATTGAAGAAACATGTGAAATGTACTTTCAAAATTAATAAAAAAGAAAATATTTAAAATATTTAATTGAGAGTGTGAGGAGAGTGAAAATATCACTCTCTAAATGATATATTTTAATTTATAATTTATGATATAGGAGTAGATACACTCACTATATAAAAAGCCATTTTCAAATATAAACTAAATAAAAATAATGAAAGTCACCAAAAGAAATTATTTAATTATTCATATCTATTTACAAAAGATCAACACTGTATTGGTTGAAGTGAAATCTAGTTCGAAATTTTCTAAGTAAAATTTTAAATTAAAATTTTGTAAGTAAAAAAAAATATAGTTGAGAAGAGAAACTCAAAAAAAAAAAAAGTGCTTAGACAAGTTTCACAAAAATATTAATGTTCTATATGTTGTGATGGTATATTAAAAAAATGTCTATTAACTAAACTATATATTCTCCACCTTTAAGTCAATAAATATTTAAATTGGGCCATTTATTTTATAAGTTCGAAAAATTAATATGACCTGTTACCTAATACTCCTATAAGAAAGTTAATATTGGCGCTGAAATGAACTATACCAAACTTATTTTGCTAAAATGTTTCAAAATAAATCCTATCTAAACTGGCTCCTCTGTTCCGAAAATTCAAGCAAAATATAATCTAACATAGCAAAACATCATATAAAGTGAATTATAGTTCAAATTCTTGTTGAAAAAGCATGTTTATATTTTATATCCGATGGTATTTCAAGCATAATGATTTCTTTGCAAAGAAAAAAAAAACGTAATCTGGGATATCTTGAAATCCTACATCATATCTACCATCAATTATTTTACACATTAAAAATGAAAACCATGACAGGCACAAGCAGGATTAGAAGAAGAAATAAAGAAGACAATGACAAATTATAGCAAATTAGCTATGTGATAATAAAAGGGGAAGAGCACATGCACACGTGCCCATCAAGTTTCTCTCTCTCTTGGTACCTGTGAACTGAATGTGGGTCGTGTGTGACACTAAGATGGTTGCTTGTTTGCATAAGAAAAGCATGACATCAAATGCGTTGCATTTCTAAACTCCCCAACCCTCCATTCCCGCAAAACCAGCCTCTCCTTCCTCATTATCGTTGTGTGGCCCCACACCACGTGTCACGCTATCTCATCCTTGATTCCCATGTGTCACAATAACCATCCTCACCCGTTTGATACCTTTATCTTACATCATCGTGCATACACAATTACACATACATACATTCCACTCTCACTTTCTTTCTATCAGAACCCAACTTTGGTAATCCAAAGTCCCATATCATATTGCCCCTACTTTTTCCAAACATCACCAAAACGAGAAGGAGCAAAGAAGGAAAAGCAGAAGCTAAAGTAAGAAAAGGCTCAAATGAAAACAAGTTTGTACCAAAATGCATGAGAAATAGAAAATTGAACAAAGTCTCGATCTCGTTGATTTCATGTACAGCACAGGTTCGTCATCAGGGTCTCAGCACCCACACCTCCCTCCAGGGTTTCGGTTCCACCCCACCGATGAAGAACTCGTCGTTCACTACCTCAAGAGAAAAGCTGCATCTTCACCCCTTCCCGTAGCCATCATCGCCGATATTGATCTCTACAAGTTCGACCCTTGGGAGCTCCCAAGTATGCAACTTTATCACACCCCATTTCATCTTTTCAAACTCACTTCAGATTTTTTGGTTTCTTACCATTTGTTTTGGGATGTAATTTTTTTTTTTTTTTTTTGGATTTTGTAGGTAAAGCAACTTTTGGTGACCATGAGTGGTACTTTTTCAGCCCAAGGGATAGGAAATACCCAAATGGGGCTAGGCCCAATAGGGCTGCTACTTCTGGGTATTGGAAGGCCACTGGAACTGACAAGCCTATACTAACATCAGATGGGCACCAGAAAGTTGGAGTTAAAAAAGCACTTGTTTTTTATGGTGGAAAGCCTCCAAAAGGGGTTAAAACCAATTGGATTATGCATGAGTATAGACTTGTTGATGATTTATATAATTCAACCTCAAAACCTCCTCTGGCTGCTCATGATCCCCCAAACAAGAAAAACTCCCTCAGGGTAAATATATATATGTATGCCATCATGCCATGAGTATATATAACAATGCTTCATTTTCTCAAATGTTTTTTAATGAATTTTTTTTTGTATGGTTTTGTTATTTTGTAGTTGGACGATTGGGTTTTATGCCGAATATACAAGAAAAGCAACACCACCACCATGCCAAGGCCACTCTTGATGGAGCATGAAGAGGAACTCTCAATGGAGAACATGTTACCAACTATGTCAACTTTGTCGATGGCTAATAATAACACGCAAAACACAAAACCTCCCTCTTCGAGAAGCACGAGTTATGGACAGTTAGGACTTGAAAACGATGACAACTTCTTTGATGGAATCTTAGTCGTAGATGAGAGCATGCAAAATGGTTCAGATAATTCCCACCTATTCTCTCCAAACTCAAAGGACAATAATAATAGCAACTTCCCTATCAAACGTGGACTGGCATCGCAGCAGCTTTGGAATGAGACAGGTTCTCCGGGTTCATCTTCGTCGTGTAAGCGATTTCACGGTGATCTTAACAGTGGAAGCAGCACCGCTGAGGACAACGATTCCTTCGTTTCCCTGCTTAGCCAGTTTCCTCAGAACGGAGCGTTTCATGCATCTGTTGGGGATGGTGTGCTGAGGCAACAATTTCAACTTCCTGGAGTGAATTGGAACTGATTAATAGTGTGATTTAGCTTAGCTTACACACACCTCATGAAAATGTAACTACCATTATAGACTTGATGCTGGTCTTAGTATTATTTTTCACTTTCCTTCCATTGTAATCATGATATACACAAAATAGGAAGAGATCGAGACTTTAGACATGTATTATATACGTGGAGCTTGAAGCTTACAAAATTATACTAAATTAAATTGGATACATACAAACAGCGGGGTAATCAAAATCTTATATAAAAATAGGGAAGAACTGGTGCAGCAACAGGTGATCATGGTGCTTCTCAAGTTTATTCTTTTGTTGTTAACTTCTTATTAATCAAAGCAAATGCAATTTTTGCAATAGAAAATTATTGTGCATTTATGCATGTACTGCGCTGTATATCTTATTGTATGATAATTTCTCATTCTTATTCAACGGAAAGTTGTTTGTCACAATTATTGCATGACAAGACAGATACAGACACAATGTGGTGACAAGTGAGTCCCACCACTCTTTGTTTTAAAAAAAAATCTGGTAAGGTCGTAACTACCTTCCTTAGTAATGTTTTCTGTTTAATTGACTGGTCTAAAATTTTTTTATTTATTATAGATTAAAAAATTTTAAATTATTATTCATCAAAAATTACATTTAAATATGTTTCTCATTTTTTAAATTTAATTTTTTTATTTTCATCTCCAAATTTTAAAATTATTTTTTTCAGTCATCACATTTAGAAAATAGTTGGTTTTAATCGTTTGTGATAAATGAACTACAAATCATTATTTGTCATGTGTATAGTTAAATTTATAATTTTTCGCTTAATCCTATTTAATTTTTTATTATACATATAATAAATAATAACTTATATTTTGTATGTCATGTAGGCAAGAAACTAAAATCAACTATTTTTTAAAATATAAGAACTAAAAAAAGTATTTTTAATTTTGAAAAATGAAAAACAAAATTAGTCTAAATTTAAGGAACCAAAAACATATTTAATCTTAAAAATTACGAGAAAAATTTATTAAATGAAACTCATAAAATTTATGACTTAATAAATTTTAATTAATAATAGAGAATTTCTTCAAAAAGAATGGATTAGGGACTATATTACTAGTCTTTCTAAAAAATAAAAGGCTTAAATATATTTTTTATCCAATAAATTTAGATAAATTTTTCTCTCAAATTTAAAAAAAAAATTAATTTTTATATTTTAAAAAAAATAGTTTTAGTCTCATACCTTATAAGGTGCACAAATATAAGTTATTATTTATTTAGTAAAAAATAAAAACATTAAATTTATTTTATAATTAATAATATTATTCGATTTTTTAATTATATATGTGACAAATGATAAATTATATTTTATTTATCATGTAAAACAAAATACTAAACAAACTATTTCTAAAATATAGCAACTAAAAATATTAATTTTAAATTTTTAAAAAATAAAATTGATTCAAATTTAAAAGATAAAAACATATTTAAAACAAAATAAAACAGGGTGACTCAAGGCGGAGATGGTGACGCGGCAATATCGTATAACATTAATCTGAAATCCTTATATGTATTTCTTTTTGTCTTTCTTCTCGCATCTATCTTACGTGATTTAAACAAATGAATAGCATTTTGTCTAAAAGTTTCTTCGAATTACTCCACCCGCTTATACTTAATACCATGTACCAAAGACTAACATAGTCGAACTTTTTTCTTATGAAAAAAGTCAACGGCTTTAGCTTAAAGTTGTTGGAATAATTTGACCATATAAATTTCCATAACTTGTAGAATTGGAGAGGAGATTATTACGAGGCTCTCTTTTAAGAGTAATAGTTATTTTTTAATTTAGAAACATATATATTCGACGTATGATCGCAACAAGACCGGCTCAAGTGTAAGAACAGCCTTGACTTTATATTTCAAAAAAAAAAATTTACTTAATAATAACTGTTTTTTAAAATTCGATTCGTCCATTTTGATTTCTCAAAAGTGAAGTATAAACTCATGGAAGTTCTATCAAAATGGTCGAACACTTGAATCAAAAGTCGAAATCAAATAAATCAATAAATGACATTATAATGTTTTTACGAATTAGTTCACTCTATTAACATAAACCACAATACTAAACTAATTAGTCTATCAGTTGATACTAAAACGACATTAATATATTTTTTTTATCCTTTTTAACTTTAGCCATGGTCAACGCTACTTAATATTTCTTCAAAAACAAAATAATTTAAGCATCAATCACAAGACTGATGCAAGTATCATCCACTTTAAAAAGGAATATTTTTTATTATTAGCATAAGTTTTTAATCGAACTGGGAAAATGAAAAACTTCTCACGTGTAACCCTCTCTCTTCTTTTTCTATTAATTTTGAGTCCTCCTCTTCTTTATTAAACTTAGGACATAAAACGTAAGAGAGTGGTGACAAGAAGGAGAAGAAAGGTCACTAATGCGATGGTTAAACAAGTTGTTGATGAAAAAGGGAAAGAGGGAGCAAAGGCAAAAAAGAAATGGAAGAGGGATAGTGAAAGACAGAAAGAAGAAGAAAAAAAGGTTGAGACATTGCCAGAAATCGCCTACAACAACAACCTACAGTGGACCGAGGCAATTTGTGACGGAAATAACAATTTTGTTCTTTTTTTTTTGTCCTACTCTCCCTCTCTTCTTTTTTCGATTTTATTTTTTTTTTAGTGACAAGATATGGTGGTGTCATGGTGGGAATTTCAGTTTGAATTAAGGGTAGTGAATTTGGTTCTAGTACGAGGGTTTCACAATGTACTAGTGGCATTTTTAGGAATTTTTTCACTTTTTTTTTTTCATTTTTCTTCTCTTTGATTATGTTTTGGTTGTAGGTGGTGGGGTTTCATGAAAGATGATTTTTACGAGGAGGCTTGAGCAATGGTATTAACGTGTGCAATGACACGAATGAGAAAGACATCGCTAAAAAAAAGCTTAGTGCAATTGGAATTTATGCTAATTAAAACAAAAAAATTAAGAAAACAAAAGGATTACCATTGATTTTGTTCAGTACCGACTTATACGTTAATTTAGATGATGGTAGTAACAATCTCAAGATTTTCGCATTACCAACCCTAAAGTTGTCATTAATATCGATCTTTTATTGTTAGTATTAGTTTTTGGTCAATATTATTATGTATTTTTTTTTAGTGTGAAAATTCTAAAGTAATTTAATGTTAAATGATAAAACATTTCAAGGAAAGGATTTAAATTGAAGGGAAGTTAATTGCAATTATCTTCAACATGCAAATAAAGACAAATACCAAATTTTATAAAGTTTTTGTATATGTAGCCATATAGCATGATTCAATTGTTAGGGTTGAAAATTTATAACTAAGACATTTGCATTTCATTTTTGCTGCTGTTAAAATACGTACATCAAACACTCTATAGCACTTATCACATCTCATCATCAATAGCATGATTCAATTGTTAGGGTTGAAACCCCATGCAGAGGCATAAGGGACCCACCATCATCTGATAGATACACATGAAGTTTCTGTAGAGGGTAATCCGGTGCCATGGCTGATAAAACAATGTTCATCACATCTAACGTGGGCTCCTTAGTTGCATCTGTAGTGCATATGAACACATCAATAGCAGGAAGCTTGTCATCCTGGGACAATCTTTTTGGAAGCCAGTGTTGGAAAAATTAACGAAGAGTTTAGAAAAAATAGAAGAGAATTATTACTTCTTGCCTTATCACTTATCTATATTGATAATAGAGCAATTCTTAGTTATTATAACATTTTTTATTAACATACTAAATATTTATAAATAAAATAATCCCTCAATACTTAGTGGTTACAAAATAATAATACTTCTTGATGGAAAGTATCATTTCATTAGAAGATTGAGAGCAAGACGTACAAAATTTTCTTAAGAGAATTTTTTAATTAAAAAAAGAGGCTAGAAATAATAATTAGAAAATGAAAGATTAGATCTATATCTTTCTTGACAATAAATTTTCTAATGAAATGATACTTTGTATTAATGTATTTGTTTCGTTCATGAAACACTATATTCTTAATAAAAATTTGTGTAGATTTATTATTAATATGATTTTTTTGTATTCTTATCTTAGTTTATATTAAACTTCTTCAACAATCTTCTTAGCAAAATAACTTTACATATACATGTAATTGCACCCACATATTCAACTTCACAAATAGAAAATGTAACAATGACTTGTTTTATAGAGTTTCAAGTAAAAACATAATCACCCATAAAAAAACACAAAATCAATAATATTTTTTACCTATCCCACAAAATTACTATATATCACATAATCTCATAAATTTGAACTAATTAGAAATTGAAGTTTGAAACTGACTAGATTATAAATACAAATATGTAACAAACATTTACAAATTAAAAATCTAAAACTATTATATAAACACACAAAGGTGGAGGCAACTATGTTTCCTTGGTGAAAGGAAAATGATAGGTAAATCGTCCGTTCTCTTAATTGGTGTGCCTCTGGGCCATATTGACATCTTGTTGCAAGTCTTGCCTCTCTCAGTTGATAAGAGATGGATCATGGATGATGCAACGGGAAACGGGTGAAGCTGCACTGTGCGCATTGGGAGGGTCATGCGAAGCCAATGCTTGCGGAGGATCTGGACAAGTTTCCCTTAAATGATATTGCTGCCAAAGTAGCCAAAGCGGGATTCAACTGTGTTTGTTTGTCTTATGCTACTTACATGTTCACTCGCTATGCCAATCAAACCATCCGTCACACCTTCCATACTTATGACCTTCCCACGATGCTGTCGGCAGTTGAGAAACACAACCCTTCCGTGTTGAACATGACCCAACTTCAAGCCTATGAGGCTCTGGTTGATGCTCTAGGGGCACACGGCGTTATGGTGCTCATTGATAACCACGTTAGTTTTCCAATGTGGTGCTGTGCCAATGACGATCAGAATGGATTCTTTGGAGATAGACATTTTAACCCTCATGAATGGCTTCAAGGCTTGGCTTTTATAGCCTACCACTTCATGGGAAAACCCAATGTAAGTAATATGGAAATGAATTTAATTAATTTTGTATGGTACAAGTACGTGAGCCAAGGAGCAAAGACAATGCAAGAAATTAGCCTGACTTTTTAATTATTGTTTCAGGGTTCAACTTCGACAATGACCTTAGCTTCTTAATTGAAGAAAAAGCCTCTTGACTTAAACTTCACTAACAAAATTGTGTATGAGTCGCATATATATTCCTTCTCAGGAGACTTACACAAGTGGAATGTGCAACCGGTGAATTGGGTGTGCAACTCCATCATTCAAAGTTGCACGACCAATCAAACTTTCTTCTGAGTGGTAAGAATCCAGCACCTTTGTTCGTAAGTGAATTTGGATACGACATGACTGGTGCCAATTCCGCCGATAACAAATACTTGCCCATGCCTTACGGCCTATTTTGCCTCGGTGGACATGGATTGGAGCTTGTGGGCTTTCCAAGGAACCTATTACTTTAGACAAGGTCAAATTGGAACTGGAGAATCATATGGTGTCATGGACGACGATTCGACAAATTACAGGGATCCACATTTTCCTCAAAAATTTCAGCTTCTACAAAGGATGGTTCAAGGTATATTCATAATTCATAATTTCATACACAAATATTTTACACAAAAAATCATATATGAACACAAGCGTATGGGTTAACTGGTCCATGCTGACCTAACTAATAATCTTGAATTTAACTAAATACGTAGTTATATTAAACATTCGGATAGAGAATTTTATAATTAATAATCTTAAATTTGAATCTTAAAAAAAAAAAGTATATTAAATATTTAAAAATAAAATTTTATCATTCATGATACTACCTACCTCTAAGATTCTTGTCTTCTATGATCTCTAAAAAGAATTATACTATGTGTGTGATTAGGGGTCTTAACAGTAGAGGTCCAGTCATAGGTGACAGAACCATTGGGTCAATTTGTCCAAAAATGTTATTATATTTTGGGTCAAAATTGCAGGAGCCTAATGATGAATATCTTCCACAATCCGTCAGGAGATGTAATTTGGGTCTTGGTTTCAAAAGCCTAATTCTGAAATAGCACTTGGGGCATAAAGGTGTATGGTCTAGATCCAAAATCAATTTAAGGGATAATTGGATCACTTGTTGTAAGGCATCTCACGCAATTGCCACGAACCTATACTAAACCCTAAACCCTAAACCCTAAAGGAAACAAGGACAAAAGAAATAAAATAAGGATCATAGGGAAGAGCAAGAAATTAATGGTGGAGGATTGAGAATTCGCCAAAAGAAAGTTAGTGGAGCAAGTAGTAGTAGATGAATGACGAAAGGAAGCATGTCACTATATTCCTTTCCATGCAACTTGAGTAGAAGTAACCAACATGGGGATCTGTGTGCTCTTATTAATAGAAAATCTCTGTTGAGAGCACTGGAACATTAAATATGCTTAGGGGATAGTCGTCACATTAATGGCAAAGATCCTCGAGAAGATAGTAGACACCCACGCAAGCCTATAAAAGGCCCCATTAAAGAGGAGAGAAAAAATGCTTATGCTTAAACTTAAGAAAAATCTTTACGACTAAGCAATTTACAAAGAAGAAAAGAATATACAGAGAGACAAAATAACTACTCTAGAATAATAAGTTCTAATAGTAAGTAAGGATTCCTAAAAGAAAAAAGAAAATACATAAAAAGAGAGTGCACCCTCAACACTCTAGAAGGAGAAGAAAAGAACAAGAGGTGATCGCCACAAAGAAAAGAGCTGTTAGGAGAGAAGCATCAGCAAAACAGAGGTAGTTCAACGAAATACCAGGAGAAGAAGATATCTTGCTAACGTTTTATTTGGAAAGGCACCAGCTGGAGACTAGGTATAAACTAATTTGTAGAAATTCTTTTATTTTTTATAAAATTTGATCTTTAATTTATGTAAAAATTAATTTTAATTTATAAATAGACTTATTTCATATTATTTTTTCTCATATAAATATTATTAGTAATTTTTTTCTTCTAAACATGTCCTTAGTGTTCTTTCTACCATTTGAAACCACCCTATACAAAATAATTTTGTGGCTAATTTTAAAATCAATAGTTATTTTGTAGCTAATTTCTAGTAAAAATAATTAGCTACAAAATTACTATAATATTGAATGGTAGCATGAAATAAGTAGCAAATTAACTAAGAAAATAATTTTAGTTAATTTGTAGTAAATTTTTTAAAATTTGTAGTTATTTCCTAACTAATTTGTAGTAATAAGAAGTATAACTTCAATTTAATTAGAAAAAATAATATTCTAATTAATTAATAGTTAATTAACTAAGCTATAAATAACCCAGCCAATTTCTGACCGAATTGCCATATATACATATATTCGTCGACATAAGTGACAGCAGCATCGTATATATGGAAACCTCGCTTATAAAAAAAAAAAAAAAATTGAAAACTTCATTTGTGATGTTTTCGCTGACAGACATAACTCTTGCATAACCAAACAAGTTCTGTATGAAAGTTTTTTTTTTTTTATTGTGAGTTCTGTATGAAAGATCATTTTTAATTACACACATATATAAACAAACAGAACAGAGTGGATTAATCCAAAGGTACATTTTGGTTTGACTAATTAAAATGATAAAAGAATAAAATAGAACATGCGGTTAATTATGTTATGTCCACAAGTCAAACATTACTGAAATTACAATATCTTATGAACATAATAAATAAACCATAATTATATAACAATAAACATTACTAAAATTACAATATCTTATGAACATAATAAGTAAATCACAATCATATAATAATAATAATAATAATAATAATAATAATAATAATAATAATAATAATAATAATAATAATAATAATAATAATAATAATAATAATAATAATAATAATAATAATAATAATAATAATAATAATAATAATAATAATAATAATAATAATAATAATAATAATAATAATAATAATAATAATAATAATAATGAAGAAGAAAATAACTAGAGAAAAAGAGACGTACCGTACCTGTGTAATTTTTAAAATTAAAAATTAAAAATAAAATAAAATAATAATGAGTAGTTTGCATGATAATTATAAAGTTAAAAAATAAGATAGTGGGAGAGAAAATATAGTGATCTATAGAGATGTAGTTATAGAAATAAAATGGGGTATAAAAATGTATATACCAAAATTCTATATCTTTATATATATAAGAGTATAATTTATATATTTTTTTGCATAGAATTTTTTGGATAAGACAAAATTTGTTAAAATGTGGAGTACAAAGACTACCCTGCCTAAACAGGATTTGACAACCATTCATAAAAGATAAAAACTTGTTTTCAATGTTGACTTTAATCCATTGCCAACTCTTAACTTTGATCATTTTCAGAACCTCCTCTTTGTTCAATAACTGAGTGTCGCGCGGATCCGGAAAAGCAAACACTCGTACTATTCATCATAGAAATTAACCATCTTGCATTCAAACACTTTCACGTCATTGAAGTTTCATATAAAATATTAATTAATCTTTATTCAAAAGTTATCCTCCTCCAATACTGAAATAGTTCCAACTTCAAACATTTATCCTTCTATTGGTCAAATAAGTTCAACGTGAATTGAATATTCCATTGCTGGCTCACATGGATCATTTGCACCACAGAATGTGGATAGAAGAAAATGATGCCAATAATTTCCTATGGATAGGAAAGACCTCACATGTTGGGTACATTTTTATTACTAAATTGTTTTCTTTTTGTGTAAAGTTGCCTTGCCTTGGACACCAACTTTCATTGACAAATCTCTGGTATACGTAGGATTTCACACTTTACAACGTTGATCTCCTAGAACTTGCCATGCAAAATTACGAGTTTAAGCAGTCAATTTTCAAAAGTGAATTACAAGAATTGTTGAGGTTTGATTTAATTTTAGAATTTTTTTGGGTGAACATGTATATTTTAGATTAACAACATATATAGCATAGCTCGTGTATCTCTGACTCGTGTAGAAGACTACATATTGTTACTACGCTATAGCTTCTGCCACTACCTATCCACATGACACACGTACTAACGTTAGTTGCAAAGAGTGCTATAATGATCACAGTTACGGATGATTTCTTTCATGCAGAAGGATCTCTCAGTGAATTGAAAGATTTCACGAATGCAGTTAGAAGGTATACATATTATTTCTAAACGTGTACATTTTCAACCTAATTTAGTTCCTTTCACTCTCTATATATGACAGATGGGACTCTAAGGGCTTGAGCAGCCACGGCAAGGTCATATTTGAAGCTCTTGATAATCTCGTGAGCGAAGCTGCTGGAAAATATATCGAACAAGGAGGGATTCATGATATAAAAAATAGTCTACATGACCTAGTAAGATTTCTAAATTTAAGTGGTTTAATTAGTATATAATAACCAAATATTAATAATTACCACGGGAGTATTACTTTTGTGGAGTGGTATGAAACTTTTTCCTTAATTTCGTGGCTCACGGAAGCAAAGTGGAACAAGAAAGGACAGGCACCATGTATTCATGACTACATGAAGAATGGCATGATCTCCATTGCCACACACACCATGATTCTTCCAGCTTCTCACACGAAAATCTCAGGCCGGCCCAATATCAAACCATCCCTGAACTTCTAATGGTTATGTGTCGTCTATTAAATGACATACAGAGCTACAAGGTAGTTAAATATTAGACAAAATAATTTGTGTACGAATAATATAAATACTTTTTACATTATTTACTCAGAAATCGTAAATGTAATAAGTTCTT
Source organism: Mucuna pruriens (assembly GCA_025330945.1). Lineage (NCBI taxonomy): Eukaryota > Viridiplantae > Streptophyta > Magnoliopsida > Fabales > Fabaceae > Mucuna > Mucuna pruriens. Next base: position 521,361 of record JAENHJ010000543.1, read on the forward strand.
TTGATTTTTATAAAAACTATTTTAAAATCATACTCATTATTATTCTTTATTGTATGACTGTTAAAAATTTTTTATAACGTAAGTGGATAGAAATTAAAACTCTGAATATTAATAAAAAAAAAAGTAGTTAATCAGTTATTATTAAAACAAAAATCCTAAGTCCCGTTTCATTTTTATTAGAGGGAACTTGAAGAGGGAAAGTGGAATTTTCTTCTGCTCAACTTGATGGTGAACCCAAATTTTGGGATGGAAGATTCACTTGCTCTGGGGAGAGAGATCATAGACAAAATGACGAAAGAGTTCCTTCAACATATATGTCCTAGTTGATGGCCAAAATGATTTTCCCAAGCATTGCAAGCTGCTGCATCTGACATGCTTGAAAGTTTTTCAGATGTTCTACAACTCTAGTAATGCATTTGACTCTAATTCACAACTACTTGAGGATATTAATAAAGCAATCTATCTTCCTCTAAGGAGAAACACGAAGCTCCGCAAGATTGATTTCTCTCTACATTCAATGCAGAGGCCACAGTTCAGCAGGTCCTTTAAACACAATAGCTGTATTAGCCTTGTGTGCATCAAGTTTCTCCACCTGCTTTAAGAAATAGTTATGGGATAATATCCGTCAATCCCAAAGCTTCTATACCAGGCTTTATCTAAACTTAAAGCTGATTAAAGTGCTAATAATTTATAGCTATTAGCTATATATCACATATATTTTGTAAAATAGTTTTAGTTTATTCATAAGTATCTTATATAGTGAGGTGAAATATTTCACTTTTTTTAGTAACGACTTTATAATCGTTCGCAATTTATAAAATAGTCAGTATAACTGTTGACCAAAAAATATGTCAATAGCTAAAAAAATTACTACTTTTAATTCTCTGTTTTAGAAATGACTTTATAACTGTTCACAATAAAAATGTTCACCTAATGAAAATTGATGCTTATTTTATGTTTTAAGAGTGGTTTTAATTTTTTGCTATTGACAAGAAAAATGTTATCTAAAATAAAAATATTATGGTGATATATATTAATTAGACTCAAGTAATCCTAAAGGCAACTAGACGTTATTTGTAACACAATTGTGTTCAAATTCTCTCATACAAGTAAAATACAAATACTTTATTTTTTATATATATAATAAAGTGAGATTTTTTTTTTACATAAAAAGTGGTAAAACTGGAAAATATATTGTGGGATAATTCATAAATGCCATAGTGAGATTGTCAATAAAAATTCATCTAAGATATATGTCTAGCTAAACCATAAATAGTTTTATTCAATTATAGTTACTCAATTTATTCTTTAAGTATAGGAAGATTTCTCTAAAGAGAGTTATCTACCAAACAAGATTTTAGTGACATCAAAGAAAACAAATTTACGTCCATATAAAAATGATAAAATGAGAAACTTAAATTACATGTAATACAGTCTCAACACTACATAAACACTTTAAAAGCAAAAGATATCATTAATATTAAATTAAGCAGCCCAATTCAAGACTTAAGTAAAAATAGCAGCACATCAAAAGTTAGAGAAACATATAGGTATCTGCGTCTCTAAATGGAATACAAAACCAAACCAAAATGAAGACAGCTACCTAAGAATACCTAACATTAGTCCAACACCCTGCAACAGTAAGATCCCAAACCTCCCTTCATAGCCAAGAATAGAATATATGACAAGAACAAAGACCACCAACCAGCTGATATAGTAGTGTGATATTGAAATGAAGGAGCAAATCTTGGATCTGGTTAGACCGTACAATTGGTATTATATTAACATGAAATTGTACGTAGCATCTGATTTAAAGGTGCACTTTTGTGCCAAACGCGAGGAAAAGACCAATGGGTAGAGTATCCAAGTGTATATAAGGTAGAAAGGCCTCTACAATATTGGATTTTGCTGCAATATTATTACTTGGCCATATACAACCAGTTGCATAACCAATTGACATGTAATGAAAACCTCTGTGTATCCGACATGGCCAATACTTGACAGTAGTCGAACTCCTTGCAAATCAAAATAGGTTGTACCACCTTAGCCATTTAATTCAATTAACCGTGTCATCCGTGCCTAAACTTTTCGCACTAAATAGAACTACTCACAGTTTTGCTATTTGGTACGAAAAGATAACTTACGAATTTTTTACATGCATGTAGATATTTGATTGATTATTATAAAATTAAAAAAAAAAATATTAGTTTGTCGGAAGTCACGGCATAAGTAATTTTTTGCCATGATTTTTCGTAACCATAAGCATTTCTCTTCTTTCTTTTATGTCAGTGGAACAGTTTTGGCGTTACCTTAAAGAAGAAAAAAAAGTTTAAGGAAAAACACATTTAAAGATAAAATAAATTTTGTCGATTTTGCTTTATGTACGTGAAGTAGCATATGGATTATGGAACCTAGATTTATATATATATATATATTTCAAACTATAGGTGCCAATATTTCGTAGCAAAACTATCGATCTTGGCATTTTGCTTGATATTAATTGGTTTGGTGAATAGGGGGCAAAACTCTTTTATTCGTTACATTTGCATAGGGGTTGCTTGGCATTTTGAAAAGATGGACTATTGCTAATGTAAGAGCAAAATCTTCATATGGGGTCACAGAAAGAGCACCCAATATGATTACTACATATTCTGATATTCTCATTTTGTAGAAGGTGGTGATTCTCCATTGAGAAAGGAGGAGAAGAACGCAAGTGAGTTGCTTGGTTTAAAACAGGGAACTGCATGGCCCGCTCCTCTAAATGTTGCAAATGTTAGCCCCTCATATTCTTCAAACCACCCGCTAACCTGTTCCAATTAACGACAACAGATCACTAAATTATAAATTCTATACAGATAAGAAACACTAGATTTTCTGTAAAAGGATTAATAAGTGAATTTGCTTTCATATTAAATATCTCTTAATTAGTTACCTCATTTTCATGGTACCAAGGCCTCCATGATTTAGTGACAGGCAATGCAAGAGAGCCTAAGCTGTACCTTGTGGACAGCACTGGTACTCTACCATCTGTGTCTCCACTGAAACATCAACAGCACAATATGATGAAATTAAAGAAGCGACCAGAAAATGCAGCAGCTACCACAAGTTCATGAATACAAATTAAGCTTATATATAATTCAGTAGTATTTACCTGTAAACCCAAATCCTAAGTCCTGCTGAAATAAGCTTCTTGTAAATTGGGATAACAGATGGCTTTGAATCGGCCCAGTCATAGAATATCTTGTTGCTATATTTAATAATTAAAAATTATTTAGCAAAAGATAATCACATATATATAATAATAATACAGAAAATATATAAATCAAACAAAATATACACCTAAGATTCTATAATTTCTGAAGTTGTCGTATCATAATAAGAAAGCTAAAAAGGGTTAAAATGTTACTTGCAAATGCTCCAATTCTTTAGATTGTGACCATCGCTGGCATGGAGAGCCTTCTGAACATCTGGTTTATTATAAAAAGTTTTCGCATAGTCATCAAGGCATGGATCATAGCCACCCAACATCCTAGGCATCTAGTCAACCAAATCAAATATGATGTGTCAGAACAGTTAAATATATATCCACAATACATCCCATCAAGTTTTGTTTAAATCATTTCAAATTAATTGTTCTCAATAATAAATTTTATATTACAATATAAGAATATTTTTTATGTAAAATAAACTAACGTTAAAAGTACGAGTATTTAAAATTTATATCTTATCATATATAGCACTTATAGGTATTATAAAAATGACTTATTTTCTTGTTAATTAGCTTTTAATAGATCTCACAGTAAAACTTTTAACAAAATAAACTCATCATTGTTTAAACTCTTTATCCAACAGCACATCTATGGATAACAACTTTTTGTTGAAGAATATTTTTTTTTTCAATTAGAAAAAGTGTGGTCGCACCATTTTAGATGAAAGCTTCATGGAAGTTTGCGTGGATTGATCTTCTGAACGTGCTGTACTGGCAAAGCAGACAGAGGTGTAGAGACTGTAGATATCAATTTGGTTGTATTGTTTGAGTACTTCATCCACAGCTTGACTACAATCTTCATTGCGCCATGGATCACTGCTGTTAAAGTCGCAACTCGTTTTTATTATTTGATGAGTCTCATCAGATATCACAGCATGGCTCCAAGCATAATCAACCAGACCCATCCAGTCCTCAGCATCAGATGTTTCAGGGTTACCAAGCTGCAAAAACAATTAAAAAAGGATAATATATATTTTGTCCTTCATATTTATGTCAATGAAAACTTTAAATTATACTGATGACAAGTAAAGAATTTGCTTTACAAATATCTAGGCTATTGATAGTGGAGCATGATGCATGTGGGTAAGAAATCAATTTTCAAATCCTATTGTTGAACTAAAATATAGAAATGCTAGACTAGATGGGAAATATTCTTAGTAAAGAAAGATTCGTTAAACCATGATTTTTATTAAGCATTTGTTTTTTTTATTTTTAAATTATGTAGGACCATACCAGAATACCCTTGAGATCGATATAGAGGGAGGGGTCCTTGTTCCTATCATGGATGAGTTCAGCCAGCTCGGGTACATACTTTCCTGAAAATACATAGTTGTATTCATGATTAATTTAATTAGAATAATAGACCAAAAATGACTTTTGAAGAAAAGTTATTTCAATTTCAATTTCAATACCCGCATAGCTCTCCCCTGCTATGTAAAATGTCTTCGTTCTATATGATGGAAACTTTAGGAACCAATTGTGAAGAAAAGAGTAAGCATCATTAGCTGTCACAAATAATAGAAAGAGCATAATAATTTGTCAGAGATCTGCTTTCCATAGGTTTCAAACAATAGAAAATGCGACCCACATTAAAGAAAATGGCATAGTGGTTGCTGCTCATTATGCAGCAGCAATATTAAGATTAAGTAATGACCTGTGAGGTCATCTCCCAATTGATCATAGTCCCTGCTTGTATTTGAGTACGAAAAGCCAACTCCAACAGGAGATTCCAGGAATAACATGTTGGCTTCTGCAACATCACAGATTTCAAGATTTCTTAGCACCAATTAGTAATTATTTTGTGGGGACCAATAATGGAGCACTAGTTGTGGTTCACCATCAGAATTAATTTATATATTATAGCATGAAAAGAAAGTGAGCTTGTGGCAGAAAGTATGTGTAGATAGTTGTGGTCAATTGGTCATCATAATATATACCTTTGTTCCAAGAGAAGTTATTAAATTTGAGGCCATGGCCATCTGTGTCCACTAAAAATGGGCCAATCTCCTGTGTTGCTCCATATCCCACAGAAGAGCACCCAGGACCTGTAACATGAAATCATCTTGTCACCTTAGCAGAGAACATATATCATAAGCAACAAACAGCAAATGAAATCACAAGTGTCTTAACCGCTCTCTTATTAGCTGCCACCTAAGAAAATGAAAATTAATCTAGAGGTTATTTTGATTAATTAATTGTTGATAAGGACATGGCTTTCTCTTTTAAACATACGAATGACTCAAGTGAAAATTAAAAGATATGACATAGTTTTATAGTATGATCTTTTGACATGTTTGATCATGAATCTGTTACCATGCACACTATTCACTCAAATTTAATTTGTTTTGACAATTATCTCCAATTCCAAAGTCGAAATGTTACTCACAGCAAAATAAAGAGTTAAAGACATTAATTAGTATCTGCTTTAATTCAATTTACCTCCATTAAGCCAAAGCACCAATGGTTTATCTTCTGGCTTGGTGATAGCCTCATAGAACCAGTAAAAGAGTGCTCGTCCATTGGTTTCATTGACCGTGACATATCCAGCATAGTGCTGGAAATCCACACGAGGCTGACCAGGCAAGTTAGTGACAAGATCACCATTATCACCAGAGCTCAATATCCTCTCACCACCCCAATATTGGCTATGTCTAGAAGAAAATGAAAGAGCAGGCTTATAAGATAGAAAAAGTAAAAGAAGCAAGGTGTATAAACTAGTCAGCTTTAATACAATGTTATCCATATTATGGAAGCTCACTATGAGAGAGTGGGAGATAGATTTTCCACTTTTGATTGGAAATTGGTTGGAGGACAAAGAGAGTTACATAGCTATTTATATTGACTGATAAGGGAGGGATACTTGCTTGCACTATGCCTCAACAAGGGTAGAAATTTTGGAAAAGTAGATTGGATGAGAGCGCCCTACCTGGCAACATCTTTATCTCACTTCTCCTTTTTGCCTCTTGTTGGCTTAAGATGCTATATGACGTCTCTCATGGATTTTAGGTAGCTTCTAGATCATATTCATGCATGGAACAAGAGTCAGTGGAACAACCAATTCTGATAATATGAGTGCTTGAACATGAATCTCATGTATTCACATGAATAAATTTATATTTAGGATCAATTTAAGTCAATTTTTTGTCATGTCATCTGTATTCGCCTTTCAACTTTAAAAACGTATATATATATATATATATATATATGTCAGAATATTATTGTATTTTTTTAAATGTATATTTTAGCCTTTCCTTCTAATTTTTCATCGATTATTAATAAAAATTGTCACTTCTGTCTTAAAGTAAAGTATAGAAGGAAAACAATATTACAATTATATTAAATATGATTGATCGTAAAAAATAAAATTGATATGATTGTTTGTTCTTATCCATCCTAATAGATTCGATACGTATGTCATATATTGGAATTAATAGGTTTCACTTTTTCTTTGGTACAAATATAGTATAGAACTAACAACAGTGCCACCTGTAGTTTCAGCCAAAGAAAATTAATTAAGAACCAAATAACCAATGGATATATACTTTTATTATAACGCATATCAATTTATTTATTTATTTTGCAAACATATAAAAAGATTTGAACAAAAAAATTACCACAAGACTTGTAAGAGAATATAAGTCAAAAAGTAGATCGTGGAGAAAATTTTCAAAATCATATATACCTCATTAATTAGATTATAGTATTTGTGTCCGATAGCATAATTCATCTTTCCTTCGTAGTTTTATTCTAATTTTTATTCTGCAATCAGTCCATCAAATGGTTTCCAAAATTTTATTTACTTTATTGCTTGCCAAAATGATTCCATGATGTAAGAATAGCAAATAAGAATGGACAAGCATGATCGACATGAGGAAGGAGAATCTATTGGTAATTGGGTGGAATTTTGACCGTAATTAGTACTGGTCCAATTCCTTGTATAAGAAATTCAATGGCATGAAAATAAGGTAATTTGTCGAAAACTTATGCTTTAATTCACATTAGGTTTAAGTTATATGTTAGGTTCATTTACTAAATAATTCAAGTTAATAAATTTGTTTATTCAACTAAAGAAGTCAAATTTAACTCATTTAGCCTATCTAATTAAATAAATATAAAAAATAGCATAATAATATATTAAATTTATATTATAATATTTAAAGTTTATATGTCAACAAATATTAGTTTAGTTGAATAATCAGACTCATATATCATAAAAATCTAAGTTTAATTTCACAATAGATACAAAGACATTATTAATTAGTAATTTATAAATACATATGTAGGTGTTCTTTGAATTTGAATATGAGATCTATTTAGTTTTTTATGATAAATCTCTGAGATTCAACTTGATTATCTAAATTTTGCTTGTATGAAAAAAGTTTATATATATTTACTGGTGTGTTTAAAGGTTGAATTTCATAATTAGTTTATTTATAATAGTTTGTTAACCTATTAAAACGGTCTAGACAGATTTCATAGTAGCAGTTTTTGAATACATATATATATATATATAAAGATATTTTGATTTTTTTACAACAGTTTTGATGACAAGGAATTCATCTATATGTAAATTAAGAATATATGTATTAATTAATATGATTTTTTTGTATCTTACAAAACTTATTTTAATTTTGAGAAATGTAATTAACACTTTCAAACATGCAATATTTTTTATTGTTTAAAATTAATTAAAATTTATAAAAATTTGTAAATCTCACTTCTTATTTAATGAATTTTATTCATATTGTTAATGATTTTTAATTACAAGTGTTAATAAAATATTTTCAAACATACTCTTTTCGATATACTATTCATTATCAAGAATATTCATATCTCACTCACCTCATCATTTATAATAAATTTCATGTAGTTTCTTTTACTACTAATAAAAGTGCACTAAAAGAATATATTAAAAGTATGTTATATTTGTTAGCTAAGGGGAGTTGTTTCAACAGGGATCATCCCCAAATCATGACACCTGTATGAGTTGATATAAAAATAAAAATCTCTTATAAAATTGGTAACGTATTTTGTTATTGTTATGTGTTAACACTGTAACCTGCTTCAGATTTAATAATGCTGACAGGGCGATTGGTGTGTTAACGCTATAACTTGTATTTCAAATTTAATATATTAAATTAACAAATTGTTGTAATACTATTTCATGAAAAAAGGTATATATTTAAGAAAAAAAATACAATACCTCGATAAGTCATTGTATTTTTCCCGATTATTTGTGAAATATATCTCTGTCATTGATAAATAAATAAATGATATATCGATGTGATGTAGAAAGACGAGGGTTTTCTCATTTATTTAAATACATATGTTGACACCCATTTGTCATGTAATTACTGATAATTTCACCTTTTTTCTTACGCGTGCATACGCATTCCTGTATGTAAGACGGGTTGCTAGCTAGCATATGTATCAAAAAGAGTTTTATTTTATTTTTTTCTGTTGAGTAATAATACATGAACATTTATATAATATATAAATCTTGTTAATATTTTCATTTTTTATTATATATATTATATCCTTCTAGATGTCTAATAAGGTATCTATGCACTTATTTTCCTTTTCTTTTCATTCTTTCACACAGTAGAAGTCAACGAGGGAATTGCTCACATGATAGCACTACAATATTTAATATCAAAGTGTAGTTTATGTGGCTTCTTAGAAGTGACCTCTTATCCTTTCTATATCCTTAGTATCCTTAATATATTTGTAAAAAAAAGTAAGTAAAAAGAAACCACAACAAACAACAGACTGAGAATTGGTTTATTTGTTTCTTAATCATAACCGAACTAGATATATTAATTAATAAGAAAATAAAAATACATACTCAATCATCAAAATTTCCTGCAGCATGGTTAAATATTTTGGAACAAGCTCTAACTAATTTAATTAAATAAATATAGATATATAAATCTTAATATTAGAAAATAAATTATTAATTAACTTTCAAAAAATTATCACAGCCTATATAATATAAATCTAAAATTTAATTTTAAGATAGGAATTGAAAATTTAAAACCAGTTGTGTTCGGCCCCTGGATGACATAATACGTACGTTAATTTGTATTTCTACTTAATTAGGCAAGAATTGGAATTCTAGGTTCAAAATCCCTTTTCCTCAATTGGTTTTATGGTACGCTCGATCTATCCTAGGAAAGTGAATAACATCAACTCTGTCCATAACAGCCCAAAAGAACTTTGTTAATTTTAATGAAAAAGTAATGTTGCCATGTTTCTATTCTGTCATTCTGTGAAGAGTCTAATTGAAAAGACTACACAAGATCACAGTGCATGCAATATATATCTATCTTTAATCTTTCTATATATTGACCATATTCTTGCTGGTTTGTGATCATATCACGAAGGAAAAATGCATTATGGTATATATTCCAAAATGGTCGTTTCCCTCTAAAATTATATAACAAAAAGCTACCTGCGCGCTTTCGAGAATCTCATTATAACAAAGTAGAAAGGTAGGGGGGTTTTGTGGCGAACCTTGTGCGTTGTGACTCTTGAACTTGGGGGAAAATACCTAAGTGGTGAGAGGAATGGAAGAAATAATATCAATTTGGTTGTTGAAGAATGACTTGGATTCCAACTTTACTAAGTTGAATAATGGGTTGCATATCATCTTTTATATATTCTTTTCTCATTAATTATTTTTTTCTTTTGCCCCTTCTAATTGCCTTTTTGAATTTAAAGTATAGTTCTTCAATTCGATTGTCAGAAAATAACGACGAAAAAGATAGATGTGAAAGCAACGCTAGCTAGTTTGGTGAGTTTATCTGATCTGAGACATTTAGAACAATCTTACGTGACAGTATTGATTCTTACCTCCTTCCTCTGCTAAGTGGGTAAGTTACGACTTTTAGGTGATGAAATGAGTTATATCAACATTAGCCAAACCTACCATAAAAGGCCAACAAAGCATTTGCCACACATAACTTCAACTTAAGCATTTATTGCCCAATAGATATCCCACCTATTCCAACAGTAAATTCATTATTTTATTATCTTCATCGTTTCACCACCACTAAGCGGTACTATATATGCTCATTGCATAAATTGCAATCTCTCGCCTTAATTATTTTTTATTTCGAGAAATTAAAATGCACCATCTCAAATGGACACGTACCCATATGCCAACTAGACACTAAACATGAGTTTGTGTTTTTTAGTAGAAAAATATTTAAGGACAGGGAATGAGATTCTAGTTCAAGATTAAAAAAAAAACAATCAAAAGAATATTTATAAATATATTTACATTTATCTTTCCTTAAAAAAATAGTAAAAATTTAAATTTCTAACTTAATTATCAGACTAAGTTTGTATCTTGTTCTACTCTATCAACTTAAATTAAGAGTATGAACTCATTTATTTTAGTGGTATGGACTAGGCTTCGCCTCTTTATCCCCTTCATAATTTTTCAAATTGTTTCACGTTATTATTTAACAACTTATCTATATTCAATTATACTTTCTAACGAGAGATAGGATGTGATTGAGATCAATTAATTACACACAAGAAGTGGAGTCAGCAGAAGAGGGGTGCATGTTGGGGAAGAAGGAAATGGGGATCAACATGAACGAGATACAAGAACAGCAAGTCAAGTGCGAAAGAAGTCTCAGGTTGAATAATAATGGAAAACTTAATTATGTAAGATATAAGTGGTAAGAATTAATAAATAAATAAATATATATGAAACAAATATTAAATAACAATTTTTTTTAATATACTCTATTATTATTTGAAATTTATTAAGGTTTATGAAACATGTAGTTCACTTAACCTTTTCTTCCTCCACCGGGATTCGATTTAGTGTACATATATTTGCCACCCAACATTTTATATCAGAAAAGCAATAAAAATATATGAAATCAGCTCTTATTCCAATTGTGTTGTGTTTCAATCAGAACAAAACTTCACTCAAGCTAGTTACCCAATATGATGGAACATAGCCCAAAAAATTTTCAAGTTCATATACAACTTTAACGGAAAAGGTTTCCGCATGAAATGCGTTCGGATTTTGTTGATGACAAGATACTGGATGACACTCCCAAAAGATACAGCAATTCAAATAAAAGTAAAAATTTAAGACACCAAAAAAGGAGAGAGATTGACAACATAATGTTCAAAAATAAAATTCTCTTCACTTGTAGCAGTTTTAATTGTTTTATTTTCTACACTAAAATGAGAATATTTGGAATTTTATATAGTCCTTTAATTTTGTTATATTACACTTTGAGGTCATTTCAGTCCGTTTCTTTTATGTATATTATTTTTTAGTAAAATTTGTTGATAATTTTTTACTTTAAAATTTAAATACTTATTTTTTATGTGCGAAAGATATTATTAAATTGAAGTAGTGAGAGTACTTCACCCATTTACAAATTTACAACCTCACACGTTATACATAACAGATTTTACTCTTTCTGAAGTAGTAACTTAAAATAAAATCGGATTCCAATCCCATCCAGAGAGACATACTTCCGATTAAAAATAAAATCGGAAAAGTGCCCCGGAAGGCTAAAAACTAATGTGTCTTTTTTTTATGTTTTTGGTCGAAAAGTTCATTTTGTTGAAGCCTTTCCCCTTTTTAACCTTATATAATCCCCATAATCTGTTCGGGTTCAGCAACTTTCTTTGAATTGAGCCCATATTTTAGTTCATAAAAAAAGCGCATGATTATTTCGAAAAGACTGAAAAGTGAAATTAGATGGAAATAATTCCATAAAGGCTGCAAACGCTTTTACTGAGAGTGTGCCCCCAATACAATTTTAAGTTTATTAGATCTCTCTTATAAGAGAGAAAAAGAATTCAAATTCAGACACAGAAAGAAATAACGTAGATTTTTGCGGACAAAAGAATGAGAAAAAAAAATAGAGAAAGAAACTGTTATATTTTATTTTTATATAAAATAATTAAGCTAGAATTATAATATTTACTTCGTTAATCAATAGATTGGTTAGAAATTCGACATTAGATTTAACATATGTAATTCTACATTTTAACCGTGATATAAGAAATTATGTTCGTACAATAGTATAATTTTGTAAGTTTTCTACTTGCTTGCTTATTTCTTGTGTTTTATTTGTAAATTTTGCTTGCTTACTTGCATTGATTGGTTATATATACGAATTGTGCTTTTGACCAAACATTCATGTATCCTTATTTGATTATATAGATTGATTTCTTTGATTTAAACAACCTGGAGTCTCTTACCTCTTACATTGAGCGGGTTTTACGTTAAAAATCTTAGTATTTTTGGCATGATTCTTCTCATTATTACTATCATTTTTATTTGTAATTATTTTTTATATATTTTTAAAAATTAGAAAAATTTATATCCACTACGTTGTTGTATCATTACGTGCATTATTTTTTTGTCATTTATTTTTCAGTCTTGTATTTCCTTAAGCAAAGAGTCACTAAAAAAAAATTAGTGGTTAAGATGAGTTTGAGAAATCCAATATGAAGGTGAATTTTACATAGTGTGTGATTTAGAAAAATGACAATAAAAAGAAAACAAAAGGACAAGAAAGGAATCATATATGTGTGAATTCCTTGTCATCAAAACTATTCTTTCTTACCCTTCTACTTCTAGCATGGCAACACTTTTAGCTTTAGTACCATTCCTTAGTGTGATGTTGGACTTTACACATAACCCGAACGTGTTGCCAGTGTCTGATCAGCTATCATTTCGATCGCTATCACAACTTTGTATTTGGACCCCATGCCACGACAACCACCCGCAAGTGATTTCACAAGCGCTCTGTGACATTATGTTTTAATTTTGGGTTAAACATATTTTTGTGGTTGATCTGAGATAGACATGGATAGCGTGTTCGAGAGAGACTATTGATTTAGCAGTGTTATTCTTATGTATTTTCATAAATTGAGATCCGAGTTTTTAAATGTTTGGTTCATGTTCGGCCACGGTTGAAATGTGAAAATGAATAAATAATTTATTAAAGACACATTCAAGTTGATAATAATTTTATTATAGTAATAATATATATTAAATATTTATATACTTTAATAACGTTAATAATATATATTAGAATCAAGCTAATTTTTTAAGCGCGGGCTACAAGATCTCTCATATACAATAAAACTGTTTTGAGAGCTTATGCTTAATTCTTAGTCGATCTCAACTTTTAAGGTTATTTTAATTTTCAGTTTCTTAAATATGTGTTAATTGGTCCTAATTTTAAAAAAAAAAACACATGTTCACACTTTCAGTCTATGTGGTCAAATGACTTTTTTTTTAAAAAAGGATAAGTGATTTGTTACGTGAACTATTAATCTAATATTATTGTCAAAATCACGTGACAAAATGTGTTATTTTAATGATATTTTTAGTTTTTAGAAAATTCTTAAATTCCAATTTTAGTTCTCATAAAATTTAAACTTTAATTTTCTCATCCTTAATTAATCTTTTATTTAGTTTTAAATTTTTTTAAACCTCTAATATCTTTTTTTGTTCGCTTCCACCATAATTTTAATAGCATGTTTATAGAGTATCGTTGAAATTACTATTATAGATTATTAAGGAAAGATGGAAGCAAAATCATTTATTCTACTCCAACGACAAAAGGATGACTCGAATCTATTAGGTGTCAAAAGTTGCAAGGCGAACTCTCCAACATCCTTAAACAACAAACAAAATTCTAACACTTGAACTATATTCAATAACATGAGTAAATTATACTAATATCAAGAATAAGGTCCTAGATTTATTTATTGCTAATGCTTTTCTTGACTAGACTTTTTGCACTGGATCTTCAAAACAAACTTCAAATATAGAAAAATAAGAAATTTAAAATTTAAAATTTGTTATAAAATAATTAGTTACAAAATTTTAAAATTAATAGTTATTTTATAGTTAATTTCTAGTAAAAATAATTAACTATAAAATTACTATAATATTAGTGATAACATGAAATAAGTAGCAAATTAGTTGATAAAATAATCTTAGTTAATTTGTAATAAATTCTTAAAATTTGTAGTTAATTTGTAATAATAAGAAGTATAAATAAATATAACTTAAATTTAACTAGGAAAAATAATATTATAATTAATTAATAGTTAATTAGATAAGATTTAGCTACTCATTTAAATGATAGCTAAAATTAGTAGTAAAATTAAAAAATTAATAATAAAATCAAAAAAGTTGTTATAGTTTTAAGTATTTAAACTTTAGTTAGCTGCTTAAAGGCATTAGAGAGTGTGTCATGAAGATTATGACATTTAATTTAGATTTAGTTCAATTCATTTATTTATAGTTAGAAATAACGTACAATTGCACTTTTATCCGTACTTCTAATCCATAATAATAATGTTTCAACCATATTATGTTATCATGTTCATAAAATAAAAGCTAGAAGTAGACAAAAGAAGATGTTAGAAGTTAAAAAAAAATTATAAAATACACAAAATTAATTAAAGACTTAAATTTAAATTTAATGAAGATTAAACTTAGAAATTAAGAATGTTCTACGAACTAAATATCATTGAAATGACATAAATAACACTCGCATAACAATCACGTATATGCAAGTATTTTGGCATATCATCACTCAATAAAACTTACTAATTTTTATCTGCTAAAAGGAAAATAGATCAGACAGAGAGTACAAAAAGAATTTTATACCAAAAAAAAAGTACAAGAAGTATTCCAACACATACAAAATTTAAAGGACATTTAATCCCTTGTCACAAACCTGCCTTCATATAGTACAAACATACTCCTAACAAAATATAAAATCACTATCATATCCACTATAATACCTCCAGCTCCTTAATATATTTCATGGGATTCATTGACACTCATAAGAAGTAAAACTCTTAAACGTGATATACTATCAAACCCAACATCTAAATTTTGTTAATTTTAAAAGACTAAAAATAAAAATAACTATAAAAACTTAATTTTAAAAGAGTAAAAATAAAAATGTAAAGATTAAAAGTATATTTACCCCCTCTAATTTTTTGTTTTCCAAACCCATCATGATGAATGAAAAGACCCTATTAATTCAACTCATCATTAATTTACTGGCTTTCGGGTAATCAAAACATGATCTGGACCACTAATTTTTATATCATATATCAATGGCTTCAAAAGGTTGGGGGTACGGTCTTCTAAATGCAGTTGGAGGACCTTGGAATCGTCCGTAGATAAATTAAAAAGCAATAGCATATAACAACATGATTATTTTATATTTGGCTGTAGTTCCCTTCTACTCATATGTCACACTACCAAAGAATTTAAGGACACAATTGTTTCGTACTCTTTCTGAGTCAGTGGTCTACGTGTTAGAATGTGTTGCTGGTCATGGTCCAGTAAAGCAGAACGAGGGAGAACACTCCAGTATCCAACTTATAATTTAGAATTATTAAAATACTTTCAAAAGTGTAGCCTATGAGTGTAGGTGGACACCCTCACAAGGTCGACAGAACATTTATTTAGGCCAAAATCAAACTGTAAAATGACTCAAATTATTAAATTAGTATAATTTTATTTGAAAATTTCTTTTGAACTTTTCAAATTTTAATTTTTATTAAATTATTATAATTATTTTATTTAACATTTCTTTTTCAATCTCAAATAATAAGGTATAAGATTTTTATTTAATTAAACTAGAAATAAAAATATAACTATATAGTGATAAAATAATATATGTGAAGGAAAGAGACATGGTAATCAATAAAGAAAATAAAAGGACGAATAAAAAATATTTTTCATAGAAAGAAAAAAACCATAATAAGATGAAAACTATTTTATAGGAAAAAATATTTAATTATTTTTAACAGAATAATATTATTTATTAAATGATCACTAAATTTTTTATTTCTGAAAATTATTATTAATCAAAACTATTTCTAAGGTCCTCAAGTGAAATTTTTACCAATTGTGCCGGACCTAAATTTAAGAGTTTAATAATAATTCTATTAAAATTATTTAAAATTAATATCATCAAATTCTAAGCTACAAAGGTATTTGGGTGGTACCAAGTAGTATAGAGAGACAAGTATATTATATATATCTATTAGTACATGCCATTATTTTAATTAATTAAAATTATTTTCCAAACCAATGTATGACTCACCCTAAGGAAAATGTACCTTGTAGCTAACAAAGTAATATATAGTGTGGTGCCTTGGACAAATATAAAACCAACATGCTTTGTCATCACAAGTTAATTAGTACTTCTTAAGCACTATTATGATCCTATTTGAAAAGTAATATTAATATATGTCTCTTAGTGGTTTGTCAAACCAATCTGACACACGAAAAGACACATTATTTGCACATGAGGATCAAACTGTTCGTGAGGATCTGCATTGACCAGATACTGGAAAATCAGATAACCTCACTATCACACTAGAAGCTCATGATCATCCTTGCATATCCATATACATGCAATTGATTACAAATGAGAATAAAAGTTGCAAACAGAACATAACATTGTAAAACTTCTTTTAGCAACTCCCAAGTCAACAAAGAATAGTAATGCTATTTGTACAATTTTACGGTCACAATTGTGTTGCAACTGTTTGAGTTATAAACTTACCAGGTTTAATATTTTACTCCACTACTAATAATTACACAATTAATAACTATTGTTATTCTTTAACCAAGAAATAAAAGTTTGAATTTTGGTATTAAATATGAAAAAAAAATTATATTAGAGTGAGATATCTATTATAATTTTTAAGGATAGTAAAGATTTCGTACTTATCCTTTGAGTAAAAAAAATACATGACTAATATCTTATTTTTATAATTAAATTCTATAATTAATAAAATCATCATAAAATGTTATTTTTTTTTACAGTTTTAAGTTACTGTAAACTAATTTCAAAAATCTAATTATAAAAATTATAAAAATATCAAAAATCTAATTAATTATAAAATTATAAAATATCAAAAATCTAATTACAATATTTTTTAATTTAGAAATTTAATTAAAAATTTTCAAAAATTTCAAAAGACTTACTAATATATGAAACCAACTTATAATCAATAGCTTTGTTTAAAAAAAAAAAAAAAAAAAAGTAACACACAACACAACATCTACAGCTGAAGTACCAAAAAAAAAAACGTGAATATACACAGTTGTAAAGTGTGGCTAAGAATTGTACCATAAATCATTATTGAACCTAGAAAAAATCCAAGAATATCTACATAGAGAGATTTGAAAAAAAATAATTTTAATCATATAATTATATGTATGTAGACAAAACTAGTTCTCTCTTTTACGTATATTTATTATGAAAAAAAATAATAAGTCACTAGAAAAATCAACAATGCACCAATAAATGTGGTGATAACGTAACAAATATAAATTTCAGTGATTTGCAAGAATTTAGTAATAACAAGAAGGATTTTGCAAGAGAGACACCAAGATTTTTAACGTGGAAAACCCCTTTAATGTGAGACATAAAAATCACGGGTGATCTAGACTAAAGAAACAAATCCACTATAATCAAACAAGGATAGAAGAGTATTCAATTAAGAGTATAATTTTTACATACAACCAACCAACACAAGCAAGCAAACAAAACTTTTAAATGGAAAAATAAGAAATAAGGAACAAGAAAATAAAGAACTGAACGATTAAGATGTAGAACTATGTGTGTTGAACTTGTTGTCAAATTTCCAGCCCGATCCAATGATTAACAAAGTAAATATCACGATTATGACATGACTGTTTTGTGTAAAGATGAAAACAAAACATTTTCTTTCTCCTTTCTCTCTCTTCTCTCTTTAGGATGTGAAAATCCACACATACACTCTCTCTGTTTCTTTTACCTGTGAAAATCTACATACTCTCTCTTTTTAATCGGACTCATTCTCCTCTTATAAAAAAATCTAGCGGACTTGAAAGTATTAAACTTTTGTCCACATAATTGAAAAAAAAAATAACTCAATAATTCTCTTATAAGACAGTGTTTGTTAATATATAATTACTTATTTAAAAAAAACTGTATTAGTAAATTATAACTTTGGTCTTCTTAAAATATATCTAAAGATTTAAATTATTGACACACTTTTTCTGAAAAAAAAAAAAAAAAACCTGTTTGTTATAGTTTAACAAATGCTATATACTTATTTTTTTAGAAATAGTATACTAGGAGGTTATAATTATGATTTCTTTTTAAATATGCTCAAAGTATAATTTGTATTAATATGTTCCTTCTAAAAGTTAAGTGTAGGGTAGCATGCAAATCCACACATACGCACAAAATTTGACATGTAGTTGCAATAAGTCAAAATCATGAACTACAAACCAAACACAAACTCAGTTAATTACAAATGAAAATAACTGAGACACGACCCACGTACTCAAGGAATTATTTGTATGGTATACAAGAGCTCCTAAAATTGAACATACTCTTCATAATTTTGGTTGAGACAACCTAACTAATAAATGTTTTCTTTTTTACTATAAAATATTTACTAATTAGCGAGGAAATTATTGCAAATGGGAGTTCACAGTTTTCAAAGAACCAAAATAAGAAGGTTTTTTGTCTTTTCCATTCCACGTGGGTTTTCGAGTTTTCAGCTACAAACTAAACACACTGAGAGAGGAAGAGGGAGAAAAATAGGCATCGAGGAGGCAGAAAAAGTAAAGACATAAGAGCAAAAAAATTTGAAAAATAATAGGTTTTGTGAAAATGTGGAAGTTAGGATAAATAAGATAAGGTTTATCCACAAAAACCAAGTCAAAAATATCTTATGTTTAGATAAATATGAATATAAAAATAACAAAATTAGTTAAAATAAGGATTTTAGTCTTTTGAAATATCTAACAAATAATATAATAATCTCTCATGTATTTTAAAATATTAAAAAATATTTAATTTTTTTTTATTCTCATCTAATACCTGAGATTTATTATACCAAACCTATTGATAGGACAAAACACAAGTTATATGAATTGAAAACACTTCACATATATATTAATAAGTGAAATATCAATCATATTATACTTTCATATTATTGTTCTTCTCATTATAATTTACGTATAAATTATGTATACGTCTAATATTCAAGGGTGTTTAGATATTTCATCGTACGATCTCATGTAAATAATTTCACTTGATATTTATATAGATAATTTTATTATGTATGTATTACAAACTATATAATAGCAATAAAAATTATAAATATCATTAAAAACTTTATAAATTTAATCTTTTATTAATATATCATCTTACCATTTTTATGATACCATACAAAATGAATAAAATTAATTTTATTGTATATAGTATTAACAAGTGATTTGTTTTTATTTTTATATGAACCTTCTTTGTGAGATCTTCAATCACAAAGATTAAATTATCATCATTTGTTAATTTTAAGTGGCTTAACTAAATCTTATTCTTCATGATATTTTATATATTAATCACCTCCTTTAAGATATAGTAAGAGGAATGAACAAATCTATGTTTTACTTACATAATCCATAAATATTTATTTTTAAGAAGTTATTTTACCACATTGTCTTAATCATATAATATTTTTATCATTGAAAGTTTTGTTCTTTGCCATGGCTATTGCTAATTGGCAATCAAACACTAATGGAGTTGACTCCATTCCTAAAGGAATATTTGTTAAGAATTTTTTTCAACCAAAATCATTTCTATATATATAAACTCTGACCTTATTATTGTTTGTTCGATTGATTTCCAAGTAACCACACTACCACGAAGTCTAATGATATAACTACCCATGAATTTATCTCACTAAATCAAAAGTTCAATTAACATCATTCTTACTCAATACTATAGTTCATGATTCTTTCCAAACATGTGCTTACCAAGTACAATCTAAAAATAATAAATGCAGAATTTCATTGTTTTTAGCTCTGGCAGAATCAGTAAGACTAAACCGTCAGATCAAACACTAATCAAGAAAACATGAGCACGCATCATTTAGACATATAATCAAATACACGTAATATGCTTGGGTATCAAAAAGAATTTCAGCACAAAATTGAAAAACTACTATCATGTGAATATATTACCAAAAACATCTCAAATGTAATTTAAAAATTTTCTCACACCGAAAAAGTCATACTTAACACTATAACCAAATTATAAACATACTTCAATTTTTTATTTTATTTTTATATTTTGCTAACAATCCACATAATCTCTAGTATCCATTGACTAGAAATTTGATATCTAGATATCTTATGGCAATACAAAATTGGGAGAGGGGTTCCAAATATCAGATTTGGAATTTATGCACTAAAGTCATTTTTGAAGCCTTAAATGCCAGTTTTAGTTATTGGGATCTATACTGCGAGCTACGTACATTAATCATTTTGAACTTAAATTTTGCATAAATTTCTCCAAGATGTTATTGGGTGTTGACACTATTACATATATAATTTTTTACTATATTTAAAAATATTGCAAAAATATTATTTGTTAGTGTTGCGAGTATTTTTAATTAAGAAAAATGCCAAAAATATATATTAAAGAATAAATTAATAAATAAAGAAGGGCATGAGTATAATTTGGAAAAATAATTTTAAAAAAAAAACATGCATAAATAAAAAGGGAGGGGGCTACAAATAGCAAACTCCCTCCTCCAACTATTGGTCATTTTGGTCCATGTTAGCACATGCAAAAAGCCCCCCAAAATGCCACTTTTGCTTTTGTAGTCTTCAGCCATAATAAGCAAGGAAGGTCTCGTGTTACTTTTATTTTTCTCCCCTTTTTCATCAGAATAAATTAGTTAACTTTCCCTATCTAAAAAGAATTTAACAGTAAAAGGTAAGCTGGATTGAGTCAAAAAAATAGCTACCCAACTAACCTTACAATGTAATGTGAAGTAATGTATTGTAAACATTCAACGTATAACAAGTCCATTCAAGTGGGGGTATAGGTAGCTACTTACCAATTATCTATATTCTTTTTCCCCCTCCAAACTCACTTTCGCTTGATAGTTCCATTTTTAATTTTTAATAACCCCCCACCCCACCTATGCACGAAATGGTATACCTTTTATACCTTTTCTGATCAAACCATTTTTTTTTTAAACCCCGTCAAGGAGAATTATAGCTAGGTCAAGATGTGTATAACTCATTGATGGTGATTTGAGGAAAAATATTATTAATAAATTTCATTTTAAGTTGTTTTCTGCTTTCCTATATAAGTCCACTTACTTGGCGCGACTGAACTTGAAAGATCAAATTTCATATTATATTTTTATTCTTTGTACTTGAGACATTGAAGACGGTTAATGCAGGGGAAAAGGTGATGGGTAAAAAGTTACGGAAAGGATAAAAGAGAAAACAAATAATGAAGGTTGAAGAAAGGAGAAGGTTTATAAAGGAAGTAGGTATATAACTGCACATCATGCTGCAGACGCTAATTTGACGAGCAAAAGCGGCATAAAGAAAAGGGAAAAGAATGGTTAAATTTATAACCATAATATCACCTCATGAGCTCCTCACACTTGCTTAATGATGTTTATCCAGTTTCTCACAACAACATTGAGTAATTAGGTTTATCCAATATTAGATCTATAAGCAATGATACGAGGTAGTAAAAAATGCAATGCAACCTCGGATAGAGTTTTTCTAATTTACTCGAGGGTTATTGATGTACTCCGGTAATTAAGTTTTAGAATAAAAAATTAAGATGCATTCTAGAATTTAGTTTTGGGAATATTTTTTTAATTTCGAAAATTAATTTTTGAAATTTGTATTGTAGCAGAAACTAAACATGACTTATTTCTAAGTATTTTGATTTTTGTCGCCTATGCGTATGAGGCACAAACTAGAGGGGGAGGACTCCAACAACGAAGACTGACTTTTTTGTTGCATGTAGCGCAAGTTAAGGAGCCCTGAGTTGCAAATGAGAAGGAAGACACCTTTTAGATATCAGAGGAGAAGAAATCCTTCTGCCACTTCCTGATTTACTTTATTAGGATATTATTGTATCATGGAAGGATGTAATATTTGTACTAACTTCTTTTGCCTCGTATTATATGTTTTTACTCTGTAATATCAAAGATAGAGATTTTATTTTATAATATGGAAATATATTTCTTTATAATTCCATTTTTAGTTTGTGTTTCTTATATAGTTGAAAAAAACAAGAAAGTTTGGACAATATTACATATTTATTCTATTTTTTATGTGTTAGTAAAGTAAAAATTCATTTAACATCAATTTGTGAACACACGATGTTAGAAGAAAAAATAACAAAAAAAATATTTTATAATCACATTTCACATTTTTATTTAAATAAAGAAAATAAATCATGATATTAAAGATAATAATTTTAACTATTTATAAAATTAACATAAAAATATAAAAATTTACTACATAATAATTTTTTTTTGTCCCTACTAAACTTGGGCTCAGAGCAGTCAACCCTAACCTCCCAAGGTCGACCATAATTAAGATTATGTGTAATATTAGTGTAATTTTTGAAGCTCCTTCGTTGTTTATATATTCAAGAGTTTAGTTTTCAAAATGTTAAAATTATATCATAAACTAAATTTTAGAATATATAAACACTAAATATAAATATTTTAGAATACCTGATTTTGTCTCACTCCTTTACTTTCATTGTTACTAATTTACATTTGTTTAGGACTATTTGGGCATCTTCAAATGTCTAGTACAATATAAAGAAAAAAATTAAAAAAAATTGTCAAACCCATTGAACGAGCATTCAAAGAGGCAGAACATAAATTATACAATATGATTGTACAACGTGATAATCCTAAAAATTCTTTATAGATATTAGCATTGATTGAAATTATTCTTTTTTAAAAATGTAATTAATGATAATAATAATCTTTTTCTAACGAGGAAGTGATGAATTAGATGTGATATTTTAGTAATCCTGAAGTTTCAAAGCACAAGTACTCACAACTTGATATCTCTAAACTATCCTCTAGCATAAGAAATCAAAATAATTCAAACGAGTTTGACTTTGGTGCACACCCATATCAAATTAAGAATACATGAACTGTGACAATTCAAAAAATCTGTATGAAAAACCAAAAACAACATATAAATATTTTCTACCCAAAAGAACTATGTAATTTTGATTTCCCATTGCACATGGAAATACGTAGGAACAGGGACTACTCCTATCGAGCTAAAAACTAAAAAATAATTAACTCTCTTGTCATATATAATAATGATACTAAAATCTTAACTTTCATCAAAATTATATAATTTATATAGTGAAATAAATATTTTAAAGCTTAAGAATGATTTGAATAGTTAATTTGAGATATTCGTTTTTAACGAACATTGTAGGATCTTAATATATTCTCTATATATAATCGACTCCCAAACTCAAAATTTGGTTCTAAAGACTATTCTTTTATTTTTAAGGTTTTTCTAATGTTTTTCTTAATAAATATTAGTGACGACTTTTTCTCTTCCATTTTTCTTTTTTAAAATATTTTTGGCCAATCACTACACCATGATTGTGATAATAATGTAATTTTAACATTCTAAATACATAATTATTTTATGGTTTCTTTAACGGTATCCTTCATCAAAATTAATTCACATTGAACAAGTAAACACAACTAAAGAAAAGTTACGTATGAAAGGGTTATTCGTTATTATAGTTTCATGCATCTATTGGGATATTAAGCTCATATTGGTTCTTACTTCATTACTTTGACTGAATTATGAGACATTAAAAAGGATTAGCACTTGCCTATAACAAAAAGTTTACCAATATTTATGTTGAATCGAACCTACAAGAAGTTATTAATTTGACTACAAATACATTTTGAGTCATTCTTACTATAACTTAGTATAA
This sequence comes from Mucuna pruriens, assembly GCA_025330945.1. Taxonomy (NCBI): domain Eukaryota; kingdom Viridiplantae; phylum Streptophyta; class Magnoliopsida; order Fabales; family Fabaceae; genus Mucuna; species Mucuna pruriens. The sequence goes on from JAENHJ010000543.1 coordinate 545,460, forward strand.
GAGATTAAAAAACTTATTCGTTCAAGATTGATGGTACTCTTCTCTTATATATATAGTAAGACGAATCAAGTAGTAAATATCTTAATTAAATATGTATTATTAAATAGTATAATAAATCAAGTAATAAATGATTTTTTTATTTCTTTTGTTATTTGCTAATTCAACTTGTATAACTTTTATTTTAAAGATTATTGATGTTGAGTATATATAATTATGGTATATATAAATAAATGATTTTAAAATAAAATTATAAAGATTATGCATATTTAATTTTAATATAATCAATATAGATAATTTATGTATATGTACTAATATATATACTAAAATTAGATAAACGAATCGATACTAATAATATATATATATATATTTTGAAGAAAACTAACAAATTATATATTAAATGAAAAATAAATTATTTTTAAAATTATAAATTGTAAACTTGATCAAATATATTTTTCCTAATAAAGTTTGAAGAAATATATTAATTAAATTATTTTTATATTTTATGTACATATGTATTTAATTTTGTGATTTATGTAATATGTTTTTGTATAAAAAGAATTATCGTTATGTGATGTATATAATATATTTAGTCATGAGATTTAAATAAAGTTTCGATTGTCATGTGTTATTATTTATTAGTATCATTTACATGATAATATGCTTTCACTTTCACTTGTGAATACTCATTTACTTTCATATAAAGCTTTTATCACCTGCGGTGTAAATATGTATTCTCATCACATACATATAAATAATATTAATGTGTTATCTTCACATTCACATGATATATATTTATTTGGATAATTTTTTTATAAACACTTATAACAGGAAAAAAATAAGAAAAAAAAATTATTAAGTTTCTCCAAAGTTAAAATTAAGTTATACATAAATTAAAAATTAATTTTTAAAAAAATTAATATGAGATAGTTTATACATAAGTTAATTTTAACTTATGTAAAAATATGCATTTTTTTCTTTCTATTCTCTCCTTTTATAAATACTTATAAATAAATTTACCTAAATATCTACATAGTATTTAACAGTTAGTCGTGTAATTAATTTAGACACTAATTTACTTTTTATACAATTTATAATAATTTAAATATATTGTTTATTCTTATAATTGATTTTGATGTTGGTTATGATTCTTATATATTGAAATTTTTTTATCCCTATAATTTGAAAAAAGAAATAGTTTCTACCACCAACAATATATCATAACCATTAGTTGTTTGAAATATTAATTGATGGGACTAAAATTTAAATAGGATTGAACTATAAGCACCAAATTTAAAATAGAATAAAACTATAAGAATAAAAATCTAAAATTGTAAAATTATTATTAAAAAAAACTTTTAAAGTATAAAAACAAAAATTAATATTGAAATAAAATATATGAACTGAAAATGTCTTTAAACCTTTACATATTAATATACTTACACATAAATTTTTAGTTGCGTAAGATAAATATTTTTATTTCTAAATTTATATGTTAATATATTTTTATCTAAATTTTCATCCCTATATAATGTAAACATTTATTCATTTAATTTAAATATTATTATGTCTTCATATATTGTGGTGTATATATTTACTATTTTTAACATTATGCCTGCATTATAATGGTGAAAATAAATGATTTTTATTATAATATTTATAATTATATTTTTAATATTAAAGAATTTTCTAATGATATTTTCGTTCTCTTTCTAGAATGAGTTGTCGAGCATATAAATCAACTAATATAAATTCTAAATATACAATTACGTTAAATATTTTGAAAAAAAAAATGTTACTTATAACTAGTTCTACCGAGTAGAATTTATACTAAAAAAATATTCTCCTTTTATGATGTTTTAATTTTGGTTATTTACATAGATAATTGATATATTCACTCCTCCTTCCTAATGAAATACTCCATTTTTTAAAAAATCCAAAACTAACCCTAAATACACTCTTTTATCTCATTTTTATAAAACTCTTTGTTTATATAATCAGAGGATGACTCATATTAACATTATAAACTACACATACAAGATGAAGAATAGTAATACGAAATTAGTAGTAACAAGTGACTTAAGTGAGTTTCTATGGTGAAGGCTTTTTTAGGTGGTAATTGTGAAGTTCAACGTGGTGGTGGTGAAAACGAAGACTTTAAAACGATGTTCACAACATGAATATGACTCCTTTAAAAAGTGAAAAGACGTTTGTTACAAAGATAAAATATGTGTATAGACTAGAATTGACGATGACTCTCATGTTATTATATATGTAATACTTTATTAGTAATATTAGAGAATTCTTCTTTAATAATTGAAGAGAGATTTATAAAGACTAACAAAAATAAAGTGCACTTGAAATATTTTAAAAAAAAATCAAAAGAAAAATAAATTAATAAAGAAGGGAAGCACATACAGCAATTGGAATAGATCAGTCATGTTGTGATTCATTGTGCCATTGGACTCATTCCACTTTATTGAGTTGGATTTTATCTTGGTTTGGGCCACGCTGCTAAGCATGTATCCAGCAGCAGCATACAACGCAAGTTTGGACTTTATGAGTTTAGAAACATTTTTTTATTTCGGTCTGGCCTTCATTGGTGTTGGTATTACTCAGCTTCAGCTCAGTACAATATGTCCTACTTTATTTGATAGTGTTCGGCCAATTGGATCTTGAAAGTTTTTTTTTTTTTATTTCAGTTTTGGCACTTAGGCGTGGTTATGGTATTATAACATAATAATAACAGATGTAATATATATAAAAAAAAATTGTGAGAAAAAGTAAAATATTATACTCTAAAACTCACACGCCCATTTATAATGTTGATGTGTAATTTCTGTACTTTCACGTGTTATAAGAAATCGCAAAAGCATAACATAATAATAAATAAAGTGCATTTAATTGATTAACAAATTAATAATAAAATAAAATTTAATATGAATTGTTAATTTTTAATTAATAGTTATAGTTGAACTTTATTATCCGAAGTATATATTTTTCATTGAATCCATCGAATTAACCCTCTCTTTTGTTTTTTTTTATTTTGTTAATTTGAAATACGATATGGTGGAATCCCTATCTGGCACGTGGCTAGCTCAGTTCGAGTTCGAGTTCGAGTTCGGGCACTCTTAATTATTTATTTATTTTATAATTATGATGGGACAAGTAATAAATACATCCTAAATTAATAAACATATATCTTGTTATATTTTATTGGATTTATTTCCTAAAATATTATCTGAGGAAACTTACTTGTAAAAATGAAATTGTGAGACAGAGAAAAGAGGGTGAAATGAGTGGCTAAAGTGAGTCGATAGGATAAAAGAGAAAGGAATGGAAGAGCAGGAAAAGGTTGTGGAGTCGTACCCACACTACTGGGGCTTCACCCGGGAAGAAGACTACTACAAGCAACAAGGAATCAGAGGGTGGAGTTCAAGCTTCAGGAGCCCCAGAGGTCTCACTCTATTCACAAGGTCATGGCTACCAAAGGCAACAAGTAGGCCACGCGCGGTGGTGTTCATGGTCCACGGCTACGGAAACGACATCTCCTGGACCTTCCAAGGGACCCCTATATTCCTTGCCCAAAGCGGGTTCGCCTGCTTCGGCCTGGACCTCCAAGGGCACGGCCACTCAGAAGGCTTAAAAGCCTTCGTCCCCAGCGTTGACCTTGCCGTACACGATTGCCTCTCCTTCTTCAATTCAATAAAAGAAAACCCTGAATTCCGCGGCCTCCCCTCTTTCCTCTTCGGGGAGTCCATGGGTGCTGCCATATGCCTCATGATCCACTTCGCCGATCCCAATGGGTTCGAAGGCGGTGTCCTTGTAGCCCCCATGTGCAAAATATCCGACAAGGTTAGGCCCAAATGGCCCATTCCCCAGATCCTGACTTTCCTGGCCAGGTTCTTCCCCACCTTGCCCATCGTTCCCACTCCGGATCTTCTCTTCAAGTCAGTCAAGGTTGATCACAAGAAAGTGATAGCAAACATGAACCCTTTGAGGTATAGGGGGAGGCCCAGGCTGGGAACCGTTGTGGAACTTCTCAGGGTCACTGATTTATTGAACCAGAGGCTCCGCGATGTCACTCTTCCCTTTATTGTTTTACACGGCAGTGCAGATCTTGTTACCGACCCTAATGTCAGTAGGGAGTTGTACCGGGAGGCCAGTTCTCATGACAAGACCATTAAGGTCTATGACGGGATGATGCATTCTCTGCTCTTCGGTGAAACCGATGACAATGTCCACATTGTTAGGAACCATGTTTTGTCCTGGCTTCTCGCTAGGTGCCATGGGGAAACATCACACCCTCCTCAATTATCAACCCTGCTTTCTTAGTTGCTTCCTATTTCTGTATGATCACTGCTCCGTACACACTTTCTTTTTTCTATAATGTTATTCTTCAAAATACGTTAGGCCTTTCTGTACTGAATTTTCATCTCCAGATATAGGTTCAAGGTTTCCGACAAAACGGCCATGTTCTGTATCGTGACTCATTGCTCGCTGTTGCATGTTTTGCCAATATCAGTAAGACTAATGAATGTACTTCTCACTAGAAAAAATACAACTTTTATATTGTTCAGACATAGACATAGAGTTTTTGCTAGGAGCAATCCTTATCTTCTATACTAGTTTTTGGAATTGAGTGAGTTAGTTTTTCTAAGATCGATTGTTCCTTAAAACAGGATGATTCCTTGATTATTGGGTAGCAGCATTCCTAACCTTGGAGGAATTGGGATCCTCTCTAGTCAAATTACCAAGCACCAAGCATTCTCGGTAATTCAAGGACGAGAGAAAATATTATACATACATGGTCTTAATTTTGGCTCTAGACAAATTATTACAGAGAGGATCTAGGTTCAATGTGAGAGACATTGTTTTGCAAATTTTTGACAGTTTTGTTCCCATCTTCTTCCTTCATGTGCACTCCTAGAACTGATGGATAATGTCCTTCATTTTCTTCTACAAGTTTTTCATATTTGAAGCGATACCTCAGGTTTTGATCGGACCGCTGCAATGATGTTTCGATTTCTTGGTTTCTTTGTTATCTTTCATTATGAAGATTTTTTTTTATAAATAAATATGTTTTTTATCTTAAAATTTTTAATTTTAATTTCTAAAAGCTTTAATACGATTTTAGATCATATACCTATTAAATTTTTATAAAAACTAAAATTAAATTTTAAAATATTTTGAGAGAGAAAATTATTTTTTATCTTTTTTTTTTTTGTAAAGTTTCTGTGATAGATCAAAATTTTGTATATTAACATCAAGGGTTTTTGAGTAATAGTTTTATTAGTTTTAACATTTATCATGCATAGTTTATTATTTTTCTTTTGTATTTAATACAATACAAGCACATAAATTCACATAAGACTAGCATGACCATGTTCCATTCACTCTAAAACCAGACTAATTGTTAAGTACAATTACCTTCAATCTAAAAGATATGTAACACCCAACCATGGATTAAGATAGCACAATCATGTAAAACTACATATAAAACTACCGGAAACACTCACTTTGCATTGTATAAAAAGGAGTTGTCAAAGAGCAAAAGGAATCATTCCAGTCTTTTCAAAGTTTTAATCTCACCTACTTTCTCTTTTCTTATATTTTCTCTAGTTTTAAAATCTCTAAGGACACCTTCAGTTATTAGCAAGACTAAGGTGTAGTACCGAATGGAGGAACATAATTTCCAAATCCTACTGTACAAATTATTTAGCTTGTTTTACTCTCTGAAATATTCTATGTATTACTTAGCTTGCTTTACTCTCTACTTTAAGCTATGACTTGAAATCTTCAATCTTAATTTTGAATGTAATTTTATGTCTCTCCTTTTTTCTATGGTTAAATTTTTTAATATATTTGTGAAGTAGTAGAAGTCATCTTTTGTATGTTTAAATGAAATAATTAGTGGTGACCGCATCATAATTAGTTATTCGACTTATAAAACAGTAGGATTTAGAGAAATTGCATTAAGTAACCTTTTTTCTTAGATTCTTTATAAATCAGTCTCTATATTCTTAATGTTTGCTTGGATGTGCATATTTATACGTGATCAAGAAGAAACCAACATAGGACAAAGAATATTGGAGGTACTAAACCTAACTCTTCTAATTTGGAATGAGAGAAAGTAACATAAATGAAACCATAACTTTTAATTCAAATTTATTTACTTGTTTTATTTGTTTTTACTATTCTTTTTTGTTGCCTAAATACTAAATTGGTTTACCTATGTATAAATACTAAATTAGTTCGCCTAAACTACATAAAAATTTTTAAAAACTGATAATTGGTAATTACTCTCACTATTATCATAGGTACAAATGATATCTCTACTTACATCTTTGATATTGAGTACACTTGCTTTTAAGTACATTCTAAAATGCACCAATAATATTCTTCAATAGATATATTCTTCGAAAGATAAACTAAAATATTTTAACTTGTATGAATCAAGTGAAAATCCACCATTTGATTGAAAAATCAAAATCAAGTTCCAAGATATAATGAAAGCACCAAGGGATATTGATTTTTATAAATTGATAAAGAAAATATATAAAATATTTAAATTAAAATAAAATATATACAAAATATAATGAAAGTCTATTTTTTATATTTCTTAACTTTTATTATAATATCTTATATTTTTTTTATTATCGATTTATGCAAACCAATGGCATGTGTCATACTTGTCTTTTTTTCATTGACTATTGAACGAAACTTGAGATTGAGAATTTATTTTAATAATTAAGAAATTATAAGGAATTAGAATAAAGAGACAAAAATCCGTCATAAACTAAAGTTTGGGATTAAAATGTATTTAAACACATGGACCTCCTGCAATTGAAAAATAATTAGTGCTGTTCAATGTGCATTTGTCTTTATCAATAATTGAATTTGTTATTTTATCTTAAAAAATAGTCGCTTGAGTCTCATTTGTTTCTTGGTGTTGAAGACTGCTTTTCTTTGTTGTTTCCTACTAATCTTTCACTACGTGGATCTTTTAACTACCAAGCATTGGATTCCATTTTCTTATTATTCCTCTTTCTTTGAGGTTGTTCAGCTGGTTGGGTCATTATTTGTCTGCAATGCATGCAGCAACAAAGATTACTCGTAGAGCTCAAGGCATTGTTTCACTCCAAAGAGGGTGCCACCCTGCATTTCTGATGCATCTCAGCTAGCGCAGGGAGCTTAGATACATGGATATTTTCTATTTGTCTTTTTTTTTTATTTTATTTATTTGAATCAGAATTTCAAGTTCCAACTTTTGTTATGATGTCTCATTGATGACTATTTTTTTTTAGACAAATCCCTAACACGTGACGCAAATTATCCAGAATTCCTGTAGCCGGTAACAATAAACTGACATAATTATTTGGTATCGCAGCTTATTTTGAATGGGAAATGAAATGTTAACCAGTGTTTTAAAGTCAGTGGTTTAGGAATAAAAAATAAAACGTTTTTTTATTGGTAACGGTAAGCGTGTTTCTTTTCAGCATAATTTATAAAATAAAATTACTTTTGATTCTTTAACTGATGTTTTAAAGACACTCCTTGCTACGACTCATCTTAAATTTGGCTTTTTTTAAATAAAGATATATACTTTAAATAATATACTAATAATCATTAATTAAAAATCAATAGTTGAAATTGTTATAAAATTAACAAACTCTAAAATTAATTAGATTCTCTTTATTTTAATTGGTAGTGTATTCCCTAACTTTAGAAGAATCAAATTCAGCAATTTTTCAGTACCATAAACTTCCTATTAGAGTTAATATTACGTAGCATTTGCACTAATCAAAGAATTTAAAATGTGTATAAAATAATTTTAGTTTTTGTATTTCAAATTTCCTGTTTAAATAAAATAATTTAATTTTAATCATATACAAATTTTATTTATATTTAAAATTATTTTATTTTAGATGTTATTTGAAATTCTTTCTATTTGTTTTGAAAAAATCTCCAACAAAATTCTCATCATTTTACAAATTCTTTAAATGTAATATTCAATCAAGTCCTTCTAATGTATGTTGTTTTTTTTAGAATGAGTTGAGACGAATTTAAATGTCCATACTCAATCCAAAATTTTGATAGAATAATTTTGTGAACTCAAACATAACTAATTAAGACTTGAAAACATATTAAACATAAGCAAATCAATCTAATTTAATGATATAATATATTAATCTTGAAATTATATAATTAAATTGTAGATTTTAAAAAAATATAATTAAAGTATATTTTATACATATTTTCATATAAATGATATAATTATAAATAACATTATTTTAAATAAAATATTATTGAACCAAAAAGTTGTTTACAATATAGATTTTAATATAAATGATATCATTATAAATATAATATTACTTCAAACAAAATATTATTAATTCAAGAAATTATATTATTAACAAAAATTATTTTAAAATATATAATTTTTTTAAAATATGACATTAGATGGAGTTAAAACCACTAAAAATATAATTCAAAACATCGTCTTTAAAAAAGACATTCAGTCAAATTCTTAAACATAAATCCAACAAAAGTTCCTTCAACCCAGGTAAAATTGGTAAGATGAGCTGGATATCAACATCCATAAATTCTCCTCTAAAAATTTTCCATCCAAACACACCATCAATACAATTTAAATTCATATACTAATAAAATTTTCTGAACAATTATGTACATTAGAATAAATATTACGCTTCAACAGGCTTAGAACAATCCGCTCTCGGGCACAGTTGCGCACAACGGTAACAGTAATACCGATTTTAACCTGTAACATTGCATTGAAAAAATAGACACGAAATGGAGCAATGAAGGAACAAAACGGTAAAGCAAAAATTTCTATATTATTTACAGTGAAAAGAACAATCCATAAAATTTTTTCTATGTTGCTATATGCTCTCTACATCCTACAAAGATGCGAGAGATTTAACAGGTCAAAGAATGAAACATCTCATCTCATTCTAACCATATAATCTTATGTCAAGCGTCAATAGCGACCTTGTTACTTACTACTTCCAATCCTTTGTTAGAAAATGTCCTGTTTTAGTTTCTTCAGCAGTCATCACCAGAAAGGAACCCAAGATGACACCTGCCCCGAGATAAAAAATCACCAACCCAAAAATTGTAATTATTCTGTAAATATGTACGTCTAATCACATCATAAACAAATATTTTAAATCATCCACAGTGAGGCGACTCTGACGATCACCAGATCCATCCTCCCCAAATGCAGATGCAACCATCTTTCTCTTCTTTTGCTGCAAGAACATGTAAGGATTTTTTCGCATAAGCCACCACTACATTTTACACTTTTTTACAACACTATACTATAAATATCGTGCAATGAAATTTTCAGTTGAAAGAGTGTGCTACCGAACAAGCATTTTAAGGCTAGCAATCAGAACACTGAACCAAAACAGTTGTCAGATAGCATGTCACATAACTCAAGATATGCCCAGATAGAGCGACTCCTTCTAAGAATCGTTGTTATGCAAAAGACCACATACATTATTCAGCTCACACAATTCATTGCACAGAAAAAATATAATATATTTTACGCTCTTCAATCCAAAAATGTTTTCATGTGTGAACTGATAGATTGTTATACAAGCATTATCAAGTGTAGATGCCATTGACTGTTCAGAAGCATTCTAATCTCCCTTATTTAAATCATTAACTTCCCCGCAACAAATCATTCTAGGTTAACAAATCAACCACATAGACATGCTTTCAAATATCAGGTACTAAACAGCCTTTATACATCATTATGTCACATTGTCACATAGGTGCTAGCTAACTAGAGCAATATAAATCACATACCCTAGAATACAATGTAAAATACTAAAATGATTAAAAGCAACTTTATATGGCACAAAAAACTACCTGCAGAGCTAGAATACGATCTTCAACTGTATCTCTTACAGTTAACCGCAAAACAGTCACAGGACGAGTCTGCCCAATTCGATGTGCTCTATCTATTGCTTGATCTTCAGTTGTAGGATTCCACCATAAATCTAACATAAGAACATGGCAAGCTACCACCAAGTTTAGACCAAGACTGGCAGCCTTCAAAGACATAATAATAACTGAAACCTACAAGACAACATGTCCTAACGGTTATCAATGTATCTCGCTGCTAATTTTATGGCATGAGAACCAGAAATTCAATCATGATTTCAAGGGATCTGCAATTTCACAAACCTCAGGAAGAGTGTTAAAATCTTTAATGGCTTTATCTCTTGCAACAACTGACATGGTTCCATCAAGCCTTCTATACTGAATCGAAGAATTCTTAAGACATCCTTCAAGCAAATCTAGCATCCTCGTCCACTGAGAAAACACTATCGCTTTCTCCCCTACAACAGTAACTGAATCATTAGAGCTTCTATCCTCAGGCAAATTTTGACTCTCAGGAGTATCTTTGAAGGATTTCCCATTGTCAGCATCGGAGGGGTTCCCAGGGCAGTCATTAGTTTCCCTGAAAGTGCTCTTCTCAGAAATACTTTTTGATGTATAGCACTGTGGCTTACGCAATGACTTCAAAACCTCAAGTGCAGCCTTTATTTTTGAAGAATCATATGGCTGACTTTGAGACCAAGGCTCAAATTCTTCCGCTTCAGAACCAGAGCAACAGGGTGAATTATCACAACCCTGGTCAGAAAGACAACTGTTCAGTGTGGCTTTTGAAAATACCGAGGATGTGCTCAGTTGAATTTTGCAATTTGCAGCAGTGCACTGATTGTCATCACCAGTAAGATGTTCACAGATGCATTGGTTACAGAAAACATGGCCACAAATTGAAACTACAGCATCTTCAGGGGGATCCTGTCCAGAAAACAATTGATAGGAAAGGTAGTGCAGAGGAGTCAGGGAGGACATATACTTTGCCAGTAAATATGGTCAATGAGGATGATAGGCATACAGCAATTATATAAGTCCTTTTACCCACAAGTAGCAAGGAGGATAAAAATAATTCACTATCGTCCTTTCTCATTTTCAGCAAGGGATAAAGAGTAAACAAAACCTCTATTTCCATCCATTTTTACTCCACTCTTGAGTTTATCTTTCCAGCTACTCTAAGTCTCTAACCCCTTCCAAGAACAACCTATGACCCTAAGAACCAATATACAATTACAACTAACCATATTATGTTCAAGCAAACAATTAACCATGCACACACACACATATGCAATCACACAAATCCAAATTTATAAATACTAAAGGATGGTTAATACATACATTACAAATGCCACAGAGGGCCAAGGAAGCCTCTAAACATTTCAGAAGAGAGATTTGTTTTTCCTGAGGAAGCTTCTTTGCCATCTCAACAGAAGATCTCCATAGAGTTTTAGAATTGTAACGCTTGACAAGCAAAGGGTGATCACAAGCTTGTCTAAGGCGCAGAAGCATCAGCAAAATGTTGACATAATTTTGCTTGACAGTTCCAGCATCAGCATACTCCTGACATGACATCACATTATGCATGTCAATAGTGGACTTCAAATATGGCTTACAAGAAAGCATACTTCCATGAACAATACTATTATCAAATGCTCCACTTGATTTGGGTTGGAAAAATAGGCACAACCATTTTAAACAAAATGGATATTATAAAAGTCACACAAGATTCCTTTCTAAAGACAGACCATACCTGAAACTGTGCACGTGAATCAGCCTCTAGTCTGGAATAGAAATCACGTTCCTCCATTGAAAATTCAACTTTTTTCAGCTCAATATGTTTAGGCGGCAAGGAAATAATAGGTTCCCCATCAAGAAATGTGCCTAGAGAAAATTATCACCATCACACGGTTACAGGAAAATTTCAAATTAATAGAACTGATGATTGCTTAGTTGAATTAACCCACAAACAAATGCAATAGATAACAAGACAAGAAAAGGAAACTACAAAATGAAAAATTCTATAATTCAATCCTATGTCTAAAATCTATCAACACAATAAAGCATAGAATACAATTGAAGTGATAAACATATTGGAAATTCAAATGAATTATACTCTATGACTAAGACGACAAACAAGAAATAACTAATAATTATAGCCTACTAATTTGACAATGTGAAATTCAAGCATTCAAATGAATCAAATCTAACCTTTGGTCCGGCGTAACATTATTGTCTTCAAGACAGCTTGTAGCTTTCTATACCCTTTTGCTGGATTTCTGCTAATTGGGATCTTAATTGTAGAACAGAATGATGTATAGACAGCATAAGGGTCATATCTTAGAAACCTGAAGTAACTGTAGAGATCATCGATTGCATTCTGGATGGGAGTCCCTGACAAACACCATCTTCGCTTAGCACGAAGACTGCAGCAGGCCCTTGCAACTTGAGTTTTGTGATTCTTTATACTATGAGCCTCATCCAGGACAATCCTAAACCATGCCACCTTTGCAAGAGGCCGAACACCAGCTTCAAGAATTGTGCCATCCAATCTCTTCTTGCCACTTTTACTAGAACTAGAAGGGCTTTTTCTTTTCTTACTTGGTACAGCATGATCTTCAAAATTTCCCCTTTCTTCATCATCTTTGTCAACTAGCGGCTGCTTAGGGACCTCCATATTGACAATGGAATAAGTTGTCAGAACAACATCATACTTAGCCATCTCATAAGGATCTTTTGTTCGATTGCTTCCATGGTACAATAGCACAGTAAGATTTGCCTGCCTAGTTACCTTACTATGCAACTCATCATCCCATTGGCGCAGGACACTAGTGGGACAAACAATAAGGGTCCCAGCAGATGGCCTTCCCTTTGCTTGCATCAACAAATTCATGCTCTTGATTGGACATGTACTTGACTTATCCTCACCCATATTAGATTCTTCCTTAACTCTACCATTCTGAGGAAGCATGTCATCATCCACATCCAGATTCAGAGTTTCCAATTCACTTTTTGGGACATTGGTGCACCCATTAAGTAATGGAGATCTTTCTTTTAATATTAATGCAATAGTTGATACTGTTTTTCCAAGTCCCTACAAGAGAGAAGTTTTTAACTCACTAAGACACGAGAAAATCACATCTTATCAACTAGTTATAATCTCACATTAACAACTGCAGGCAACTAACCTGATCATCTGCAAGAATTCCTCCTGAGCAATATAAACTTGATGTTTCCTTTTGAACCATCCATGATAAAGCAATTCTCTGACCAGGACAACTACAATTAGTTGGAATGTTGGATGTCCCAAATATACAGAGAAAGCAAGTTATCAGAACATCTCAGGAAAAATGGGATGGAATTTACAAAGGAGGTCAGCTGTCAGAATAAGACACATCAAAAGTACACCAAAGTTCTTGTTGTCCCATATAAGGCATAATTTCCAAACAATAAATATGTATATAAGATGATTTTCTTCTCTCGACAATCTTATTCGCTGAGGAAAATTGAATTTCTTCTATTGTCAGGGGAAATAATTATTGAAACGGATTGTCAAGGAATTGAAGCAAAATGCATGACATTTAGGATGTGGCGCCTTTGAAATTTCACATCTTTAAAGACAAGGAGAGTGTGCTCAACAGTGTGAGTATGTGTCATAGCATAACTATTGATATGATTCATCCATTCATTCATTGAATAAATCATAAAAAAAAATCTCAATTGAGACCCTGATCCAACTTTGTTTCAGTTTGAAAGTTGCTATACAAGAGTAAACCTTAGTAATTTTAAAGGAGATACCAGATCCAAGAAATTAAACGATTTGACAAGAAAAATTAACCTGATGTCTTAAAGAGGAACTGCCAACAATCCTTCTGGTGGGCTAAGTTCTGACTTTGGCTGAGATAGATCCTACAATGAACCACAGAAGAGTTATGTGCAATAGGAGAAGAATATTCCCACATCTGCAAACACCTAACAAGGATAAAAACAATAAAATAAAGGAGCAAACCTGCAATGCAACTCGTAATATATTTCGTTCATCACATGCCTTCACCCTTGTGCTTCCAACCATGCAAGACTGGGAATCAACATATCTAGAAGACTGAGTTATGTTGAGGGAATTCCCAATGTCTGCAGATTGACTCATCGGAGCAGGATGACTGATGTCTTCAATAATGCAAACATCAGGATCTTCCTCAACATGGAAATTCTCAGTTCCTCCTTTTGAAAGATGAGAATCAATAAGTTTATGTTGAATCATTTTGCCCCCTCCTTCTCTCTTAACACAACCAAACTGCTTCTCACTGGCAATTAGTGTTTGGGCATGGGGCCAAGATATATCTTCAGCTTTTAAATTCAAATTGCCCATGTTTCCTTGAAAACTAGCAGTTCCACCAATGCTATCTTGATATTGATTGGATATCTCAGATGTTATAACTGCATAATTATCCTCATTCTTAAAATATTTGTAAGTCTGACACCCTACAGAAGAAAAAATACTAGGTATTTGTTTCACCTCTTGGCCTACATTGAACTCAACATTCTCGTTGTGAAAATTGTTTTGGTAATGGTCTCCATATGGCATGTATGAAGGATAAGCTGAAAGAGGCAGTGATGACATGTCATCAAAAATAACTTTACCAGAACGAAATGATGGGTAACCACTATCAACTAAAATAGCTTGGCTATCTTGAAAAGGTGTCCACCCAGTAGTGCTTGAGGGCATGTCATCACTCATACATGCAATATCAGCATTTAACTCTGCATTTTCAGCCTTCATGTTATTCATCATTTCTTCATTTAGCCACAATTGAGAACAAATACCATTGGGCAAAAAACCAAGAGGAGAGTCAGCAGCAACAAAGGGTCTATCATCTGTTCCCTGGTAAAAATTTGAAGAGAGATGGTAGTCAAAAAAATCACTGGAAACATTGGAACCTTGACCAATAGTAGAATCAGTTGAAGTTGTGACATGCAAAGATCTATCAGCATCCACGAATGATGCTTCAAAAGATGTACATGAGTCATTTTCCTGTTGCCCGGAAACTCCTCCAATGATATCTCCAACATAACCTTCAATATTTACATCACCATTGTCAACAATAGAACTTAGTGAAGCATCTGCAAGTAGAAGATAGAATCAGATTGTTGCCCAAATGTCAGATATACACTGATCTAAAGTAAAATTTTGAAAGTATACACAATGATAACCCAGCAAAGATTTCACATACGTTCAGATTCAACATCCTCCCCCACATGCCTGAATTGGCTCTCATTTTCACCCTTCCACCTACTCAGATTCAAATTACCTTCACAAATTGATATATTGTTTGACTGTGCCTCAGGGAAACTTGCTTCCACACTATAAGCAGGTATCTCATGTTTAGAAACTCTTGTCCTTTCTGTGTAGAAAATCTCATCATTTTCACCCGGAGAGAATGAGTCACTGAAATTACCAGGAAAAGCATTTGGGGAAGAGCAAGCCTGAGATTGAGGTCCCTGGTTTTCAGGTTCACAGTCAAGCATAGAATTCACTGCAGAATCAGATAAACCAACTGAACCTCTGGCCCCGGACTCTGACACATCTGAGCAGAATGGAGAACAGCTTGTGACTGAATCCACAAAGTCCAACCTAGAAAAATGTGGTTCTTCTAACACTTGAGACCCTAATGAATAGCCAAAGGAATCAATCTAAAGCAAGACATAAATATCAGCAATTACATATTACATCCCTGATTCAGAAATTAACTCAAGAATCAGATGTCTATTTCTTGCCATTGACAGACCAATTGCATACCAACAAGTATAAGAAGTAATATTACAGGCAAAAAACACAGAAGTTTACATACCATTTTGTATCTGAAAAGTGTCATGAATGCCAAATTCACTAGGTGAAACATTTTTTGATGAAGAATCTTCAGAACTATTCTGCTATGACGTCAAAAAAAATGTATAAGGATAATATCAAGCATACAAAGTCAAGGCAATTGAAAAACCAAGTAGTACCAAGGCCAAAAATGATACTGAAAAGAGCTAAAAATAACATGATTGGATTTGATGTTAGATAATCCTTTCAAATTTGTTTTCTAATAAAAAATATTTAAAAAGACAAAAAAAAGACCGAATTAATTTTGTATGAATAACATAAATTGGAAGACAATATGGCTTCCCAAACTCCAAGCAGAACACCAAGCTCCTATCTGTATTGGAACTAAAACACAATCCCACTTGTCAATATGAAATCAAATAAAAATAAATTTGAGAGCAGAGCAAAACAGTTATAAAACCAGATATCCTTCATCCTTTTAGTAAGCAATTTAAAAAATGAAAGATGTAAAAAAATTATAACATTTTATCTTCCTAACAGCACAATAATGAAGAAATATACCCTAATATCCAAAATGTTGTGTCTAACAGAGTAACATATGCATGACCCAATTCCAAGATATTATAACACATTTTCACTTGCAACGGCAATTACATGGATTTGTTTTCATTTCAAACATATCAAAAGATGTTGTAGGGATGGGAGCTACTCAGGACCTTCACACTTTTAGTAGAACTAAGTGACACTACATTGAAGCGCCACTGACATTTCCCACTGTCCACTGTCCACTGTCCAGTGAGTATAACTTAGAGAAGAAAAGTATATATATATATATATATATATTGATTTGTGAAGAAAAGTAATTATATCAACAATGAACTTTAAAAACTAAACAAATAACTTGTGCTAACATTTTTACTAAAAATATCACTTCAAAGCTGCCTACTAGTAAACACACTCCTTCCATGAATTTAGGAAGAAGAAATGTTCTCTCGTTCCAAGGTCAGACACGCCCCATGCTTCATTGAGTTACCAATCAGTAAAATTAGACCTTTGTACTAAGAAGTTTGGATCCTATTCCTACCACTTGAATCCAACTATAAACTCTTACTTTGGATGAACTACAGAACAAATAAATTAAATACAGTACCAAATTAAAGAGTAGTTAGTTATCTAAAGAAAATTAATTATTAGTGGTAAAAAAAATTAAAACAACTGGCCTTCGGATTCTGTGCGGATTACAGCTTCAACTTAAAAAGGCAAAATAAATAATTTTTTTGAAAAAAAGAAAATAATAATAATAATAACGTTGCCACTGCACAGAAGCTTCATTTCTTCTATGACAGGACACTTCATTCGGCACGGTTCAATTCGGTTTACACAGCATTCGGAATTTCACTCTCTGTTTGGCGAGAAGAAACCCTACCTCCTGAGGGTTACAATCATCGCCTCCGTCGAGAGCCTCCAGAACGGTCTGCATATCTATATAAAGCATATCATCGTCATCGTCACCACCACCAGAGAACAGTTCCGAAATGTCCACGTCATCCTCCGCCATCAACACCACCACAATACAAAAACCCTAAACGCGGTTTCTTAAGCTGAGAAGAAAGCGACACTTCCGAGGAAGCAAAACCTCTCCGTCCGACTCCACAACCAACTTCTCGAATCGCATCGCGGAGAATTCAAAGAGAGAGTGCGGAATCGACGAAAATTGCGGAGTCAGCGATGGTTTCTTCGAAGTTTCGACTTTTCGTCCCAATTTAAAAGCCAAGAGTCAGAAAAGCCAGAGATAAAAAAAAGAAGGAGAGAGAAAGTGGTGGATCGTGAAGAACGCGGTGTGCGCAGGTTTAAATACCGTTTGGGTTCGTTATGGAAGGGTGCGCACGTTAAGAAGTCGTGCGCCGCCCCTTGTCATTGGCCTGTTCCCCTAGTTCTATTCGCTCGCTCGCTCACGATGTTTTTCATACTGGTAGTTCACTATTGTTGACCCGGGAATACTAATATTCCCTCACGCGGTGCATGAGCGCCTGATTTTCTCAAAAATAAATAAAAATCTGATTCTCTATTTTTTTAATATTTTTTGTATTTTATGGGAGTTTACTGAGATAACTGAAAGGAGGAAAAATGATGGGATTAAGGAAAGAGGTGTTGGAATTGATCACGGGCGTGGATTGGTATGTTACGTGCCGCG
This sequence comes from Mucuna pruriens, assembly GCA_025330945.1. Classification (NCBI taxonomy): domain Eukaryota; kingdom Viridiplantae; phylum Streptophyta; class Magnoliopsida; order Fabales; family Fabaceae; genus Mucuna; species Mucuna pruriens. The sequence goes on from JAENHJ010000543.1 coordinate 563,390, forward strand.
GTTACCTACCGGTCAAAAGCGTAAAAAAAAGAAAAAGGTGAGTTTGGGTTAGTTGCTTAATCAGGACAAGTTGGTGGAGATGGTCCTACCGTTTTATATTTTATATTCGGATAAATGTGATGCTTTCCTGCGATATTCGTTGGCCTTGCGTGGCTGCTTTGTCGGATTAGCACCTTTTCCTTTCAACAATCTCACCTTCTATGCATATCCAAGGGACGTTACAAAACAAAACATGGCTTAACCTTGCATTTTCAAGACAGTTTAATTTTTTTATTTATTTGCTTAAATGGTTAAATTATAAATATCACTATTATATTTCTTTTGGTATATATATATATATATATATATATATATATATATATATATATATATATATATATATATATATATATATATATATATAATTACTTGAAATTTATTTATATTTCAAACTAATCGTGATTCCAAATCAGTCCACTTAAGTTAGGTGACCTGTGACAAGAAGAAATGAAAAAGCTCAAAATTAAGACACCTCACATAAGGACTACAAATTCGGCCAAGTCAATAAAAAATCAACATATTGGCCAAGTCAACAGAGGAGACAAAATTCAGACATCCAAGCAGAAATGACTTTCGTATTCGGCCAGATTAACTATGACCTCAGATCCAAATAGTGCAAGAAGAGGAAGGATCCATGTCCGCCTAAGCCTAAAAAGGAGACAAGAACTTCATGACTCCTAGAATGTGGATCCCCGATCCGCCACGCCAAAGATTTTGGGAGCACTGCATTTAATCAACTAATACCAAAGCACATAACTTAGAGATGCGTGATATCGGCAAAGCAAAAGACGAGAATGATCGTAGGCTACCATACTTGGATCTGATTCCGACAATAATGACTCCAAGATACTTATAAAAAGGCCAAGACTAAGAACCTCCAGGCCTGGGAATAAGATTTTGGGAAAAAGAATTTGAAGAGAAAGAAAACATTTGAGAGCTAAGGTCGGTCGGTCGGTTGGAAAAAAAACTTTTTCTAAGGAGAGAATTTTTAAGCAAGATCGAAAGGATTGGGAGTGAAGGTCGAAATTTGAGAGGGAGATTTATTGTGAGTCAAAGCTTAGAGATAACAAAAGAGAGAACCAAGAAGCTATAGTCCGAAGCTGAAAGTTGAGAGAAAGGAGGCATCACGGGACATTGAATTGCTATTGGTGAAGAGGAGGAACGAAGCTAAGACCTCTGGATACCAAGTAAGTCCTCCAAGTCTTAAAGTAATACACATTCATAAGATGAAGTAGATAGCTCATGTCATAGGTTTGTCATCTACATCTCTATACTATTGTCATCCTTAATATCGATTAAAGTAGCCAGGGTAGTTAATATGTAGTTACCACCTGCATGGACCGAGTCGGTCTTAGTCCTCCTCTTTGCATCTAAACCACAAAAAGTGTACGTCTCTATATGAAGTCTCAGACTAGTCCAAGCTCTACATAGCTAAAGGTCATGTCCTTACTGATTCAGTTGGTCGAGTCAGTCTCAGCATCCAATCGTATCCGATGCTGAGTCGGTCTCGGTCCTCTACTAGTATTTATCACCAAAAACATCTTGTCAGTTACCCACAAGTTTTCTAGTTATGTTAAGGACGCCTAATGGATAGTCCAATTCTTTTAAAGTCATTTGAGTGTTGAATGTCTAATGGATAGTTTAGTCTTTCCCCAAGGACGCCTAATGGATAGTCCAATTCTTTTAAAGTCATTTGAGTGTTGAATGCCTAATGGATAACTCAATCTTTTCTCAAGGATGTCTAATGGATAGTCCAATTCTTTTAAAGTTATTTGAGTGTTGAACGCCTAATGGATAGTTCAATCTTTCCCCAAAGACGTCTAATGGATAGTCCATTTCTTTTAAAGTCATTTGAGTGTTGAATGCCTAATGGATAGTTTAGTCTTTCCCCAAGGATGCCTAATGGATAGTCCATTTCTTTTAAAGTCATTTGAGTGTTGAACATTTAATGGATAGTTCAGTCTTTCCCCAAGGACGCCTAATGGGTAGTCCATTTCTTTTAAAGTCATTTGAGTGATTGAATGCCTAATGGATAGTTCAATCTTTCCCCAAGGACGCCTAATGGATAGTTCATTTCTTTTAAAATCATTTGAGTGATTGAACACCTAATGGATAGTTCAGTCTTTCCCCAAGGACGCCTAATAGATAGTTCATTTCTTTTAAAGTCATTTGAGCGTTGAACGCCTAATGGATAGTTCAACCTTCCCCCAAGGACGCCTAATGGAAAGTCCATCCCTAAAATGTCACCCAACATTTGGACGCCCTAAAGGATAGTTCATCCACATACATCATAACATGTGCAGAACTACGTGAACTTTGACTCCTCTGACTGAAAAGAGGTATGTAGGAGCAAGAGGCACGCTCTTGTCAAGTTATTCATTTCGAAAACAAAAAATCATGCATGTAATTTTCACTGTAAATCTAGTCCATTAATTAAAAAGTGCATAACATAATGTAAGGATCATTTTTAGCTCATGCAAATCAATTTGGGTAACTATCATATGATAGATGTGTTAGGGTACCATGTGATCCCAGCGTAACCGACTCGTTACCTAGTCTCTGATTCGCGACCTGCCTTATCCATTCCCGGTTTCTGGTATTTCCATTAAAATGTCGGTGGCGACTCCTATTAGAGCTGAATCGACCTTAGTCATCCTCCCAGATAGGCAGAGTCGGTTCCGGCTTTGTATAGCCGGGTCCTCTACCAGGATGGATTCAGCTTTCCATTTAAAAAAAGTTTAAATCTTGCAATTTCACCCCATCCTGATTTAGGTCGCGATAGATGGCGACTTCACTGAGAAAGTTATTGATTTAGAGTCAAGGCTAATCAAGATTGGTTGCATGAGATAATTCAACCCTGGCATGTGTTTGATCTTATATTATTATTATTGATTTAGTCATCATATTTTATCTGTTTATGCAAAACCTTAGGGTGGAAGATTCAAATATATTGCACTGTGATTTTGACAGTTTGGGGGTTTGCTCTAGGTGAATCCTTATACTATTTTAGATCACACTTTTTTTGAGAGGGTCCTATTCCCAGGCCTGTGTGTTAGCGAGTAAGGGAAGTGTAGTGGTAATCATCTTTGAATTTATCTTTAGACTGATGAGCACGATAGTTTCATTTAGAGTGTGATCTTTTAGGGGATAATCACAACTAATATTTATAAAAAAATTACTTATATTTGAGACAAAAAAGAAAGTATTTATTTAAGAGTGTTTAATTTTTTACTTCATATTTTTATTTATTTTTCTTATTGATTTGGATTTTTTTCTAACGAATAATTATCATACATGATAATATATAAACACTTTTATTATTATTACCTTAGTTTGACTAGTATTAAACTTGTATTCTTTGAAGAAAGATATATTTAGAGTAACTTTTAGTTGTAATTTCAAAATTTTTAAAAATTAAAATTAGTTTGTAATTTTAGTTTTTTTAATTAATTTTTAGTTTCAAATTCATTTTAAAAATTTTATATCTTGTTAAAATTAGTTTAAATGTGTGTTCTTACCTAGGATTTCTTCCTAGGAGTCGTATCCTTGACGACATTCATGTTCTGTTTATCGAAATACTTTGATGCTTAAGTCAACTATCTCTCCTACGGATCTTTCTTTCTGTCAATGAATATATCTGGTGCTTCACACTTGAGTTCTCTTTTATAGGTGTCATGGACTTTGGACGCGTTATCTATAGTGGTCGCACCCCTGGATACACTCCATATCTATGGCAAGTTGCTGACAAGGGCACCAGAGATCTTAGTGGGTGCTTGGATGTGGGATGCGCTGGAAGTGTTAGGTTCCCAGAAGTGGGTCAAGGGTCCAAGATTCGAGTTGGCGTCCAAGGTGTGCCCCGAGTATAATGTGTGTTTGCATGTTGGTAGCAATGGTAGTGATAGTCAACCAAAATAGGCTCAACTGGGTAAAGATGGGATAGTATCTAAAAGATGTGGTTAAGAAGAAATCAAACCAATTTGGACACAAAGTCGAGACTAAAAATTATTGGCCTAAAATATATTGGGCCTATTTTGACCTCTACTTTTTATCTTTTTTTTCTTTTAGAAATTATATAAAAAAAATATAGGAAAAAAGTAGTGGGACATTTTGGCCAATCTGACAAGCTACAAAAATGCAACCTATTTAATTATCGACCTGAGATGGCCTGTTTTTGCATCTTGGCCAATTGGATAGTTCGTTTTGTCATCTACAATGGTAACGATGTCACAATCGTAATGATTGTGACAATGATATTAATAATGGTGATAGTGGTGTCGATGATAATGGTGATAGTTGTGCAATGATGGTCATGCAGTGGTGCCCATGGGTTATGGTGGTTAGAGATAGAAATAGATCAAGCTATGTCAAGTTTTGACAAGCATGAGCCTAGTCTAAATCATAATATTAGGCTTGACTGTTTGTTTACTTGTTATAGGTCATTTTTTAAGGTCTGACGTAGCTTATTTAAAAGTTTGACCTGACTTGAAAGTGCCTAAGGAACCAGGTCATTTATTTGATGGAGGAAAACCAAACTCACCTGGGACAAAGACGATGTTGTTGTACGACTTGGAGTTCAGGTTACTAATTATTGGTTGTGCTATGTAATTATGTTTTTACTATAATTTATGCTCAATATCTTCATAAAAGCAAGCATCACATGAAAGTGCCAAGTTGCACGAAGGCGCGCAAAGGTGCATTGCATTAAGGTATGCAACGACCACGTGTCCTAACAAAAAATTATAATATTGTGTGTTTGCTTGTTAGCTATTCTGATTGACTTAGGTTTCAATCCTATAAAGTGTAAATACAGTACAAATAATTACAAATAAAAATTATTTTACTAAAAAACATATTATTAATAATTATTATATAAATTAAATATAAATATTTTATATATAACATAATATAAATATATAATTATTCATATTAACATGCTAGCTTATCAAGCCTAATAGGTTGTTTTTAAACCTGAAACCTAACTTTTTTACCTAAAAAAGTTTTTAAAAAAGTCTAAGCCTAACATTTTTACTAAACAGGTCAACTCAAATCTTACACAAGTCAAGCCAAGCCTTATGCTAGCCAGGTTGTGAGCCCTTGACAAGTTGCCTAACTTATTTTCACCCCTAATGGTGGTACTAATAAGAGTGGTGGTAGTAATGATGAATCGACAGTGTTGGTGGTGGTAGTGGTGGAGTACTAATAGCGGTGATGATGGTATTGATGGAAATGGTAGTAACGTATTGAAGTGGTATCGATGTCGGTAATGGTGGTGGTTCCAACATGATGATGGTGGTGGTGATTGTGGAGGTGGGGGTGGGGTGGTGACGATATCGATAAAGTGGTGGTGGTGTCGATGAGAGTAATGATGGTGGTAGTATGTCAAGTGAGATGACATCAGTGTTTGTAGAGTACTGATAGTAGTAGTGTCGATAAAAGTAGTGGTAATGATGGTGGATCGTCAATACCAATGATGGTTGTGGAAGTAGCGATGGTGGTATAAGTGGGAGTGGTGGTGCCGGTTGCGGGGCTAGTTATGGTGATGACACACTATCGATGTGATAGTAGTGATAATAACGACAACAAGAGTAGTCATTATTAGATATAGTGGGAGTGTAGTTTTTCCAAACTAAAAGCAAAAGTTACAAAACTTTTTTTTGTTTAAAAAATGAATGTAAAAGTTTTGAAATTGAGTTAAAAATTATTTTAGTTCCATTTTAGTTGTTTTGTTTTGAAATTTGCATTAGAAAACTAAAATCCAAAAACTCGTAACCACTCCAAATGAGCTCTAAGATTTCATATTCGAGTTTTATGAATAAAAAAATTGGTTAGAAAAAGACATTAATAAAGGTGATCAGATTCTTCAATGTATATTAGTCACTTACTCCAAAAAGTAACTTGAGAGTTACTCATCATTTTCACCAAATCGAAAGATTGTAGTTTGGTTCGGGAAGAAATCATAGACACTTTGAAATAAATGGAAAGAGAGTCTACTTTCATTTAGTGATTTATTAGATAATCGAAAATAGAGAATCTTGAGGACTATTCGAAATTTAGAAGAACTACGGGAAGGGATCATTGAATAGCTAGAAAAAGCCCACACCCACTTAAGAAAAGTAGAAATGGAAGCAAATCAATTTTGGGTGAATAGTAATTCTAGGATAGAACGCTGAATTTAATTAATTGAATTTATACAACTTTGGAACAATTAGAAAATTACAAAAATGAAGCCATTCATTTTGAACAACAAAGAGTGATTAATCAAGTCTTACGACGGGTTTTACAACAAGCATTGTTGAAACTCTAAATAGTTTCTTAAACAACAAATTACATTTGCATTCAGTCAATGCTAATATTTGCATGTTTGAGGTGATGAAAGAAAAAAGAACTGATTAATCTTTCTATTATAATATAGAGTATAAGCATTATTTTTTTTCTTCTAAAAAAATCAAATTAAGAAAGTTTCATGGGAACCATTGGTGCAGATGAAATTAGTAAAACTATACGTGAACACATTGAACAATATAATATCGAAGTAAAAATTGTAAATATGGGTACCGTACTTCAAGTAGGCAATGATATGACTCGTATTCATTAGGCATTACTTTGAATTTAGAATAAAAAAGTGTTGATGTTGTATTAATTGGGTGATGGTTTGATGATACAAGAGGGAAGTTCCATAGAAGCAATAGGAAGAATTGCACAAATATCGATAAGTGAGGCTTATTTGGGTCATGTTATAAATGTCCTAGCTAAACTCATTGACAGTTGAGGAGAAATTTCAGCTTCAGAATCTCGATTAATAGAATATCCTTCTCCCGGTATTAGTTTAAGACGTTCCATATACATGACTTATTGTTATTGATTCAATGATCCCCGTAAGGCGTGGCCAGCGAGAATTAATTATTGGAGACAGACAAACGGGGTAAAACAACAATAGTCACAGATACGATTCCCAATAGGGACAAAATGTAATATGTGTTAATGTCGTTGTTGGTCAAAGAGCATCTTCTGTGTCTCAAGTGGTGACTACCTTACAAGAAATAGGAGCAACGAAATACACTATTGTAGTAGTTGAAACAGCAGATTCTACAATTCCATTACAATACCTCACCCCTTATATAGGAGCAGCTCTGGTTGATTATTTTATGTACTATCACACTTTAATTATTTATGACAATTCCTCCAAACAAGCATAAACTTATTGTCAAATGTGTCTTCTATTATGAAGACCACCTAGTTGTGAAGTTTATCTAAGGGGTGTTTTTTATTTGCATTTGTGTCTTTTGAAAAGAGCCTCTAAATCAAGTTCTCAGTTAGGAGGTGAAGAAAGTATGACTGCTTTACCAATAGTTGAAACTCAATCAAAAGATGTTTCAATTTATATTCCTACAAATGTAATTTCTATTACAGATGGTCAAATATTCTTATTTGTCTATCTATTCAATGCTAGAATCAAATCCGTTATTAATGTCAGTATTTTTGTTTCTAGAGTTGGATCAGTAGCTCAGATTAATGTCATGAAATAAGTAGGTGGTAAATTAAAATTGGAACTAGCATAATTCGCAAAATTAGAAGCTTTTGCACAATTCGTCTCTAATATCGATAAAGCTATTCAAAATCAATTGGTAAGAGGTCAATCATTGCGTGAAATTTTCTTACAATCTAACAGCTTTAACGGTGACATGTCTTATATGTTAGATAGCAAGAAATAAAGAGTGAAGACAAGGAGCTCTAACGGGTGACATATCTTATATGTTATATCATAAGAAAATAAAAGGTGAGATAAGTTACTCTTCAAGTAAGTAGATATTATTATATATATATATATTATCACTTATACATATCATACATTTTATTTATTTTATATCTTTCTCTTCTTACCCTATTATATTATCTATTACACCTATATTTTTTTTTTTTTTCTCTTCTTTATGGAGTAAATATAGTTTGATGCCTATTAAACTTTTCTCTTTATAAAATAAAAGCCACCTTCAACATTATTAATTTAACAATAAAAACATGCAAATCAATGATAACTTTTTTTAAGAATTGATTTTTTATGCACTATTAGTATAGAAAATTATGATAAATATGATATTTTATATAATTATTATAAAAATTAATAAATTTACTATATAAGTATTTTCATTATGCATAAACTATTTTTTCTTTTTTCAAATACTTAGAAATTCGTATTTAAAATTTATAGCTTAAAAAATACAGCTGAAAATACTATTTTAATATTTGACAAACAATTACTCTTAAATGCCTATTGAAAAATAAAGATCACCGGTAAGGATTAAGGAATTTATATTACTTCAAGGTTCATTCATTAAAAACATATTATTATTTAAGTAAAATTAAAAAATGCATCGTAAAATAGTTATTTTATCAAAATATATCAATATATATTTTTTCTATCTTCATACATAACTAAAATTTATTATTACAATATAATTAAATTATAACTTCATTGTTTATGAGACAATTAATTTTAAAATATATTTTAAAAAATAAGATATTATAAATAATAACTTGAAATTTAAATGTTAAAATTAAAAAAATATATATGTTTAATTTGTATATATTGTTATTTTTCATATACCTAATCACGAAATTTTCTAAAATTCATAGTATTTTCAGTTAGTTGGCCTTTTTTGTTCAAAATTTCGCATTCTCGCAATCGGTAGTTTACATTTCTTTGGTAATTGTTTTTTATGCATACCTATCTTTCTTTGTTATCTACCTTCCTATAATTGTATTATTTTTAACTAATTCGTTTTTTATTATTGTAGACCGGAGGTTTCGATTTGAAACTGTTAATATGATTTCTTGGTATTTGCTTCTGAGTTGAACAACCTTGACAGATTATTCTTGTCCCATTCATTATTTTTTGCTACTTATTTGTTTTTATATGTTCCCTCCACTACTTGTTTTTCTTCTTCCTTTTCTTAAGCCTTACAAACTGTGGTGTGGTCTTTAATCCTTGGTAACCTTTGAAATTGTGGCCGTCTTGCATTAAAAAATTGACAAAAGTCAAAACATTCCAAGACAAAAAGTAATTTGTGTTAATTTCAAAGTAGTAATAATGATTTCAATTTGCATGGTTTAACTCCCTCAAGATATTTTGCAATGACACTTGTATTCCCTTTAGATTTTACGCAAACACTCACCTACAAAATACCAAAAATTATTCGGTTAAGGATAGATATTCACAAGGTTTCTTTCACAACTCTACACCTTACTAATGTTAACAAGACTAAAGTAGTTGAATGGTGTAGTGGTAAAGTTGTATTGTAAGATTCTCAGCAATCCAGTTATGTTTACAGGTAATGTGCTTGTTCTTTCCTTGTGTTTTTTTTTTTTTTTTTTGTTATTTTTTTAAGAGAGATTGATATTCAGGTCATATATAGATGAAGAACAATACCAAAATTTTAAAAGGATTATTCTTTAATTTTATCTAATGAGAAGTGAGTGTTGGTGTAAGTGTAATTTAAGGTGATCTCAAGGGAGGTTAATGCAAATTTTCATTATTTTAAATTAAGAAATGTCAACCCCAAATTTGTTTCACTTGTATTTACTTTTCTAATAATAAATAATTGAATATAAATATGACTTTATCTATTTTTAGTCTTTGCAAATTTTTTTATTATTTTTAAATTCTTAACATTTAGCTAGTGTCTTTTTTTAACTCTTATCACTAACTCTAATAAAATAAATAGAATTAATTAAAATAATTAAGATAATGAAGATATTTTAAATTAAGATAAATAGATTATTTTTAGATACTCAATTCAATTTATTAATATATTTTTTATAGATACCAAAAGAAAAATTAACTAGAGTTAATGATAAAAATTAAAAAAAAAATACTAAAAAATTGTAAATATGACAAAATAAATTTACAAGAAATAAGAACTGAAAACATATTTGAGATTAGTTTTAGATTTAGGTCATTTTAGAATTTAAGCCCCCAAGTCAAAGATTGCAAAAAAATTAAGTAATACAAGAATGTTTTGAACCAATGGCCCAAATATGAATTGTTGGCCCAAATCTGAATTGATTTCATCTCCATGTGTTGTGCGTAGGCGATGGTATGAAGTCCCAACTAAGGCAACTCTTGGTAAATTTCAACTCCAACTTTCCATAGACCACGATCCTCTTTATATTATTACTTTTCCCACTTGCCATTGACACAAAAAAATATAAGCCGACAGCCATTAGTGAAAGTCACATTACATTTTTCGCCCATAGATCCAAATGGGTTCCCTCTCTTGGCCACCAACCATAAATGCGAGTGCCCCTAAATAGAGAATTCTATAATCATCCACCAACACATGGAGTTTCATGGGCTCAATCCCAGGCCCAATTATGGCCAAGTCTTGAAAGGATTTGCTATGGTCTCCCTTGGAGACTCAATCCTCATAATTGGTGGCCAAGTTTGTCACTAAGAGAGGCTTCATGATTATGATGAATCACCTCAATTGCTTGATGTACACATCCAAGTTGTACGATGAATCACCTCAATTGCTTGATGTACACATCCAAGTTGTACCAACACTCCTCACTTACAACATAAGAACCAATCAATGGTTTATTTCGGCAGCACTTGGCGTGCCGAGGTATTATTTTGCCTGCACCGTTTGCGACAATATAAAATCCACGTGGCAGGGGAAGTCCATGCTGGCAACGTCGACCCTGTTGCTTAGTTTACCAAGTCAAAATAAATATTTTTAAAAATAATTATTTCAAACCAGTTCTCTTATTAACCTATTTTCACTGGTTTGATTTTTAGAATAAATGAATTGATTATCTAACTAGTTCCTAATCAAACCAGTCAAACCGATTGATCTGTTCTAGTTTTCAGAACAATGATAACAAATTGTAGTGTCATGTAAGGAGGAAAAGTGTATATAATTAGAGGTTTTAAAAGAAAATTTTAGAACAGTTTTGTTAAGGTTGTCTAATTAAAATTAAAGTATAATTTCAATAATTTATGTTAACTTTTAATATAAATTTTTATTACGTAAATTATTAATTAGGAAATTATATTTGTAATATACTTATATATAATAAATTAGAATATGGAATTTTCAATTTTTGACTCTCATTTAAATAATGTCTTTTTCTTTGAAATTATAGTTGACATATTATTTTTACAACTAATTAAAAAATTTCTCTCTTAGTTATTTGAAATTATCATCTTTTATTATGCTAGCTGGGTGAGTGGAAATAGGTTCAGTGAGGTGTATGCCAAGAAAGCAAAAAGGTTGGTGCTTGTGGCAATATATTGGATGTGTGACCTAATGATATTGCGGCATTGCTTGAATACATGGAAGGGGCATGTTGAAACATATGGTGGCAAGCTTTGGAGTGAAGTAGATGGATCAAATAAGCAAGCCTTTTCCACAATGGAGACCAACTGTGAGCATTGGCCTCCCAACCAACGACTCTACCTAACTATGGCATCTCAATTATTTCTCTTGCATGGTTAGTAGTGATGTGATCATCAGCGGGGGAAGAACAATATAATTAATGTCCCTTGTCCACATTTTTGACACATCCGCGACAACAATTGCGTGGAACACCTTTGAGCCAATGGAATAATTAACTAATTGGAGGGTAAGAATGAATTAGCTTTAGTTTGTAGCCTTTGCTGTGTGGTGCAACTCTTGTCATGCATGTGCTTTAAAATAAAAAGCACAAAGGTGGGAAATAACAAGACAAGGAGAAAAACTAAGAAGAAACGCGTGGAATCATCTTTATGCTTGATTCGTAGACAACAAGTTATAATCAATGCGCCACTTTTGGCTAATTTATTGTGCGTTTTGCAAGCCAAGCTGTCTTTGCTTGGATTTATATATGATTATGGCCACATGACTTTTGCCGTATAACAAAAAATATTGTGTAAAGTTTTTGGAATACCATGTTTTAGAATTTTGATATTAATGAATATAGGACTTTTAAGATGCTTAGGATCAATTTTCAGCTTTTTTAAATGCGTTCAGCAACATCATTTCCCTAAATCCTAATGGGTGTGAATTATCTCTATCATTGGTTACTCATTTAGCTATCATTTAAGGACAGATTAATGCAATGGGGGAGGGAGGGGTGATTGAGACTCCTCTTGAAGTTTATCCCATATTAGAAATGAACTAATATTTCTACTTCCAAATCATTGCTTTTATATCAATCGCTAGGACATGTTTCTAGGCACATGAGAACTTTTGCAAAATCAATGTGCATCAGTGTTGGCAATGCATTCTGGATTTCAGATACATATGTGGAGTAATAGAAGGAACACGAATTAACAACGAGGAATACTAGATCCAGTAAAACAAAATTATTTTTTGTTAGTTTAGTTAGTTGCAACTGTATCCAAGCTAGTTACATTTCTGGTCTTTTACTCTTTCTCAGCTTGTATTACAATTAAGAGTTGCGAATTGCGATATTCATATAACTCATAATATTTTATACAACTTTTTTTTTTTTGGTATTTATCTCTTTTATGACATCATTTATTATATTTTTTTCTTTCCTAATTGTATAAGTTGGTGTATAAATAATATTTTTCAGTTATTAATTGTATCAGAATTATTAATACAAATTGATTTGTCTTATAAAAAGGAGTGAAGGTGGAGATCTGTTTCTCGCTTTTGGTTGGGCCCAATGCTACCACTTCGCCAACGCTAAATGTTGCAACTTTCGGTGATTTCACGAGATGGCATGCATCTCTATGATATCCCAAATCATTAATAACAAAATTAGCTCTTTCTAGAGAATCATTCTTTGCAATTGTTAGACACTTGTTTTCGTTATCAAATGTTAGTATAATGACCATTTAAGTAGTCTTTAAGGTATGGTACATATTCTGAAGTAAATTACTCTTGTTTTTTGTCGAGCGTTTGTGTCACTGTCCCACTAACTCTGCCATAAGTGCAAAGATTCTAATTGCATGGTCCTGAAGCTTTCAGCAAACACCACAACCAAGGGCATGTCTTTGACGAAAAGCCCATATGGTCCATCTGTCATGTGGGCCCAAGTCATGGATTATGGGCTCCACCTGCTGTCTGTTGTAGGCGTAAACACGAACTCTAGAAGCCCACACATGGAGGCCCTCTATATTTGAAAGTGCAAACCCCAAAAAGGTGCAAAAGCCCAACCCCTTTGAAAGGCTTTCCTTCAGCTTTCCTCCCTATCAAGTGGTCATGACTACCTCTTTATTTAGTTTAATGGAAATAAAGGAGAAAAAATAAAGAAGATGGAGATAGAATGAAAATATCAAATTTTTATTATTTTATTTGAAAAAAAAGAGATAGGAAAAAAGAAAAAAAAATGTGGGACTCAAGTAGGAGGGGAGTTCATTCGTGTTTTTTGTTTTCTTAAAAATAAATAATTTTTTAACAAAAAAATAAGTAATAAATACTTTCGCTAAAAAATAATATAATTAAAAGTTCAAATTTATCTAACATTAATCATTCTTTAATTAATATAAAATTATTTTTTATATAATTATTTATTTTCACTTATTCTCAACTCTAAACAAATGAAAAAATATTCTATACCTTCTGTCTTATTGACATTCATCTAAATAAAACATTTTTATATCATTTTTTTATTTTTTTTCTTCAATTTCACTCAAGACTGGCTTTTTACAAAAATAGTGTATTTGGATTTTAAAATTACTAAAGTAGTATTTTTTTAAAAAAAATACCTGCATGTAAGTCGATATTTTTAAAATTGATTTTACTTTAGTGAAATCAATTTCTGACGATTTTTACATTTTTCTATCTATTTAAAAATGTCATAACTTTCTAGTGGTAAAAATTGTCAAAAATAGTCTCACAAACACAATATGAACACTAGAAGAGTCTACTTACTCCGTGAAAGTACGTAATTCTTTTAAAAAATACACCATTTTAATAATTTAAAAAGCAAAACATATAATTTTTGTAAAAAAGGAAAAAGAAAAAGAAAAAAGCAAAAAAACTGAAGAGCATAAATAGGAAGCAAAAGGTGTAAGTGGCATGAAAAGAAGAGAAAGTTGGCAAAGAAAGTGGCACTGTTGACGTGAGCCAAGCCAAGGGCTCAATGACAATAACCCCCTAGGCATAGCGAGCATGCACGCACGCACGAGCGAAGCCACACCTGCACATCATCTTACACTGTGTTACGCACGTGCGAGAAGTAGCATGCAGGCGTGAACGCTTCACATCAGTGGACAATGATGGATGATCTGATGCTGTTGACTCCTGAGTCTTTGACCACCGTAAGGAATAGGATCAACGGCTAGGATTTGTTCCCTAATTGATCGGCGCCGTTGATATAGGAGACAATCTCGAGGTGGACCACATGTTGGGTTGGGGCCTGAAAAGCCCGACACACATTGAGCTGATGTGGTAATGGACACGTGGAAAAAGACTAGAGTAGGTTCAGACTTGACTTAAGAGTTAAGGGGGCCAGGTAAGGTATGTGGACTATGTTAGTCAATAACCAAATAAGCCTAATTTACTGTATTTCTTTTTTGCTACAGTCTACATATATTCTCACTAAAGCTCATACACAGCGAATTCTTATGCTTCAAATTAATCATCATTTAACACATAATAATAATGATAATATAATATTATTAATTTTCATTATAAATTAAATTTTTTTTATACATATCGCATAATGATTATTTGAAATTATGGACGCATGGAGGTTTAAGAATAGTAATCATATACACTTTAATACATTATTTATAAAATAAATTAAAATTTATGAAATTAGGAGTGGAACTTATTAAATAGAAGTGTAGTTTGAATATTGACTAACAAATTAAAAGTAAAATTTTTTTAAAGAGAATATTTGACCAATTATACTTTAACTACGATTTTAAATGAAACCTTAGTGTAAATTTTAATGAAAATTTTTATTTAGTAATTTCTTAATGGATACTTTTAGGATACTCATTAATAAATTTTGAAATTTTTAATAAATTTTAATTAAAAATAAAAAATTAAAAAAATACGTTAGGAAATATATTACTAATATTTTCAATTTTTTATTGATAAAGATCATAATAATTCTTCTAACATGAGGAAGACAGAGTGCATGTGCTTGGTTTTTTCAAACATTTGCATTTTCTACGTGAAGCATAAGAGGGGCACATAGACATGATCCATTATGAGTGGATTCATATTGTTCTCATTGGTCCCTTGCACGTTGAATAGTGTTGTTTGTTATGATCATACGTGTGATTTTAACAACACTCGTTCATATTATTTTCCGGGAAATTTCGTCAAATTAGTCATAAATAACTAGTATTTTTATTAAAACTTTTGTAAACTAATAATGAACTTTTAGTTAATCAAAATAGTTGTCCATAAATTAAGACACAAAAATACAAAAGAGAAAAGAATTCTTTAAAAAACCAAAAAGGGAGCAACACATGAAAGTAAATAGGATGAGGACAACGTGTAGGTTACAATCGTGCAGGTGTGACCTACTTCATTGGCAAGATACCAATCAAAATAGTTTTAAATTCTCTCCCCTCATCTTCCATTATGGCATCATACATTTCTTTTGGGGATATACAAAATACCTGTTTTACACTTTCTATTCGTTGGTTTTAATTAAAATATAATAAGTATTTTCATATATGTATGATACAAGATAAATATTTAATTTTATATAATTAAAATTTATAGTACATAAATTATATTATAATTAAAATTTATAATAAATAATTATATTTAAATATATATTATATTTTAGATTACAATAGATAATTTAAATTATGATATAATATTATTTTTATCTATTGACAAATTTCTTTTTAAATGATTGAAATTCAATTTAAACACAAGAATAAAATAAAGTATACTGAATTAAGAAGAATAAATATATAAATAAAAATAAAAAATAAAAATGGTTGAAAGAATTTTTTTGGCTAGTTCAAAAAGTAGTGTGAAATAACATATAAAGGAGAAACAAGAAGTTCGATGGGTTAACGTAGTAGTATAATGCATCACTATGTTTACAAACTAGATGTTATCTATTTAGCAGAAGAGAAGAGAAATAATAGTGAAAATGTCTAATTTAGTGAATGACAAGGATGAGATTCTTGCTTTACAAATTGGATATTCTAATTTATAGTATAAAAATAAATTAATAATAATAAGTATTTTCTTATCTCATATCATCAAAGATAATTTAGAAGGTAAATAGCACCAGGTAACTCGAAAAAAAAGGTTAAAAAAAATAACTGTGGAGAAAGGGTTGAAATTTAAAAAGGTTAAAAAATAAAACAATAATTATCATTTACAAAAAATAAAAAGTTATATTCCTTATATACTCTTGCATATATTAAAAGAAAAAAAATAAAATAATTCTAAGAGAATTACTCTTAAAATAATTTGATGTATCATCTTTAAAAAAAATATATTGTGTAGGTAAAAATTTATTGACAATGTGTAAGAATAAACATTTTTATAATATAAATTAATTAAATTTTATATAATCAAAATTTATCTTCTTGTTTTTTGTGTACCAAGAATAAAATTATTGGGTGTACACATGAAACTCGTGTTACACATATGACGAATAAAAATAAAGATTACTTTTTTTTATAGACTACATGTATCTTCTATGAAAACTCATTATAAGTTGAAATCATTAGTTAAGTTGAAACAATTTCACACAAATTCATAATACACTTGTTTGTAGATTAAAATTTATGTAAGATGTTTACAATTGGCTTCAAAAAGTAAGGGTTATTAGTAAAAAAAAAAATCTTGATTGTTTTCTATATTTTAATAAATATGTTCCGCAAGTAAATATAAAATCAGGGTAATCAAATTATTCATAATTTAATATATTTTGAAATATATATATATATATATATATATATATATATATATATATATATATATATATAATATGTTGTTAATTCTGATGAATATGAAAGAGATGTTAAATAATTTTGAATTAATATAAAAAAAATTGTACATACGATATATGTAAAGAAAACTTTCAATTTAACGGTAATGTAACAGTTTGTGTAAGCTAAATGATGTCACTTGATTGCTCTCCTATATGTGTATATAAATGGTATCTTTTAGATTGATTCAAAAATTAATATACAAAGTCACTTTTTATTTCAATTGTATAAAAAATATTTCTACATTAGTTGTGATATAATTAACATAAAAAAAAATCACTTTCTATGTTGCTTTTAGTTAGTTCTAGTTACAATAAATTACAAAATTCATTTTGTACAATAATTTTTATTACAAATAATATAGAAAATAACTTTTTATATTGGTTATGATCACAACCAATATCAAAAGACTATTTAAAAAAAAATTACAACTACCTTGCATCCATAATATACAAGTTTTCAATTTCAAAACTATAAATATAGAATTAGGATAAAACAATGAGAAAATAGTTTTGCATTGACATTGTAATTTTACACTATTGTCTAATCACAAACTACAATTTATTATAAGTTTATTAAATTTTACATTGAATATATTAAAGTCATATCAACGATAATTTATAATTAGAGAGTATAAAAATATTTTACACTATTTCTCTTTTTGATGTAGGATCATTAAACTTTAAAATAATTCTATTTTAATATCCTATATGTGACATATCTCATAGATAAAGTACGAGAACAATTTTCTTATTAAAATGCAAAACTAAAACACATTTAGAATTTCCATATTACGAACTGACCATGAAGTCTTACTTTATTTGTTAAATGGCCAAAAGGAATTTGTCTATTCCTTCTTTTTTGCTTTCATTTCATACAACAGCATTAATGTCTTCCTCCAAGTTAACCCAATCTTCTTTTCTCTTTTGTTTCACATTATTTTTTTCCTACAAATCTTAATTGGGATATGTCCATTTGTCTATATTAAAGTTTTTACTATTGTTTTGAAAGGAAGTTTTTACTAACTTAAAGAAATGATTTGATATTTTTATTAGATTAAACGAACAAAAAAGGTCAGTAGCCAAAATTTCCTTATGTGGCCCATGTAACTAGAAAAAAGAAGGGTCACAGTTTGTTCGTTATAATTTGTGGAAGGAGTGATTTTCTAAGCGAGTTAGTAAATTGGTTGGAGCTTTCGAACACATTATTTCAAGCCTTTTGACACATTCTTTGAAGCCTTCAAATAATACTTAGGTGTGTCATCTATAAGAGAGAGATCCCAAGGTTAGGGTTTGGAAACATTACAAGAAAAAAAATATAGCATTACCTTATAAAGAAGCAAAAGAGATGCATCTCATGACACTAAAGCTTGAATAGAAGACAAACACTCTATGACATTTCATTGACTTAACTATCTATGATTGCATAATAAATATATTTACAAAAAATATAATTTTAAATTAAATAAAATACAAGTAATGTTTTTATTTTTCAAATGTATAACTAAAATAGACAATTAAATAAGTTAACATTAAAGGAAATAAAATAAATAAGATGTTGAATAACATGCCATATAGAAAATTAAAATATAAAATCTCTAAGAGACATCCTAAAGTGCTACCATCTAACAACATAAGCAATAATTACATGACCATATAACAAAAAGTACAGTGAAAATTATCAACAAAATAAAATACAACGCAAAGATATAAGTCTAACTGAATACATCAAAAGAATCACCAAACAAATAAATCCTACATCTTAACCTTACTACAGCTATTACTCGACTAATACAACATATTCTCTTAGTTGAGCAAGTGAATGGTATGACATGACCTCAAATTGCAACCTGATGAAACCTTAACATTGTTGTTAAGGACACTACGAGTCTTGCCACATCCTTTCTAATGGAAGGCTAAACTTTAGAATCAACAAAATTGTGAATGAGAACATCAAGAATGCATAGGGACCAAAATGTACTTAATCTCTTCATCATATCTCATGTGGTGACCTTCGAAATCAACAAGTCATAAGCCTTTTATCCCTGTGAAGTCCTTAAGGAAGTCAATGTGAAGTAGACCAAGGTGTACTTCATGTCTTGCCACCTGTTCCACATCATAGGCATTGCAAACAAAACAACATGATACAAAATATAAAAATACCCACATGTTTCATATTTCATAAGATATTTATTATTATATTTTAAAAAAACTGTTTCTTTTTATGCTTAAATTTAAACTGTTTGTATTTTTATTTATAAGTTAATAGTAAATTTTTTATCATTTTAAATATCTTATTTTATTATATTTTAAATTTATTTAATTTAAAAATGCACATATAGTTAATATTTTAACTTGCATATTATAAAAGATAACTATTTATTTTGTATAATTATAATTTATAATTTTTTAAAAATATATAAATTATATTTTAAAATTATAATAAAATTTTAAATTATAATAATTTCTTAAAAATATTTCTAAAATGTCTACTTCTTTAATTTTTAATTTTGTTATAAAATAAAATTTAAGTGAACTGAATCACGTAAATTCACCCAAACTAAAATAAACTTTTAGATTTAGTCATATTTTTACATTGACAACCAAATTCAAACTTACGTTCTTACCGATCGTTAATTAAACTAAATTTTATCGGTAACTTTCATTTATTTGTTTTTTTATGACCAGAGTGTCTCCAACGTGGGAAATAGAAGGTCTGTACCTGGTATTGGGAGATTAAGCTATCTTTATTCTTTCATCTTCATAATGATTAATGACGTGTATTACAATGATGGACTTAACTCATTATTTTTCGGTGCAAAGTTTTTTTTTTTTTTTTTGAGGTGCAAAGCTTATTTATACTATCATCCTCAAATATTTAAAGAAGTTTTATTATATGTTCAGTTTAATTTATTTTTTTTATCAGTTTTTAAAGAAATTTCTTATAAAAAGTAATTATTTATTAAAAATTAATACCAATCTAATTTGTCTTTATTATGATAATTTTTATCTATTAAAAGTAAAATTTTCAGTGATGCGCTAGTATAAAATTTTATAATAATAATGTATTATGTTAAATTCTATAATAAAATATGAAAAGATTATATTAAACATTTCAACTTGCATTTAAAAATGATCTTTCTTATTTGCTAAATAATTGTATGAGGGAAACCATATTAAGGAATATCTATAGGAAAAGAAAAGGTTATGTTTAGATTAAAATTGAGAAAGTACTTTTACGAATTTTAATGTACAGTTACAAATTCTAAAACATAAAATGAAGAAAGAATTTGTACACATTTATATTTAGCGAGCTCAAAAATATTTTTATTTTCAAAGTAATAATTATTGAAATTGAAAATATATATTGTAATTTATAAAAATAATTTTCTAACTTTTATTCCAATATAGCTTTATTGTTTTAGGAGTAAAATTACTTTTAAACACTTCTACTTAAAATTCAGACATGTGTTAAAAATGAAAAATAAAATAAACTTTTCTTTTATGTTAATTTTAATTTATATATTAAGTTAATTTTAATTTATAAAATAAATTTATTTTATATTTAATTTTTCTAAAATTTATATATAAATTACTTTTAACTTATAAAAATATATTTTATTATTTTATTTTTGTAGAACTAGTTAGAGAAAAATTTATTCAAACCTAACCTAACCATTTGGACATGCAATATCAACTTTTGGTAGCTGCAGGGGAAAAAACTGAAAAAGAAGTTAAAGGTTGTGTTTCCCTCGACATGATGAAGCTTTTTACTTTTGATTATGATTTGGACCTTTCCCTTTGTATTAGTGAAAAATAACATTTTTCATGTCTAATTCCTTTGTGTATGATTGAAGTTTGCATGCAAGAGATAGCTGAAGATTTTCCGAATACATTTTCTTCCTTTGAAAGTCTCAATTATTTAAACTTTGTGTCTAATCAGAATTCGACAAACTTTAATAAAACTTAGTGGCTAATTTCTTAATCATATCCAACAAAAAATGTCACTTGCAATTGCATCTTCCAGTGACCAGTATCTGCTAAAAATAAAAAAGAGAACAGACAACATCTTATCTGTGAGTTCAATACTCATTTAAAAAGTGATTTCTTTAATTAATTGTACTTTAATTTAATTTGAAGAAGGGAAGAAATGGACAAAATAGAATTTTATGTCGACGGGTTTTTTTAGTTATTATTCTTTTTTATTTTAATTCTTCAAAGTTATTATGTTTTATGATAAAATATAATTTTCACCTTAGATATAGTTATTCTGTATTAAAAAATTATACGCTGCATAGTTAAATTAAAAAAAAAAAAAGATGTATTAGCTAAAATAACTGAGTTGGAAAAAGTAAACTATGTCATTGATAAGGGCGCGTTTGGCATTATTGCAAACGTTATATAATATGGGAACAATCACTATATTAGGAATGTTTTACGTAATTATTTTAATTCCGCACAATTATTAAAAGAGTTATCTCAGGTTATAATTAGCCATGCTAAAGAAGAGTCAATTTCATTTAGATGGAAAGTATATATATAATTTAATTAAATGTACTACGTGTAAAAATTATAGTATTATTTAACCACAAATTATCATATAGTAAAATTATTAAATTTGTAATAATTATTTTAAATATATATAAAATAATTTTTACTTGATTAATAATGTAAAAAAATATATACAAATAATATATAAAAATTAAACTTTATAATCAAATTTAAATCACACAAGCTGTACAAAGCATATTTTTCTTAATTTTTTTATATAATATTTTCCTTCATGTTCGTTGCTGGCATTTCAGATAAGTTTTCATAAAAATAAAATAAAATTACACAAATTTTATTTTTCACTGAACTTTAAAAATCACTTATAAAGCAAGCTTATTTAAGCTTTTACTTTTAAAATAATAAAACATTATGCGGATTCAGGCAAAAATTTTGTAATGTAAAAAAACAAACACTCCAGACTTATGTGGAAAAAGGGAGAGCCAATGGTTATATATAAATACATTCATATATATATATATATAATCTAATAAAAAATATTTTATTTATTTATTCTTTTATCAAACAATCTAAAATATTAGAATTATTATGCTAATGGTAAAAGAGTTTAAATAATATTCGCAAGATTTCAAGTTTGAACCTTATTGTTGTGATTATATTTATTTATTTTAAAAAAAAAATTGACTATGATAGAATGTGTTTAAATGATAGTTTGAGAAGAATACTATCACGTCATGATAAGAGAAAATTAAAATAATAATTTGATTTGTAATATTTGTCATGAGTAAAATCTCAATTAGATTTCTAAATGTATCAAACACTTGTCATTTAATCTTTAAATACTATGAAATTTATTATTAAGTTAATCCTTCTGTCAAAAACGGCTTACGTTAAAATTAACTTAATTATCCATGAGACATGTTATGTGCCAATATCTCAAATTAACACTTAAATACTAAACTGTATAGGGGTATTAAGGGGTGTGATATCAATAAACTCAAACTAATCTAACTCCTTCTATAATTAGATTTCTTAAGTGTTTGGGTAGAACTTGAACTAACCTAGTTAAACTCATTCATGAGTTAGATAACAAATTTTATTTTTTAACCCATGAATCCAACCCATTAACATGAAATTGCTTTTTATTTATTATTTATATATAATTTTTAAATATAAATATGAATAATAAAATAAAATAAATGAATATAATTTTATAATTTATTAAATATTTAATAAATAATATTTTTAAACGATTAAGTATGATGTCTTAAACAATTAAATATTAATTTTTTATTTTAAACTAAACTAATATTTTTAGTTAATATTAAAAAAATCCAACTATTTGAATAAATAATATTAATAATTGAAAAGTTTTAAAGTTTGATAAAAATTTTATCCCATATTACATTGATCCATACAAAATTATGAACACAACTTTTTTGTGGTGCCGGTGATAGTCATGTTGTTTTATCAAGAGAATGATAAAATATAAGTATTTATATGTACGAATATCCTGAACTTAAACAACTCCTTATTCATTAGATTGATTTGGTTTGAATTTGATAAAATATTATAAAAATCTAATCCAATTTATTTTAATTGGTTAAAAGCATACATGAAGTTGATGAAATTTAATCCTTAAGAAGATTAACTGGAGTTCCATCTAACATGTAATGTATTTGGAATTGAGTTGAATGAACAACCATTCATCACTTCTATTCCATTTATGTTTGTTGCTTTAGAAAGTGTGAATTTTCATTTAGAATATTCAAAATGATTTCTAAACACAAGATCACATGTTTGATTGTAGGGTAAGCCTCCTAAAATCACGTAAAATATGTCGAAATATATATTTTATTTGATTTTATTCAGATTTTCTATCATTGAAGACAAAGCGACACAAATTTTCTTTATAGTACTATGAAAATTGAGTCTCTCACTGTTAATACAAACACTGATACCAAATTGTTGTACATTCAACATAAAAATGTACACGATTTTCTTTCATTATACCACCGAACATACCCTGCATCCATCTTCAACCGAAAAGCAACGACATTGTTAATATTCATTATAAAGTGAAAATATCATACTTCTGTGATAACTGTACGTGTGTTTCAGACCCCAAGCATATAAATAAAATTAAAAATTACGAAAAATAATGTCAGAAAAAGCAAAACAAAAGGATTTATTTTAGATTTTTTTAATTGTCATTTGAAAAATAATTTACTTTGTGAAGGATTAATCAGACTGCCAGTGTTTGTTACCTGCCACCAGAGGATATCAGTCCCATCATGGATTCATGGGACCACAACATAAATTAATGAAAATTTTATACTATTGGATAATTATATATTATTAATTCATAAGTGTTATAATTATTACTTGGAAAATAAATATTTTAATAATGTATACGATGTAGGACTCGAATTTATTCTTATTTTTTATAATTAAATTATTTATTATTTTAAATATAAAATAAATTAAGTTAAGTTGATTAAAATATTTATCCTGGTGCAAATATAAATTAAACTCAATTAATAAATGATTACAATATTCATGTTGACACAAACTAATCAAAAGACGACTTAACTAAAAGAAATTAATTTCGAATAAAAAATAATTATTTTAAAAAGCTAAAGAGAGAAAAAGTTTGATATAAAAAACATTAAAATAAGTTTTAGATAATAGTAAAATTATCTGTAAGAAAGAAAAAATAGAATAGTAAAAGATGTCTTTATATTTAATCTATCAATTTCAATATTATATATATATAATTAAAGAATCATATGATTTAAAATTTAAATATATTTTATGGGATATATTTAAAATTAATAATACTAATATTAACATAATATTATATAAAATATTATCTATTAAATTTAAAAATTTTATTATTAATATATAATTATTTTAAAAATATCGATCACTTAAACATAAGTTAAATATTTAAAATTAAATAAAATGAATAGTTTTAAAATATAAATTTAATTAATCTAAGTATTAAATTTGATAGTTAATAACCTTGTATATAATATTTTTATTATTATATATTATTATTGAAAAATATAAAAAAAAACATAAAGTATTGGTTGACTAAAAAAATTTAATTTTTTTAGTATATCTAGATTTTTATTTACGAGAATTCAATATTAATTTCGAAATTGTATCGAGAAGATATAATTTAAAATTATTTTAAAATAAATAAATTTTAATTTTAAAATATTAATTTATAACATTCATAACTTAAAAAAATAGACTCTTACTCTTTTTATTATATATTTTTAATTTTGATCTCTTCACTAATTTGGTATACATGTATAACACAACATCTACAACTAATAAAATAATTTTTTTATTATTTAAAACTATTTCTATTTTATTTTTATTTATATATTTGATAATTTGTAATGTCTACCCTTTTACATTGTTTTATTTTTATTTATATGCAGTAATTTTTGTTAGAAGAAATGATCAATATATAAAAATAATTATATATAATAGTTTAAATTATTTATTATAAATTCAGAAAAGTTTAATTATAACATAATTTATTATAAATATTTATACGGTATAATAAATAAATAAAAACTGGACTTAAATGTGGATAAGTTAAAATAAGTATATAGCGTAATATGGGATAACTTAAAATATAATATATTTGGGTACATTAAATGTGAAAGAGGTATGAAAATAGAGTGAATTAATTTTGAAAAGGTGAATTGGGTTAAGCACCCCATAGAAAATAATAAAGGATAAATTGTAGTATAAGTGTCAGAGCGTGAAAGAGTTGTTTCTGTTTTTATCGTTTTTGTGAAATATAAAGAAAAGGAGAGGTCCTATCCAAATTCCGAAGTTCACTTCACTTCCTTTCACTATAATCTCTTCTTTCTCTCTCTCTCTCTCTCTCTCACACACACACACACAGAATAACACTCTTTGTTACTTCTCTCTATCTGCTCTAAAAATGGTAACA
Source organism: Mucuna pruriens (assembly GCA_025330945.1). Lineage (NCBI taxonomy): Eukaryota > Viridiplantae > Streptophyta > Magnoliopsida > Fabales > Fabaceae > Mucuna > Mucuna pruriens. Next base: position 588,837 of record JAENHJ010000543.1, read on the forward strand.
GCATAGCAGCAGAAGACAAGCTTTAACGGCAACAAAAATGGTGAGCAATGCGAACGGGTGGCCTCCAATTGGGGCTCCGCTCAACGTCCACAGAGACGACCATTGGACCAACTTCGACAGCTCTGTCAACGCCGTCTCCTTCGGCTTCGTCGCCACCGCCATTCTCATCTCCATGTTCCTCGTCATGGCCATTTTTGAGAGGTTCCTCCGCCCCGCCTCGCCGCCCCTCTCGCCCTCCGCTCGCCGGAGTCCCCACGACCTTGAGGCCCAGATCGCCTTCTCCGCCAAACTCGCTCATCCATCTCCCAAAGTATGTTTACGTTAATCATTTCAACTCAATTCTCTCCTTCCAATGTTCAAGCCTCCACCTTTTCCTTCCATAACTTGTTTTTTTTTCCTTGTGGTGTGTTTGGAATTTCGATGGCTTTCTCATTTTAATTTTGGATTATTTTAATTGCTCTCAAAATGCTGGATCTTGGGCCTTTCTGAAAATTACTAATCTTATTGTTATGTTTTTTAATAAATTCCTAACTCATAGTACTTTTGTGCTTGTGCCTATCATCTCAATCACCACCATGTGCCATATTTAGTCCATCTTGGCCTTCCATTACAAGTGATGGATAACTTTTACTCCCCAGTTTAATTTTTAGAGTTGAATTAAGCTTAAAACCCAAATTATAAGATTATATCGGTAGTGAATGTTGGTGGGTCTATTCTTGTTGGGCCACCAATTTGATTTCATTCTGCATTTGCACGTTGTGTCAATTATCTTGGTATGATCTATGAGTGAACTGTATTGTCTTGTAAGTTTTATGAGAAGATGGTCCTCCATGGGAGCTTTCTACTCAACACTTGGTCCCTTGCCACGAGTCTTTGTAAATCTTTGTGATTAATGTTGAGACCCACATTGTCCTTGTTGTTCATCCGCACCTCCAAATCTTTGATGAAACCGTGTGTGGCCGATGTTTGTGATCTCAGACAGTTGGTCAACGTTTAAATGCTGGTCTTGTATGCTAATAGAGAAATAAAGTAGCCACATTATGTGTATTATTTTTATTCTACATATATATCTTCTTGGCTTGTACCACTTTTAATATTTTAGTTTTTAATGTAGTGTAGCATCCTATGATGAACCAGTACCATGTAACAATTGTGTTGTCTGCCTTGTGCCATTCCTTCGGTGGAACACGCCGGGCCCACCTACTTATCCAATCTAAGTTCGGTAGTAGGGCACAACTTGATTAGGACGCTGTCTGCAATGGATTTGTTTCTTTCACCTTTACCAAAACTATTAATTATTCTCTAGTATTGACCAATGAGTTTTTGAAGAGAAAAGCTCCCTCATTAACTAATTCAAAATTTTGTTTTCAAAGAGACTTATCCAGAATTTAATAGCTTACTTTTTTGGCATTTACATCAAATTAGGGAATATAAGTAATGTACTAATGGAATATAGATTACAGAATATGGACTTTGGAGAAAATGCTCCTAGCACTCTGGTTTCTGACAGGGATTCTTTTTATTGTTTATGGTAATGATAGTCGTCAGAGACCTTGTTGGAATTTTCTTTTTCTCTGTCAGCTTGACATTTCTGTAATAAATCATCCCAAGGAAATTGGATTAGAGATTAATCACACAGAAAGTTAGAAATATAGCATGTGATTCTTGGTACGCAGTGATCTAAAACACTCGATGCCCGGTTAATAAATTAAAATCAAAAGTAATTTGTAATATAATCTTATATATTGTGATTTTTAATAAAAAAATATAGTTTATTGATTCTTTAACTAATGTCCTTCCTGTATTTATTACCAAGGTCCTTTAATTATAACTAACTATTGAAAGGTATCAACATGTTCTATATGTGCTGAACATAGACTTTTTAAGTCCGACGGCAATTACTATGCTTTTTTTTTTTTTTCTGTGGATCCATATGTCTCCACTGTATGTTTATATTATTGTCTTGCGTATAATATATTATTGTCAAATGTATGATATAAATGCTTTTGTTTTTTATCACTTTATTTCATTTCACCTTATACAGAAGTTAGGGCCACTAGGAGTCTAGGAAAAGATTCTGTGTGCCTAGTGAATCTTATACAGTAAAATCTAATCACTTTGATGACTGATGGGATGATATTTACTACCTAGATCTTGATTTTTAAGTTTAGCATCGGATGCAAACAACTTCACAGTAAATTCTGTTCAACCATAGTCAATTTGGGTGGCTCTATGGTGATTTACCTACACTTATTTTAGCCATTTTTTCTATAACAAAAAATTGTGAATGACACTGACCAATTCACTTTCTCTCTGTGCTTGCATCTTAGATCCATACCTGCCTTGCTGTGTCTGACATTGTGTGAAATGATATTTTTAACTGATAGCATTCTTTTCTTTCCATTGTAAAGCTGTCATAATCAACTAACCTGATCGAATCTTCAGCTAAAAATGGGTGATAGGCAAGTAACAATCAATTGCTTTCTCCTTTCTGATATTTTACTGGTCTTCCGTTTTTCTGGATTAGGTCCTCTTGGTGAATTTGCTTTTTGTGTTGAAAAGTCAAACTAGAAAATAGTAATGCAACAGCTGCATTATGTGTATGAACACCAGCTAGATGATTGCATACTCTAAATGGCTTAGACCTGACAGATTTCATGTGTTTATAGATAGTACATTTTATTCTTGCAGCACTTGTTTGAACTTATAAAAGTAACTTACTACACTTACAAGTTCTTTTTAATTTATTTCAATAGATTTAAGGGCCAAATATATGGCTTAAGCTATCATGCGATAAGAACTTACCGACTATTTTGACTAAACTTTTTCATAAGCATTTTTAGGAAGAAAAATGAAATAAGTTTTTTAAAAGCTAAAATTAACTTATATATAAGTTAATCTGAAAAACTCTCTTATATTAACCTCTTTAAACACTTATTTTTAACTTATACATAAGCTAATTTTAATGGTTGTGAAAAAATTTACCCTAACATATCCATATTGTATTTGCACTTAATTAAGTTGTCTATCCAAACATATCCTTAGACATAAATGGAGCAAACAAAGAAGCATTTGTTCATTTTGTTTCATTTCTCTGAAGTTTAAAATGTACAATGGTCTATCTATCCCGATTAAGGTTGTAATACTAATCTTTCAATCATCTTAGGTATACTGAATCCCAGAATTTGATTAATCTATTGCAGGAGATAACTTAATTTTTGTTTAAATTATACATGAAGTTCATCCTGATTTTCCAATTTGTGCAGATGAGTGTATATGCAAGTGGGGTTTCAGTTCTGATGCCTGGAGATGAGATTCCTACCTTTATTGCCCACCCAGCTCCATGTTGTCCAGAACGGATTTCTTGGCCTTCTCATCAGCATAACACATCACCATGCTCCTCTTCCAACACCCTCCCTACTACTTCCAATTAAGTCTGAGAGATCTGAATATAGACAAAGTTCTGCACATTGCACACATGAAGGGGTTGATTCATTTTCTGTGAAGAGTAGACTGTTTCTTGGGGTTTGCCTTCCATCCATTTTTACCTCTGGAGCTCTCTTTGCAGTTTATGACATGTAAAATAGGATGTAGTTTTAGGCAAACTGGGTTTAGATATCCATCCATCTTTGAAGTAAAAGATCAATTTCTGTCCATATGTGCCTTCCCAATTCTTGTCCACACGAATCATGAAGCTTTCAGGGGGTTTCCTTTGTAAATCAATTATCAATAGATTAAATATTGTGCCCGTTAACTCAGTAAATGTTCTCTGAGCTTCCTCTGGCACATAAATTTTCTCAGATCTCCATATTATGTTTATCGTTAGGTACATAATACATATCCCTTTATGATTAATGATAGAAAGTAAGATGCTGAAGATCAACAATCCAACTCACTACTCAATGTGTTACAAAGAGTGCATTTGATGCACATTGAGACATTACAGGTAGAACGATACCATACAACTGAGTCGCAACACAGATTTTGTTTAGTGCTTGATACACAAACTATTTTGTGATGTACAATGATTGACACGAGTATTAAATAAACCAATACAAAACTTACTATTGTATCTTTGTGTTGTACTAAGCCAACTATGACGTTAATGGTAAAAGTTTGCCTCTCAGTTTTTTGTTAACTATATTTTTTTTTGTCTTGTGTTTTATTTCCACTGCTCTTATCGTAATCACTTTCGAAATCAAATAAAGAATAGTAATTTTTGTGTTGTCTAGTCCTTCGTTGTTTTGCAAATAATATAAACCTTAGAAAATGAATTTTGATATAAAATAAGGTTTTATAGTGTGATATGACGGTGTGTTGTAATATCATTAATAAAATAACGTAATATTATTCTTGTATAAGAAAATTGCATTTTGGTAGATGTAATAATATATTATCATTTGATAATATAATTTTTGAATTGACATGTATAAAGAAAGAAGTTTAGTTGAGGAATTCAATGATTTCATACGTGGATTAGAACTGTAACAATTTGTACAAAAGATAAGGTTAGATTAGTTCAAATATGTGGATTAGAAAACCCAGTGCTAGATCTGGAAACTACTCCTTGTTTCTTTAAGGACCATTGTACTAATGTTTCTTTTAGGTAGACAAATTGTCTAGATTTTGATATGCTCTCATCTTTGGTTGCCTAGTTTGCATTTGAGTAATCTGTTATGTCAAGGTCAACTGATATCTTGATTTGTAAGTTGAGGTTCACTGTTCCCTTGAGATACCTGAGGATCATCTTTATACATTATCAATGGTAAACTGTGGGAAAGCTTAAGGATTGATTCAGTTTCATAGGGATTGATAACCTTATATAAAAATTAAAAATGATTTTTATATGATATTTTTACTAGATTATGTACAACAAAACTGTCAACTTATTATTATTGCTGCACCAACAAAAAGTGTAAGATCATTTGACTAAATAAAATATATAAATTAAAGATAATTCTTGTTTTAAAAGATTGTTTTGTAGACTTCAATTTAAATTGTGAGTTATATAAAAAAACTTATTCTAAATTTTTTATTAGACAATTTATATTAAAAAATAAAATTTTACCTAAATAGAAAACAATATTTATTTTAAAAATCAATTTTATGTATAAAATTCAGTTAAATAAAAATCTAAATTATAAAATAAAATAAAAATCGATTTTATGAAATGTAACTAGACGAACCCAAATCATAATATATAATATATGTGTTCTACTTTATCAATACTTATTTATTTCGGCCAATTATTTATGCCGACACATTTATTCGCTCTCCTAATTCACTTATGAAAATTAAACTCTAGTACTAAACGGTTTGAATGGTTTAGAAACGATGTGAATTTCATTGTAATAAACTACTCTTCCATTCAAAATTAAGCGAAAGTTAAAATAATACCATCCTAACTGAAAAAGTTAAGATTCTGTGAAAGAATAATAAAAAAATGTGTTAAATTTATTTACTTTTATTTGAAATGATTTGACATTAAAATTCTTAAAATATCTCTACACGTAATTAAATTATAAGACAATTGTAAGGAACCGGACCTCCTCTAAACTGAAGGAAACTGAAGTTTTTTATTTTTTATTTTTTGAACGGTTACATAATTAAGCGTTTTGGGGCAATTAAATTTTATACATGGACATCAAGCATGCTATTTTTGTTCCACAACATTTCAAGAGTAGTCAAAACCGTGACCCTTTTGAATTTCAGTGGAGGCAGATATTGAGGAATCCCGAAAGCTCTGAAAAATGTTAAAATATTCTCTTAGTTGTCCACCATAGAACCATTTTGGTGCTCTTTTGGATTGAAATTTGAACTTTGAACCCAGGGACATTCCTTCTTTCTGCATAACCATATACATGATTGGTGGCAGTCAAAATATTTGTCTCTTGCGTTTGAGAGGAACAAAATTAAGAAAGTGTCTAAATGGTTGATATGGATGGCACCATAAAATAGTGTCCAAAATAGAATACATACCCACCAAGAGAAAGCTCTTTGAATAGTTTGATATAAAAAATGAGGACCACTATCACTATTATCACTAAGTATGAACTTGTTCAAATTGTCCTAAAGCAAATGCCTACCAACATGGGTTTCCCTCCCTTCTCAAATCAAATTCAATATGATTTTTCTGGCCATTTATTAAGAAAAGTAAATAAACAACTAGAACTGTAAATTTTTTGTTGCAAGATGTAACAATTAAATATTATTAATACATCTTGCTGTTATTTTTAATATTTTATTATTTATTATTTTTTTCAACCATTGCTACGTAGGAGAATGATTAACAAAATTGAATGCAATACAATACTGTTATCACATTTGCTAAAAACAAATGATTTTTAACAAACAACATATTTTTTATATTTATCTCTTTTTATCATATCAGTTATCTCATCTTACACTTCTCTCTTTATTTTATATATTTTATTATAAGAAAATTTCAATCACACAAAATTAAAGGGCATTTATAGAGTTTCCGAATAGTTGGTTGTTGTCGAAATATTCTCTTCCATGCATGGTCTATGGAATGTTCTAGCTAGCTAGTGTGCTATATAATATGTTATTAAAGTGGAGCATTGGGGATAGCAGGCCTCGAGATGCAAAAGCCATGTGCATGAGACTCACTTTAGTTTTAGAAGGAAAACTTGGACCCAAAAAATAAGTTTAGGACCAAAATCAACATGGACAAAAAAATAATACTAACAACTATACTTAAAATATTAGTTAAAGAATAACAAGTTATCTCTACTGTGAATTTTAATACAATCTCACTGTAATTTCTAACAAATCTCTTTATTGATTGATTTTTTAATTAATATCTTCAAAATACTTGTTAGTAAGACTAAAGAAAAGCCAAAGGGAAAACATGTTAATTAGTATTCAAAAGACATTAGTTAAATACCATTTCATATATCTTACGAAATATTTTAGCTACTTTGAAAATGTTTTAAAATTTGAGTTTAGTGGCACGTAAAAGAGTCTTAAATCACAAATAATTATGTATATGATTTTTAAAATACATATAATAAAAGTTAACAAAGTGAGATATAATGGGATAAATGTGTAAAATTTTTTACATTGATCGTACATGATTTTTTTTTAATTTTAAGTAAAATATATTTTGATCTCTCAAAATATTTTAAAATATTAGTTCTAATTCCAAAAAATTTAATATATTTAGTCCTTATATTTGGAAAAAATTATGTATTTTTTTTCCTCATCAAGTACTTAAAAACACGTCTTTTATAAAAATATAAAGACTAAATATATATTAATTTTTTATAGAAATTAAAACTACTATTTTAAAATAGTGCGAAGATAAAAAAATTATTTTAATTTATTTTTTATATTTTTATATATAATAATTATTTTATAATAAGAAATTAGTATATTTATCTCGTTATTAGATATGTCTAGTTCTATTATAAATTAGTGATTTTAAATTTGGACCGGTAATTTAACTATTAAAAGCATTGATTCACAATTTAGCAATTAATACGTGGAATTAGTGGTAACTAAATTTATATTCTTAATATGATATAATAATGGAAGTAATAAAATAATATAAAATTATACGAAGTCAAGACAAAAAAAATTATAAATTATAATAAATAATTAAATTATATGTTTTATAAGATAAAAATTAATAATAATTAGCAAAATAATTTGTATCTATGTGTAATCCTTAAATATATATTTTTATTTATCTTAAAAATTATTTTAGATTAAATTAAAAGATTAAAAATAAAAAAATAGCAATTGTACACTGTTCTAAGCGATTATGGAAAGAGTCCATTCTTTAGAGTTCAACTTGTCAAATTGGTCGAATTGGCCAATCGCTTTTAAAATCAACGTTATAAACTACTTAATTTATTTTAAAATAATTGTCCTTATAACAAAAGAATTTCCTGATTTTGTAACATTTTATGATACCTAAAAATATTTATTATTTTTCTTGAAAAAATAACACATTAATTCTATGATCAATTTTTTCTTCTAAATTTTAAGATAATTATTAATTTTATTAATTCTTATATAACACTCGATCCAATAACTATTTCAGAATGAAATAGATACTATTTGGTTTAATGTTTTTTCTTTCTTATATTTTTTTTTTTAAGTTTTATTATGATTGTGTGAGTATAACTCTCCTTTTAGGATTGGAGTTTAATCCATGATAACTATTCATATTTAATTGAATTGTTTTTATGTTCTTTTGATCTTTTTTTTTTATTCTTCTCTCTGTATGTGAAGCGATCTCATAATTTTAGATGTTTAGGAAGAGGACGTTAAATCACAAAATTATGTTTAATACTTTGTGGATTAAATTAAAAAAAATTTAATAAGTATAATTGAATAGAGTTTCACGAAAGTAAGAATTGATTCAGTTAGATACATATTGTATTCTAGAAGAGAACAAATGTTATGTTTATTTACCTTCAAAGAGAGTCAACAAGATCAATAGAATAAAAAAATTAAATGAATGGGAAGTCATTGTGTGAATCTCAATTTTAGAAACTTTATTATTAAATTTTACTAAAAATATTGCTTGCTTTGTTCTTATTTAAATTTCAAATCTCAATTAATCTTATCTCAAATCTTTTCCATCGAACTAATTCTTTCAAATTTAATTTCCTTTAAAATTATGACAATTACAAAATCAAACATGTATTTTTTGTAGTTATAATCTTTAAAAATTATTATTTGACAATAGTTACAATTTTTTTTATCACATTCGTAGTAGAAATACAATCTTTTCCAACTTAACAATTTAGTGCATTATTAATAAGTTTTTTTTAATAGGATACAATTAATTTTAAATTATTAAATATTATTAAAATACATAATCAAATTATTCTTAATTACAAACATTGTATTAAAATCATTTTCATGAAAAAAATAATTACACACTTTTTTCCATATCGAAATCAACTTACATAATAGAGTGATGCAAGTAGATAATAGAGTGATGCAAGTAGATAATAGAGTGATACAAGTAGGGGTATAGATAATCCAAGTTTGACATAGGAAAAAAATGGTTCAAGCTTGAGTCATTTACTTAAACAAGCTTAATCAAAAGTTTGGAGTTGGCTTATTTAAAAACAAATTAAATTTGACTTATTTAGTTTATTAATAACTTAATTATTTTTATTTATAAAAAATCTTTAAATTTTTCTTTAACTTTATTAATTTAGTATGTACTTGTGTATATACAAAAGTATTTTCATACACCTAGTAAAATTTAAGCAATTTCATACTAAATACTCATAAAGAATTATTGACTAGTTGCTAATGACTTTAGTTATTTAAGTAACCGAAATTTAGTTACAAGCTTGAATTATTTATCTAATAAAACAAAAAAGATTGAACAAGCATATAACAAATCCTAGTTCAACCCATTTACATTCCTAGATGCAAGTGCATGTAATACTAGTAAAATTATTTTTGAATTCTTTTTTTTTTAAGGAAACATGGATTGATTTTTAGGTGAAATATTTTTTTAATTTTTATAAATATAATTAATTTTAAAAAACATTTTATTAATTTTAAAATGTATGATAGCTAAATTTTTTAAAAAAATGAAAAGACTAAAATCAAATTTAATGACATTTATAAAGAATAAAAACGTATTCAATCTTTTTAGTTTTTGATTATACCAACGGCATTTACATACAGTACCTGATAGGTGTCTAGGATCCAAAGTTGAGACAATGTCCTACAATTGCCCTTTGACTTACAATCCCAATATTTACACCCAAACTGCATTAACAAGACTGAAGAAAGTACAGAAATAATTACTAAAAACATGACTTGACAGTGACTAAGCACGCCCACTCCATGGTGGCGCCACCCACCACCACCGTCGCCTGACATTCTCGAAATCCTAGATAAAGATGAAGCATTCCAACGACACAAGTGGATTCTCCAGCGACTCGCATGCAGAAGACCATTTCCCCACCGTCGCCGGATTCTCCATTTTCCGGCAACCATTGACGACCCTTGCAGTGGCCCGGTTAGTTCTTCTGGCAGACGGACTCCGACCCAAGACGGGCCTAGACGCTCCGGCGACGGCGCCGGCGCCAGGCGTCCTTGACCGCCGGAAAGATTTATCGCCGGGGTCGCGCCGGCGACACGTTCCGGCGTTACCCGTTTGGTCTCTGCACTGAACGAACCTCACAGACCCAACATTATTCCTTGCACCATGGACCGTTCTCTCTCTTCTTTCAGCCGGAAAGGAACATTTTTTCTGCAATTGGGCCTGAGATCTATCGACCCTTTTGCGCGTTTCTTTTCTCTGGTCGGTGATTGAAGTATTCGTGGACACGGTTTCGCTCATGCTGCTAACTTCTGAGGTGTCTTCGCCTTTGTAAATGGACAATGCCCTCTTCTCAACCTTGTGCTCTTCTTGCTTAAACTTGTTAAAGTTTGCGTTTTGGCGTGGCTTTTGTGGTTTTGATTTGGCAAAGGTTGTTGGGTTCCATGTGGGGGTTTCCGACAACACTTCCTTCACTGTCTCCTCAACACCATTGCTTTCTGAAGGCTTCTCTTGGGAGGTGAGAGGTTTCGGTGGATCATGGAACTTTGTTAGCGACGAGGACGAGGACGAGGACGAGGTTGAGGTTTTGTTACTACTCACACAACAACCCATTTCTGTGTTGGAATTCTTGCACAATTAGAAAGCAAGTGTTTGAGGCAGGCACAATTTTTTTTGGGTTTCCATTGCAGAGGATGCAGAGCTAATGTTAGTTAAAGAAGAGAGTGAATTGTTGCGGTCAAAAGGAGGGTGCATTTATTGTGGAGATAAGGGATAAGTAAAACATTTTACATTTTAATACCAAAGACAAGAAAGAGTGAGGAAAAGTTAAAATGCACATGAACCTGGGTAGATTCAGCCAACATATAAAGGGGCTCTTTTCTTGATGGATTTGGCATGGGGTGGCAACTGTGTCGTTTTGTGAGTGATGTTCGTCCCTGCTCTCATGAATGTGTGCATAAATATTGGAAAAAAGTGAATAAAACCTCTTGCAGAGGATGATTGCCATATGGAGCTTGTGATCTATGCCCCATCTGTGCCCTGCAACTTTCTATTATGTTGAGGTATGAGATAAATTCAGTGATAGTGGTTATTGGTTAATCTCACAAACGTCCCGTGTGAGTTAAGGAATGACATGTCCAATGAGAATGTGAACCCATACATACCTGTAATGTATATAATAAGACAAAAAACTATATTCGTTAAAATTTAAATATTGAACAATTATAAAGCTAATTATTTTAATACTATTATGAATTTTTAGTTAATTATGTTTATAATTACTGTGTTCATGTGATGAGTAGAAATTAACAATGAATTATATAATAATTAATTAGAATGACAAAGACCGCTAGTTTATATTATTTATTTTATTTTTAAAATAGTTTAATAATTGAATGACATAATAAAATTATTTTATTTTCTCAGTGCATTTGATAATTAAATCCTTATGAAAAAAGACACTTTCATGTTCAATTGTTTCAAGAAAACTATCTCTTAGGAAAGATATTTGTGAAAAATAAAAATATTAAACATCTTCTAAATTTCTTTTCTTGCAGTTTCATTATCTTCAATCTTACGGAGTAATTTTAAATATTTAAAGATTTTATTGAGAAAGAAAATATTTATTATATTGAAAATGCAAAAGTGTAACGAATATTTTTTTTCTAATGAAATCTTGTCAATTTTAGTTGGTTAAAATCATCCCTTAATTTTGATTTTAATATTTTTCTTTTTCTTAATATAATTAGCCTTAAACATGGTCGTGAGTTCCTGATCTTGCATAATTGTGTAAAATTCTATAAACTATTAGAAGTAACACGATTAACACTTCTAATCAGAAAACCTCATGAATGATTCAATGCATTGGATTCTTGGAGGAACAAAAGAACACACATTTTCCATATGTTTGCCTGTAGTAAGTAACAAAGGATTTCTTAACCTGCCAACGAAGCATTATAGGGGATCAATGTGGTGCAATGCCGCGAAAGTGCGAAAACAAATGATAAAAAAGATGAGAAGTACTATTGTTTTTATGAGGGTTTTCGACTGATCATGCGAATAACCATAAATCTACAGTATAATTTTCGATTGGTATGTGACTCATCCTGCATCAATGAGATGGTGAAATATGATCCTCTTTGTACAAAGTAATTGGATAAGAAGAATTATTATAGTTTAGGCAATCATGAAGAAAACAAGCCATAAGTAAACATACATTATATATACGTAAGGAGGAAAAAATGATCAAAAAAAAAAAAAAAAAAAAAAAAAAATATATATATATATATATATATATATATATATATATATATATATATATATATAAAAAGATAAATAGAAGTAGTTTGAGATGATTGTGAGAAAATTTGTTGCCTAAGCATGGAGAAGGTGTGTGAAAGATGCCTTCCAAAAAAAAAAGAGACAAAATATTGAAAATTTTTAATTAAGAATAAGACATTCTTTAAGTTAACAATTTTAACTTATAATTTGACTTTTAGTTTGCATTTTTTATTTCACTGAAAAACAAAAAATTTAGGTTTACCTATTATCGTGTATTCACTGCATCTTAGTGTCATAGTGAATTACAAATTTATTAAACATGAATTTATAAAACGCATAAAAAAACTCAGAAGAATATACTTTATAATCGCATATCATATTTTAATTTAAATATAGTAAAAGGGACATGATAGAAGATCACGATCTCAAACTCAATAAATTTTTTTTTCAATTTTTGGGGTGCCTCCTAGCCTTGGGCCTAGAGGCCGGCCCTACCCTACTATAAGACACCCACGAAGAATATTAAGATCAAAATCATCACCACACCACCAGACATCCTTATCTCATCACCAAAGACAACAAATTAGGCCATATAAATCAGAATCTCAACAAGACAACTCTACAATGTGCTCCAAAGAAAAACGAGGTAATGAATGAAGCATCATGTTAAAATGTAGGCAAGTCAATAAGCTACACCAACATAGACTATCGACTTACTTAGTCCATAATAATCCATTAGGCCAATCCAATCACTAAACTAATAACCTACCATAAGGGCTCACTTGTGCAAGGGAATAATAAACTATACAATCACTCCATAACTAAGTGCAACATATATATCACAAAGAATCTTGGGATTGTAATCATCATCAGATAGTTTCCAGGCTAAGACAAGGGACATTATCTTTGTCTCTCACTTCTAGACTCAGACCCGTACTGACTTGAATATCATAGTGACACCCTTACGATTGGCAACACCAAGAGACCCGCATTGGAGAACCAAAACACTCTTCAAGGCCACAGGGTACGTGTCCATATTTCTTGGGCTTGTGCATAACATGAAAATGTGATGGATGAAGTAATACAAGAAAGAGTAAGAGAAATAAAAAGAGTGTAAATGAAATATGGAAAAGAAATATTAAAAAACTAGAGTTGTTCAATTTGATATATACTATATGGATACGACACCTATTATAATACATCTACATAAATGCAAACTTGAAAACATTAAAAAAGAGTTCATAGATAAAGCATATCTCAAATTACAACCCTGTAAATTACACTAACCTTAAAGGACAATCTTAACTCTCATCCAAGTATTATTCAGCCGTACAAAAACGTTAATGATATGTTTTGTTTAAGAAAAAAATGAAGGAATGAAAGATAATTTTTTTTTTTCTTTTCACTTGTTTGGCTGTGTAAAAAAAAAAACATATATATGTACGCAAAATAACATAAATATCTTAAATAAAAATAAAATACAATATAAATGAGAATATAATTATTTTCTATTAAATAATACACGGAAGCTAAAAAAAAAAAGTAATCTAACAGCAGAACATTTTTCTTCCTTTTGTCTCCCCTCACCAAAGGAAGGGAGGATTAAAAAAAAATTTTTTTTCCTCTTAAACAAATGTAACCTAAAGAAATTTAAAAGTGATAGAGAAGAGACTTGAACTTGTTTTTAACTCTCAAATTTTTTTTATTTTTCATGTTCACATTTTATTGCTAAGTAAATGTCTCACTTAGAAATGATAAAAAAAAAACTCACAAATATATGTGATGGATATAAAATGAATAGTTAACCAAATATTTGTTTAAGTAATATGTATAAAGTCTTAAATTTAAGTTTTATCATTGTTATTGTATTTTTTTATTTAAAAAAATTGATATCACGTACTCGTACCATGAGTACTCACAATTTATAATTATTTAAATATCTAATTATATATAAAATAAATTATTTTAATTTATTTTTAATATAAATAATAAATATATTTTAAAATGATTTATTTTAGTATAAATATGTCATAAAATTATTATATTAATATAAATATAAATTTCAAAAAATATTATTTTATTTTATTTTATTTCTTGTTTAAAATTTTATATTTTAAAAAATATAGATAGATATTTATGAATGTTCAATATATGTTTAAAATTCGTAATACTCATTTAACATATATCCATATAAATACAAGTAACTATAAAAAAATAATTACCTACTTGTCATTCCTAACCTGCTAGCAGCAGTGTATATAGAACTTTTCGAACCCATATAAGTGAATCTCCGAGTTGAAGGTAAAGGAGAAGAAATTGATCTCTAACTAAACATCTTTCTCTTATTTATTTATTTTTATCTCAATTAATCTACGTATGTAACTAAGTGCTAAAAAAAATCGAACTACTATCTCCTAGGATACCAGAGGGATTTTTATCTTTTAGCTTAACTCATAAATCTATAGAACTATTTAAGAGTCTACATGCTCATAAACAAATAAACAATATTTGATTATATGAATGCTAGTTATGCATTCTTTTAACACTATTTATCATTTGCTGAAATTTATATAAAAACTACTAAATAATAAAAAAGTGGAACCCACGTTATTAAGTGGGTCTTGAATGAATTTAAATTAATAATAAAAGTATATTAAAAAGAGTGTATTAGTGAATGCATTTTGAATTTTTTTTAAACTAAATATTTGAGTAAAAAAAATTATATGTGAAGGTTTTTTTTGCACCATCCTCTAAGACAAACGTAAAATTTAAGAACAATCAACCTAGAACATCGTATTTCAATCAACGTGAATTTTACTGCTAAATTCTCTATCGTTGTATATAAAATTGACTCGATATTGAATGGGATGAGTTGGAATTCGAAGTTAAACATGATATATTTTTATTACAGATTCGAGTTAAGCTTCGAGTCATCTCAATTTAATTTGATATCCTATATTTTTTAAAAATATAAATTTTCAAAAATTATGTAATAATAATATTTTTAATTTAATAGATATTATTTTGTATAATATAGTATTATATTTATAATAATATTATTTATTTTAAAATATATTTAATTTAAATTTTACATTTTTTTATTATACTTGAAATCAATATATATGTTAAAAAGGAAACTTAACGTAGTTTTATTTTATATTTTTGAAGATTTGATCAAATTAGAATCAAATTTAAATAAATAATTCAATTAAAATTTATGGAATAAAAATAAAGATAAATGAGGACACGTGTCCCTCGGCACTTGCTAGAAATGACTGTTACTGAAGGAAACAAGTAAGAAACTCTTCAGATCTGAGAAGGACATGGAGCAGACTAATAATCCTCTTTTTCTTCTATACTCATCATGTTTATGAAAACTACAACAGCATCAGAGCTGGAAAGGACACAGCTTTTTAAAATAATATGTTTTAAAAAATAAGAAGAAAAAAAAAGTACTCATTCTCATACACACAGTTTTTACTCGCTATTCTTTTTTATTAAATCGTCTTTTAGTTATGAAGAATAAACTTTCAATGGCCAGCACCTACCAGATTTATAAACCTCTTTTTCCAAAATATTGATTTGTTGGGTGTAAAATAGTTTATAGGATAAGTTTATTTATTTTTTTACATGGGTTTACGAAAAATATTATCATCATAAATGTAGTATCTTGTTTTGTAGGAAGATAAAGAGGAGCCTAGTTGGTTAGGGTGTAGGGTCCACAGTTGACTTGAGACTGAAAAAATTAGCTGAGTGGGGAGAGATCAACAACTATGTAGGATAACACTAAGGCTAGAAATGAGAAGACAAAATAGAATGAAGCAAGTGCAGATTGATTGTTCTCCTAGAAGAAGGAAAAAAAACAAGGAAAATTTAAGGAAGGAAAGAAGAAAGGCTCAGAGTCTCCGCATTGAACAGAACGTTATGAAACAAATGGTGCAATGTGAGAAAGAGTCCGTCCCGAATGGTCATGCCAGGAGACAGACTACGACCCTTCACCACCACATTAAATGAAAAGCATCCAAAGGAGGCAAACGCAACATTAAATGAGTCGGGGAAGAACCCAATGCATTTATGAGAAGAGATTGGTTGAAGATATCCAAGATAGGGACATGAGAAAGGAAGAAACCTATAAAAGGGCCCAAGATAAGAGAAGGGGGAGGCTTTTGGAGCAAGAGAAAGAGGAGGGGAGAATAGGAGAAGAATAGTGAATAAGAGAAAGAGGAAGACTCAGGAAGAAAGGATAGTGGATAAGGAGTAGTTCCTATGTATTGAAGATCAACGTTGACCGATCAATCTAATGAAGTAGCACTTCCCCTACTGGATACAAGGTAAGTTCATTCAAACCTTACACCTTCACCCATGCATGAACCCAAACCCCTGTGGTGACTTAGTTCATCAAAGGAAACACACAAATATCAAACGGACAAATAATATTGAATATGTCAGAGACGGGATCTTCTCAGCTTTTTGGCCAAGCCAACATATAGTCGACCCCACATGCAGGTCAAATAGGTTTTGGCCACTTTTCCCGTGGTATCAATAAAGTCCTGATCACAGAACTACGTAAACTTTGATTTCTCTGTATAAGAAGAGATACGTAGGAGTAAGGGAACCTCCCTTGTCAAGTTCATCCCCCACTATTTCCTCATATGTCCATACCAAACACCATCCCATTAAACCTTCATACCAATAAAAAACAGACACCAAGGAGAGTTTTGTTAGTTACATGCATTTAGGTAGGATAACTATCAGGTGATAAACGTGAGAGATGCACTATTTGACCTCGAACTCTATTTCTCTGGTCTAGATTTCAACCTTGTTCAAACACCATCAATTTCATGGTTTCTTGACGTTTTTTTCCAATAAAAACGCTAATGACGATTCCTATCTTTCTTTCTTGGTGAGGTCCTAATAATGGGTGAAACCAAATCAGTAAAACCAAATATTACAGCTGCAGTTGAGGTTCACAATTTAATACCATTCGATAAGTCTATAACTTTATTCACTCATACACTCTAGATACTACCTTGAGACTTGCCACTAATAGAATTTCAAACATTAGAAATCTGGATGTTATTTTAAAACCTCTGGTTTTATTAAGGTTTTCCTTTGAAGTAAAGTATTTAAAAAAAAAAAAAACATGCTCGTGCCTGTAACAACGATTAGATAACAATCCTGTTGCAAATTGGAAATAAAATTTAGCATGATCTTTAACCAAAAAAACAAATTGTGCTGCTTCTCCTTTTTATAACAAAAAAGAGAAATGGGCTGAGATTGGTAGTTTAGCGGGGCAGAGAAGCAATTGCTACTAAAGGGTACTAAAATATGTTGCAAACATTAACAATGAATGTGATGAGATGTGAGAAGATAGGACAAAAACGAATATACAAATTGATGGAGTGTTGTTTAGTTTAACTAATCTTATCGGGTTTGAAGGAACATGTACCTATGTTAAACTCTTAGAAAGAGATATTTATTATTTATAATAATTCTATTGGACTGGTGTAAAATTGTCTCACATGAAAAATATGTGATAGAAAATACCATCAAATCATTTAACGTATTCTTTCTAGCATGACCTTTCTTATAGATTAAAAATTATAAAATTATGAATGAAATTTATTAAATAAAAAATAAAATTTGAAATTTTTTATAAATTGTAATAATTTTTAGTTAATAATGAATATTATGTATAAAAAAGTCTTTAATGCCTGTAAAAGAATCCAATTAACAAACTTGACTTAGAAATTTTCAAATAACATTCAACTAAAGAGCAGGCCAATCCAGATTGCAATAGAACTGCAAATTTGTAATTCATTCCTTTTTCTTCTTTTTTTTTTTTCATTTTGTTGAGTTGGAATATTACTAAAATAAAAATTAGACACGCAGAGAACGAGCAATTCGTGGACCTAGATAACCAAAACCATTCGATTTACAAAGTTAGATATGCTGTCTTGATTTAGTTTCCAAATTCAAAGGAGATTAAAGCTATTCAAATTCAGGGACTGTTAAGGTGAATAATAAATCCAAAACATTAAGTGTATGTTTGGTAACACAATAATTCTAAATTCTCTTACAAATTTTTCTTACTAACCTTTCTAATTATTATATGAAAAAGTATTGAATATTTTTTTTAAGTTTTCAAGATATTAAATATATTTATTTTTTATTTAATAAATTTTCATAAAGTATTAAAAAAATTCTGTTATAAGATATGACATTATTCCTTTTAAAAAAATCTCTAAAAATTGACAGATAAATTTTTAAGAATGTTTTAAAAATATGTTAATTAAGATTTTAAAAGTTATAGCAATTAATATACATTTGAATGCATTTTAATTGTATAATTATGTCTACTTCTCTATGAATATTTTTGCTGAAAAATAAATAAAAAATTGTTTGAGTTAACTAAAAAACTGATAGTTAATATCTTTTATTAAATAATTTTTTAATTAAATATTTAATTTATCAATTTGTCATTACCATTAACATAGTTAAATGAATCCACCTAAGAAAATTAAATATTCAATATCGATCAATTAATTTACAATCAAATATATTTATCATGAAAACGGGGGCTTTTGCTCTTTTTTTCAAAAAAAAATATTTACCATGAAAATTAATATTTAGTGATATATTTATATCTAATAATTACAACGTTTAAATTCCATGAGCATATTTACTAATGCATTTATCAATAAATTGAATTATAATAATGTGAAAAATACTATTATTTATTTATAAATTAAATTTAATGTATTATAAGATTATTGATTTTATTAAATTTTTTGTATCTCAAATCAAATTTTATGAATATTTTATATAATTTAAACTAAATATGAAACTATTTATTATAAATTTATTTTTCATAATATTGTTAATGTCTTTTAAGATTTAGTTCGATAAATGGTTGGATATATATATATATATATATATATATATATAAATTGATAATTATGTTAGTCTATTCATATTGGTATTGAATATTTTAATTAAATTTTTAAAATAAAAAAATAAAAAATAATTTTACATTGGCGTTCAATTATAAATCAAATTTATTTAATTTTTAAAATAATTATCTTAAAGTGATATCAACAATTATTTATAGTTGAATAATAATATAAATTTATTTAACACTGATAATTTATGATCATTATACTCTTTTAAATTTTATAACAATTAAGATTCATATTTAATTAGAATAATATTTATTGTATAATTTGGTCAAATTTTCTATGGATAATTTTGTTGGAAAGTAAATAAAATGAAAAATGAAAAATAAAAAAAAGAAAAATCACATGTTGAAAGATTAAAAAAATCTGTTTCATTGAATTAAATTACAAAAATTATAGTTAATGTCTTTTATTAAATAAAATTTGAAACTAAATATATGCGATACATGAATTAAATATCAATCAAACACCATTAACCTAGTCAAATAAATCTAATCAAGAAAACAAAATATTTAATATATCAATCAATTTGCAATCAAATATAATTAGCATGAAGATTAGTATTTAACGGTACATTTATACTTGGTACTATTTTTTAATTTTGATTTCATTACAGATGTCATTGTTTAAAATAATAATAAAAATCTGAAAATTATAAATCCTAATATTGTTATCACCTAAAAAAGTAATTTATATCTTACAATTTGAAGAAACATGGCAATATGTTGTATTGTTTATGTTAATTAAAACTTATATTTGATTAAAATTAGTAAATGTTGATGAAATTTTTGTATTATTTCACATTTTGTTTTTATTTTTAATTTATTAATTTTTATTTTATTTATATCAAATTTATAATTTAAGTGTGATATTTTGACTTTGAAGTATAAATTAATATGATTATATAATTTGATTTTAATTTAATGAAAATATTATTTATCATTTGTTTTCATGGATTAAAATAATAAAAATAAATATTACCTTAGAAGAAGAAAAAGAAACAAAAAATAAATATGAACTATAAAACAAAAAATAAATAAACGAATTGAATAATAATAATAAAATATATTAAAAAGATTAACCAAACAAAATAAAAAAAAAATTAAACTTCCTAATTTTCACACATTTTCATATTTAAATATTAATGTCTCCAGTAGAGCTAAGATTGAAAGACATGATGTAGTAGAGAAAAAAAAATTCTATTACAAGGCCTACTATTAACTAAATAAATTATTAATATTACTAATGTAATATTAAAAAAAAAAAAAGTTTGAAGTGTGGGGGGGAGTTAGGAGCATGAGTAGGCATAAAAGGAACCGTGGTGGTCCAAGGAATCCGCATTTTTATTCTTTTAATTAAAAGAGAATATGAACCAACGTTCAAACCAAAAACAGTGTTAGTGTTTTTGTTGTAGTAGTTGTTGTTGTTAGCTCTTGCTTTTGGAAAGAAAGAAGAGCAAAGCAGCACAACAGAGTGTCTCTGTCTCCATCTCTATGCACTTTCCATGATTGGAACCATCTCTTCTTTTTCACTCTCCCCACAATTCAGCTTTTTTTGCCTCTCATCGCCAAAGGGTATGTTTCGTTTCTCACAATTACCCTCATTCTTAGCAAAGTCTATGCCTTTGTCTTGCTCTGTTGCTTCAATTTTCAATTTTTAGTTTAACAACGTTCTTGATTCTTGTGTGTCTGAAGGCTTTGGAAAAGGCGCTGTGACTCTGAGTTGAAAACAGATTATTTGGAAGAAATGGGTGCTACGTTGAATTTGCAAATTTTCATTCTGTCAGTGTTGATTCTTACTGCAACTTTCTGTGTTGGGGATACTGACCCACTTGATGGTATGGTATAGTTCAGGGTTCTCATTTTTTAGTTTTGATTCTTATTTACTTTTACGATGCTCTGTTTCTTTAAGACTTAAGCATCATGATTCATGAATATTTTATTTAGCATGTGTTGTCTAAACGTTTTCTTTTAATGTGTTTATGGTTCACACTTCACAGTTGCGGCAATTAACAGTTTGTATGTGGCTCTTGGCTCGCCACCCCTTGAGGGGTGGAAAGCCATTGGAGGAGATCCATGTTTGGAACAATGGCAAGGTGTGAGTTGTGTCTTCTCCAACATAACTGCATTGTATGTCCCTCCTCACTTCCTTAAACTACTATTGGTGGTTGTTTAATCTTGTTTTCTGTTGTTGACTTTTTGTGTTCCATTTTCTTAGAAATTGTAATGTTTTATTTGGTGTTTCTTGAGTTGTTTGATTGATGAAGGTGAATGTGATCACTGATCACTTGGGATGTGTCTCTCTAAATTTTCTATTTGGGTTCACAGACAGCTCGGAGGCATGAATTTAAGTGGCCAGCTGGGAAGTAATTTGGATTTCCCATCCATCATAGAATTGTAAGTGTTTTTCTTGAGGATAATGGTGAATATCATTTTCATGTCTTTCAAAACCAATGAATTAAGTATTATTATCTATTTGAATATTTCCAATGTGATTTAGAATTAGGTAATATACAGTATTACATTTTCCCCTTGGTAACCATTGAAATTCTGACCTTCTGTACACCGAGCTCTTAGTTGCCAAACTCCAAATTCACTGGTGACTAGAGGAGTTAAATTTTGCTTTTGGTTATTAGGGAATTTTATAGCTCTTGACTAATAGAAGAAATTACTTTGTTTTGTATTGCATTGTTTCACGTATATGCATATTGAAAATGGTTGCATTTCTTTTATATGCTTTCTTGTTTTGGTTCCATAATTGTGTTATTTTTGCATGAAAACCTCAAGAAGCTTTATTTTCCCCAATTGGGCAGGGATCTTAGCAACAACCAGATTGGAGGGACCATTCCATCCACTCTTCCCCCTACTTTGAGGAACTTGTATGTTTTCTTTATCATCACCAATTTCATGACTTGTTTTATTGTACTGACTATTGTTTAAATCATCTGTATCCATATCCATAACTACGAGTATCCTTATGTAAGTTTCTGTTTTCTATTTATAAATTTAGGTCACTGTCAGCTAATCAGTTAAATGGAAGCATTCCAGATGCCTTATCCTCATTGTCTCAATTGTCAGACTTGTGAGTTTATAGCATTTCCTCTTCTCAATATGAAGTTGTTATATTTTTCCATAAGCTGTTTCTTCATTTTGAATGAGAATATGCTGCCACCCTTAGGTCATTAAAAGATAACCTTCTGAGTGGGCAAATTCCAAATGCGTTTCTACAGCTCACTGGTTTGATGAATATGTAAGAAAATGTTGTTAAATCACATTGATATTTCGGTGTCTTTATTTTGTCCACTGTGACACAAATCCTGTGCCTTGCTGTAGGGATATGTCAGGCAACAACTTGAGTGGCCAGCTGCCTCCCTCAATGGGGAATTTGTCATCTCTAACCACATTGTGAGTAAAACTTTTAGAAACTAAGAGATTATATTTTTCTACTTGTTAAATGAACACATGTTTTTTTGCAGACACTTGCAGAACAATCAACTTTCTGGGACCCTTTTTGTTTTGCAGGACCTTCCTCTTCAGGATCTGTATATTTCTCAGAAACCATATTCTCTTTACAGACATAGAAATGAGTCAAATGACTGTTGTTTATAGCTAGCAACAATTTTTGCTTAGGAAGTTTAAAGTGGTTTTAGTTAAACTGTGAATTGATAATGATGTAGGAATATAGAGGACAATATATTCTCTGGGCCAATTCCTCCAGAGTTGTTGAGTATCCCTAATTTCAGGTGAGTCATGGCTTACACTTTGAGTACTTCTTTTTCTGCTCTAATATAATCTTTTTAGACAATTTCCTTCTCTCTCTCTCTCTCTCTAAATTAAAACCTTTGCTCAAGTATTATTATTTTGACCTTCAAGGAGATGTTACCTTGGAAAATTTTCTACTTGAGTTTTATTTCATGATGAGAATTGGTAATAAAATGTAAAGCAATATGCTAGGATTATCCTTTTCCAGATTATCTAAGCATTTTATTATTGGCTTGGTTTCTTTGCATATGGAGTTAGATTAAAGTAAGTTCATTCATAGCCCCATTACCAGATCTCTCATACAAGTGAGTTATAGTAGCATTTACTTTGCAGAAAAGATGGGAATCCATTTAATACTACTATCATTCCATCACCTCCAGCTGCTTCCCCTGGTCCCGCGCCTGTCGCTATGGCTCCTTCCCCAAAAAAATCACATTTAAAAGCGGCAAATAGTCCCTCTGCTACCACAAGAGCACCAATGCCTGCAATTGCTGAGAGGTCTTTCAAAACTAAGAAATTAATTTGGATTGTTGGTTCAGGCTTTTTAATATTTATTGCATTAGGAGTTTGTCTTCTAATGTTGTGGTGCTTTAAGAGAAGACCAGAGAACAAGAGTTATAAGAAACACAACATGAATGTGTATAAAAGACCTTTGCATAAACAAACAGGCAGTGACTCCCCTTTTGAAGCAACTAATGATGAGGAGAAAGGTAAATCTGATAATGAAGCTCATATTCTTTTAGTCTTACCTGTTGTAATATAACTTCTGAAACTCTATTTGCAATTCAAATCAAACATCTGTGAAACCATCACCTATATATGGAGTAACACAGAACAAAATTGATTCCATAGTTGCCAGATGAACAAGAGGTACATGTGAAAATAATATCTTCAATTTCAGAATGCAATAATGTTTATGAATTAAACAATACAGGATGGTGTTCCAAACTTCCACCCCTGCAGGCAGCACCACCACATCATCTCCCAATCATTCCTGGAGAGACATTAATCATCAATCGAGCTATATCTACCAAAGAAACTGAAAGACAAATTATAACAAATTCCATCAAGGTTTACACTGTTGCATCACTTCAGCAGTGCACAAATAGTTTTTCTCAAGAAAATTATATTGGGGAAGGCACACTTGGCCCTGTTTATAGGGCTGCAGTCCCTGATGGAACGGTAATATTCTTCTAGTTTAATGTATTTGGACATTCTTTTATGTTCATTACTTTGCAAACTTGGCCATGATTCCTATGGAGGGATGGGGAAGGTAGGATTAAATTTTCAATTTGAGTTAATATTTTATTATTTAAACATTTTTTAAAATGCAAGGAATAAAACCAGATATGAGCATGTAACCTTCCAATCATCTCTTATTCATTTTCATGAAAATTTATTACTCAATTTAAAATTGAAAGATTAACCCTCCCTTCCCTCCAAACCCTTCCATCCTAACGCATAAAGGTTTGGTACAATTAATACTATGGCAATATGAATACGAATGCTCCTCTTTTTGTGCTGTTGGGGAATTTTAGAGAGATGGCTGAAGCATGTTTTGGTTTGTTCATCTTCTGTTGCTCCTTCTCAATAGTTTGAACCGTATTCCTTTTCCTCTACCACCCCTGATAAATTAAGAAAATTAGTTTGAAGTTCAAACTTCTCTTCATTCCCTCTCAATGTTGAAATAAACAATTTAGACATGCTTAGAGATCCTTGGTAGTTGGTTCAATCTTCGCTTCTCTCCTCTCAGACACATTGCACTTACATACTTGACAGACATTGCTTTTATTAGGAATATAATGCTTTGTGTTTTTTTCAGATTTTTTCTGTCGTGCTTGCTTGACATTACCTGTTACTTATTATTCTCCTAGTTTCACTTATTTAACTGGATCTTCATATGCTTATACCTTGCAAATAATCTTCTTTGTAGTTACTGGCAGTAAGGAAGCTGAATGCTACTGCTTCTATGGGGCAAAATCATGAACAGTTTCTTCAACTAGTTTCCAGTATCTCCAAAATTCAACATGCTAATATTGTAAAGTTTATGGGCTACTGTGCTGAGTATAGCCAACGATTACTTGTACACGAGTATTGCAGTAATGGGACCCTACATGATGCATTGCATACAGATGATAAACTTCAGATTAAACTTTCATGGGATGATCGCATTCAGGTGTCACTTGGAGCGGCAAGAGCTTTAGAGTAAGTTTAACAATTTGTCACAAAATCAATAACTCTTTCATATAACTAGATAAACTCAATATTGGTTAGTGAACAATGCTTTTCTTGTTCTGGAGGTTGGAAACATAACTTTTGTAGGTTAAGTAATAATAATATCTTAGGTCTTGCAATTTGTAGAATTTTTGTATGGCAGTTTTTAAGCATATGATGTGAAATTGGATCTCCAATCGGATACGAAGAAGTTATGTTTCAGACTATTAATACTAGGTTAGGTATGAGTGATTTTCTTGACAACCTTAATTTTGATCAACTCCTTTTTTTTTTTTTTCATGTATTAGGTATTTGCACGAGCACATTCAGCCACCTATTGTGCATCGAATCTTTAGGTCTGCTAATGTACTCCTCAATGACAAGTTGGAAGTGCGTGTCTCTGATTGTGGATTAGGTTCTTTACTATCTTCAGGCCCTGCTAGTCAGGTAACTCTTCAGCTTTAATTTCTTCACTTAATTTTCAACTGATTTGGGTTTGGGTCCTTTGTGTTTTTTAAATATGCTTCGGACATTCTTAGATTGCTATTGAACATGGTGGAATAACTGGCCTAAATATGAATGCATAGAAACATGGGATTGGATTTTATTTTATATTATTTTTAAAAAGTCAGACTGCTAAAGGAATTAAGATGCAATTTTGGCCAATGATGGTTGGCTTAACTGGTACGATCAAGTAGCATCATCGACCAAAGGTTCAATTTTTATGGATATTTATTGGTTGACCGTCTTTAAGTACTACGATACGTTGGATTTAGCTCCTCTTAAAACGCAGGGTGCACTTTAGAGGTAAACTACAGAGTGATGTGATAGTCATTAATTGGGAAAATCAGTGGTTGCAAATTTGACTTCTTAGTTTGTTGTGCATATGTGCATGTATTTTATTATAATTTTAATTGTTGATTTTCTAACCAACAACTATCACAATGCTCTTTGTCCTCTATAGTGTGGGATGCACTTTAGAGAAGCTAAATCCCAATAAGTCCTTTTTGAGGCATGTGACATGCTCAAATTTTAGAATGAGTCAACCTCTCCCTCCCCTTAGACTTTCATGGACCAAAAAAATGGATGCAGTTATGAAACTTTGACAGCGTAAAAGAATTCAACTGCTCAAGACATGGCTACTAAGCTATAAAGCACTGATATTTAATTTGCTTCATGTATCCGTATTCATATGTGTTACTCTTCTTGGATACTTTGTCGATGCGTATATGTGAAGTATCCAAAGCCTTTAAAATAATTATGAAAATCCAATAAAGTTAGATATGACACATAGAAGCATTGTATAATATAAAAACATAGAAGCATTGTCCTTTGATGAACCAAAAATGGAAATTATCCTCTATGGATGATTTCAAGAAAGGACTGAGATTGATAATACTATTCCTATTTGTAAACAATAGGAAGTGATTTATGATGGTAATGATTTTTTTTAGTTATGTCTAAGAAGTATGTTATTAATTTGGATATGCAGAATTACACTTATATATTTATTATGTTTTATGAATTATATATATATATCTAGTTATGCATCTTAGACATTTGGGCATTATAAATTAAGGTAAGACCTAGATCAAAGGGATGATTGGTACCAGCATTACATTAATCGGAATAATAATAGACTCAAATCCCATAAGCAAAGTTTTGGATTCGAGTCTTAAGAATAGAAAAAATATGATTGAGAGAAAAAAAAAAAAAAAACTCTTTTAAAGGTGGCTAGTCAAGTTTCCTAACAAAGATTAGTCATCGATAAAGTTAGTGGATATTTTACACTTATAACATAGATACCAAGAAAAAAGGATGATTGGTCTGTTCTACAAGCTTTCTAAAGGATATATAACTAGATGACTTATTCCAATTCACTCCACGTGTGTAGCAACAATATTAAAGGTTAACTTTTCTATATCTTAGTTGTATTTCTGGCTTACACTGGTGTATCTATTCTCAGTTGTTAGGACGCCACCTCACAGCTAATGGTTACAGCGCTCCAGAATTCGAGTATGGAAGTTATACACTGCAAAGTGATGTCTTTAGCTTTGGAGTTGTAATGCTAGAACTCCTCACTGGACGAAAATCCTACGACAGGTTAGCAATCCCATTAGTGAGTTAGATTAGATATTTGTGTTTTATAAAATCATATTAAAGAATTGGATTTAGCTAAGGCACGTTATTGTTATAGTTCCCGACCTCGTGGAGAGCAATTTTTGGTAAGATGGGCTGTCCCTCAACTCCATGACATAGATGCATTGTCAAAAATGGTTGATCCCTCCTTAAATGGAGCATATCCTAAGAAATCCTTGTCACGTTTTGCAGACATTATTTCTTCATGTATACAGGTAATTTTCTGCCTACTTTCATGACAAATCCAAAAAGACATGTTGGGGTCATAAGTTGTCTCATGGATCATTGCACAAATGCTATCTTTAATGATCAAATATTGAGTCGTGCTTTTCACCAAATAAACCAAAGATTTCACCAAAAAATAAAGGCTTTAATTTTAATACTGTCTTCTGTAGTCTCCCAATTCTTATTTGTCTAGTTTAATTGGAAATGTGCAAGCCATAACATGAAGTGTCAATTATACTAAGACCTTTCAAGGAATATGGTCTAGAATTAGACCCATACCTCAATATTGTCATCATTTCATATGTTCTATAATACTAGTTGATGCAGTTTATGTAACATATTGCCATCATTTCGTATGTTCTTATTTGAATGATACATATGATATCACTTTCTTATGGCCTATGATTTTTCCCCCTTTTTTCAATTGTTTTTCTTCCAGCATGAACCTGAATTTCGACCAGCAATGTCAGAAATTGTTCAGGATCTCTTGCGAATGATGTAGAGGGTCGTGTAACTATTAAGGAGACAATAAACTGCCTTAGCTAGTAAAAGAAGCTATGGTTATCAAATTTTCTGGATGTTACATATTCATTCTTTTATTTATTTGTTCCAGTGACATCAATCGTTCCTTTATGTGTAAACTATGCTTATTAGTGTGACTTTATTTTTGTATTGTGTTATGTACATACACAAACCCGATGCAAATGAGTCACCGGAATTTGCGTTCGTCATCAAAATCAACTATACTTTTTCATTTTTCTTGATAGGAAAACACAATTTTTTTAAAAAAAAAAAAATTATTGTATGAAGGAACACGAAAAAATGTAATTGACTATTTCTAAATACCCAACCATCCTTTTATTTTGTCTTTTCATGCATTTCATGCAACAACTACTTCAGCTCTCTTCCTTATAATATCCTATCCATTAAGTGTACGTTTTGAGGAATATGCGTATTTTTTTTTATTGTAAGAAATATTTTATCAGAGAATGTTATTTATTACCGTACAAGGTTTAAATGTTAGAAAATGTTTTGTTCTTTTTACTCCGTATAATTTGTCAGAAAAATGTTGTGTACGTCATGCTTTTCATTCACAATGATGAATTGGGTTCATGAATTAATCGATAGCCTATTTTGTATTGAACTTGTCGGAGCAGTCCACCTAACGTAAAAGCTAAGATGGATCAAAGTGTTAGGGAGCAAGTCAATTAAAAATAATTTAGAAACTAAAAAACATTGCAACTTCACTGCAGGTGAGTTCATAAAACTTTAAATTTGTTTATTTGGGGGAGTCAGGCGAGAATGCAAATAGGAGGGAGGAATTATTATTGTATTGTTTGGATGAGTTGGAGCGAAACCTACATTCCTACACCAACAAAAATAAATTCTCCCACGTAACTCAATGGGAGGGGTGAAGGATTGTAAATTTCTTTTCTTTTTAAATGTTTAATATCAAATTATTTTTTATAATGTAAAAAATAAAAAATACATTTATATTAAAAAATACATAATAAAAATTCACATTTTTAAGTTTAAGTTTAATTTTTTAAATTAATATAATTTTTATAATATTCACTTATCCCTACTTTATTTTCTATTTATCTAAATAAAATAAAATAAAATAAAATAAAATATTTCTTTATTTTTTGTTATTATTTTTAGGATTTAATATGTTTTTTAAGTCTCAATATAACAATCTTTGTTTTTGTTTCTCCAAGTTTAAAATTTTCTTGTTTTTGAGAAATAGACTTGTTTTAATCTTTGAGATTAACTTTGTTAGATTAAATATTAACATGGCTAATGGATTGATAAATTATCGCTTATCACATTATTTTCTGCGTTGGAGGGAGATTAAAATTGAACTTTTATATATTTGTAGATATAAAAATCAAACATTTACATATTTAGGAAATGTATTGAATTGAGATTTTAAAAGATTTGTTTTGTGGTAAAAGTCTTATGGTATTTAATTAAGACTTTAAATAATATAATTAATACATCAATCAAAACTATATTTAAGGAGAGTGTCAAAATATGGTAGTATTTAATTGTGATTTTTTATAACTTACAAAAGTCTTCTAGTCTTAAAAAAACATAAATTTCGATAGATTATTTTGTAAGGTAGATTTTGATAGATTTTGTGTGACTTTTTAGTATGATGTATAAATATCACACATACCTATCAATTCCACTTAAATTCTTGAGATTTTCTCACTCTTTCATCTTTTCTTTCTTCCATCACATATAATTCATTCTATTTTCATTGAAGGTGATATTACTATAATACTTGGTCATCTCTTTCTTTTAATCCTATACGTCTTCTCTACTATTAGGTAAAAAACATTTATACATTTTTCCCCTTTAATCAATTTGTGTTGGACAAATTGATTGTGCATATTACTAAAAAAGACAATATAAAAAATGTATAAAGACCTTTGAGTGTTTTTTCATGCAATTACATTGACGTGGATTGCCATTTTCATTACCTTTTTTTTTTGCTTTTTTCTTGTGTCTTTTCGTGGTTTATTATCTATGCCTTTTCAATCCATTTTTACAAAGAAATAAAAAAACAAATATAAATTTTATTTAAATGATATTATTTACAAATATTTGTAAACATATTGCTTGATTAATACGATAGATATTCTTGTGAAATTGATTTTCTTGATTGAGGATAATTTTTTTTACATATGTTATATTAGTAATTCAAATGTGGATTTGTATAAAATAAATAACAAATAGGTGCAACAACTCTTGTAACTTTTGAATATTTGCTAAAAATCCATGTGGTACTTTCAAATCTTATAAATTCATAAAGTTATTTCAAATTTTATAAATTCTTAATATATAAATTCATTAAAATCCAAATTACAAAATCCTAATTACAAAAGTCTTTTAAAAAAATCTTATAAGTGATTACATTCTTACATAGTCTTTTAAAATTTACAAAAAAATTTATATCAAAATAGTCTTTTAAAATCACCGTCTAATACATTTCTTAGTAGACTAAAATTGAAATTTTACGTATTTAAAGGGACCGAAAATATATGTTATCATATTAAATGTTGCAAATATCAATTTAGCTATTAAGTTGTATAAAGGTGTTCATGATTCTTCCTATCTTATTAGATTAACTTGACATAAAATCATTTTTGATAGGTTCGAGTCTAAGAAATTAGATTCAATGTATTTTGAGAAAGTCTAGGTTATACTTTAAGTTGTCTTGACCTATTCAATGTCTTGTAATTCTTTTTAAAATGTATATATTTTAAAATAATTATGTATTAATAATATAACTTCTTGACTTAATAGATAATGTTTTGTATAATATGATATTATATTTATATTATTTATCTTGAAATATATATCGTAAAACATACATTAATTGTAGTTACATGCTTATTCAATTCTACGATTTAGCTATACAATGCTAATATTAATATATCATTACAACAAAATCAGGTTAACCTAGTCTTGTCCTACATATTATCAAATCTTAATAAAGATGAGTTTGAATTTAAATAAACAACCCTATCAATATTCTTAGTCAAGTGGAGACACAAATAAAACTCTTCCCACAAACAATTCTAAGGTTTATTCACCTATGATATATTTCTCACAAAATAAATGAATATTAAGAAATAAACTAGTTATGTCACACTAGATGATATCAATTTACTAGAAGACTAAATATCATCTCAAAGAAGCTTGATATATAACTTACAACTAGGGGCATTCAGCCAAATGACCACATCTCTAGATATAATCACTAGGCATGACACTAATATTTTCTCCCATATAACTTAATTGGATACCATATGTAGAAAATCTTCATCATAAGTTTCTACTTTATACCTTAGTTGCTACATCTTAATTCATTCTCTTAATTGAAACTCTAAATCAATTTTCCTTATCAAAAAATTTCAAACCTTTTTTAATCTTAAAACAACCTTTTTTTCACCTCTCTTATAGATATTTTGGATCTTGGAAGCAAGTTTCAACCGTCTTCCCTCTTTTTTGAGAAAAATAAGGAAGACAAATTGTAATACTTTAGTTTCCCTAAATAAGCACAAGTAAAATTTCAATTTTATTTCTTCTAAGGTAGTCTTTGACCCAATTTTTTGGGGAATTTTCTTCTCCTTTTAAAAAGTTGGCCCAAACAATTTTTTTTATGGTAACTCTTAAAAAAGAGTTTATTTTTATTAAAGAAAAGGTAAAAAAAGAAACTTAAAAAACTCTCTACACTAGCTTTTATCTACCTTTTTGTTAGCTTATCATATATATTATTTGAAATTATTATTAAATAAAATTTTAGATTTTTTATATTTTAAAATAATTGTTTAAAATATATTATTTAAATATTTTTATTTTTATTGTCATTAAAGTAATTTTATGTAACTTAAACTAATTTTACACAATATTTTTTATTTTATAAATATACTTTTTATTAGATAAGATATCCAGTTTTAAATAAACTAAATCTTTACAAAAAATTTATAAAAAATTTTATAACTTTAAAGGATTTTTTAAGTTCATAATAAATAAAAACCACAACTAGCTTCTATTTATTTTAAATTTTTTATTTCTAGCTTTAATTTGAAGGTAACTAAGTAAAAAAAAAAAAGACCAAACATCCCATAAATATATCAAAATTCGGTTTTAGTTCTTCTAATTTTTTAAAAGATCAATTTTAATCTCTCTTAAACATGCATATGGCATGACATCATTAGGCTACATGGACCAAAGATGACACATGATTAGTAATGATGGGGTTTAGGGTTAGCATACAAGACTAAAACATATTTAATTTTCAAAACTAGAGACAAAAAAAATGTTTTTAAATTAGAGACCAAGAACAAATATTATCATATTTTAAAAAAAACTAAAACATATTTAACTTTTATTTTATTTATTCAAATAATACATTTTTTTACTTTATTTTCATTGATTTATATCGTTTATATATATATATATATATATATATATATATATATATATATATATATATATATATATATATATATATACTTTTTATTTTTTTTATTTTTAAAATTTTTAAAATTTTTTTTTTTTCTTAGTTCTTTCCTCCGCAATTCACTCCCCCATGAAAGAAAAGCATAAACAAGAGCAATTGAATTAGTTCCCTTTGAAACCTGTAATTAATTCAAAAGTCATACAAATAACAATGTTGCTAAGGTGGATTGTGTCACAAATGAAGCAGATCAATTGGCCCATTTAAAAAAATAAAAAAATTAATCTACCCTATTATATAGAAGGTCAACAAGTTTGTCTAAATAATAAAAGATAAATAAAAAAAAATGAATAGTAAGATTTATGCAATAATAGACGTAACTAATTCGATCTTATGCACGTGAACTCATGCATCTTACGCATTTTTTAGAAGTTCTTAACAAAAAAATGTTGATATATAAATACTTAAAAATAAGTAAAACTAAAAAACGTAGGAACTTAAGTTTTGTGAAATACTAAAAAAAAAAAAAACGGAACTGAATTTTCTGTATTGACACGTTCACGCATTAATGAATCGAAACATTTTAGATATATTTTATTAAGTTACATTTTTTTTAAAATAAAATGAGTCATTGGATTATCCAACAATTCTGATTAATAGAATGTGTAAATGCAGGAAATCTCGATCACCAAAACACATAAGAATTGCTCTGACTCAAAATATATTAGAGCACTTGGGGTTGGGGTAACGTATGCGAGTTAAGAATCGAAAAGGAAAGTATTAATTAAGGTTTAAAAATTGTATGTATCCACTCTAAGCAATTAATGATCCAAATACGCACGAATCAAAGAGGCAATGGAGAAGAACACAAATCCATGAAGGAGAGGTTGAGGACTTGACGACCCACAACTACTTCATATTTGGTCCTTATTTGCAGCTAAATATTGGTTTCATTGCTTGCTTCCATATGCATTAACCGTACGTGTGCACATGCTATGTCGTAAAACACTAAACACTTTTGTCACTTTCCAACTACGAATGCTTTATATTCCTTGTTTAAAAGGTTAAACAAGGACAGTTAAAGGAGCTTGAATACGACCTTGAAAATGACCATAAAAAGATTATCAAACCACAAATCATGTTCTACGTACAATGACGTGACAACGGTTAGTAGTAATATATATTCCCTTCACTTTTATTTAATTTATAATACCAAGTTAGGAGAAAAATATAATTAAGTCATTCTATTGCTTCGGTTGGTTCCTAAGTACTTACTCATGGATTTACATATAAAAATGGGTGTGATTTATTAAAATTGATGAACCTATAGATAAAAAAAAAGCAATGTGTAAAATTCCTAAAGCCATGGTACATTGCCTGATGGAGAAATTAAATGGGTAACTACAAAATACAAATTAACTATATCCGTAGTGTAGACAGTGTGCTAGTACTTTGATCACTTATTTTGTGGCTTTGGGGTTATAATTCTCGTGATAAAGCTAAGGTACATCCATGTTTGAGTAAATCTGGAATTGCCAAAACATTCTCTTTGCCCTTAAAAAAAATTATCAATAGAAAATAGCATCTTCACGTGAGTAATAGTAAGTCATTGGCAAATGACAAGCTATATTTTTATTACTTTCAATAAAAATAAATATATGCATGTCACTTCGTTTTTATTTTCCCCGGCTCCCTTAGCATAATACTTATAATAAATATTCATAAAATTTATCATAAATAAATATTTTGAATATATAAATTAATTAAAGCATAATTAAAATTTTATAAATATTTTTAAATATATAAATTATATTTTAAATGTATAATGAACTATTTGAATTGTGATATAAGATATTTTTAATTATTGACAATTTAAAAAAATAAATTATTGAAATATAATTTAGAGATAAAGATAAAAAATACAAATCAACAGAAATAGACGACTAAAAAAATTAAATATATAAATAAAGATAAAAATTAATTTAAAATGGTTGAGATATAAATTTTATTAACTAACAAGTTGAGAAAATAATGTATAAAATACACATTTAAAGGAGAGAAAAAATAGAATATTAAAAATATCTATTTAAAAGAATAAAGAGACTTTAACTATTTTAATTTATAATATTAAAAAACTTAAAATAATTCAAATGTTGATGGGGGGAAATTGGTGGAAACAAAAAATACATGCTACTCACTACGAATTCAAAAGCCATTTATGAGCATTTGAGCACCTACATTGGATGCGAATGCCATGCTATATATATATATTAAGAGAAGGACCTAATATAATAAATACGTAGAAAGTGGAAGTTGATGTGCAATTGTGCATCATAAATACTATTTAACAGATATGGTTTCTTTTGGATTTGTGACACTCGAAAGATAGAGAGCGCACGAGCGCCATAGCTATATATTATTGGACAATAATGAAATTTAGTCTACATTTATTTGCTATAAAATGTGGTTTAACCTAATAACCAATTGAACTTAGTTTTAAAATTACTATTATTCCTATCTTTTTACCCATCCTATATATATCTTCTTAATGAATGTTTTCAGTTTATAATTATTTAACAAGTAAACATTTAAAAAATAATAGTAATTAATTCATAATTGGGTGTTGTAATACCAGGGTGGTGACATTCTAGTTTGTATGTTTCTTACGTTGAATTTGATGTTTCAGGTTGAATTTGAGTTTGAGAGTAAGGAAAGCAATGAGATTTTGAGGTAGTAAGAGTAAAATTCACCTTTTTGAATCTTAGCTGTGCATTTGATGGATTGATAATTAGTTAATTAATTATGCTGGAATTTTCTTTTGCAATGGTAAAAAGTTCATTGTTAATTAGTACTTAAAATTCATTGTTTTGCAATTTGCAATGATAATATATATATATATATATATATAAAAGTCGTGATTTTTATGTTTTGTTGAGATGTTTGGCGCCATAGAATTTTAAGTAAATATTAAAAAAAAAGAACTATTTATTGAATCCAGTTTTTAGTTGATGGGATTGTCTATCTTAATTATTATAAATAAAAATAAGATTAAACGACCTGGTTGAAATATAATTAAAAAATTATATCAATTATTTTTAAGTACATAAAAAATACACTAATAATTTATTATGAGATTATTTAACTTTATTTTTACTTTCTATCGAAGAATTTATATCTTTTAATTTTTTAATATATAAATAGGTTGTAAATATAGTCTAAGTAATAAAAATATAAATTTCCTTTAAACCCAATTTCAATACAATCCCCATATCTCATTAATTCATATTGCTCTTGAAATAATACCTATAGTGAAAAAGATAAAACTTAGACTTCTAATAATCCAAATGTTGAATAATAATTTAGATAATCCCTTAGTTGATTAATGCTCAACTTGTGGCATGAATATCTCTCACTCACAAACACTCACACACTTGTTTTTTTCCCCTTTTGGGCACCATGTCTCTAATACCCACTTAATAAACTGTTACAGGTAGGAGCCACTTAAGCAGAAACATGTATGCCACGTGAAAGATTGGGTACATGGCATTTATGGGCAATAGAACTACTTCATATGTCACGTTGAGTTTCCAAGACATTATTTCTTATAAAGAGCAATGAAAATTAATATTGATAACATAAATCCTTTTTAAAAAAATTTAAAACGTTGACACAACAACTTTTGAGGAATAAAAATAAGTGTTAACTATATAATTAATTTGAATTTAAAATTGGAAAATTTTATTCTATTTATTTTATAAACATGAACTTGTACATATATGTTTAATACAACTATACAACAAAAATATAACGTTTTAGCTAATAAACTTGAGCGGAATTGCTACTAATATCAATGCAGAAACTATAAGTCAAATCGTAACTTTTTATTATTATTATTAATAATAATGCATGTTACTCACGTATCGTTATATATAATAAATTTATTGAATTTTGATTTGTTTTAATAAATTTCTCATAAGTATCTATAAAAAAATAAAATAAAATAATTTTAAACATAAATTAAAATTTAAAATTTAAATAAACTAATATTAGAGAAATTCTATAAGTTATTTTATATATAAATTAATTTTAACAGTTTTTTATAAGTATTTACAAAAAAAATTATCTAAATAAATTATTTTATAATAATTATTTTAAAATTCATACTAAAATATTTTTTATGAATCCACTGTCTAAACTTTTTTTTTTTCACTGAAATAGTGTAGTAATTAAACTCTTATTATTATTCCAAAAAGTAATATAGGTGAATGTGGTGTTAACTAAGTGTATATGGCCATGAAATGAAGATATTCGATGGCAATATACTGTACCGTAGACTGTGAATCGCTTTCCAAGTATCTGTCTAAATAATGAAAAATTAAAGCTGAAGAAATACGCTTATTTTACAAGGAATCTCCCATCGCACTCTCTCAGAAATCATTTTCATACTTTTTATTCCATCATATGCCCGTACCAATTATAAATATATTATGTATTTACCATACTATTATTTAATTATAAATTATTTTATATGATAAAATTTATTAATTTTTATAATAATTATTTTTAAATTATATGTAAAGTCTTTTTATAAATTATAATTTATTTTATCCAGATCAAGAATATATTCAACTAATTAAAATAAAAATTTAATGATTATATATTAATAATGTAAAACAATTGTATTTAATAACTATTAAACTTTTTTTTAATTAGTTAGATATATTCTTGATCAATTAGGATAAAGTAAATTGTGACTTAAAAGTACATGTGTTGTTAATGTTTACAATTCTAATGTTGCTGTTTATAGAATTTTTTTTATTTAATCACTATCTTCGATGTAAAATTTTGTAAATAACAAATTATTAAAAATAAGTAGGCAATGGGAAACATTTGTCTTTCACATGCATGTATTAGTTAATTTAATTTGTATGATTCTTATAAACGTAAAATACAATCTTATTTTTGCTAAAAACAGATGATGAATTACACATACATAAAATATTAATAAGATGTAAATAAGTTTAATTTAATAATTTAAAAATATTAAAGAAATATTAGTAAAACGCTTTTTATTAAAAAATATTAATAATATTTTTTTTATATTAAGAGATAATTCTCCACCCACCTAGTCAGTTTCGATAAAACAATATTTTCAATTGAAATTTCATATTCATTTGAAGATAGAATTTCAAACATTAGACAAAGATTACAAGTATCGAACAATTGTTTTTAATACTCTATATTGTTTATTATTTTTATTTAATAATAAAAAATATATTAGAAAATATATAATTAATAACACACTCTTTTTCTACATACTTGTTAGTATTAAATGAAATTCACATAAGTTACATTTACAAATAATCATAGATCCAATGTGAACGTAACTTTGGATTCAAAAACGACGTAAGAAAAGATTAATTTGAATATTCAAGTTAGGTTAGATCATAAAGAGGTAACCCAACTCAATCAAAACTATCTTAAATTTTTCTTCTTTTTATTTTATTTTAATTATTTTTTTAAATAAAAAGAACATATACGCATATGTATAATAAGAAATTTTATCTTTTTATTTAATGCTCTTTTCATATTTTATAAATATTTTCTTTTTAAAATTTAAATATATATGTAATACGAAAATTATCTTTATAGTTAACATTATTTTGATTTCTATAAATATTTTATTAATCAAATTATATATATATATATATATATATATTTCATCTACGGTAGTCTTATCAATTTAAATAAGATTGTTCTCACCACGGATTGCTTGTGATCAATAACAATTTTTTTTATCCTAACACACTCTAACTTGTAATCATCCTAATTAAAAAAAATAGCTGAAAAATCAATTGAAAACTAAATAATTATTTATTAAGCTAACTTATTAAACTAAAAATATTTGATAAAATTATATGTTAAAGTAGGTAAAAAAAATATAAAATGATAGAAATTGATATATTTATATGATATTTTATATAAATTTTAATTTTATTTTATGTTAATTAATATAGTAATTAAAATATTTTAAACTATAATGTTATAAATAATAGAATAAATAATATAAATAATGTAATTTTTAAAATAAATAGTGTAATACAAATAATTTATCCATATTAATATCTTAAATTATACTATTGAAATATTAAAATGAATATTATAATTAGTATAATGGTTAAAATATATAATAATAATAATAATAATAATAATAATAATAATAATAATAATAATAATAATAATAATAATAATAATAATAAACAACCTATTATATATCATTATTAATATAATATATAATAAAGTAAAAATAATAAAATACTTTCTTTATAAAAAGGGAAAATAATAAAATTCTATCTTATGAGATAAAGAAGAAAAATATTGTCTCATGTACAAATGATAAAAAAGAAACTAAATAAATATTTTAAAGATAAACGAAGAGTAAATATAAACAGTTAGAAGTTAAAAATTAAAATATAAGTTAAATTAATGTAAAAAACACTACAAACTTTAAAAAAAACTTGTTTACGAAATGTTAATTAAAGTTAAACAAAAATTTTCAATTAATATAAAAATTATGTTGACATTTAGTTAATAAAAATATTTATTATGCAATTAACTTAAATAAAACTTCAATCCTAACTAAATAATATCATTATTAGTATCTATGGAACTGCACAATATGACTGAAATAAGCTATTGTATTGTATGTTATCATTTATCTCATATCTCATTATATTAAATATTACACACATTAATTCAAACATTATTATTACATTGATTCCAATGCTATTGAGTTCGAATTCCTTAAACAAAATTTGTTATTGGAGATGTATAGATGAAAAAAAGTAATTTAAATAAGATAACTTATCAAAAGTAATTAATTATATCCTTTAGTAGGAATTAATCATCAAAATCAATAAATATTTTTCATCTATATAATAAAATAACTTTAAAAAATAAATATAGTATTTGATATTTGAATTATATATTTTATTTAAATAATTGATAACTTTTTATTATATTATGATTGTTTACCTCCTTTTCTAGTCTAGTTCATTTATTTTTTTGTCAAATTATTAATTTTGTTGGTGATAAAAATCATTATAGTTTTTTTACGATAAACGGACGAAGATCACATTAAAACCAAAATATAAATAAAAGATAAAAATAAAAAATAAAGTTAAACTAATAAAACATTAATTTAAATATACTAAGAGCGTAAATAATTTTCACATAATTATCCCATCATAAAATTATAAATAATAAATTTTTTATCTTTTGTAATTACTAGTTTTAAAATCATTAATAAAATTCCTTAGAAATTAAAGTCTTAAAAAGAATTAAGTAACCAGATTTGAGCAGTGAAATGTCCGAAGATGTAAAAGAAGGTTAGGTAAATTGGCAACTGCAATTACAAACTAAAGGGCATTTTGGTCCAAAGAGTAAAAACTTGTATGAGTTTGAGTGGCAACTGCTTTTGTTTTCCTGGACTTGTTCCCCACAGAAAATAAAGAAGTTGACAACAATATTAAATAATAATAAAAAAAGTTTCTTTCTGACTGTTGAATCTGATTTGTCATTTCTTCTTTCTTTGTTGGTTTGTTGAGAGCAGAGCAGTTCCACTTCCCAAACTGAAACATAAAAACAAAAACTTCTTTGTTGGTTTCCATTTTCCACCCAAAACACCTTCTGAAGAAGCTGACCCAACTCTTCATTTGCTTCATTTGTTAGTAAAGGAACTTCATTTCTTCTCCAGAAGCTGCCTTTGCAGTTTCCCAACAACACTGATGGCAAAGGCAGGATACAAACTGCGTATCCTTTTCTTGTTTTTGTTTTTTTCTTCTAATGTGTGCCTCGGAAAATGCTTACTGGTTCCCCTCATTAAGGTTGTGTTGTTGTTACTTGTGACTCAGATTCTGTGGAAATGTGGGTGATCTGTGTCCTTGAAACTTCCAAATTATTCTCTCTTTTATTTCTTTTCTATCGTTCATCGTTGGAGGGGGCAAGGTGTGGTGTAGGATTTTTGCTATGTTTGCTTTCTAGGAAAAAAAAAAGTGATGCAAAATGTTGGAAGCTCATTAGTAAATTGGAAGCTATGGTGAAAGTTCAGATTTTTTTTAGGCCTTTTTTCTCTGTTTAGTTAGAGGTTGATGGAAACTTTCAAGTTGCAGTTTTATATGCTTGTGTTACTTGATTTTCTTTGTCTTGCTTTTAATAAGCTCAAGTATTCTGCTAGGAAAAAATGAAGGTATTTTAAGAAATGAAAATTTCTGGTTTAGCTTCTAATGCTGATTTGTAATTTATTGGGGGGTCTTTGATTGTCTTTTTTTTTTTTTCAATATTGATCTGTAATTGAGTCTGTGAAGTGTAGATGTTGGTTGTTTTGATAATGTGCTTTCCTGAGCCAATTGACTGTAGAGGAATTTGCGGCCCATTTGGGGAATGTAAACTGTTTAAAAATTGGAAGGAAGGCGAGCCGCCTTTTCGTTACAGGAGGGGATGATCATAATGTCAATCTATGGATGATTGGGAAACCAACTTCTTTAATGGTCAGTTGATTGTTGCATTTCTTTGTATTTTAGCATTTTGGCTGTGATATCATATGACTAAGGCATGATCAGTTACAAAATGTCCACTTCTTATGTACACTTTGTTGCAATTTATGTTGTTATAGTGGTTGTGACTGAAGGATTTATGTTATTGGTTGTGACTAAATGACTTGCTTCCATTTCATATTAAATGACAAGCTTAAATTTGGACTGAATTAGGATGGTATAATGATGATGGAGTATGATAAGAAGCAGGATTTTTACTTAAATAATGCAAGTATACAAATTATTTACCAAAATTAGGATTCTTTAAATCTATTTACTGATGATATACATCACTTTTTGCCATGTATTTTGTGGTCTTCAAGGATCGTGTGAGCATGTAGGATTGTACTAACTACGTTGGCACAATCCAGTGAGATGGCGTCAGCGTGGTTGGCACAACCAACACACTTAGATAGCAATGTAGCAACATACCCAGATGCCAAAATTGCCTTTTCACCAAAACAGCAATTTTCTTTAATGGCCAATTCAACGATCATTTATCAAACAAGTTTGATGCCAACATTGTTTTTTCGCCACATAACTAGCTTGAATGTTGCAAATGAAAAATTTGAATCAAACTAAGATGAATGAACATTGAACTGTGTATGATCTCAAACATACAAGCAGTGAAAAGTGAAATTTTTTCTTGAGAATAAACTGAACTTTATGCCTAAAAGTCTAAGAACCTTGAAATCTGGGAAGGGAATGCTGGGTTTGATTTCTATAAAATTTGTACAATTCCCACACATTTCGTGGTAGTTATCAAAACAGAGCTTAAAACTCGCTCAAATCTGAAAATCTTCTACCATATGTAGATCATAATAATCTATCATCAGTACTTTTCTCTAATTGGGTTCCCTTTGTGACATGGGTTTAACTTTCTTGTGATAGCAGCAGAGCATGTAGAGCTTTGAACCTAACAGTGCTATCTTACTGTAAATATATGCAGAGTTTGTGTGGTCACACTAGTTCAGTAGAATCTGTAGCTTTTGACTCAGCAGAAGTGTTGGTTCTTTCTGGAGCATCGTCAGGGGTAATAAAGCTTTGGGATTTGGAAGAAGCAAAGAGTAAGTTAATTAGTATATTCTGAAGTCATGGGCTGTATAATATATATTGATGTTATTTATAGGGCATCAGACTTTTATGCTAGAGAAGTGCAAACTTGCTGATCATAAACAGACAATTATTTGATTTAAGAATTGAGTTACGCTATCTACCATTCTACTTTGCATGCATGGGATTTTAAGGGCATCTAGGGGAACTATTATAAGTCCAAGTAAAGCTTTTTGAATTGTTGGGTGAAATGTAAGGTTCATGCATTTTCCAATTTACTAATACACCACTAATATATGTGCAATTGTTCTTGAAGTATAGTGGTTCGCACTCTTACTGGACACAGATCTAATTGTACTGCTGTTGAGTTCCATCCATTTGGTGAGTTTTTTGCATCTGGCTCCTCGGACACTAATCTAAATATTTGGGATATACGAAAAAAAGGATGCATTCAAACATACAAGGGTCATAGCCAGGGCATCAGTACTATCAAATTCAGTCCAGATGGTCGGTGGGTTGTTTCTGGTGGATTTGATAATGTTGTGAAGGTAATAGCATGGAGTTTGTTGTGGCATAGCTTTCAATTGTATATAACTTTAACA
Organism: Mucuna pruriens; assembly: GCA_025330945.1. Lineage (NCBI taxonomy): Eukaryota > Viridiplantae > Streptophyta > Magnoliopsida > Fabales > Fabaceae > Mucuna > Mucuna pruriens. The sequence continues at coordinate 631,675 of JAENHJ010000543.1, forward strand.
ACTGTTCTATAAAGAAGTTATAGAGATCTAACTTACCAATGTACAGGTCTGGGATCTAACAGGTGGAAAGCTCTTGCATGACTTTAAGTTCCACGAAGGACACATTAGGTCCCTAGATTTCCATCCTCTTGAGTTTCTTCTGGCTACAGGTGATTTAGTGCGCCTTAAAGAAGCCTGGAGAGTGCTAGATGCTCATGCATGTGCAATAAATTTATAAAGATCCTTGTTTCATAATTATAATGTCGTTTCAATTAGGTTACATAGTTGGTCAAACTTAATGGAAATTTATGCAACAATTCTCTATATTGTATGCTTCATCTGTGGAGGGACCAAGGAAATATTTATCTTCAAATACTCAATTTGGGATTATCTCCAATGCATTCTGGTCTAGCCCCTCTAATGCTTTGTTGGTGGTATCAAATCAAGTTTTGCTAACAACTCAAAATGTACACGTAAATTTATGTTCTCTTGTCTTGCTTGGTTCATGAACCATGAATTGACCTTGAAGGATGTAAGCTGTTATTTCAACCAAAGCATATGTATTGAAAGTATTTATTGAAGTTCATAAATTGTTATTCAGCAAAAAAAAATAAAAAATAAGTGTTTACAAATTGATTTGCAGGTTCGGCAGACAGAACAGTGAAATTTTGGGATTTAGAAACCTTTGAAATGATTGGATCCACCAGACATGAGGTATCTAAACTTGCTAAAGCTTTCGTCTTCTGTTTGAAAGGAATCAATTATACCCTTTTATATACCATAAATTCTGCTCCAAATCTGCCTCTTATCAATTGAATTTTTGTTATAGTACATCTAGATCAGTTTTAACCACTACTACCTTTCATGGAAAATCTTAGATACCCTTTTCAATGGATAACACTGCTTGACATTTTTATTTTACCATCACATTGTTGTGGATGGTTTCTAAATGCAAAACGATAAGTTTAGTCGTGACCTAGAACATTTCTCCAATTTTTTCTATACTCTTCACAAGTTAATATTTATCTGTAACTTGAAATTGCTAGTGTATTGTGCTGTGTTGTTAATCCTACAGATGCATAACATATTAACATGTTTCGTGTTTTAAGTCATATGTTGTGATGTAGCTTAGTTGTCATTGTAGCATGGTAGATATCGCATGTTGTTTTTTCTTTCTTCTAATGTAAACCTGTACATTATTTTCCAAGATGCATAGGCTCACAAAAATTTATATCAAATAGTAACCTTTAATAAGTATAAATTACTTTGTATTAGGTTGCAGGGATACGCTCAATAGCTTTTCATCCTGATGGACGGACCCTATTTGCTGGACTTGAGGATAGTTTGAAGGTACAGATCGTTTGTTCCAATAATTAGATTATAATGATAAACAACTTTAACAGGATAAAGATATCATATCTAATGCTCATTTATTGTAGGTGTATTCATGGGAACCTGTTATATGCCATGATGCTGTTGACATGGGATGGACAACACTTGGTGACCTATGTATTCATGATGGCAAGCTTTTGGGTTGCTCGTTCTACAGTAATTCAGTTGGAGTATGGGTGTCAGATATTTCGGTAGGACTTACCCTCACTAAATTAGTTAATATATTTATTTCTCAATTTAAAACATGATCTCTGTGTTAATTATATTTAGCTCAAAAAGTATGATTGTAGAATTCTTACTTATGTGGCTGCTATTATGAACTGTATCATGTTAATTGCTAGTTTTAAATGCAAAGCCACCACTTCTGCTTGTGTCAACAATGAATGTCATAGCATCCATATTAGTCTGTGGACAATGATAAACTAATTTTGAGATGCATTTCCTATAATATATTCTCTGTTAACTAGCCTATCATTCTGATTGTTGTTTTTAATGCATCAGCTTATAGAGCCATACAGTGGTGGCTTGGAAACCGAGAAAAAAGAAAGCACGGAGCATAAACTTAGTCTCCAGGGAAGACAAATGGAGAAAGTAGAAGCTGGTGTGGGACCAACTTTTGGGTTGTGCAGTATGTCTCCTGACATTGAGTCAAAAGAGATAAAGAATATATATATAGACTGTAAGCCACAGACCTTTTTGTCTTCCCTTGATGTTAGAGGTGGCTTTGTTAAAATTCGGAACAAATTCAGCTTTCAAAATAGAGTTTGTGCCATAAAGTACATCTGAGCTCATTAATAATGCTGCAATTGCATCGGTGGATTGTTTGGTGAAGAATCTACTGACAATTTAATTTAACTTAATCACGCTGGAAATTTAATTTTACAAGCATATATGTACTGAATTTCTCGACACCATGAATGCAAATAAGGATTGTGAATAAGACCCCTCTAAAGTGAGTTTATCTCTAAAGTGAGCAAGTAGGGCTATAATGCTATATTCACCATTGAATTTATTAATGTGCATCATAATCTTAACTCACAAATCTAAAGGTGGGTACATCGTTACCTACTCACTTTAGACACTTTAGAGGAGCTTTTTAGTAAGATTATATACATTTTTCCATGTTCAGTCTTTTTTGTAATTCTGAATACTGTCCCAATGATGTATTGAAGAAGTTTTTTTTTTTTTTGCATATAAAGCTTTTGGAGGGAATCCTGATACTGTACTAAGATCCAGGTCTTATAATTCTCCAAAAGTAGATCTCTCTGAGGAATCCAAAGAAATGCTAAACTGGAGTCCTAAATCAGGAGTTCGTGCAAAACCAAATGAACAAGCACTTAGAAAGTCTTCCATTGTGTCCAACGTTGTACATCAGGACATTCCTGATGGTAAGGACTCATCAACCTTTTCGAAGACAAAACCTGGGATGTTGCTTAAGCCATTTCATGTTCATGGAGCATCCACCAACGTATTTGATGTTGACGGGTTTTCATCAGATTTGGATTCCAGAACATTTTGTGATACTATAAGCAAATCTGACAGTGCAAAAGATCCTATCTTCCAAATGAAGCTTGGATCCCAGAATGAAGTCAGAGAATCTATCGAGGATAAACATCCTATCAAGAGTGTCACAGAGAAGTTTGAAAAAGCTTTAACTCCAGACAGATTTTCTGAAGAGAAATGTAAGTTTTTTTTCCTGTCAAATAACTATACAGGTTAAATGCGACTCATTGCTGAATACATTTCTGGAATTGGATTTGGCTCCTCTAAAATGAGTGGTTCACTTTAGAGAGAAGTGTGACATCTCAAGTTTTCAACTTTTAATAAGAAAATGAAGGGGTAGATTTATCAAGTCCATCATTTGTTATGCATGTGCATGTAACATCAACTATTTATTTTCTCATCAGTGACTGAGATTCCTTACTATTCTCTCTAGCAAGAACCCCCTTTAGTGGAGCCAAATCCTACATTTCTGTAATCTTATTCTTGCAATTTCCTCTCTAATTTATGTTTCCACTTTGACAAAAATGAGTTAATTGCCCCACCATTCTCTTCTCTCTTCTTAGTTATAGCATGGGCTAAATTAGTGGCTGACATCATTGCCCTGAACTATATTTGGCTTCTCATATGTTGCATAATTTCTTTTCACTTTGATCCCAGACCTATTAATCATATTGTGTTTCTCATCCATTCATTATATCTAAAGCATCTTACATTTGGATCTTGTTTGTCAAATCTGTGAAGATTTTACTGAACTTCTATGTATGCTTCTTATTGTATCAGAAAAAAGCACGCTTGTTATTTCTGACTTTAATCTCCTGAAAAATATTGAATAAACTGTTGGCCAACACTCTCATGTATTGACAAATAAACTCTTATATGGGTGTTAGTAAACTGATTCCGACATGTAGCTTGTTGATATTTTAATTCTACTTTGGTAAAAAAGTTGGCATGCCATGTGTATTAGGTTATTATTATGGGAATATAACATATGGTTATTCATGATTAATATTTTATTATCTTTCAGGTAATCAATCCTCTCCTTACAGCAAAGAGATTAGTCCAGTTAAATATGTCACTGGAGGTTTGTCATAGATCATCAATGTTGTTTTATGCACTAAGAAAGCCCTTGGGAACTGAATATTTTTAAATTCTGCTTTTGACAGTTTCTGTTGTACAAGGAAGGACCCGTTCTTTGGTTGAGAGGTTTGAAAGAAGGGAAAGAACTCCCACCATGGATCAAGCTAATGCAACCCCCACCACAATATTTGAAAATAGGGACAAATTTCTCAAAGAAGATCAAACTAATGCATCCCCCATCACCCCCACGACATCTGAGAAGGGGGAAAGAATTCCTTTCAGCAAAGATCAAAACAATACGCCCACCGTTATCAACACAACCAGTGATACTGATACGTCTACTAACTTCCTGGTAAAATTCTAGCTTGACAAAAGACAAGCTTTAAGGAATTCTAGACACTGGCATCTTCGCTCTAGCTTCATCTTTTAGCCAAAAAACTTATTTGTGGTGCTACCAATTTATGACTTATAAGAAGGAAGCTATTTATTTGAAATAGAATGCTAGACTTGAAATACATATTTGTGGCATATGTTTTCTCCCTTAGGCATGTTTGGTGGAAGGGATCTGGTTGGAAAAGGAAAATTGTGCATATATTTGGACATTCACATGGCCCAAACATGTAAACCATTTATTCTCTTTTCCATTATCCTCTCTGACAAGCATAGCATTGAAGTTTTAGAAATCTGTAAGTTAACATGATATCAGGAAATCCTATGGTGAGAGGTTAACCTTGTTTCAGGCAGCTCTAAATTTTATTTTCCTGGTTGTTTCCTGCTAGTCTGGGGCTGAGGTTTTAGGTGGATGTTACTTCTAGGATACCATGTTCAGAGGATTGGAGGTTTGGAAATTTTGAAACCAAGTGAGGGGAATGCAAAACAGATTCACTAAAGTTACTTAGAATAGTTGCATTACATATCCCTATCTCAAATCTATTTATACTCTGAATATGATTAGACAAATACATGTATATACCCTTTACCTTTAGTGTAATACAAGGAAAAGGAATCACTCTGTTGACCTGCAGACCTTTAGTGAAGCCCAAACTCATCAGAGTAAAAGAAAAGACAAAACTCAGGTCTTATTGCTGTTAAACAGTGTTACTGGTACCTCTTGGTTCAATCCATAACTGATCAGAAATACCTACATAAAAAGTAATAGCCTAAGTAAGGTTCGGCAGAAGTAGATATCTTATGAAGAAACTGAACAGGATCTGAAAGAATACATGGCAGCACAATTTTAGTAATTAGCTTTCAGATATTTTCTCTGTAACCTCTTTTTGACCGCATCCTTGTCCCTGGCTGTTTGAACCATTGGCCAATAGTTATTACTATTCTTTTGGTGTTGATTTCCATGGTTTTTTTTTGTGTAACTGAACCTTATGTTGAAAGAATGTGGTGGTTCACACTCTTTCACGCTCACTTTTTTTTTTTGTTTGGGGGGGGGTAATGATGGACTCACTTTTTCACAAATTGTTGCATTTGGTTAGTTGGACTTAACAATATCATATCATGTTATACAATATTGTTAGAAAGTTGAACCTCAAGGTTTTGGAAGGGATTCAAACTCCACAAATGAAGGGGAAATAATTGAAGGTTTGATGCAAATTCATGATGTAACATTGAGTAATCTCCGTGCACGTTTGACAAAATTACAGGCAAGTTTAGTTAGTCAGCTATTAATATCATTTGCTTTCAGACTAAGCCTGTGTATTAATTTTAGCCATAAAACATATAATAACAGTGTTTGGCTATAGCCTATATGCTGAATTAACAGGGATATAGAAAGAAAGGATCTGGCTCCTCTAAAGTGAATTGATGAAAAAATTAATGATGAGTAAATTGACTTTAAGAGGATAAAGTAATACCAATTATTGATGAGAAAATTAACAGTCGATGTTACGTGTACATGCATAACAAATCATGAATACGTTGGACTCAACCTATTAATTTTCTCATCGAGATTGCTTACTTTACCCATATTCACTTTAGAAAAGCCAAATCCAGAAAGAAAATGATAAAAAGTGGAACAATTTCATTCACTGACTGGTTCTAACTGCATTTGCAGGTAGTGCGACATTTTTGGGAGCGGAATGATAGTAAAGGTGCCATCAGTGCTTTGAGAAAGCTTCCTGATCAATCTGTGCGTATTTTTTTATTAAGCGGTCATGTGTCACTTGTTGGCTCTTTCTTTGTTCTGTATTAAATGCTTTAACTATGTTGTATTTATGGTTTTGTTATTGAATATTTAGTACTGAAAATAATTTCCTCTGGATGTAGGTTCAAGCTGATGTTGTCAGTGTCCTTGTTGAGAAGATGGAGTTTCTCACCTTAGATTTATTTTCTTGCTTACTTCCTGTGCTCACAGGTTTGCTGGATAGCAAAATAGAAAGGTAATTCTTTATTAATATGTTGTTAGGAAAGTTCATGCAGGAAGTTAAAGTATGTGAGGCCTCATATTTGGCTTCATCTAGTTTTGTAGGCTGTGACCTCACAAAAGCAGTTTAAATCATCATGCATGTTCCTACTCATTTGGTCTTTAACCAAACCCAATGGCATTGTGTGATTCATGAGCCGACCTCATCTAGTGGAATTTGTTGTGGTTCTTACTGATGGTGGCCTTTGCAGAAAAATGACATGGTGGTTTTGGTAGACATTAACTCTGTTCTCACTGTGCAGACATGTGAAGGTGTCATTGGATATGCTGCTGAAGCTTGTAGCAGTTTTTGGTCCAACAATACGTTCAACCATTTCAGCACCTCCCTCTGTTGGGGTTGATCTACATGCAGAGCAAAGGTGCCCTTCACCCTCATTCACCTAATGTGGCTTTCACTATCTCATGAAGTTTATATGTAAATGAACCTAATTATACAAAATCTTGAGAACAGGCGAGAATGCTCCAATCAGTGCTTTATGCAACTGCAGAAGATCCGAATGATTCTTCCAATATTAATACGGTAATCATGTAGTCTTTAGTGATGCCAACACATGTATATTGAAGTCAGTTGTTTATTTTATGATTTTAAAATAGAAAACAGAAAAAGTCCTTGCCAGTTTCTATTCTGTACTTCGAACCTTTTATGGCAAGATTTGAATACCTTTGAAAAAAAAGTAGCATTTGCAACTTCATATTCCTATGGTAAAAAAGGTTATGTTAAACAATTTGCATTGCGTTTTGGCAGATTATTCGTGTTTTTCTTAACCTGTTTCTTTACAATATCATTGTGGCATTATTTACATCTAGATACAGCAATCAAGAGTCATGGTTTCTCATTGCCCGTGGTTTTTTCTGTTGCAGGAAGGGTGGCTTATTGGCCAAGTCTGCCCAAGAGCTAAATTTAGTTCTTCAACAACCCTAACTAAGGTGCTGTGCTATGAACTTTAGCCAAGTTATGAATGAGTGACTTGGCTTAACATGCTCTTTAGCAGGATTATGTACAAAACATGAAGCCTTCACTTTGCACTTTTTCATCCACAACCAATAATTTGTTTCGTCGAAGATTTGCACTTATGGTGGTTGTCACCAGCTTTGTTAATGGCAGAGAATTATAACAAATGAGATGTGTGAGATAGCTGAATGAATTATTTGACCTTGTGTTTACATGCTTGAGGGTGGAAGCGGCCATCTAAGTATCTTGGTCTTCAACTGTTCCCAATAACATTGAACCTGTGCTGGTCTTCAACTATTATGTTTTGTTTTTCTTCAATTTGTTCCTTCTGCTTATTACTGATACTGACCCCTTCATGTTTACTCATCTGGGGTTTGGTGCACCCTGGCAAGGGCTAGGGCAAAATGAGTAAATGTATCAGTACGTTGTATTTAGTAATAGTTGTGCAAAGTTCCTTGTATATCAATATCCAATGAAATGTTTTGTTTTTTTTTTTTTTTTTTTGTCAAAGTACTCAAGCTTCTTTTGTTAAACAAAATGGAGTGATCAGAACCTTCAAATATGGTGTTTACAGTACATTTGGATCTTACAATGCTTAATTTATTTGAATGCAAGGCAGATTAACAATGTTGTACAAATTACCAAAGCTGGTCTTGGATCCTATCTAAGTAAATTAGTAACAAGTGCGAGGATACTTGTGTTGACTTTGTCATTATAAGCTCCTCATAATACTTTGAAATGGACCCTTAAAAGAAGAAAAATAGAATGAAGGACGCAAAAGATATTAGTTATTAGCTTTATAAAATTACATCTGAAAAGGAAAAAAATCACATTTGAGATGGGAAATCAAAAACATCGGTTTTGAAGCTTGTACTCTTTTCTTTTTAGGACAAATTATATGTTAATTATTTTTTTTAATTTTTTAAGTTTTATTCGTCTTTTTTAGTTTGAGCTTGGAGAATTGAGTGGTATCTCATCTTTAACTTAAATTATATGTTAATTATATTTTTTAAAGTCTCATTTATTTTTGTGACTCGAGACTAGAAGGTTATGTATTTTTCTAATTTTTTCAAACTTCGAATTATGAACCAATATATTAATTATTATCTAAGTATTTGATTATTTAAAAAATAGATCGATCAACTTAAGTTTAAAATATCTTTCAAACTCAAAAAGTAGAGACAATACACTTTTGAATAATCTAGATGAATTAAAGTTATATTTTTATTTAAAATATCAATTATATATTACCAGTTAACTACATAAATTCTTAGGAAGTATTTGTAAAACAATTATTTTAAATGAAATTTATGTTAACCTCAATTAAACAAAAAAATTATTTGTAAAACAATTATTTTAAACGAAATTTATGTTAACCTCAACTAAACAAAAGAGTTATTTCTTCTTTCCTGAATTAGAAAATGTAAACATAGGATGTATTTGTAAAAATAATTACTTTAAAGGTCATTTATGTTAACCTCAATTAGACAAAAGAATTGTTTCTCTATTTTCTCAGTTGGAAAGTGTGAGTATCAGTTTAGTAAGCTTCAAATGAAAATCCAAATACACAAGGGGTGTTTGAGAGTTAAAGTTAGATCATTATTACATTTTTTTAAGCTTAACATAATAATTATATATAACTTCCTACTGCATAGTTTGAAATTTGACTAGATGGAGAATAGAAAGAGGAAAATTGATGAGGAGAAAAAAATAAGACTATAGTATTTTTCTTCTTTTATGGATACAGTTGTGAAACCTTTTCATAGAAGAAATGCCACAATCTTTTAATGCCTATTTATTTTAATGTTAGATAAAATTAATTTTGATAGAATTTATATTGAATCATTAAACATAATTAAGATAGGTATTTAAATAAATTTATATCATAACTATTTATTAAATCGTGGGACAATAAAGAAATATTTCTAAAAATAAACAAACATAAGTTAGGTAACATTCGCTCTGATTGTTTCTTTGGTCTTTCTACTTTGCGACTTTGTTGGATAAGTATGACTATGTAATTTCCTACGAAAGCAGTTGCAAACATTGCAGAGGAAAGCCAATGAAGCAAAGAAGCTTTATGCTTTATTTAGCACTTCACCATCCTTGACGTTGATTGCCAACTAAATTCAGTTATTTTATTTCAATTTTTTTTAATACATATCACAGTGTATTTTCTATTGAGATAATTTTTTTCACTTTAATAGAATTTTTTTATATTGACAAATTTTAAGAAAAGATAATAACACACACAAAAAAAAATCTCTAAATTTAAAAAGAGTATTTACATATATATTTATATTTTACCTTAAAAAAGAAGCTTGAATTTACGACTTGTAAAATGTATAGCTCTATTTTATGTCACTCGACCAATTTTTAAACTTAACTTTGATAACATAATTTATAAATATTTTTGTCAAATATTTAATATAATTAAATATTTAAAATTTAAAATTAAAATTATTAATTAATTTAAAATAATTTTGTATTCAATTAATCTTTGTTTTAAATAATATTTTATTTCAATCTGCTTATAGAGTTTGTCTGCAGGAAATGGATAGGTCAACGAAGCCTCCATCTTTCCCCTGAGCGCCACACGGTAGAGTGTAGACTCGATGTTGACGAGGATGCATATAAATCTAGATTTATATTATTTAAATAATATTTTACAATATTATTTTATTTTAATTTGCATACACAGTTGATATAATAAAAATTTATACAGTTAATTACTGAGAATTTATTTTAGATATATTTTTTAAATAATTATTCTTAAAGTCTATAATTTTTCGGTGTTTAATAATTTATTATTAGATAATAATATAAAAATATTTATATTATTAATATATTTAATTATATTATTATTAATTTCTTCATTATATTTAATAATTTAATATCATTTTTATCTCTATTAATATATGTATAAATTTATTATACAACATAAACCATGTTCATTCACAAATATAGATTAAGCACATTTTAGTTAACTAATTCCTCCCATCATAAATTTATATAATTTATTAATTTTTATTATAATTATCTTAAATGATGTTTTTATATTAATTGACGATATAAAAAAATTTATATTGATAATATATAAATTTTAAATTGACAAAAAATATCTCAAGTGTAACTTTTGAAATTGTTATTTTAAAAATCAATAATTTTATCATATATAATAATTTATAATTATATAATAGTTAACAAAATTATATTTTCAATGTATTATAATTAAAATCAAACTAAAAAAATGTGTTTGATAAACTTTACTTTGACCTGATATGTGTCTTAAAAATAAGTTTAATTTTTAATGCATGGTCAGCCGAACAGTTTTACATTATTAATTTATTAATTATGGATAAGTATGATTTTAAAAATAATTATTATAAAAATTAATAAAATAATTATACGAGATAATTTATATTTAAATGGTAGTATAAATTATTTATACATAGCCAGCGTATAAACTATTTTTTCTTTAAAAATAGAGTCTATTTATTTGCACCATTAATGTAAAACTTTTTTACATAAATATTTAATAAAAATTCATATGAAAGCTTAACAAAATTTATTAAATTTAAAAAAAACTTAAAATCATACTTATTGTATATTGATATAAATATTATTTTCTCATTTCTCACATTATATTAATAAATTGGATAACAGATAGGATGAATTTCTATTAAATATCTGTGTGGTGTTACATTGATTGTTCATATAAATCATTTTTTATAAAAAAAAATTAAAATTTAAGTTTAATAATCATGCAGTATATTTTAAGTTATCTGTGTCCCCTGACTGATTTTTTTTTCTTCAAATTTGAGGATAGCATCACATTCTGAATATATCCAAAACAAATACGGAAAGGGCATTACCATTTGCAATTCAATATTAAATTAATTATTACATTACATCGACTTTAATAAAAAAGTTGATATCTATGTATTGATATTATTGTAAAGTAGTGAATTAATTATAAATTATAGCATGAATAATTTTTTAAATAATTATTATAAAACTCAACAAAGTTATTAAACGAGATATTTGTGTAATTAAATGAGTTTAAATTATTTTATATTATCTATATCCATACTACTTACTCTCTTAATAAAAATATCTTACGTTTGGAATAACCTTTGAAGAAAGTAATTATTGTATTTTTAATTTTTTAAGTAAATTATATTTATCTTTTCTTGAAAAATAAAAATATTATATTATTTTTCCATTTTACGTTAAAAATACACTTCACTTCCTTAACAAATTAAAATATAAGATATTTTTTACTTTTTTAAAAAAATTATTACTATAACATTATTTACACTACAATTCTCTCAAATATACAAGTATTATATTGTCTTTTCTCCTAATATTAAATATACATTATATAGAAAGAGATAACATGTATTTTTAATTGGAAGCAATTATATTTGAGCCAGTAGGATTTCTTTGTTAGATATGATTATTAAAAGTCTCAAAACTCTAGAATTTGAATTATGTTAATACACTGTCTCCTCCCACAATAATAAAGAACATATTACAATTTATTATATATATAAAAACGTGAGCAGGCGTGCGCAATTGAATAAAAATTAAAATGAGTTAGTATTTTTAAAAATAAAAAATGATATCTCTTTTATTTATTATTTTAACAAAATATTATGAATTATAATAAAATTAAAAATAATATATATATAAGTAAAATAGAATTAACCAAATCTTAAGGTAGTATCTAAATGATGCTATTAATATAGTATTTTTGTAGATATTTAAATAATTTGATATATTTTTATATAGTATAATATATATATATTAATTAAATATAATATATATAAGTAATTCTAACAATGTCACAAATATCATATTTATTAAATATAGTATATTTATTAAATTTAATAAGTGTAGTGCTAACGTACAATTTTTAAATAAATCTATTTACATTAAAACCTATTATTAAATAAAATATGAATATTATAAAATACATTAAATTTTTGTTATTTTATTATTCTTTAAAAATTTAGTTTATAAAACATTTTGAAATAAAAAACTCAAATGTGTATACATATATAAATATAATTTATCTCATAATTTTTATATTAACTTCTAATCATGAATGGTAATTTATTAATTCTTATTATCTATCATAATTTTTTTATAATTGACTACAAACGGTTTTTGTTTTTACAGAGAGTGAAGTATACAGAAATTAAACTCAAATAGTAATATTATATTTTCTTACCATTATCCTATTATTTTGTAAAAAGGAAACATATTTAATATTTATCAAATAATTATAAATCCTTTATATATATATATATATTATATTTATATGATAAATATTAAATTTATTTATATTTTAATATATTAAACACATTTATTTTTTATTTAGTATTTTCTTTATAAAAATAGAAAATTTAAAAGAAAATAGAATAATATTCATACTCATAATGTAAAGAAAATAAGAGAAGTAGTAGAAAGATAATAAAGTGAATTTAGGATAAAAAAACCATAATTACACTAAAGACCATAAATTTGTTATTATTCAATCATGGAAATTCAAATTTCATACATCCACACTTCCTCTCACAGTGAAGAATATGAGGAAAAAACTAAAAAGTAGCGAAGGGCAAAATGGTTATTTCAACAAAATTTCCCAAATATATAAGACAGAGAGAAGCATAGTTGAGAAATTGAAAATACAAGCCTACACGACATTCCCGATTGTCGTCCATTCTTGTTCTGTGTCATTTCATTTATTTTATTTTATTTATTCATTCATTTTATTTCAAACTTCCTCCTTCTCTCAATCCATCTTCTAACATTTAGTTAAATTATATATTTTTTACAAAACAAACCGAAAACCAAAACACCCACCCTTCAAACCGCCACTCTCCTGAATTCTCCGCCGGAAAACCGCCTCCTCCTCGTAGCACTTCTCTCTCGTACTCACGTGGTCAAAAGTGGTTTTCCGACACCAGAAATCTGTTTCTTCGCCCACGAGGTATTTTCGTTCCATTTCTGTTCTGTCTGTTAGTCGGGAAAGTAGCGTTTTTTTTAATACGAGGGCGCTGTTTGCTAACTTGAGCCGGGAGCGTAGGATTAGGAACTTTTAAAAATAAAACTAAAGATTTTTACGCACCCACTTAATTAACATTCGCCATTTTCTTCAATTTCTCCAATTACACCTTATCTTTTTTTTTCTTATCATGTCATTTATAATATTTTTCACTGTAAGTATTATTTCAAAGTTCAAACACTTAATTAACATTTTATTTATTTTTATTTTTTATTACATCATATATATAAATATATATATTATCTAATTAACTGATGAAAAATATTTTTTTGTAAAAAAAGGTGTAGTTTGTTTTAATCAGAAGCGGAAACAGAAATGACTATAGGAGCGGAGGGGATGGTGACGTGGGGCACCTGGGAGGAGCTTGTCCTTGGTGGAACTGTTCTCAGGCATGGAACCCAAGATTGGACACTCGTCGCCACAGACCTCAAAACCCGAACCGTTTCGCCATGCAATTTCACACCTGAGGTTGGTGAATATTAAATTCTATTTATTATTTACTATTCTCCCTTTAAGTCTCTAAAAATAAAAAATAGTTTACTTTTAAATTTGGTTCATTTTTAAACCGTGTCATCATTATAATTTAAATAATAATTAAATAAAATAAAGCGAGTTTACGCTTTATAGTCAAACTACGTGTTTACTTAGACTGGAACTGGACCTTTTCTATGGATTGTGTGCGAAACAACGATTGTGACGCCAAAAACCTATGTTCGTGTCTTGGATTTTGCTATGAAAGCAACGTGTTTTGTGGAGAATGGGGTATTTACCGGCAATTTGTTTTGTTTTCCGTAGGTGCACCACTTTATCGAATTTGTTACGCTGCTTCCATCATATGGTGATTGAGTTGGCGTAAACCCTATTGCTCAATTTGTTGGGTGATAATAATTGACATGGTCAAACCTCTTTTTTGTAACTATGCTTACTAGGATAGCCACATGGCACATAGAAATCCTGAAAGGCATGTCCAATTGTCCATGTTGCATTGATTCAATTAACTAGAGAATTAGGTAGTCTTAAACCACATGTGTCCATGCATGGGTCAACCTCCGTGAGATAAGTATTCTAAACTTTTTAATTTACGAAAAGATTAATGATTCAATTACATGTCAGGTTGAGATTAGTTGAGATCATAATAGTTATTGACCTAATAATTTCTCAACTAATATGCCTATCTCAACTTATGCATATTAGGCCTATTCATGTGTCAAACATGAGGCTTGCAATAATACTACTCTTCATGCTTTACTGCAAAATCTGAAGGAAAATTGTTTGATGAACCTCCATTTTGATAGAGATATTTTTCTTTGCAGGTCTGTAAAGCCAAATATGAAGAGTTGCAACAGCAGTATGCTGGGTGCACGTAAGTATAATTGTTTCTTCTCTCTCTTCATTTAAGTTTTGTCAATCTTATAATACTTTTATTTCTAGCTATATGTTTAATGAAATGCACTCTGAAGACGGCATATAAGTTGTGTTATATCTCATTGTATTGTGGTAATATGACATTCTCAGGTCTTGGTTTGAGGAGCTTAGGAAGAAAAGAGTGGCAGAGCTTAAGAGAGGTTTGGAGCAATCTGAAGAATCAATTGGGTTAGTTGCATGGCTATATTTCTGAAATACAATGAATCTCAATTTCTTCAAGCTTTTTGCTAACTGAAATGTCAAAAAATCTCAGTTTAGCTTGCACACACTACACCCTACTGTCTCCAGGGCAGGGCAGTGGTGAACTTTTGAGTTTCTGACCGACCACAAGAGCGAGTGTAGAAATCACTTTTCAAGTTCCAATTGCCGGCATTTTGCACATAGTTATACTCAATATCTTTGTTTCAGGTCCCTTGAGTTGAGGCTTGAATCCCTCAAGGCTGAGAGGAATGAGAAAAGAGATGATTGCCGTGTTGGCAATGGCTCAGTGGAACCAGAATTACACGTTCCTCCGCAGAAATGGGACAGAGTTGAATCTTCCTCAAAAGAGATGTCAAAGGATGGGCTATCTGCTGGGAGTTTCACACATGAGACTCAGATAAACTGGTCTTATAACTACCTGGTTCCAACAATGTCTTGTGAAGATATGCAGATGAAGCCTGAAGTTTCATTGTTTACCGAGCAGGAGAATGTTTTGATCATAGATAAGTTGGCTCACACTGTATATGGAGAACAGGGAGTGTGTCTGAAAAAACTGCGAGGGAAGAGAAAGAGGAGGGATTGTGGCAGAAATATTGTAATAGAAAGTGATTTTTCAGCTGATGTGTGTAAAGAAAGTTCTACCAGCAACTGTGGTGAAATTGTCAAATCTTCTGGCATGAATGAGGAGAATGCAAACTTGGAAAAGGATGGAACAAAAGATTTGATGGAGATCTTAGATTCTGTTATGGAAGTTCGAGGTGCTTCTGTCTTCTGTCGCAAGCTTGATAGCCAGGTATGTGTAACTGGCTTTTAACTTTTCTCACCATGTAATAATGCTTTTGATGATAGGTCCACTAGTTTCTTAGATGCACATGCTCTAGATCGATCTTACAAGGTATTTATAGACTAATCGATTTGTGGTGTTCGTAATTCTTTAGGGTGTACTTGTTATGGTAAGAATAGGAGTGGGAGATAGAAACATAAACTGATTATGTACTTAAAGCGTCTCCAAAGGTGCACCTAAAGTTAGGTTCTTAACTCATTTTAGTGGGTTCTATGTTGCTACATCAGATTAAAGAACTTCAACAACTTTCTACTCCAATGATGCAATCATCTAAGAACTTAAAATGAACCTCATATTATTTCACAAAATGTTTTTTTAATCATAGGAACTGGTTCTTATAGCTGAAAGCTATGTCAGCCTCTTCCAATGGCGATCCTGAGTAAGAACCTCACAAGAATTGCCATCGGAGATGCTCTAGGAGAATAAAGTGAAAAGAATGAAGATAAAGTAACCGTTTTTTTTTTTTTTATAACAGAAGCGAGGAAGATACAAGCAGATTATCTTGCATCACATGGACTTTGACACTATAAGGTCAAGAATCAGCAAGAAAATATTCAGGTCAGAGAGGTTGCTTTTCAGAGACTTGCTGCTACTGGCCAACAATGCTCTAGTATTCTACACTGAGAGCACTCGTGAACATAAAACTGCTCTACTAATTAGAGACCATGTCACCAAAACAATGACTGAGAAACTCAAGTGTTTGAGCAGTAGAGTCACCCTTGCCAACAGCTCTACAACTACCACATCACCTGTGCATGATCCTTCAGTGGAAGTGAAAAGCATGCGTCCCGGTAACCACAAGATTGTTGCAAAGGTAGCTGGTGGCAGCAGCTCTGCTGAAAGGGTCTCTCTTGGAGCTAAGAAAGCTAACAAAGTGGATTCTCCACCTTCGGTGGAATCCTTACCCATCAAGAAGAAGGCTTTTGGTGGAACAGAAAAGGTTGGACGTGAAAGTGCAGGTCAGAGACATGCAACACCAAGGAAGGAAAAGAAAAGATTGAGAACAAACTGAGGATTTGGCCCTCTCAAAAGGGCTCTTTGTACAAAGAGAAATTCCTTTTTGTTTGCATTCAGAAGGATGAGCTTTCATGCACCAGAAAAAGTTCTGGCTACTATAAATATGTGAGGTTAAATAGTTCTAAATTACAGTATCCAATCTAGCAAAATTTTCAACTATATCAGGTACTACTTCTGGTAAATCTTTTGTAAGCTGTAAATGTGAATTTTGTTTTACCAAAAGAGAAGTATACTAATTTAAATAGACAGGAAGTAATAAATTAGCATATTTATTATTAACACATCGGCTCAATATTTTACTCCATCTTCATGATTGTTTGTTTATCATTTATGTGTTCTACCTTTGCATAATTTGGTATAAGTATTCGGATTATTGAAGATCAGAATTTGATTACAAAATCAATCATCCAATACTGGTGGCCAAGGACAAGTGAGGTATGCAAAGGAAGATGATTAGGTTTAAAAGTATTGTATCTTCTTACATAATCTAGTTGTACTTTCCATTATATATTAAACTAAGCAGAATATATCTTAATTTATTGCAATTTTTCTTTTACATATGATTTAAAAAGTTAACTTTAATGTGATGTAATCATGTGCACATGACTTTTGATCACAAGAATATATTTGATGATAAATATTGGTGTTACCTATGACCTACATGTCCCAAGTTTATTACTTCGGCCCTTAGATATCGCTTCATATGGCTTTCTCTATGTTTCAACCTTTTAGATCATTGAAAATTGTAGCAAGAGAAAGGAACTTGCAAGAGCTAAGTGGAGGCCCCCATTTCAAATCCATGAGAGTGGTAGCGTTTTGTCTTGTTTGTGTTGGACTGTATAGAGTTAACATGACCCCACACCAAATAAACACTTTATTGAATGTCGCCTGTCTTTGTGTCTAACACTAACAGGTAACAACTATCAAATTAACTCTTAAATTTTGTTTTTTGTTTTTTATTCACCGCTGGTTTGTCAAAATATGCTCTGATTGTTGATAAGATCTTATATGTAGACTTTTTTGTCTTTTAAATATATTTTATGTAGTCAAAGTCAAGTGCATAGTACATTCCATGATAGTTAACCTTTTAAATTAGATGGAAAGGAAAATTTACGATAAATTGTTATAAATTAGGGTGTCTTATGCTTAATTTCTATATGAAAGTGAAAAGTGCAACTAGACTAATCATTTAAGGGGATAAACTGTTTTTTACTCTAGTTTTTAACATTTTTAGTATATATTTGACCTTTAAGCAAAATTTTTTGCTCCTCGCATTCAATAACAACAAACATTAATAAGTCTTTTATGATAACAAAGCAAAATAAGAAATATTTGATAAAAAGGAAGGTACTTACTTAATAAAAGTAAACATTAATACTTATTTTTTAAGTAATTATAAGCACTTAACATGTGTATTAATGTTTTTAAATTAATGATTTAGGATAATTGTTTCTAAGATTCTTAGATTTGGTTCTTCTAAGTGAGTTTTAGTCTTGGGTTAGAAAATAGCAATAAATATATATTATGTACACACAAATTAGGAATATATTACAATATTGATATATGCTGTTTTTTTTTTATTAACGACGGAGACCATTTATTTTACACTTACTGGTTTTACATTAAGCAAATTCAAGTTTCGTTAAACTTTCTTCTTTAATAAGGAAAAAGAGGTACTTTCGAAGAAAGTTAGGTTTGAGTAGTGGAAGTTACTGTCTGAGTTAAAGAATAAAAATGTATTGTAATTTTTTAATACATGAAAGAGGAAAAAATGTCAAAAAAAAAAAAAAAAAAAGTGGAGATGAAACCGGATATATTCTCTTTATATATTGATATAGATTAGAGAGGTTTTATTATTTATTCTTTAAGATTTTTTGATTAAAATATAAAAAATATTATATCAATAATAATATCTTATTTTAACAAAAAAATCCAATAAATAAAAACAACATAATTTTATAATAGAAAAAATTATGTAAAAAATAATAATCAAATTATAATTAAGATATATAATATTAAAAGTATAAATTATTATTTATTTAATTTTATAATATTATATTATCTTCACATATTTTAGTAATATATAATTTTTATAAATGTATAGAAACAAACAAATTTGTGTGATAATTCTTAAATTGATATTGAAGTATAAAGTTGTGTTAATTTTCCCCCCATTTTTGCATGTACCGCGGACATGTCAGTACTCTTCATTGATAAGTCAGTACTATTCAAGATTAATTAAATTTAGTTATACGAGATTGGACTCTAGTTTGGTTTCATCTGTATAATTGTAAACATGGCCACGATCACTTGTTATGTAAATAGTGGAGAAGAATGCGCCGGGTAAATCTCTTTTTCTTTTTTTTTTTCCTTTTTAATATGTAGTTTTTAAATAATTTAAATAAAAAAAATTAATCTAATTAATAACCACAACAACTGATCTATTATTTTTAGACAGTATAGGTTGGTCAAGAAGTAGCAAATTGATAAATTTTTCTGTAACCTTCTTCCAAACATACAAATTAATTAACATTTCAAATTCTAGTATCTCACACCATTGTAGAGCTATATCTTCGTTACATTACATGCTTTAATTTTATGGTTCTAATTTTCTCTAACGATAAGAAAAATAAAAATCTGAAGGCTATTTATAATGCCAAAATCTAATAAATTATTATCATTTAAAAAAATATACGCCTTAATTTAATAATACATAAACAAAATTATTATACATTTTATTAAATATGAATACACCAAATCCAATATAATTATAAAAAACGAATGTTACACTTCATTCTCTAGTAGGAAGAGCTTTCCATATTTATAATATATGCACAAGGGTTTTCATAATATAGAATGTATAATATTTAATAAATAACTCAGCATATCACCGAATAGAAAAAAGTTATACCTTCAAAATAGGCTTACATTGTTGCAGCTAAGTGCATTCAACTCAGTGCATCCAGAATATTCATCCTAAACAGGTAATCATATTTGTAGTTATGAAAGTAAGATCAATATTTCTTTTTGGTTACTTCTCAATGACATGCTTGTTTGATGTGTAATGAAATTTTTAGGAGTCTGAAATACTTTAAATTTAGATATGACATGCTCGTGACTTCAGTCTTGACTATTCAGTCAATTAAGATTTTCGACAAGAACTATGCAAAGAATAACCCAACAATTCTTTCCTTTATGGTTACCTTATTGTATTACATTGTTTCCATTATAAAGCCATAATAAAAAATCATGATAATAACAAATCACTCACTATTTACCATTTTATTAAGTTGACTGCTCATTATCCAGTAAATAATATTGAAATTAAATATGATTTAACTTCCCATTGAAGTGGTTAAAATATATTCTTTAACCATTAATTAAACATAAAACACATGTACATGAATTTGGCACCAATTTTTTTAATATAGTTGTATTTTTGTTTTGTTAACTGTAATATTTTCACATTTTTCAGTTTGATCTATCAAGTATTACATAAGACCAAAAGAATTAACATCCTGCCAGATAACTAAAACCGGAAAATATCATATAGTGTCAATATGGTTTCCGTTGTAGGGGAATAACCACCGCCACGTGTTATAAAATCAGAAATCCATTAATTATAAATGATACTAAATGAAGTATCTGGATAATTTTTCATATTTTAATTAAAAATAGTTTCAACTATAAGAAATTTTTAATAATATTAATTTATAACTAAATAAGAATAAAAATATTTTACATTTATAAACAGAAATAACGTATATTCAGAATTTATTTATAAAGTTATTGAACTTTACGGTGAGAATAGAACTTTTAAGAGTTGTTTTCTTTCATATTAAACTACACAATCTTTGTTATATTAAGTATTTAATTTTATCTTTTAATCATATATTATTATTATTTTCAAACATGATTATTTATTAATATTAATTTAAATTTGAATTGAGTTTTAAATATCAAATCATAACACATCATATTAAATTGATAGAACAAAAAGTGATTGGTTTAAGTAAAACATATTTGAATTAATGATAAATCGTAACTCGGTGAATGCAGAGTAAAAATGTATAGAAAGATTATTGTAATGATACCTATATTACTTAGAACCGTTCTTGACCGAATCCGAAAAGTCAATATGAGACACAGCGGCGCCGTATTGACAGAGGAACCACCGCAATCCCAAGCTTCGTCTTCAAATTCACTTCCTCACCGGAAGAAGAAGCGCAAGTGCAGAGGCACCGCCACTTCCACTTCCGTTTCCTCCGAAACCAGCTACGCCAATGGCCCTGACCAGCTCCACACTCACATTCATCGCGCTACTGTTGCGTGCGAGGAGAAACCTAAACCGGAACAGAGTAGAGCCACTGTTGGCGACCACGGTTTTCGTTTCGGGGAGCTAAGGCAGAGAGGCGTGAGCGCCGGTGATAGTTTTGATGATTCGGCGGTTACGGCCGTTGATGACGGTTACGCGAAGGAAGTTAGTTCGGTTGGTATTGCCACGTCAGAGACGGAGGAATCGTTGAAGTTAAAGCGTGTTTTGGCAAATGACTCGATTTGTGAGTACAACCTAACTAGTAGCCTAGTATACTATTTATGTCTCTGATTAATTTAGTATTTTTTATTTTATTTATTTATTTTGTATATTTGACGTTATTTTTTATAGTTTGATAAGTGCTTACAGTGATAAGTGTATCATACCATTAACTAATTACAAATTGTCGTGATAAGGTTGTTGACTTCAATAATAATTCTTTTAAAAATCATACTATGATCTTGATATCCGATTGATTAACTACGTAAAATATCTTATCATCATAGAAATTAAACTTTATTTTTTATACTTGCATCCAAATAGCATGATGAAATTAAACTCTAATTTTTATACTTGCAGCCAAATAGCATGATGTAATGTGATTGGTCCTGGCTTTTACAGACAGGCAAATCCAATATTGCTATATGTGTGATAGATTTTGAAACTGTTAAATTCGTTCTTTCTTCTTATGTTTCATCTGTTCATTAATCAACGGTTGATCTATAATTTGATTATTTCAACTAGTTTCTTGCTTGCCTTTTAATTTGTGTCTTGTTTTATTAAGGCATTTATGGTGTACAACATGTTTTCAGCGAAGTCACCTGTGACTTACTTTTTTGAGAAAGTGTACCTTGGAAATTCTGTGTGGAGCACAACAATTATTGGGAACGAAAAGGGACGAGAAAGAGTTTATGACACTATCTTCCGCTTGCCATGGAGATGTGAATTGGTATTTGGTATACTTTCCTTTTCTTCATTGAAAAAGAAAATTAATAAAATGGAACTTTATTCACAGTTCACAATGCCATCTATGCGTATGCTCCAGTGTTTAGATGCTGTATTTTTCCTTCATAATCATTGGATCAGAATAAATATAGAAGTTTTGGGGAAAGGATGTAATCTGAAACTGTCCATGTATCATATATTACTTATTGTATAGCTGTGTATTTCTATTAAGACATTCTACATTTTTTGTCATGGTATCTGAAATGTGGAATGCATTTTTGCAGCTTATAGATGTTGGTTTCTTTGTCTGCTTCAATTCATTTCTGTCGTTATTAACTGTCATGCCAACAAGGATAGTGATGATCATTTGGAGGCTTCTGAAAACAAGGTTCACCACCTTTCTTCAATTTTCTTCTCTTATAGTGCTTTAATGTCATAATTGAGCCGAATGACGTTGTGTAATTCATGTAACTGATCTCACCTAGTGGGATAAAGCTTTGTTGTTGTTATTGCTATAGTACTATAATATCACTTGAGCTTGCCAGTGAGGATTTAGATATGGACTAATCCTGCTGCATCTAGTGCAATCCTTTTGGTATTCAGTTTCAGAAATCATAAACTTTTGAAGGAAAGAGAGCAGGGTGATTATTTTGACCATGTCACCCAGATTAAACAGTTGGTTTAACAAGACATTCTAAATGATACAGGGCTGGTTTTTTAATTTATGACTGGATTACCCTGGTTCTGTGTTCACTGGAGAATTTGAATCAATCTCCCACTTAATGATACAATTTGCTAATTGTGTGCTTTGATTTGTATGGTCTTCTTCCAATGCTTGTGTTCTGTTTTAAAATTGGGGGTTGGTTTTCAGAATTTTCAGTTTTACACTCTGACCTTATCATGCTCGTGGCAGGGAGTTCAAGAGGCCATCTACATTTGAGTTATCAGATTTTGGCTGTTTTCTTATTATGGCTTGTGGAGTCACTGTTTTGCAGCAAATAGGTATAGTGATAGTATGGTATGCTTCCATAATTTTGTCTTGTATGTTTCCTTTTTGCATTGATCAGTTTCAGTTTGTTACATTGTTATACTAAATTTGTTTTATGCTCCCTGCTTTTAAATTTTTTTTGTCTTAGATATCAGCTTTATATATCATATAATCCGTGGTCAAGCAACAATCAAATTGTATGTGATCTACAATGTGTTAGAGGTGAGCATAAATTAATTTTTGAACTCAGGTTGTACTAATTAACTAGGTCTCCATACATGCCAAATTTCTGGACCTCTGATTGGAAATCAAGATGGATATTCAAATTAGATTTATTATGTGGCATTTTGGCCATAGATAGAGTGAGCCACAACTTGTGTGACCAAGAGGATGTGCCATGACATGAAAGATGAGAATTTTGTGCTGTGAATCATGAAAGTATGAATGGTGTAATATATATGGGTACCAATAACATGGCCTTTTGGTATTTGAACAATTCATTTCACAAATCACAACTACTCAAATTGTAAGCTTAGGAGTTAGGAGTGAGAGGATTCTTTTTTGGTCTTCTGTCTTGTGTTGATTGCATAAGGGTTATAATTATCTTTACTTCTGAACTAAAACTTATAGTGATTGGTCCTTGAACCTTCTTGCAGATATTTGATAAATTATGTCAAAATTTTATTGGAGATGTATTGCAAATGTTATTTCATTCTGCAGAACAACTTGCAAGATGTCCCCCAGAAACAGAAAGTACGAGATTCTGGATATGGAGATTTATTTCTGACCAAGTTTTAGCTGTTGTTACTTCAAATATCCTTTTTCTTTGGGTTGATAATTATTTTTTCCTGTAGTTTGGGTAATTATTTTCCTTGACTAGTTGTACTTGTTCATTCTTTTATCTTATTAGTTCAGGCAATCACTTTATCGGCATGTATTGTTTCTCACTACAATGCCCTGCCAGCTTTGCTGGTGTCAAATAATTTTGCTGAGATCAAAAGCTATGTGTTTAAGGGATACAGTAAGGATAATGTTCACAGCATGGTGTACTCTGGTGAGTTCTCTTTCCTACAATAGTTGTTTTTCTTTCTTTGATTGTATCATATTTGGGATTTCATTCTGATTGAATTCAAGCTTAGAAAAAGATCTTATTGTCATATTATATAGCCTAATTGTAGAATACTATTTAATTGAGTCCTTAGAAGCTACAGTATATATAAGTAATATCCCAATTCTCAATTACCCCACTCACTGAGTGATTTTCACATAAATGAATAAATTTTAAATATTTGCCAGTTCATTTTTTTGTTCTAAGTGTCAATACTTATGTTATTCAAATTATATACCTTGCTAATATTCTCAACCAAGTAAAGTTGCTTTGATGTTCTGGACTGTAAAACTTGACTGCTTTTTATTTTGAATGCCATTATTTGAATCTAGAATGTAGGGCCCTCCTTTGTCATCTCACTTTCCACCTTACCTGTGTGGCGCATAATACAGTTGATTCTAGAATATAGGGCCTACCTTCGATAAAGTGCCTGTTCTGCATTATGTTTAATATTATTCAAGATGTATTCCTTTTTTATTTGGTCTCATTCTTTCATTATTTTCTGCTTGTCCCTTTATCTTATTGCTTACTAGCAGATTCCATCGAGAGATTCCACATCTCAGCATTTATCTTATTTGTTTTGGCTCAAAATATTCTGGAGGCAGAAGGACCCTGGTTTGAAAGCTTTATCATTGTAAGATTATTTAAAATAATAGCATTTAATATATATTGCATAAGTTTGTCGAGTGGAAATTGTTGACAGCTGTATTTTATTTTTTAATTAGTTTTCTAAAAGATCCTATAATTAGGATCTAGATCAGATTATACTGATTTGATATGATTTAGTTGTTATTTTAGGTCAGAATCAAATCTGTTTGATTTTATCCCCTTCTATTTACTTTCTTAAAAACTGGACAACAAACTATTGAGGTGTTCACAAATGCGGACTAGGCAGGATCTATCACTGATAGGAAATCAACATCCAGTTGTTGCATATTTGTTTGGGGAAACTTGGTAACCTGGAGGAGCAAAAAAACAAAATATAGTAGCCAGGAGCAGTGCGGAGGCTGAGTATAGAGAAATGGTCCAAGGTGTTTGTGAGATTCTATGGCTTAAAAGGATCCTAGAAGAGTTGCAGCTTCCTATAACCCTTCCAATGAAGTTGTATTGTGATAACAAGGCTGCAATCAGTATCTCCCAGAACCCCGCTCAACATGACCGAACAAAGCATGGTGAAATTGATAGACATTTTATAAAGGAGAAGGTGGATGCTGGCCTAATTTGCATGCCTTTTGTTCCTACTTCATAACAAGTTGCCAACATTCTTACAAAAGGATTGTTTAGGCCCGCCCAACTTTGAGTTTCTCTTAAGCAAGTTGGGGATGCTAGACATTTATTGATAGGAACTGTGTGGAGGAATTGGGCCAGTTGGTACCATATAGGAAGAATAGGCCCAAGATTTGGCATGTCTACTATAGAAAACATTTCAAGAAAAATAGAGGGGATGAGTTAGCAAGAGAGAGAGGGAAATGACATGTAATGAGTTAGTTAGTTATATAAGGAATAAGAGAGGAGGCAGGAGGTAGGCAGTTAGAGGAGAGAGAGTGGATCACAGAGAATCTTCTCTGGTGAGGGAGCCATTTGGCTAGGGCTGATAGATATACCTTCTATCATATTTTCTGTCCTTTCTTTGCAATTCTGGTTTTACAATACAAATTACTGCAATATTCAGCTTATTAGTGTCTTGAATCTCATCATCTATGCACCAACTTGAGGAGGGGGAGGGGGTGTTGACAGCTGTATTTTATTTTTTAATTAGTTTTCTAGAAGATCCTACAATTAGGATCTAGATAAGATTATACTGATTTGACCTTATTTAGTTGTTATTTTGGGTCAAAATTAAATTTGTTTGATTTGATTTGATCCCCTTTTATTTACTTTCCATTAAACATTTATTATGTAATTAGGCAGCCCAGCCTATATATGTAGCTTTATTATTTCTGAATAAACAGAACAATTGTGATACTTTCTCTCCTATAATTTTCTCTTACCCTAGCAGCCCCTAAAATCATAAAAATAAATTTCCTTGCTTGGCTCAGTCTTGCTCCTAACACAGATATTTTGTATGGTGCAGAACATCCTCTTGATTTATCTATTTGAAATGGCTATAGATGTGATCAAGCATTCATTCATTGCCAAATTCAACAACATTACGCCCATTGCATATTCTGAGTTTCTTGAAGTCCTATGTAAACAGGTATTATAATTTGATTTCATGTGGAAGTTAGCTGTGCAATATGATTAGTAATTACTGCTTAAAAACTTAGGCCCAAAAAGCCCAACAACACAGCAGCTAACCAAACCAGCAATTTGGAGAGCTTACACTAGGAGAAATAGGAAGGAGCAGGGAATAAATGATGAGGTGACGGAGAGAGAATGATGGTTGAGGTGGCAGAGAGAGAGAGGGGGGAGCAGAGGTTTGTGAGGTGTGAATTCGATTATAGTAGGCTGGGTGAGAAGGGAGTGGGGGATATAAAAAATATCTCTTTGGTTAGTTACTAGGCGGAGAACTTTTTCTCTGAAGGAGCTTGGTTATGAGCAAGGGAACACTGATTCCTTTGTATTATCTTCATCTTTTAAATAATACATACGTCTATTTCGAGCAATTACTTGATTTTTTGTTTGATTTCCTATTATCTGGTATTCGTTTGATTTCCTATTATCTGGTATTGGTTCCTATCAATTGGTCCAACCTATCGGATACTATAGGAAAGACGAAGTTGGTTTTCAGTGAGGTACAAGGTTGAAGAGAAATTGGATGCCACCGAGGAAGATGGAGGCAAAGGTTGCAGCTCTAGAGAATGAAATCACCAATCTCCAAAGCACTCTCGTGACAATGCAGTCCAAAGCAGATGAGAATCAAGAGAAGCTTATTGCCATGCTCAATCAGAGTTTGGCCATGAGCCATCTTAAAGGAATGGAGGTGAAGAAACAACAGGGAGACCCCTTAGACAAATTTCGTCACTCTGTAAAAAAGGTGTATTTGCCTATGTTTAATGGCGATGATGGAGATTTATTTCCCGATCTATGAGACTAGCCTGGAGATACGAGTGAGCTTGGCACAACTGTGTATGGAGGGACCAACAATCCACTTCTTCAAGTCTTTACTTGATGAAGAAGTGGAACTCACTTGAGAACAACTCAAAACAGAGTTACTAGAACGATATGGTGGAATTGGAGAATTGGAGAAGGGAATATTTACAAGCAATTGGCGGTGCTCCAACAAGTAGGAGATGTAGAAGAGTATATTCGAGAATTCAAGAAACTGCCTAGATTCCGTGTCTTCCGAATGATCAATATTTTAGGTATTTCATTCATGGATTGAAGGAAGGTATAAGAAGGAGATACGAAGCACGAGGACACTAGGTTCTTTGACATGTTCGCGTCTACTGAACTTGATGAGAGTAGTGGAACAGGAATCGTTGGAGAAGAAAGGGAGTTACGTACAATGAGCTACTGGGTTTCATGGCAGTTTTGGGTCAGGGCCTAGTTATCGGCCTAACATCAGTCCAATGGGCTCGAGTCGCACAACTAGAAATGAATGGGTGTATGTGTGTGGTAGAAAGGAGGTGAGAGAGAACAGGCAAATTAGGCCAAGGCGAAGTAGAGGTTGATGGAGAATGTAGTTTGATGAATTTGGGGAATCTACATGCTGAAAAAGGAGGAAGACCCCAAACCATGAAACTAAGGGGTCTAGTGAAGGGGTGCCCATTCTTATCTTGGTAGACAGTGGAGCTACCCATAATTTCATCTCTAAGAAGTTAGTGACAACAATAGGGTTGCCGATAGAGGAGATCAAACCAATGAGAATTAAGTTGGGGGATGGTTACAAAGTCATAGCACAAGGGGCATGCAAGAAAGTGGAATTAGGGGCTAGCAAGATGACAGTTGATACCTTAGTCTTTGATTTAGAAGAGATTGACGTTGTTCTCGGGATGTCTTGGTTGGTGTCTCTTGGGAAAATGTGGATTGATCGGGGAAAACGAAATATGAAATTCCAATTGAATGATAATTGGGTAAAGCTGAAGGGAGAGAACAAGGGAGTTCCGGTTCAGGTAGCATTACAAAGTTTTTTTTGGGAAGTCTTCCCAATGGATAGAAGGATTGTTCTTTGCTACAGAGTTGCAGGTGAAATCTGTTATGGAGGAGGAAGCAAATGTAGGAGGGCTTACACCCCTACAGAAGCTGGAAATTGAGATTTTACTGGTCCAATTTGGAGATATTTTTAAAGAACCAAAAGGTTACCACCCAAGCGAGAAAAGGAACATGCCATCAACCTTATAAAGGGTCAAGGACCTATGAATGTGAGGCCATACCGCTACCTGAATCATCAAAATAACGAGATTGGAAAACAAGTTAGGGAATTACTCGATTTAGGTATGATACGACACAACCAAAGTGCTTTTTCAAGTCCGGTGATTTTAGTGAAAAAAAAGATGAGACATGGCGAATGTGTGTTGATTATAGATCTTTAAATAAAGTAACTTTATGAGATAAATTTCCAATACCTGTGATAGATAAATTATTAGATGAGTTGTATGGGGCTCAGTTCTTTTCAAAGCTGGATCTGAAGTCAGGTTACCATCAAGTGCGGGTCAAAGCTGACGATATCCACAAAATGGCATTTAGAACCCACGAAGGGCATTATGAATACTTAGTAATGCCGTTTGGGTTAATGAATGCACCATCTACTTTTCAATCTCAGATGAACAAGGTTTTTAGGGCCATGTTATGCAATTATGTACTGGTTTTCTTTGACGACATCCTAGTGTTCAGCCTGGATTGGGAAACTCATTTGAAACACTTAATTGCAGTTTTGGAGGTACAATAAAAACAGCAGCTGGTGGCAAACAAAAAAAAATGTTACTTTGCTCAAACATCTGTAGAATATTTGGGACATATTATATCTAAAGGGGTGGCTATGGACCCAAATAAAATTTGCAATGTGCTCAACCACAACCTAAGAATGTGAAAGGAGTAAGGGGCTTTCTAGGCTTAACTGGATACTATCGGAAGTTCATCAAAGACTATGGCAAGATTGCGAAACCAAGAAGGAAAGGTTCCAATGGGGACCTCAGGCACATGAGGCTTTTGATCTTCTTAAGAAAAAATTAACTATTGCCCCAGTTTTAGCTTTACCAGATTTCAGCCAAGAGTTCACCATTGAAAGTGATGCTTGGGGCAAGGGTTGGGTGCTATTTTGATTCAACAAGGCAAACCTATAGCCTACTACAGTAAGGCACTCAGTGAGAGAAATTTGGCTAAATCAGCTTATGTAAAAAGAACTCATGGCTGTAGCTTTGGCCATTCCACATTGGAGGCCATATCTAATTGGCCGAAAATTCACTGTTTGTACTGACCAAAAGAGTTTGAAGCAACTTTTGATGCAAAGAATTGCTATAATGGACCAGCAAAATTGGGCAGCTAAGCTCCTGGGTACAAATTTGACATTGTTTACAAACCAGCTTTGGAAAATAGGAGGGCTGATGCTCTATCACGGGTGTACGGGGATGGAGAGTTTGCTGCCCTCGTGCATTATCCCAACTGGTTAGAAGGGAAGGATGTGGTAGAAGAGGTGCATCGGGATGAAGAGCTAAAGGGTATCATTGCTGATTTACAGCAGAACAAAGAGGCTAGGAAAGGTTTCACTTACCATAATGTACTCTATGAGGGACGGTTGGTGATTTCAGCCCAGTCCTCATGGATCCCAACCTTGCTCAAACAGTTCAACTCCACTCCACATGTGGGCCATTCTGGGTTCTATCGCACATACAGGCGAGTGGCAGCCGATTTATACTGGGTTGGCATGAAAAACTCCATACAACAGTTTGTCAAAGAGTGTAATGTTTTCCGAAGGCAAAAATATCTAGCTGCAGCTCCGGGAGGTTTGTTACAACCTCTAAGCATTCCTGATAAAGTTTGGGAGGAAATTTCTATAGATTTCATTACTGGACTTCCAAAATCCAAGGGCTTTACAGCAATACTTGTGGTTGTGGATCAACTCCCTAAGTACAGCCACTTCATTCCATTGAAGCATCTGTACACGGCTAGGTTAGTGGCTGAAATTTTCACAGAAGAGATTGTGCGATTACATGGTAGTCCAGCCTCTATCTTGAGTGATAGGGACCCTATTTTTGTTAGTGGATTCTGGAAAGAACTATTCAAGTTACAAGGGACTTGTTTGAAAATGAGCACAGCCTATCACCCATAAACAGATAGTCAGACGGAGGTGGTTAATAGGTGCCTTGAGACTTTTCTCCAATGTTTCATAGCTGACCAGCCTAAGACTTGGGTGGTGTAGATGCCATGGGCTGAGTATTGGTACAATATCACCTTCCATGTTCTACAGGTACCACACCTTTTGAAGCTGTGTATGGGAGGCCACCTTCAGTTGTGACTCGTTTCCTAGCAGGGGAAACCAAGGTTGAAGCTATCCAAAGAGAGCTGTTAGATCATGATGAGGCTTTGTGCCAACTGAAACATCATTTGTTGAGGGCTCAAGGAAGAATGAAGGCTCAAGCTGATCTTCACAGGAAGGAGAGGTGCTTTGAGATCGGGGATTGGGTTTTTTTAAAGTTGTGACCTCATGGGCAGCAAACTGTAGCAGCTCGAATCTGTCCCAAGTTGTCTCCTAGATTCTACAATCCATTTCAGGTGCTGGAAAAAATAGTAGTAGTAGCCTACAAGATTTAGTTACCCCAATCCGCCTGAATTCATCCTCTGTTCCATGTTTCACTGCTAAAAAGGGCTCTTGGTGATTATAAGGTAGAAGAGGATCTTCCTCAAGACTTGGAAAGTGACACAACAACTCTCCTTGAACCTGAGGAAGTGCTGGCAGCGTGTATAGTAATCATGGGAGGTGATTTGGTTCGACAGTTACTGATCCGATGGAAAGGAAAGACTGTTGAGGATGCTACACGGGAGGGTGAACTCAATACCCAGAGTCAATTTCCAGATCTCAGACTTGA
Source organism: Mucuna pruriens (assembly GCA_025330945.1). NCBI lineage: Eukaryota > Viridiplantae > Streptophyta > Magnoliopsida > Fabales > Fabaceae > Mucuna > Mucuna pruriens. Next base: position 662,896 of record JAENHJ010000543.1, read on the forward strand.
GGACAAGTTTGTTCCTCAAGAGGGAAGCAATGATAGAACCTTAAATGTTAACTTAGGCCCAAAAAGCCCAACAACACAGCAGCTAACCAAACCAGCACTTTGGAGAGTTTACACTAGGAGAAATGGGAAGGGGCATGGAATAAATGATGAGGTGGCAGAGAGAGAGAGGGGAGCAGAGGTTTGTGAGGTGTGAATTTGGTTATAGTAGGCTGGGTGAGAAGGGAGTGGGGATATAAAAAATATCTCTTTGGTTAGTTACGGGGCAGAGAACTTTTTCTCTGAAGGAGCTTGGCTCTAGGCAAGGGAACACTGATTTCTTTGTATTATCTTCATCTATTAAATAATGTTAGTAATCACTCATATGAATGAATGAATTGTATTTGATAGAAAGTGCATTACACCAAAATATGTTTATAACTAGCCTTGTTTATATAGCTAGTCAAAAACAAAAATTAGTTAGGAGTAACAAGCCCTAACTAACTTTCTAACTAATCTTCCTAACTAACTTTTCAATTACTTCAGCTTTGAATTAATCCTAACACTCTTCCTTAATTCAAAGTTGCATTTACACAAACAATTCCAATAGAATCTCTTAATCACCTAAACCTTTCCCGCTTCAAGGCTTTAGTGAATATGTCTACAAATTGAATTTCAATTTCGCAGTACTCTATTTGCAGCTTCTCATTGTTGACTTGTTCTCTTAGGAAGTGAAACCTTGTTTCTATATGTTTGCTCCTCCCATGAGATGTTGGATGCCTTGTTAGATCAATGGCAAATTTGTTGTCTACCAACAGCTTTATTTTTTCCAAATTTTTCACTTGTAGATCTTTCAACAAGGCCTCTAGCCAAACTGCTTGACATGCAATTTCAGTATACTCAACCTCACAGGATGACAATGCTACTACAGGTTCCTCTGTAGAGTCCAAGAAATCGAAGCTCCTCCATAGAAGAAAATGTACCTTGTAGTGCTTTTTCTATCCTGCTTGTCTTCACACCAATCTGAATTAGAATACCCAACCAATTCTGGTTCTGCAGCAGCTTCTCCCTTTGGAAATAGGATTCTAAAATCAATCATCCCCTGCACATACCTCAATATTCTCTTTGCAGCTAAAGCTAATAAGTGAGATTGCTTTGGCTCTTGCATGAACCTACTGACTAGCCCCACACTGAAATTTAAGTCAGGTCTTGTGTTACACAAATACCTCAAGCACCTAACTATCCTTATGTAGTGAGTAGGATCAACTTGTTCTTCATCTGTTTCCTTCTTTAAACTAGGTCCAACCTCTACTGGTGTTCCTACTCGATTACTTTGTTGCATATTGAGCCTCTTCAATAGATCCTTTTCATAATTAGTTTGATGCATAATCATTCCGTATCGAGTCATTTCAAATTCAATCCCCAAGAACTAAGAGAGGAGTCCAAGGTCACTCATCTCAAACTCATTCATCATCTGTTTTTTAAAACTAGCAATTTCTACCTCACTGCTGCCTGTATTCAAAAGGTCATCAACATACAAACATATAAGCAATTTCTTTGATTTCATGCTGCCTTTTCAGCATTTCACATAAACTCCATGTTCTGAGGTGCATTTTTTTAAGCCAATCTAAGATAGGTAGCCATCAATTCTCTTGTTCCAGGCTCTTGGTACCTGTTTAAGACCATAAAGTGTCTTCTTCAGTTTGTACACCTTGTTTTATTTTCCTTTAACTACAAAACCCAGCGGATGATTCACATAAACCTCTTCTTCAAGTGGACCATTGAGGAAGGCAGATTTCACATCCAGCTTATGCTTAAACCAGCCAGCATTAATTGCAATGGCTACTACCAACCTGATAGTTTCAATCTTGGCTACTGGTGCATAGACTTCTCCATAGTCTATTCCAGCTTTCTACAGAAAATCCTTTTGCCACAAATCTAGCTTTGTTCTTCACCACTTCACCTCTTGGGTTAACCTTTAATTTATAGACCCATTTTAGTGCTATGGGTTTCTTATTTGAAGGAGGATCCACCAATTCCCAAGTCTGATTCTTCTCTATAGAGTTGATCTCCTCCTTCATAGCTTTCAATCACTTCTCCTCAGTCATTGCCTTTTCAAACTCAACAGATTCAGCTTCCGCTATAAATGCAAAGTGAATCAATTCTCCTTCTAAGTTGACTGCTGAATCCTCGAACAGTTCTTGGTCCCTTAATCGTAATGGTCTTCTTACAACATAAGCTTTGTTGAAGACGGGTGTAGCTGTGAGTTCTTTTTCTTCTTCTTCTATTGGTATCCTTGGCTGAGCTTCATTGCTTGTGATTGTCATAAGCAACACAACTTCAGAGGCTGAATCTGTCCCTTCATCTTGTGCCAGGTTTGCACAATTGTTGGGTTTGTTCTTGGCACCTTCTCCTGCACAACATTCTCTTGCATAATGACCAAGTTTCTGGCAGTTATGACATCTCATTTCTCTCTTGTCAAACTTCCACTCCTTGTTGTTTTTGGAGCTACAACCTTGCTTCTATGCTTGGTCTGTCCTCCTTTCTTTAGAGGATTCACTAGTTTCACCAAATTCTTGATCTTGGTGTTTCTAATTGTTGTTGGATTTATTCCCTTTCCAAGGACCTTTGCCGTTTCCTTTGTAGTTGGTCTGTGCTTGAAATGCTTGTTCTTTAAGGACTTTTCTCTTATTTACCCTCATGCGCCTCAAGGGAGTGTTGCAATTCTTCAACCTCCATAGTATTTAGGTCCTTTGACTCCTCAATTACAACAGCTACATAATCAAATTCTGGTGGTAAGGTCCTCAATATTTTGTCTACTTCTTGCTGATCTGTAACCTTCTCCTTGTAGGTTCTCATTGCATTGAACAGTTATTCAATTCTGTCAAAATAATTGGCAATGGATTCACTGTCCTCCATTTCAAGAAGTTTATACTACCTTCTCAATGTTTGCAGTTTAACTTTCTTATTCTTTTCTCCATCACCATATGTTTTCACTAGAATCTCTCATGCTTCCTTTGAGGTGGATGCATTGGAGATCTTGTTGAATATCTTTGAATTTACACATTGGTAGATGAGAAACCGTGTCTTGCTATCCAGTTTTTGCTGTTGTTTGAAGATCAATCTTTGCTCCTCAGTTGCATTCCTTCCAGGCTCTACAAACCCAACTATCACCACTTCTATCACATCTTGGAAGCCGAAGACTGCCAGCATTTTGACTTTCCAATTATCAAACAACTTCCCTTCGAAAACTGGTAAGGATCTTGAGACAAAATTGCTTAAGTCAGCCATGTTGCACCTTATTCCTTCTTCAATCTTGCTTTCTTTCACTGTTGCAGGTTCTTCTACACCTGTTCTTGCTTCTCCAAGAACTCCACTCAACCACCACACTCACAGATTCAGTGGTGGAAGATAGTAAAGAATCACTCACAGTTTTCAATTTTCACAAAAGAGATTCAAAGAAAGGGTTTCTCTTAGTAGGTGTCAACAATATTTGCTCTCTTTCTTAATCCTCACAGGTCTAGGTTCGAATGGGCTCTTGATACCATGTTAGTAATCACTCATATCATGAATGAAATGAGTTGTATTTGGTAGAAAGTGTATTACACCAAAAAATGTTTATAACTAGCCTTGTTTATATAACTAGTCAAAAACAAAAATTAGTTAGGAGTAACAAACCCCAACTAACTATTAGTTAAGAGGAAAAAACCCCAACTAACTTTCTAACTAATCTTCCAAACTAACTTTTCAATTAGTTCAGCTTTGAATTAATCCTAACAAATAATACATATGTTTATTTCGAGCAATTACTTAATTTTTCGTTTGATTTCCTATTATCTGATATTGGTTCCTATCAGATTTCATGTGGAAGTTAGCTGTGCAATATGATTAGTAATTACTGCTTAAAAGGGCATAAATAGCTGGAACCGCTTGGGTATCATATTATTTATTTTACTCTAATCTCTATTCAAAGCCTAAATTTTCACTGGATTCATGTGAATCATACCCGAATATACCAACAACTTCCATACTCAATTGCAAATGCTTTTGAAATCATTAGCTGCAGCCTGCAGTATGTTTTGATAAGAAAGGGGCTGTATGGACTCCTATGTTCCTAATTTTTTGTGGTGCAGCATGAACAGAACAGAAATATAATTGAGTTCCTCTAAATCTTTTAAACTTCCCCCCAACTTTCAAATCACTATTTCTCTAAGGTTTCATAATCATATTATTTATCTGCTGATATAATTTAGGAAGCCTCTTGGTGCTAAGCGGTTTGTACATTGAATGAACAGAACGTTAACAATTTTATTGGTTCTCATCAAACAATTTTTCTCAGGTGCTAATATGCTCCATGTCTACCCGATTGTGCTTATAATGTATTATTATTTGAATATGCTCCTAGGATAAGCCCTCAAAACTTTTTCTCCTCATTAATTATTGGTGCAAGCTCATGTCTAACAATCTCTTATGATTTGTAGCAGTTTCAGTGGAGTGTGTATAGGCATGTATTTTTTGTGTGACATAAAGAGAACAGTAATTATCAGCATTTGAGAAAGCCTTCTATTAATGTGTCAAGGACAACCAAATTTAGGATCTTTAATTTGTGTTGTGTTATAACTTGCTGTAACTTTTTGTCTTTTTTCTGTTATGGATGTTTTAGAATATATGACTCTGACTGCTGTTTTTGTTTTGTAGACTCTACATATGCAAACTGAGGATGTAAAGAAAAAATTGACTTTTGTCCCTCTTGCTCCAGCGTGTGTGGTAAGCATAAATTATTTAGTGTCCTTTTTCTCCCTGCTTTATAGCTGCTGATTGGACATCTGTTTATTTTTTCCTCCTTTTTTTATTGTTCTTAGGTCATTCGGGTTCTGGCCCCAGTTTACGCTGCTAACCTTCCTTACAATTCCCTTCCATGGAGGCTTTCTTGGATTCTGTTATTTTCAGCAATAACCTACATTATGCTCACAAGCCTCAAGGTTCTAATCGGTATGATTCTACAGAAGCATGCCAGATGGTATGTTAATCGCTGTCAAAGGAGGAAGCATCATCTTCATGCAGATTAACTAGTAAAGCTACTAAACTAATTTAGTCTGCTATTAAGGGATTCCTTTGCTTAACTAGTAAAGCTACTAAACTAATTTAGTCTGCTATTAAGGGATTCCTTTGCTTAAGAGCACATGTCAGCGCATGCCACACACAAACAACTTTAAAGTTCAACTATTGGTTTTTAAACTTGAAGGAGAGCCTGTGGGGGGTTCCTCCTTTGCAGCTTTGTTAGTAGTAAATAATTTCCCAAAAGATGAACATGAAGTCATTGGCTGTGCATTATTGATGGTGTCCTTATAACTTTGAGCACCAAGGAAGCACATGCACTTCAAATTTTGTATGTTGTACGATAGTTATGCTCATGCAATAGTTCTTTGAAGCGTAGGCAGTAATCTAATGTTATAAGCTGTGCAGTTCGGGCCTATGAATGATTGTATAAACATTATCTACATTTTCATTCTTTCTCTTCTATATGTTGCTGTACACTATGCAGAGAGTTTATCTATATCTTTTCAAGAAGACCACGTGTCAATTGGCTGTGCTCAACTGCTGTGACTTTGATGTAATTTTCTTGCAAATTACTGGTATTTTAAAATGAAGCATTTTTAGGCTCAAGCGTGCAAAGCCCGAGCCCATTATCTTAGTTCTCTGCAGAGAAAATTCGTACTCCTAATCGAACCAGTGTATTGGAATGTGTATATGTCTCTGTCTCATCGTGCATGCAGGATGAAAATAGCTTTTTTTTATTTGCCATGCCAAGCACGTATGTGTCTCAATGACAACGAGTGTCAATAATCATGAATCAATTCGTCAGAAAAACCTAATTCAGCAATTTATTTATAGCTTTTTTGTTTTGAATTATATCCAACAAAGAGCATAATTTGCCTTTTTTGGTTCAACAAATGCCAGGTAGAATTGATTTGCTTGACTAAAGCTTTTGCTGACCATTTGTACTTAATTTGCTTTTCTTACTTAATATTATAGTTACATTAAATTACGTAAAGACGAAATTTTTGGGAGTCACAACGAGTGAGTACCAATGAGGACGGTGGGAAATAGTAGGGAAAAATCAGCAAAGTGATTTTCATGGGGATAATATGTTGAATACATGGAACAAGTAACTACACATGCCACTATTTTAGCTAGGCGTCTTTATCATTCTGCTTCTAATATATAATTTGTGGACGAGAAGGATAGTAATATACTTTTTAATATGTTTTATTATTGATTTAAATTTATTATAAAATTATAAAATTATGTGAATTTAACATCTTATTAATAAATTTTATTCATTATTTTTAATTTTTAATAAATTTTAACTAATAAATAAGTGTGTTGCTAGAGTATAGTCACATCTTTTGGTTATAGACTTTTGTTATACTAGTTCATAGGATTAAACTTAAATGTGATGCAAGTACTTTTATTTTGATCTTATATTTTGATCTTATAATGATGGATTGTACATTTTGTATTTTCAACAAAAAAAAAAAGCTTAAATGTTATGAAAAATATGTATGTTTATACGTAATTTTTTTTTGTTTTAATTATGTGTATTTCCTACTGTTATTACTTATAAAAAATAATTGAATAAATATTAAGTATCCCGAGTGCTACAAAAATTCTATATTGAGACTTCTTGAAAGGGTTAAAAAACAATATCTTCAAATAGATTAATGAGTCTAAAGTTGTATATATCAATGACCTTAGATCAATAAATAGACTAAAAAGTACGTATTCAAAATATTAGAGTATATTTAATATAATAATGTTGTGTTGTTATTTGTATTTACTTATTTAAAATACCTAAATTTTGACTTTTTTGAATTAAATAGGTTTTTAAAAAGGTTTTGGTCTAATTTATTTAATAAATAAGCATGGTTAACTTAAGTATGGTGTAAGTTGAACTATAGAGTCCCTCAAACCACTAAAGACAGCCTAGTGGAGAGAGATTTGTATAATATACACAAAATCTTAATCTTATGGTTGTGGTTATATTTTCTTTTATAAAAAAAAAAAAAGTCTCTGGCCATTTGTCTAACCTAATTCTACAGGTAAAAATGTGTGGATAATTGTAAGAAAAATCATGGTTAAATTCACACTTGGTTAAGGAATATTGATGAACCATGGATTGAAATAGAAAACTATTTTTTTATTTCTTTGTTTAACGCACTATGTCATTAATGCTCTATTTGGAATGGCAGAAGGAGAACAGAACAAGTATAAATGAATGAAAAAAGAATCAAATTCTTCTATTCTTCCATTGTTTGGCTTTACTTACGGAAGGAAGGGAGCATTGAAAAATAAAACAGGTGGACCTTCTTTAATCCGTCCATTTTGTACGCAAAGAGAACAAAAAATGGTTATGGGTAATAAAAGAATACTAAATTATTTTTATTTTTATATAACTCTTATTATTAAAAATATTTATATTATTTTAATACACTTTTTCTTTTTTCTTTTTTCTTTTTCTTTTTTCTTTTTTACTTTGTACACAATCAAATAAGAGGTTTTTTCATTTCTCCCTACCAAACAACCTAAAAATTCATCTCACTTTTTTTTTCTTTTTTTTCACTTTTTTTTTTCCTAAACTAAGCATACCCTTAAAATGGAAATCCTAATAAAATTCTATTATCTTGTAAAGCTACTAGGAAAATGCCACAAGATGTACAAGTGGGCAATATCTTCAATATGCCTTAAAAGATAATTTGATTGTCTCTGAACGTAACTCAAGACCCTGAGCAAAGACAACCATTTTATATTAAAATATTTTGATTACCTAGAGAAGTTGTTATATGATAAAAGAGAATGATATCCACCGAGAACAAGCAATAAAGAGACCCATTATGTGTCTGATTAAAACTTATTACATTGATATAAACAACCACCCGAGAATCATTTATACAAGCGAAATTTTCAGCTATAGTAGGATTTGAGAAAAATGGAACTTACCCTGCTATTATTGTGTGTGCCAAATGTAAGGAAAAAGCAAAGTGGAAGCGTCAACTTTGAATTATACATGTAATTAAGCAATCTCAGCTATTGAATCTCTCCACCATAGACATTTTCTTTATTTGACCTTTCTTAAAAAAAAAAAATCACTTCAACAAGAAAACTTCATCATATCTTATTAATTAGCTACTCAACAACAACAACCTCCATTGGATAACCATTTTTTAAGATTCATCACTTTGCCTGCAGGTTTTCAGGCAACATTATATCTCCAATTAGCTGAACTACCTCCATTAATCACCCACCAATTATGTTGTTGACTAATAAATAAGCCTTAGTGAAAAATCTTACGCAATATTGAGCAATTGAGGTTGCTAGTTATGCAACTCATAGAACACTCGCTACTAAATTTTATTAACCATTTAATCATCTACATCTAAAATTTTAGTAATTAATTAATAAAAACAAAAAGTAATGATGAAGTCAAATCCTAAGACTTATATATGAAAAATGCTAGCACATTTTTTAACATATTTTTTATTGTTAATTGAAATTTATTAAAAATCTCAATTTTTGTATGAAGTTTTTATTAATTTTTAATTTTTAATAAATTTTAACTAATAAATAATGTATTAAAAAATATATTTCTAATTCACCTCAACTTATATGTGTGCAATAGTTAGTCCCCATGTTTCTTTGAGAAGTTGATATATGATTACATTTAAATTTTCAACTTATAACACTCAGTTAAACAAATTATTTTCTTTAAAGAAACTGAAAAGGGAAAAAAATGTAATCATGTAGATCATGCATGCAATCAATAACTAAGGGAGGCATCTGTGTATTATATAATAATGGTTACATTTTAGCTGTTACCATTTTCGAAGTGACAACTTAGAATCCCTGGAGAAACATGTGGTTGTAGTAATAGTATATGAATAAAAAAAAATTGTAGCAGTACTTGTGACCAGGGCAAATACCTAGTGAATGCATCAGTTGCTACGCTTTCTTTTTTTTTTTAAGTGTCTTTTAAAAAATTTATATACAAATTAAAAAATATAATAATTTTTTTTTTATAAAATAATTTTTAAGTTTTTATTATACTCTTTTTTATTTTTATTCTATAATAATAAATATATGCTAGTTATAAATGTGTATATTAATTAAAAATTAAATAAAAAATAAATATATAATTGAAAATAATTAGTATGATCTTAAACTTTAAAAATGACAGATAACAAATAATATTTTTCTTCTAAAAATTTATACTAAACGAGGGAGTACTAACTGCTAGATAAAAAAAAAAAAAAAAGGCACAGCTGAGGATAATTTAGCAGTGATCAATGCAAATTGTTACAGTACTACCTTGAATAGTTGAATGTTGTGATCTTGGAATAAATGCAACTATTTCAGTGATGAAATTTAATAAACAATTAAGGTGCATGAGATAGAGAATCTAATTTAAAACTAACTGAACAATATATAAATATATATAACTCTGGACAAGAGAGTAGTGAGACTAGTGACTTAGTAAGTGAGACTTCTTAGGCATTGAATGTTCGGTGTCTGCTTGTTCTAAATTTTAGATAAAATTGATTTTGAACTACAAGTATTATGTGTCTAACGTAAAATGTATATTTCATATCAAGAAGTGTGTGACATGATATTTGTTACTGTCACCACCCAATTATGCAAAAATAAGTATATGATAAGAGTATTTAAGTGTGTATGATTTTTTTTTCTCGTTTGTCTCATCTTTCTAAAACAGTGTGCAGTAGTATCTGGTAAGAAAATCTGACGTTAAAGTTAGTGAATGGTTAATAAAAATAAAAAAATAAAAGTCAAATTCTTTTAACTTGTAGTTCATTCTTTATTTATAATTAATAAATGTATGAGTTAGTAATATATGTAGTTACCTATTAGATATTTAAATGATTATGCTTTGAATTCCATGACCAAGTCATAATATATATATTAAAGAATAATATTTGGAAAACCTTATGGGCGCTTGACAAGGTTGAGCACTGCATGATGGTCGTGGAATAGAATAGGAATAGGAATAGGAATAGGAATAGGAATAGGAATAGGAATAGGAATAAGAATAGGAATAGGAATAGGAATAGTGCGTCGTTTATTGGCCCGAGGTGGAATTAAATTAGCTCAGGATAATAGACTTACTCATTTTGAGACACACGCTCCTTATTTATTCAATTTTAATTTAGTCCCTTTCACACAATAAATGACGCATTTTATTTGAAACAATTTTTTTTTCGTTTGTGCGCAATCTTATTCATTTTTATGTAGATATGCTTATAAACGTGAATTTTGAACTCAGATATAAAAACATTATTAATCTATTTAAATTTTGTTATAATATGATATTTTAAATGGACAAAAAATTATATTTAAATAGATTAATGGAAGTAGTTATTTAATAAATTAACAAACATATAACTATAATATTATAGTATCGATTTAATAAATAATAATATTATTAAATTATTGATATTTATTTAAATAAGTCGATATTTATGTGAGTAAATATCACTATATTAGAATTAGATCGTTTGAGAAAAAGATTATCCATATTTCTCGTATTAATTATATATGAAGAAATATTAGAGTGATAATGATTAAGAAAAAAATGAAAGGTAGTTTGGATAAGTGTAAGGCAATTAAGAAGTTCACCGAAAATTACGTAATTATTAATTTTACAAAAAATATCAAAATAAATTATTAAGAAGAATCTTTTAGTAAATAAAACAAATTTAAAATTTAGCCTTTAACCAATCCACTAGCATCATGTGGTGCATGCAACCAACCCCACGTAGTGAAATAGTTTTTTATTGTTCTTATTATAATTAAATAAGTGAACATGTTAAATTTAAAAAACTTTTAAAATAATCTAAAATCTAATATTTTAAATTAAATGAACTTGGGTAAAAGTAGGTATAAGCAAATAAAGTTATAGGCTTGTACGACGCATAAGGACATAGCCACATAAATTAATTAATGATAAGATTACAATTAGATTAGTTTTAAGTAAAACAAACCCCGTGACCCTAATGATGCCTGTGCGTGCCCTCTTCCACTCCACATTCTGTTATAGCCTTTCCTATATTCACATTTTTTTTTCTTAACATTCTTTAATTTCGTTATTTGTGAAAAAATAACAAATACAAAAAGTCATAATTTTGGAGAAGAAATATTATTTAAACTAATTACTAAAATACAATTTTTTAATTAATGATAAATAATTAAATTGAAGAAAAAAATTCTTTGTTTTTATTTTCATCACTCAATTTTATTTTATTTTTCTTTCAATTTTCAAAATAATCTAAAGATTTTTTTTATTTTCTTATTTTTTTAGTTATCCTTTTGAATGCAAAAAGGATTTGTGTTTCTTAAAAAGTGAGAATGTGTAACCCTGTAAAGTTATAAAGTATATGTGTATTTATTACTGATTTAAAGTAAAATACATTTACAAAATACTTCAAGTCAAAACAATAATAAAATATTAAGGTTGGGCCAGGGAAGTTTAGTTGAATTCTTTTTTTTTGTTATTTACTAAAAAAAATTTATGATAAGTTTATCTTTACTTTATACATTATAAAAGTGAATGAAGTTTCTTAATATCTATATTTTAAACGAGTTAAATTTATAATTAATTAAAGTATATTTTTCTTCTTTTATTTTAAAATATATAATATTTTATTATTCTATAAAAAGTGAATATGAATTATACCTGTCTAATTTTAATATAACCAATTTTTTAATAGTGATAAACCATTATAAATGTACTTCTCCGCGATAATTTTTTCTTTTACAACTTTTAGTAACATTCATAATTAATTTTAACATTTTATTATTGATTTACTAATTTAAAAAAGTGGATGAAGTTTCTTAATATTCTATTATTTGATTTAAAATTTTATATAAAATATTTATTTCATTTTTTAAAGTTACAAATTTAAAAACAAATGTTCACACCTAGTTGTTGATAATGCAAAAAAAAATCGTATGGAAAGGAAATAATTAAAAAAAACTATTGGATTAATTTCATATTTTATAAAAAGTTATTAAGTTGTTTAATTGCACATTATAAAATTATCAAGGTCATGTTTATATATATATATATTAAAACACTTATAAATAAGAAAATATAAAGATAAACTGAGTTAAGTTTTTTTTTCATAAACTAAAATCAACTTAAATATTTTAGAACCTGTTTAGGATGTTTTTAGTAATAAGTTTTAAAATTTTTAAAAATCAAAAATATTTTTTAGTTTTTTATTAAAAAAAATTAGTTTCAAAATAAATTCATTTTAAAATATTTTATCATGTTAAAATTAATTTAAGAATATATTTTTGTGTTAGTCGGAATAATAATCATGGTGATAGTGATAATGGTGGTAGTAATAACAGTAGTAGTAACAATAAAAAATATTTTTTAAATTAAAAATAAAATTTATAATTTTTTATTTTAAAAATAAATATAAATTTATTTCAAAATTGAATTGAAAAACATTTCAACTTCATTTTACTCAAACATGTTTAGTTTTTGAAAATTATATTTAAAAACCAAAACTCAAAAACTAAAATATGCTATTATCTCATATTATAAGAAAAACTTAATTTATTGAAAATTTTATACAAATAACATTAAATATATTCATTATTACAATTGGCATGATTATAAAGAATGGGACAATTGAAGGCAATGTTGAGATTTCCTAAGAGCAAAAATAATGATAATTACTCTTCTCAATTCCTTAAATAAATTTTTTCACAGGTAAAGATATAGTTCATGGACTTAAAAATTGTATATATATATATATAGCATATCAAGTAAAAATAATTTTATAATGAAAATGTGATGTAATCAATATTAAATAACTTTTAATCATAATTTTCAATATACTTCTCTTACTAAATTCTGAAAATTTACATAGACGCATATGTATAATAGAATTTATCAAGAAAAAAAATTACATAACGTATAACGACCTTATTTTTGAATTCTTCATTTGTGTTGACGTGTGGACTAACACTTCACATAATGATATGAGTGTGTTTAAATCTTAGGTTGACTATGTGTTAATTTAATTATGACAAGGAAAGATCCTAGCTACATCACATATACATTATTGACATTAAGTGTCAATTTCCCTAGCTAGCCATTACTAGCTATATCACAATAAAAGAAAAAGGGAAGCAGTAATTGCTCCGAACCTGAAAGAGAATCTGAGAAAGAAATTAGAAAAGGTATCCCTTTTCAATAGCTTCCATTAAAAAATTTAAGATTCCTAATCTTAAGCGAATGAAAACTATATTTTTTTGGTAAAATAAAATTTAGATTGGGAAAGACATGTTATATGTAAGTTTTAAACACATGGACCTTTAATTAGTAAAAAAGTTAGAATTTGAATCAAATTAAAGAAAGCGCACTAGAATCCTATTCTTTTTCTTGTTATCTTATGAACCCAAATTACAATTTAATCTCGTGAGAATATTTAATTATACTGTATTTACAATCACAATCCTCTTTTCATTTAAGATGAATATTTATTACACTTTAATTTACCAAAAAGCCTTTCTGTTGCAGTGAATAACTATAATTAAAATTCTCACTATCATTCGTAATTAATTTTGAACAGCTTACCGTCAAGTTTGACATTTTAGAAAATGAAATACAGTTTCCTTACCATCAATTTTGGAGTTTATTTAAAATCTTCATTTTATTTTTAAATTTTCAAAATTAATAGTAAAAGTTTAAAATTACTTATTAATAATGTTGAGAGTCGTAGAAAAAGAAAATTTTCTTATAATAAAACGAATTAAAGTATTATTAGTAATATATATATATATATATTCATTTCTTCAAAAAATAAAGTGTAATGGTTTGTTTGGTTGGAGAAAATGGTTCTATTTTCTTTTCATTTGTTTTTTTCACTGTTTTTTTAGAAATTTTGAAAATAGAAATAAAGTGAAAATAATATCACATTTTCACAATTAAAAGCAAAAATACAAAATACAAAATTTATCGAACATCGGGAATACAAAAAAAATATTCTGTTTATTTTATACTATTGACCTTTTAGCTTTTTTTTAAATTATATTAATTGATGTTTCTAGTCTTTAGTCCGACTTAAATATATTTTAAGTTATTGCTAATATGATTTTATTTTGGTTTTAATGATAGTAAACAAATTTGTTTTTTTAAATTATTAATATTTAGATAATGTTTTTTCGTCACTATTATTAATTATAATATAATAAATAATTCAATTGTGATAATAAATATCATTTTAAATTAAAATAGTAAAATTATTTTTAATTAAGATAATTATATTATTATTAGGTCATAATTCAATTAAGTTATGTATTTATTATTTTATATAAATAAAATAATTATATATAATTTATTTTTATAATTTATTTTTTAAAAAAATAATTTTATTATTTTAACATGATTCTTAATTTTTAATTCATTAATTTAATTTTAATTTATATTTTTTTGAAAAAATATTATTATTTTAATATTATTTTTTTCAATTAACTAATTTACTTAAATACTTATAATTTGATTTTAATATATTATTTTTATATTCCTTTTATATTTTAATTGATCAATTATCTTTATTATCTTAATTATATTAATTAATATTATTTATTACAATAGTCATGTTAATATTAAACTAATTATATTTACTAGTAATGACTAAAAAGAACATTGAATAAATTTAGGAATTTAAAAAGAATAAAAAAATTTATAAAGAAAGAAATTTCTTATCTATAACTTTTCCCTATTTAAAAATTTATTGCTTATTTTTTTTTTCTTTCTTCGTTAGTATAGCTCCAATAATAATTCATAATGACAAATTATATCTAAATTTTTACTTCCATCATTTTATATGAAAAGTTGATAAATTTGATGGATACATAAAAACAATTTGTTCCTTTCCATCACTTTGACATGTATGAAAAAAAATATTCTGAAATTTCATTTTTTAATAATATTTTTAAATTGATTTTTTTATGTATCGAAATGGACATTTCCATAATTTATAATTGAAAATAATGTTTACAATATGCTTATGAATAAATCCTAAGTTATATTTTCTTCATCGTTTTTATACAAATTTAAATTATTCGAAAAAAAAATCTATGTTGGATTTTTTTATTTTTGTTTTGTTTGTACTTTTTGCAAATTTCCTTCAACATTGTTTTTTTTTTTTTTATAAATTTCATTCCTTTCTTAAATTTTTGACAATTTTAGTAAAAAAAGGAGGTAGTGTTCTACCTAAATAATATAAACAGGTGAAAAAAGAAAACAAGAAAGATTTTATACATTGAATTTCTAAATTCTAACATCTAAAATAAGAAAAAGTTATATTTGTATGAATTTAAAATATATTTAGATTTTTTAATTTTTAATGAGATATTAAGTTTCCTATTTTAATTATCTTTAATTTTGACTCCTAATAAATACTATTATATTTAAATATTTAATAATACATTTATAAAAATTAATAAAGAGAGAAGAAATATTTGAATAAAATTTATTCTTAATAAATATTATTATCTTAAAGGTGAATTGAAACTGAAAATGTATTTATTAAAAATGGTCCAGAATTGAAAATAAAGCACATGATATAAGAATCCTAAAACAAGACAATCATAATTTTTGGAATCTTGTCTTTCTTCATTTATAGAAGAGAGTTTGATGATCCCATGAATTCAGCATCCTATAGTGGACGCCACCTCAAATTTTGAGAAAGGAAAAAAGGTTATTTTATGAAGCATATTGGTAGTGTTGGGACATGGCTTACACGCAACTAACTAACCAACTATGATCCTTAAAGCTTTGTCACAAGCACTCGGTTTGTGTCGTGGTTGGAAATTGTTGCAGCCAGCCACGCCATAATAATTTTAAATCTTCCCCTAATATTTCTTTTTTTGTAACATATTAAAATAATTATTGGGTATATTATACAAAGATATAACATTAGTTGTACTAACTAGCATAATTCGTAGTAGAGACACTTCTACTAGGTGGCATCATCTCGTTGAACAAAGGTTTTCGTGACACCTAACCCCACTGGTGGCAAACTTTTAAGATCCTGGTTTTCTCTCTCTTTTCCAAATGCTTATGAATTTTGATGACTCACTACTACTAAAGATATTAAGCATGTGTCTCTAAGGAGACAATGGACCACACGTTCGTGCTCTTAAAAATCTCAACTACTAATAGCCAAAGAAGATATCTACTACCAATTATCACATCATATTAAAGGATTTACCTGCCAGGGAAATATTTATTTTTTAGGTAACTATGTTTATTAGTGATTAATTTTATAAAAAAATTTGGCTGATATTTTTAATAATTTTTTTTCTAACAACATTTTTTTATGTACACAAAAGTTCAAGCCTAGTACCACTGAAAAATGTCGAAGGAATTTCTATTCCTCAATCACTTGTTCCCAAATTGTTTGAATTTCTAGGCTCATACTTTTGAAGCAATGGAGATTAGGTTTAAAATAATCGTGCACATGGATGTTTCCATTTTTAAGAATTTGAATTTATTATTATGTTCAATCAAATAAGTAATATTATTCTTCACCTTATTTTTCCTTTGTGTCCTTGATTGATGCCGACCTGATGATAACATACACCATGTGATTATACTGTGAAAAAAAACAAAAGCTTCAACTCCATTCTTAATTTTCGAATCAGCAAGAAATTCATAGAAATATTGTCAATATTTTTTTCCTTATTGTTATCCTCGTTTTCCATGCAACAGGGGAAGATCAGTGAGTTTCTATTTTTCGTATAAACTATTCTTTGTATAGTCTACAAAGAATATTATCAGGAAAGAAAATTTGTGAACACAAGTTTTAATGTCTTTCTTTTAAAATAATTAAACAATATTAGAACTTTATTCTCAGTTGTACAGATTTTAATTTGTATGATTTTTTAAATTTAATCTAGTGGCATATATTCCTCTTTTAATACTGAAAAAACCTCTTAATTTAATTCTAAAATCTACCACCCACTGTCATGTTATAAATTTAAATTCTTATTCTTAAAAGAGGATATTCGTAGGAATCATTTTTCTCTCATTAAGTCAAACATTTTTTCTACATTGAATATTTAATTTTACCTTTTATTTATTTTTTCCTTACCAATTATATTACTTAATTTAAATATTAACTTTTGAATATTGATACATTTTTGTTGACATTGAATCTTTATACATTGCATCAAATTAATGATATATTTATTTTTTAGATAAATTAAATTTTAATACTATTATAATTTTAATCAATATTAATTTAATTTTTCTTGACATATTGTAACAATAAAAGATTATGTGTATTAATTCAAATGTTCTATTTAAATAATTCTTTCTTCAATTTTAAAAGTATTATCTTTTTATTTTTCTAATATAATAAAATAGAATGTTTTATATAAATAATACATATATCTCTCATTCTCTTTTATTTGTTTTTATTTATCGATTTTACTTAAATTTAAAAATATTCATACAGAAAATTTATTACTTAATTATCCAATTTATCTCTTACATTAGGAGTGTTATATGTTTAATTCTTAAATATAAAGACTCTAAACTTAAGAGAATAAAAAATAAAAATAAAATGAAATTGACAAAATCAATATCAATAATAGAGTATATAGTCAAGGCATTAAAACGATAGAAACACTCAATTCTATATATTAATAAATGGAAAAAATTTAATAGAATGCATTTCCATATAATTTTTTTTATACCGACTGTTAATTAAAAATAAATTTAAATATATTTTAGATATTTACAACTACGACTTTATTTAATTTTAATATTTACAATTTTTTTTTGTCATTTTTAAGCTTTTAGTTCTTATCATTAATTATAATTAATTTAATATTGATGTGACTATCAAAATGAATTAAAGATAATTAAGATAATAAAATAAATTTAAATTAAGATAATTAAATTATTTTTAGATACATAATTGAATTAATTAATATATTTATTTATTAATTTAGTAAAATTAATGTATTGATTATTTTATATAAATAATATATTACATATAATTTAATTTTATAATTTATTTTTAATATATTTGAACAATATTTTTATTATTTTAATATTATTATTATTTTTCAATTCATTAATTTATTTTTAACAATGTATTTTTTTTAAATTATAATTATTTTATATTTTAATTTATTGATTTTGACTAATTATAATATAATTTATTTTTAATATATTATATTTTAATTTATTTTTTTTATTTAAAAAATTATTACTTGAAATATATTTTAAAAAATAAATTTTATTACAATAAGTAAAAATTAATAAATTTAAATATAAAAATAACATAAAAATAAATTATTAAAATTAAATTAAAAATTTAAAAATATAAAATATTAAAATTAAATTACTAAATAAAAAAATATGAATGATATTGAAAAAACAAAATCATTTTTTACATAATATATTAAAAAGTAAATTATAAAAATAAATTATATGTACTTACCTTATTTATATAAAATAATAAATATATTAATTAATTAAATTAAATACATTAAAATAATTTAATTATTTAAATTTAAAATTTTATTTATTATCTTAATAATTTTAATTAATATTATTAATTTGCTTGGTCATATAATACTAATAGAAAGTAGTAATAAGTATTAAAAAATATACTAAAAATGTCAGAATTTAAAATAACATTTTTTTTCAAAAACTAAAACTATAAAAAATTATATTGACAAGAATTTAAAATATATTTAAGTCTTAAAAATATTTTTATATGATTTTTAAAGTAATTATTAAATAAATAATAAATTTATTATATACATAATTTAAATGTAAAAATTAATATATATTATTTATTTATAAAAAATAAATATTAAATATATTTCTTTAAATAAATTAATTGGACTGAATCAATCAACGACTTTAATATAATAGAAAGAAAAAATAATAGTAGAAAGAAAGAAGGAAGAGGGGACTGGGGGAGGCACGAATGAATGTAAGAAAGTAATGAAAGAGAAATGCAACGTGGAGAGATGAGAGCCGAATGAGACTCTGTAAATTCTATGCAACACCAATGCCACCACCAACACCGTCTTATCTCATGTAATATTATTATGGATATGATTTATATATTACAAGTAACAGTTTAAATTTTGTTGGTAAGAAAAAATTTATCCGGACTTTAATGAGATTTAAAGATTTAGTTCATATAAATTTTTATTAATAAAAAATTATAATAATTTTGTATAAGGTGTCATGAATGGCCGTCTTAATTTTCTGATAGCCAAGGCTGCTAGCTAGCTTCCAATACCTTAGCTCCTAACAACGACGCATGCATATAATATATTAATTCATTCACCATTCTCTAACTCTCTAACGTGCCCTTTCTTCACTCTTCCCTCTTTCTCGCTCTCACCTTACCTTACACATCTCTGTTTCCCTCTTCTTTTGGATTCTTGTGCATCTGGGTATCTCCTTTTATCTTCAAATTTTCCTCCTTTTCCATTTTCATGCATACCCTTTTGTTTCCCAGCTTCTTCTCCACCCCCGTTGCCCCTGTTTCGCTCCCTTTATCTACTGGGTCGGAATGCTCGGTTCAAGGGAGGATCTTGAAATGTTAGAAAATTTTGAATTTGTATGTCTGGTGAAAATGATGTTTCGATTTGTGATGGCAATGAAGGGTTTTGCTGTTTATTTCGTTTTGGGGTGGGAGTCAGACTCTGCTTTTATTTACATGCTGATGATTAATGAAAGTCTTGGAGGGTAGATCCAATTGAAACACTCCGGGAGTTGTTTTCTCTGTTATTTGGTGTGGAAATTTTAAAGAATGAGTCTTTTTTCTTTTCTTTTCAGCAAAATGTTAATTATCTTATTTTATTATGGCAATTGGACTTTGCTGAGAAGAATGGAGTTTTGGTTTTCCGGTGTAGGTCAATGTTTTGGCCAGCGGTGAATTTTCCCCTTTTTTTTTTTTTTTTTCTTTCCGTTTATCGTGTGATGCTTGTGTCCGGTTAAATCCAATGCATGCAGCTCTGTTTTCGTGTTCCTTGGGGTGCATATGTGTTGTATCATGTGATGTCAGTTTTGGAGTAGCTGTTTTATGTAGAGGTTTGGCTGGTGTAAATAACGAGTGTAGATTAAGTAATTTGTGATCATTGCCAATAGTCTAAGCATGTTTCTCAAATTCACATGTATTTGCTCTGTCTTGTCGCACTGCAGCATGCGCATGAACATGTCACTAATCCCTTTGTTAGTTCCCAATCTCCTACAAAAAAGTAAATATAATTGTTTATCTGGCGTTCTGTGCTGTGCAATTTTTTCTCTGTTTTGGACCTTGGGGGTGGAGTTGGCCAGTGATTTAGCTCAAAAGTGAAAAGCGATCTTTTTCCTTTTGCTCCTGTGTGTTTTGTAAGATGAAATAAATGATTTCTCATTCTTTCTGTTACAGCAAGCAGTTTGTGATGAAGACTGAATAAGAAATTCAATTTTTCTATGAGGTCAATCAAATCATGGAGGTGGCCCACGAGAAAAACGAGTGTCTTGCCTAATGGTTTGTTTTCTTTTCATCAAAGATTCGAAGTTCTTACTTCTAATATTTCTGTGGAGAATGTCTTGTAAATAGATTTTCAATAGGAGTTCTGTTTGTAACTTTGCTCTTTCAATGTGAATTTTCTTGGACCAGGGAAAATCAAGTTTGAAGATGAAACAACTGCCTCTTATGGCAGTTGTCTGTACAGTATTGTTGTTTGTTGTGTATAGGACTATAAAGTATCAATATTACCAAGAAGAGGTATGAGATCGCATGTCATAACTTTGGGCTAAAATTGTTGATTAAATTTCTATTCTGCATCAGGTTAGGGATCATTTACTGCTGCCATGCTGCTTTATCCAGAGTAGTAAAACAATGTTAGTATGAATTTGGATTAGGACTTTTGTGAAGTGGTTCTCAAAACATTAAATGATCACACTCTTTGTTGTCATTAAGTGATATTAATATGTATATCAGTATAAAACCCTATAGCTTCGTTCAAATTTTTTTTTCCAACTTCTAGTATGGTGTACATTTAAAAGCCACTTATTTGTGGCAGGTGGCAGCTACATGGCTCAAGCTTTATCTTTCTTATAATGCATCAATGCATGGCATTGTATTCTTGTACTTACTGTTCTAATCTGAATTTTCCTTCTTTGTTTTCATTTGTTATTAATTTATTATCAGATAGACAAACAGTGGATTATTCGGGAAGAAGAAAAGGTATACTCTGATGTTAATCAGTTTTTTGACTATTTCTAAATTTAAGCTTTGGTGCCTTTAAGATCAAAGGCTGTGCAGGTTATACTAAATGATGGCTATGGCTGCTTTCAAAATTTATATGTACCTGCCTACTTTACAGTTCTTGAAATTTGATGACGGAACTTGGATGCATATTCCCTTTTCACACTGCTTCTTTTGATGCCACTGTGCAGACACATGCTGACAATTCTGGAAAGCTGAAAGGCTTACCACGAGGTATAATACAAGCCACTTCAGATTTGGAGTTAAGGCCTTTATGGTTGCCAAGTAATTTGAGGTCAAAGGTCAGCATCTTTGCAATTTTATTTCTTTTACATCATAGCTCTATTTAAACTGACAGATGGTGGCCAGATTTGGTAAACCATAATGGGCACGCCATCAGTTATCAATGCTGCTTCATCTGAGCTAAGCTAATTTAATGATTGCTTGGTGCTGATTATTTGATTGCAGGTTAGTGTTTACTCCAATCGTAACTTGCTGGCAGTTCCAGTTGGTATTAGACAAAAGCATAATGTAGATGTCATGGTGCAAAAGGTATTTTTGATGATTCATTAGGTTATCAAAATTGTTTGAATTGACACTACTAATCTAATTTCATTGATTTCAGTTTCTTCCAGACAATTTTGCAATTATTTTATTCCATTATGATACCAATGTGGATGGATGGTGGGATCTTGATTGGAGTAGCAAGGCCATACACATAACTGCTCAAAACCAAACAAAGTGGTACGTAACTAGACTGACCATATAGGTTCTTTTTTCTGTTTGAAAACCTTATATTGTTTATTGTATGTTAATTGAAGGGAGTTTGCTTTAAATCTTCTTCAGAAGCTAGGAATATATGGGCAGGTCATGTTTTTATCACAGAAAGGATTTATTGAAAATCAAAATGTCTTATGGACTTGAACGAGTCAATTAAGCTATGTAAACATCATTTGAAGTTGGGAACACTCAAATTGAAAAAAAATAAAATTACAGAACATAATACCTTATACCTTATTGAACACATGTGAATCTTCTAGTTGTAGACAAGTTGGGTAATGTGCCTGACCTTTACTAATGCTTAGTTATGTATCCCTTTTTGGTCTGTGGCATTTCTGCACATACCAGACTGTTGGTCCTTTTACTTTTGTTGCCTAACATATATGCTTTTAATTTAAATATATTATGAATGTATATATTTCAATGGTTTATTTTTCCTATCTAGATACTAATTTCTGAGTTCTTCCACAGGTGGTTTGCTAAAAGATTTCTACATCCAGATATAGTTTCTATTTACGATTATATCTTTCTCTGGGATGAGGATTTAGGGGTGGAATATTTTTCTCCATCAAGGTATGACTGATAGTTTTGTTGCAGTTCCCTGCTGGTGTTGTACTCTTGACATTTGTCTGCTTTTGGCTTCTAATGTGAAGGCTTCCATTTATATTCCAGCTGAGGCACCCAAGATACCATTATAACGAAAGATAATCCTATTTTATTCAATTATGTCATATGATATTTTTTTTGAAAAAATAGGTTATGCACTGACAATATGAAGTAGTTTTACGTTGTCATCAAATCACAAACTATCTTGTATGATAAGCTTGTTGACATTTACAATAACTATCTTAAAAGTCATACTAATGATGATTTGTAATTGAGTGGCAATGTAAAACTACTTTACATCGTTAGTACATCACCATTAATTTTTTATTTATTTAACTGAATGAAAATTCACTTGAATACTGTAACACAGAAAATAAATTTAAGAAACAAGTTCCTTCAAAGTAAATAGTGGGTGGAAGAGGTGGGCTTTTATAGTCAATTTACAATGAGGTATTTCTCCTCTGTTTTTAATTACAATAAAAAACAAGATCAGGGCTTTAGGGAAAATAATTTATATACCAAGTGGAGAATCCTCTTTCTATCACAGTATAGATGTTTGAAATTAAAGCAATTTTGTATTATGTCATTTTTTGATTTACCAAGTCAGCTCACAACCTGCTTTTAGTGCTTTATCTGCCTCATAATTAGTGGTTCACTTGATAATTTATGTCCCTCCCTGTAATCCAGTATCAGTTCATTTATACATGCATGGGCGGGCATGTGTATATCAGTGATTGCATATATTGTTGAATGCCTTGTGTTTTTTAATTTAAATGACAATACATTATGTCATCGCTATACTGATAAAAATAGTTTTTAAAATTTTATGAAGCTCTACGATGATTTCTCTGCTTCGATGTTTAATTGAACTTGCATGCACAATAAGCTCTATATTATCCTTATTAGATTAATAAGGTCATATTGGGTTACTAAGTAATCTTTTCTTGTCTGGATAGGTAGAATTCTTCTTTTAAAGACTAGTCAATCACCTCATGACAAACTTATATGCTCTCATCAAAGAAAGAATGAATTAACATGGGCATCTGTTTTTTTTGCAGATATATTGAAATTGTGAAGGAAGAAGGATTGGAGATATCACAACCAGCCCTTGACCCAAATTCGACAGAAATACATCATAGAATTACAGTTAGAGCTAGGACCAAAAAAGTTCATAGGTGACTTTTCATTAGAGGCTATTGATATGTACTAGCTCATCAATTTCATACTTAATCTTGAGTTTTCATCCATGCAGAAGAGTCTATGAACTCAGAGGCAAAACTAGGTGTTCAGATGAAAGTAAAGGGCCTCCGTGCACTGGGTAATGGTTACTTTCCTTGGACTATGCTGTGTATTTTTTTTAAGATGATGTTTCATTCTGGTCTGTATTCATGTGATGTTATTGTCATTCTTTCTGCCATCAAGATGGCAGTTGTATAAATTTAATCAGTCAATATATTGAAAAGAGAACATGACAAAATCAATAACATTTACAGTTTTGGATTTGGTTGTATCTATAATCATGTTACGAATGACACAGAGATTTCAATACAACTTGGCAGGTTTGTGGAAGGTATGGCTCCTGTTTTTTCTCGATCTGCCTGGTACTGTACATGGCATCTTATACAGGTAACTTTCCATGGTCCACAGGAATTGTAAAAATTCTAACTACAGACAACACCTGGAATTCTTTCAAAATTATTCAAAATTTTGTCTCTTTTATAAAACAATTTGTGTGTTATCTACTCTGGTGTAATGTTATGAAGTGAGAGATTGATTAATTGTAAGGTAGGAGTATAGATAAAAAGATGGAAGTGTGTATAATTATCTCCAGATCTGGAAAATTCTTGGAATTCAAGAACATCTGAGAAGGAGAATTACATAAGAAGATAAAACTAAATTACACAATTGAGCTCCCAGCCTTAAAAAGAGAGGCTTCCCCCTCACTCAGAACCACTCCTTACAATTTTATCTTCTCTTTATCCTTTCTTATCGTTGTTTTAACCTTTCACTACAATTCTGTTAGGCTCTTCCCTCTCTCTTCCTTCCACCTCGTCATTTTCATCACTACTTCCTTCTTCCCATTCATTACTCCCATGATGCACCTTAACCAAATCTTGTTTTGGCCCATTATCTATTATGAACACTACTACTCGGTCCTCCTCCCTATTTCCCTTATCATATGCTCCAATGCCTTGCTTGAGTCTTCTAGAGTAAACTTTGGTTATGGACCTAACATTTTAAAGTCTTTGTTGTTGTAATGAAATTCATTATTTAATATATTCAGCCATTAAGTTTGCCTTGCAAATAGGTTTTCGGACATGAGGTGGTGGATTTACTTTCTGCTCTCTTCTAACAACTGAAAATAAAACACATTCGAATTAAATTTGTCTTTCTGGAATTTTAACTTTGTCTTTTCTGGAATTTTTAGTATTCAATTTTTTTATTTAATTGGTTATAGATAAAAATAGTCCATAATTTTGGTAACATGATTTTCATTTTCTCAGAATGACCTTGTCCATGGATGGGGAGTGGATATGAAAGTAGGATATTGTGCACAGGTGAGAATTACACATTTTCTGGACATGGTTTATAATTATTCATAGTCCTGGAATGCATCATATTTTCAATTTAACTTGTTTATCAACAATCGTTTGTCATTATACTAACTGATTTGCACTTCTCTTTCTTTTAAATTCATTTACTTAATGATAAGTATCATTAGCAGTGAAATCAATGTCATTTTTCAGGGAGATCGCACTCAAAATGTGGGAGTTGTTGATAGTGAATATGTTGTTCACAAGGGAATACAAACTCTGGGTGGTAGCAGTCCGGAGACAGCTAAAGTATTTTGCTCCTTTCTCTTCAATGTTTGAATTAATTTTTGTATTCATTAGCTTCCTTGCTTATGTACTGTCTTTGGCTCCTAAAAAGAAATTTATATATTAAATGTTATTGAAAAGATGTCTGTGTTGCCCTTTGTGTGGTGAAATTTAGTATCCTAACTTGTTGAATTTGTTTCCTAATCAGAGACCAAGCGGGTCGACCTTTGATCCGCGAATAGAGGTGAGGAAGTTGAAAGCAAGTAAAAGTGTTGATGAGAAACAAAAAGTGTATATCATGCATGGAAATGACTGACCTTGACCTTGACCTTGTTGTATCAGATACGAAGGCAGTCAACATGGGAACTAAAAGTGTTTAAAGACCGCTGGAATCGAGCTATTTCTGAGGACAGTAGCTGGGTTAATCCATTTAAGAGGTGATCAATGGAACACCACACCACACCACACCACTAACCTTCCTTCATTCATAGGCCATTAGTTTTTGTTTTTGTTTTTGTTTTTATAGCTCATTCATTCTATTTTCGAATCTCACATATTTCTTTCTATTCTTTTCTTCTTCTTTTTCTTTCTATTCTTCTTGATATTTCTCATTTGGATGTAATTATCATCATCTTCTTGTAGTGGTGCTCTAAGTTTATTAACTGAACAATGCTCAAAATGCATTTTTTCTATGTGGGAACAATGCTCAAGATTGTTGTTTCTCTCAATCTTCCTCCAAGAAAGCACTTATTTATTTATTTATTCTATTACATGGATTTTAAAAAGATGGTGTTTTCAAGAGAGGTCGAGTTCGATGTTCTTAAACAGTAAAATTGGAGATACTGAAGAATTCAAGATTTACTTGGAATTCAAATTAAAACAAATTGAAGTCAGTCATGTAATTCTTTATAACTGGGTAACGATGAGAGTATTACACCCATAGTTTTATGAGAGTTATTTCTCAGCTGATTCTTTAGGATATAATGGCATAATGGCAAGTATGTCTTGTTCAACTCATGCCTATAATTTTGTCTCGTAGAGTCGTATAGGTGTGGTTCTGTTCATAAAAGAAGATAATAATAAGAAAAATTAAATTAAATTATTTTATTAGTAAAAATTAACTTATGAAAAGTTAATATAAGAGTGTTCTTAAATAAATTATTTATGTATAAATTAATTTTAGTTTATAAAAAATATTTTTTTAACTTTTTTCTGTAAGTTCTTACAAATAATTTATCCGAATAGGATCAATTGTCATGTTGTTTCTTTTGTGAGAGTTGGGAAGTGACTTGTTTCTTAGCTGCACATTTACTTATAATAATTAATCTTTATATTGTAAATTTCTTGAATGCGAAAATATTTTTTATATTTTTTTCTTGTAATACATGACTTTACTATTTTTAACATTTATTTTTATTTTTTTAATTATTAATTACTTTTGAATTTTCTTTTTCACGTGAAGATACTTTTATGAATTATTTTCTACCTTAAGCTTTTAAAATCTCAAGTTTTTAGTTTAATATTTTTCCTTTTAAACTTAATCATTTATATTTTAAAATTTTTTTCTTTAAAATTTGTTCCCTAAATATAAGTTCTTTATAGTACTTAAATTAAAAATAATACAAGTAGGCATTGTCGACTTTGCCTTTACTTGCAATACAATTTTGCCTTCAAAAAGTGTTTCAATGGATCAACAAGAGACTGACGCTGTTTGAGTAGGAGTTAAAACATGTTTTTTTTTTTTTTTTTTTTTTTAGTTTTAGGATTAAAAATATTATTTTTAAATTTGAGAGATAAAAAAACAAAATTTCTTTATAGATAAAAAATATATTTAGAACATCTATAGTAGATAGTAGAAGTTATTTAGTACATGTAAACAACATATTATTTCTTAAATTAAGTCCATACATGTCACTTCAATTTTAAGCAATTTTTATTCTATTAGAGATTTTTATCAGTAAGTTATTTAATTTACAAATATTTTTTTTATCTTTGAATATTTCATGTTCTCTCGTGTGTATATATAATATTATTATTATTATTATTATTAATATTAAGCAATTTGGAAAAATATTTCCTAAATATGTGATGTGTTATTTACACATATAATATTTTATTTATAATCAAATAAGATTAAAATTAAAGATATAAATAATAATAATATATCTAATTTCTAGCTATAAAATATTTTTATGTTTCGTAATTTACATAACGCAACACAAAAGAAATATTGTTTATATAAATGTATATTTTTAATTTTAAACAACTTAAAATCACGTGTAACTCTAAAATATTATTTATTATTATCTAGTTCACATAATACGTAGTTGCGTAACTTTTATTGAAGATGCTGTTCAGCCTTATTGGTTTTACATTAATTTTAATTTATTTTATTCAGAGTATGTATTGTTAATTTCCACGTGATTATCTTTTCAATTTTATATTTGGGAGAATGATAGATGATTCAAATTGCACTACTGCTAACCCGTGGAAGACCAAAAACTCCACTACTTCTATCATTCTTCTTTGAATGATACTTAATCACCCACATTTTTCATACATAAATAGAGTAACAAATAGATGATTAATTTATTTGATGTATGTTTTTTATTTGTAATTGTTATTGGAACTTGTTATATATGAATTTTCTCTTCTATAAAAAGGAGAACTTTTTTTTCTTTTTTCTTTTTTTTTTTTTTAAATAAGCACTTGTATTTTATCAGGTTGCAAGTCGGAGCAAGCAACATTACAATCCCAATTAGAAAATGAGATGGTTTTGAATTAAAGTTGTGGAGGATCTGAAGGAACCAAAATTTGAAATTTTGGCTTGTTTCTAACAGCAAACACACAATTTGAAAATTTTGGCTTGTTTCTAACAGCATATACACAGTTATATTTGGACAAAAAAGATTGATTACCTTTTCTCTTTAACCACGGGTAAGATAAAATTATTTCAAAAAAAGCATTCGATGACGCCTTTGTCCTGAAATGCGATTCTATTTTTAGGATGATTATTACCTGCCAAATATATGAACCATTACACCAACCAACCACTAATCCATCTAATTAGTTTTTGAATTAATTATTAATAAATAAAAATGTAAAAAATTACAATATCAATAAATTACATGCTAACATCTTTAAAAAGATTTTTATATTAAATTAAAAGATCTTACAGAGTTTAATTTCATATGTAATTTTTTTTATATTATCAACTAATTATAAATCATCACAAATATAATTATTATAAAAATTATAAATCTAGCATTTAATATCTATGTAGGATTAATAAAAAAAATTAGTCAATCAATAAAAATATTATTAATATAATTTTAAAAATAATTATTATAAAATTAATAAAATTATTATACATGATAATTTGTAATTAAATAAAAAAATTTATATGGTTAATGTATATATTATTTATTTATAAATATATTATAAATCACAATAAGTGAATAAAAAACTTTAATAGTGTATTTTAATTAAATTTAAATTTTCTTTGCGATAATGTCACTAAGGATTTTTTTTTCTCTCTCAATATATCAAATTTAAACTTTTCATTTTTTGTGTATCAAATTTTTTTTAACTTTTTTTTTTCTATTTTTTTTTTCAAATCTCAAATCCTCCAATTATATATAATATATGTGGGAAAGCAAAGTTGAAAGCAGAGTCTGTGTCTTAATTTCTTGTGTATTAAGCTGACCAAAGACAAATCCTTAGCATCTGTAGCTGTAATTTTCCTCCTTCTTTTGCAACCCTTACTTTACTTTCCTCACCTTCTAATTCTGTAGCAAGTTCCAGCTTTCAAATCTCACCACTCCAAAAATCCTTTCTTTTCTGGTTACCCATTTGACTTTACTCTGTGCAGAGTCCCAGATCTCTGCATTCCAATTCTCATGGCCGGTCGCTATGACAGTAACCCCTTCGATGAGGAAGAAGTTAATCCCTTCTCTGTAAGTCCTTCTTTCTGTGTCCACCGCTGCTGATTTTGGTCAAAGTTCAGATTTTGTGAACTGGGTTTGCGGTTTTGTGTTGAATTTGATTTGATCCTGTTCTGGGGTGCTTAAGCCTGTAACTTCGGTCAAATTATAGTTTTTGAATTGTTGTTGTTGCTGTTGATTTTCGGTTGACTTGTTTGAGATGTGGTTGAGGAAACCGGTTTTGGGGGTTGTTTGTCGGTGTATCTGTTTTAAGGTAGTTATAGATTTTGTTCTCTCTGCTTCTTCATGTAGGGTTTTGTGTTTTCTGATGATGTTTTGGCCTTAAGAAGTTGCCTTTACAATTAAGCTCAATATTTCTGGACGAATCTTTTACACGTTTTTCAGATTTGCTTGCAGATGCAGATGCTGATACTGTGTTCTCTTAACTTTAGAGTGTCTAATAACTTTTAATGAATTAACATGAAGTAATTGTCCCATTGGGGGTGACGGGATTTGAGAAGTTTTTAAATCTGTTCTTCATTTAATGAAAAAATGTGAAACTCCTGTAGGATTAAATATTAACTAGAGACGGGAATTCCTGATAATGATTTATTTGAAAGAGGTACTAAGAGACAACTTCACTTTGTTGGAGGATAAATAGGGGTGTGTATAAGGACCTGTTTGGATAAACTTTTTCATGAACACTTAGGAGAAGGAAATTAGAAAGAAAAATGAAATATGTCTCTTCATAAGCTAAAATTAGTTCATTTCCTTTCATATTAACTTATCCAAAAACTGATTTTTAACTTATGCATAAGTTAATTTTAATTTATTGAGAAACTTATTTAATTTTTTTCCTCTTATTTTTTTTTTCCTATAAGTGCTTATGGAGAAATTTATCTAAATCGGCCCTAACTATGATTGAAAAATATACAGGTTATATTAAGTTGTTTTATTGTGTGTGTACACACACATATTGTATTAACTGGACTCTGCTTTGCTTAGCATATCAACACTTAAAAGAAGAATTTGATTAGAAACAATGGAATAGTTAGTTAATCAGGGGCATAAAATATCCTCAATGGATGGGCATGATATAATTACAAATCAGAAACTAAAATGCATGACCATATACCTTCAATCCTGCTAGATACCAAACAATATATTTCGTTAAAGCAACCATTGACCAAACACCCTAAACAGTCCATAAATGCAATTTGGTCCTTTAAAATCTGAGTAGTGACTAGTGAAGGGCCTCTGTTAACAAATTTTTTGCATTTAAATTCTACTATATGCATCTTAAATGGGCCTGTAGCATTTTTCACTTATTAAATGAAATATTGGAGGTGAGGAAAATAAAAGTAGAGGAGCTGAATTGGAAATTGAAAAGATTGGGTCCAACTTCTCTAAAATTCAAGGAGCAAAATGCATTAAGGTAACTGCTAATGTTAATTAGGGGAATGCTTTCCCATAATTTTATATCTAGGTGTTTGCTGTTTTTGAATGAAAATATTTAAGATCATTGTTCTTTGCATTAATAGCCACCCCTGTTTTTCTCTTTAAAGCACACCATAGGTTTGTGCAGATTTTCTTTCAATCAGATTGCACCCCCACTCCATGTGCTGAAAAAAAGGGGAATGTTGTGTGGTTGAAGAATCAAATCCCCACATTTCGCTGTTTAGTGGTTGAGGAATGGCAAGGATAAATTACAATTATTGGTTGTCTTTTCATATTTTACTAAATTTATATTTTGGTCCCTCTTGTTTCAATTTTAACAATGTTTACCACACAATTTTGAGATTGATGCAAATAAGTCTCCTTGTTGGTTTGATGGTGGTGTGGCAATGCCCTTTTTGTTTTCATGGCATATAATTGATGAGTTGCTCCTTTTTTTACATTGCTGGCATGGAAAATAGAAATCGCAAGGCACAACCACATCAACAAAATGAATGCCTTGTCATTATGACACGTCAATCTGACAGGGGATATAATTGCATCAATTTGAAAAAAATATGTTTTTGGTCTTTATACTTTCAGTCAAACTTGGTTTTAGTCCCTTTAATTTTAAATCCATGAAATCTGTCTTCCAACTTTTAATAATGTGATTTTCATTCCTTCAATATGTGATTTTGTTACTAATACAGTTAGTGGAGAGAGACGACAATCATATATTTTTAAAAGTTTGAGGACTAATTTTATCGATTTAAAAATACAGGGACTAAAACCAAATTTGACTGAAAGTACAGAGACTAAACATTTTTTTCCATTTGAAAACTGTGGGGCAACATTTTTGCCATTAAATTAGGGGAACCGAAATTGAACCTTATGCCTATGTAAGGGACCAAAACTAAAATTAAATCAAGGGTGGGATAGGAAAGCGTAAAAGATTATGAAAGTAGAGCTAGAAAGGATTACTTAATTGTACATCATCGAGTCATTGAAAGCTCTTAGAATATCGGTGAGAGGCTCTTGCTACAAAAAATAATAAATAAAAAAAATCAATGATAGTGACTTATAATTTGTTCATACAAGTCAAAATACATATTTGAGTGCCTCATGTGCATGAACATTGCTGTTGTATATTCTTAATGTTTAAAATTAATATTGTTATGCTAATGCACTATGAAGAGATGACAATTATAATAATTTTATTAATTTATAATGTATTTACAATCAGGGAATTAGAGTTTGTAGTTGTTTGGGAATTGGGATAATTATATGTTTACTTCAGATTTGGTATAAAACTAACAGGATTCAACTGTAAAGGGAAAAACATAAAGTCAATCAAACTTCAGTGGGGGTGCATTTTACACTACAGTGAGTTTATTAATCAAAGTCAATGAAATTTTTGATGATTTAAAAAGTCACATGGGCTATGATCAGTGGTGTATGTAGGACTAAAGGGAGGGAGCACAACTTTTATGCATGTGTGTGTGTGAATAGTGTACAATTTTTTTTTTTTTTTGAGAATATTCTAAATTTGTGATAAGAATCTTGGGAGAACCATACCATAGAAGCTAGCCGTCTTAGTCGAAGAGTTCAAGGCCTTATAAGCCCAATGCTAGAATTCCATACTTCCAATGTAGGACTCAAGTCCCATACCTTACAATTAGATTTTAACATCCCACCATGCTTCACAAACTTGATGTCCATATGGATTGGCTATACTCTAGCCCTTTGACTAGTCCTAGGCAAAAACTGCAATGTTGGCATCACCAACGGCACAACTCATTTGCAATTGACAAAGGTGGTGGAAAGCTTTGAGACCAATTGATAAGAATCTTTGAAGACTTACACCACAAAAGTTAGTTGTTGTAGTTAGAGTCACCTTGTAAACCTTACATTAGAATCCCATACTTTCAACGTGAGACTCAAGTCTTATACCTTGCAATTGAATCCTAACAATTTGTAATCAGAATTTTAAATGCTTATATAATTTTAATGAATTACATTGCAAAAAGAAAAGGTAATGCCAAATATTTCTTAATTTTTTGTAATCATTACATATTAGGTTTGCAGAGATTTAAGAAGTATTAAAAGCCCACAAGATATTAACAAAGGTCTCTACAGATCACAGAATAACGAAAAGTTGCAATGATGATATACGAAGCTATGTTTTGTGTGATGTTTTTATAGGTTCATGATTGTGATATTGACATTTTTTTAAATATGTGATGGATTGATAGATGAGAGAGAAAATTTAGATGTTCTAGTGAAACATTTGGAGAGCAAAATTATTTCAGAAATAGAAGAGGTGTGCTGGGGGAGGCAGGAGCACCTGCCTTGCTGGCACCTCCTTCCTCATTCCTTGTGATAATACATCATGGAATCATCTTATCCATTTAACAAAAGGGAATTTTTGAGTTTTAAGTTTTCACTACCTTGTAATGGCAACATCCTTATTCTAGCTGAACCGTAGGATCTAGGTTCAGAACTAGCTTTATTTTTTTTTTATAAAGTTATATTACATATCAGATGCTGATAAAAGGCCTATAAATCTTTTGCAACTTACTTAATATGTCGTAATGTTTTTAAAATGTCAGAATCCTGGAAGTGTCGCCCCTGCCACAAATTCAAGGCTTCCACCTCTTAAGCCAGAGCCTGTTGATTATAATTATGGCTTTGGTGCGACAGTTGATATACCTCTTGAGTCATCAACGGTATGTATAAAATTGAGGTTGCTAAAATCCTTTATTTTTCTTCTTCCCATTCATAATGTGTTGTTGCAAGTATTGATTGTGGTTTTGCTAATTATGACCTATTTCAACATTAGGATTTGAAAAAGAAGGAGAAGGAACTTCAATCTAAGGAAGCTGACTTGAGAAGAAGGGAACAGGTATACAATGGGAATTATTGTTGTCTCTTTGTTAGTTTAGAGTTCCCTTAGTTGATATTTACTGAGATTGGAACGCTTTCTCCTTTGAGAGGTCTTCCCCCCTTTCTAGAGTTGCATTCTCATTTCTTCTCACTCTCCTTCAATTTCCAACTTTTGTGTTTGAGAGGTCTTCTTGTCCTCCATGAATAATCTTGGTTGTCTTGCATTCTATCTTTCAGAAAAGGTATTAACAGTGGAAAATACATGTTTGGTACAGTTACAATCCTGGAGAAAGCATTTCCAGTTTGGGAAAATTTACTAGATGAGTGGTTAGTGGGCATTGTGCAAACAATATTTTGACTAAATAAACTACCTATTCTGTTAACTGTTCCCATATATATATATGGGAATTAATTGTTATCAATTTAATGGTTTGATTAAAAATCCTTGTTAAGTTAGTAGATCAAGAATAGAAAATTTTACACAATTTCAAAACTAGTTGATACTTCATCAAACAACTTCATTTTAATGTATCATATGCTTTTTAAAATATAAGTATCAGCTAAAATATTACATATCTATAAATGATCAATTAAACTAAAATTTGGTATGCATGATTATCAAGATAGTATCATATGATTTAATGGTTTGATTTGTTGAATTCATATTCTATAAAAAGGTACTGAGTAGAGTAGGTGTCCGTCACTTACTCCTAGAGTAAGTGAATCATTTCCCATATATTTATGTGTGTCTAGACACATCAAGAATTTGAACTGAATCTGATTTAATTATATTACCTGAAGTTTGAATATGATGAGGGCATCTGGAATTGTTATTGTTAGAAAACATGGTTCGGGCCTAGGAGGGAGGAGAGTATCGGGGAAGAAGTTATAAAATTGAATGTAAAATTGTATTGATTACATGAAAGGTGAGTACAATGCGACTACATGATACCTTTATATAGGCTAACAAACTAACTACTCTGTCTAACTAGTTATATTTTTAATAGTTATGATCAGAAAATAGGTTGGTCTATGGAAATATGGATCTTCTTAAACGAGGGCACCTCATCAAATCATGCCATCTTCTATTCAATATTTAAAATTTTCATACTGATATTTGTTCAATTACCTTTGTATACATAAAGGTTTGTCTACAGACTTTTCTGTCAACTATAAATGTAAATGCCTGTAAATTCTTATGTATTTTTATTTCTTTTGATTTATCAAATTCAGGAAGTGAGACGGAGAGAAGAAGCTGCTGCACGAGGTGACTTACATTTCCTGATTCTGTATTTTAAGTTTGCTTGCTTTATCGCATTTAAAAACCAATTGTTTCTTTGCTAGATATTTTCCTTTTTCTCTTGTATGTATGGGGGGCGGGGATGATGTTTGTTTGTGTTGCCAATCAATTGAATAGTGGAAGAATGGTGATACTGCAGAGTTCTATAGATGTTTCTGAATTATATATGCTAATTTTAGTTCTGCTTAATTCTTCTAGTAGGTATTTACATTTTGTTTTGCAGCTGGAATTGTTATTGAGGAGAAGAACTGGCCACCATTTTTCCCAATAATCCATCACGACATTGCTAATGAAATTCCAATTCATCTTCAAAGATTGCAATATGTTGCATTTACTACACTGTTAGGTATGTTATCCTCTTATTTATTTTATTTTTATTTTTTTTTGGGGGGGGGATCTTGGTTCCTATTATGGCATTCTTTTTTAGCCAGCAGTTCAGGAGGCTGTTTCATGCACATTTATTATCATTTCTTTCTTTTATTTTTCAATTTTTTCTTGAGTCAATTCTTTTTCAAGGATACTTTGTGCGTCCTCTACAGATGATTGGTGTTATGGCCTTCATACCTTTTGATTTATACTGTGTAAAAGTTAATTTAAAAGAAGGTTTCTTCTTAATTATCTTTTAGTTGGCATGAATGACAAAAGCTTTACACCTTATACTGGAAGTGGCAATTGGGAACCTTTTCTTTTCTACTCCCAATTTTTTTTAAATGAGACATTAAAAAAAAAAAAAAAAAAAACTGAAGCCTTGAAGATAGTGAGATACTATGAATAACTAGTTTTGTCCGAATGATTGATTTGAAACCATAAACCTGGATACTTGGAACTAATCTTTTTTGTTGAGTAAGATAATGGCCTGATAAATGCATTCTCTATTTAATTATTCTTAGCATGATCACATGTTTTGAATTAATCATGTTCAGAATAAATGTGTCTATCATGAGTGATCTGTAAGTCATGTAATTTTATACCCTTCATTGTCATTGATAAATAGTTCTGTTATGCAGGATTAGTGCTGTGCCTTCTATGGAATGTTATAGCTGTTACTTCAGCTTGGATTAAGGGTGAAGGTGAGTTTAGATACATAGAAGGTTTTCTTGCATTATTATACAGCTCAAGTTACAAATCTGACATTTCCAAATTCCATGCCTGTGGAACTTTGCCTTGTTTGTAGGTGTAAAGATATGGTTTCTTTCCATTATCTACTTCATAGCAGGGGTCCCTGGAGCATATGTTCTGTGGTATCGCCCATTATATCGTGCTTCTAGGTAAATTTTTTAACGATTACATGCATTTAGTTGTTTTATTTTCTAATGTATTGTGCAACTGCTATTAGTGAGCATTTATTTTATAACTTGTATAGCAAGACTAAAAATTGTTTTGGAGAACAGAGGCACGTTTGGGTTTTAATTATTCAACCTTGGGGCTTTGTGTTATCATGTTTTATCACATTTGGTTGTGTCCAAGTTAGTCTAAACTGCAGTTGTAGTTGAACTTTTTTCTTTCCATTTATTATTTCTTTTTAAATCAATTAAAGGGTTATTCATCCAAGTGTGAGACTATTGTTGGTGTTGACAGATTTTGATGAGATGTCCAGTAGACAGGTTTGAAGCATTTGTAGTTGACAGGCATTCATGAGAACTACAAAATATCCATTTATGTTTTGAAGCATTCATGAGAACAATAGGCAAATATGCATGCATATTTTCATCTTTTTTATTTGGCCATACTGTTCATCTTAAATATGCTGCTCTATTTTGCAGGACTGAAAGTGCTATGAAATTTGGATGGTTTTTCCTATTTTATCTGGTAACTGGATTATACTTCTTAACGTGAATAAGCTATGCTTCTAAATCGGGAAGAAATCTAATCATCTTCATTTCTTCTTCTACTTACAGCTTCACATAGGATTCTGCATCTTAGCAGCAGTTGCTCCTCCTATAGTTTTCAAAGGAAAATCCCTGACGTATGTCAACTTCATATACTCTATTTAACTTGCCAATATTGCTCACATGGCTTTATTTTTGTCACTAGGAGACTAAGCATTCAAATTCATTTTCCTTGCAGAAGATAGGTTTCTTTTTTTCTTCCCCTTCTCAAAAATAGAAGTAAATGATGTATCTATTAGAAAAATGGACTTTATGACATGTGCATCATCACCCACCACTTGAATTACCTGATTTAAAATCTGTTAGATATATGTTAGCTGTTGAGATATGTTAGTTGGTTGGCTGAGATTGAGAAGAATTGAGGCATATATTACCTATAAAAAGGAGGAGAGGTTGAGAGAGGGAGGGATCTTGTCATTTGAAGTTGGGTGCTTTTAGGCATTGGTGAGTGTGGTATAATTTGGGATTGAATGGGTGTGTTTCATTCTTCAAGAGGCTGAAGTTATTTCCATTCTTTTAACCTAGTGGTTGATACTGTCTACTCATTGATACAGGGGCATTTTGTCTGCCATAGATGTGCTGGGCGACCATGCTTTGATTGGGGTAAGAATGTCTATCATGAATTATTTCTTATTCCCACATACTATTTAAGTGTCAAAGTTGTAGCAAATTTATATATGTTATGCTAACTTAATGAAAGAAATGTGCTACACATACAACAATTCTTGCAATTATTTTGTGTTTATCTTTTTCCAAAACATCATTTATTACATCACACTTCTCCTTTCCTTTTCTCTCGCTTTGTTGTATGAATTGATGTACAAATAACATTTTTCTTTTGCAAATAATACAAAATGCAACCTAAGCAATATTCTTCTTCTGAATGATTTCTTTTATTGTGATTTTCTCCATTTGCCTTGTAGATTTTCTACTTCATTGGATTTGGATTATTCTGCGTTGAAACGTTGATCAGCATTTGGGTCATTCAGGTCTGATTACACTTCTTGAAGTTCAATCATATTAAGCACATGCACCCAGCATTTTGAATGGCATGATTTTCTTACCACATCCCTACTCACTGTTTCTTTGGTTGCCATGCAGCAAGTATACATGTACTTCCGTGGAAGTGGTAAGGCTGCTGAGATGAAACGTGAGGCTGCAAGGGGAGCAATTAGGGCTGCAATATGATTCATCATCAGTCTTGTGAAGAAGGCAGCATGGATAACTTGTGTATGGATCAATGTTGTATATTATAAGCCACACACACAAATTGTGAACAAAAATATTCTACCGAGCATATTTTTGTTTACAGCTGTTATTTATTTATTTATTTTTCTCTTGTTTAACATGCTACCTAGTACCTGTTAATGTTGTTTGTTAGTGTATATTTTAAGCTGAGAGCTTGGACACTATAGTGGCTTGTAGAAACATGCTATAATTTATTGAAGTTGATCCTCTATATAGTTTAAAGCTTCACTTGTCTTATTCCAAAGGCTAGTTGTATCTGTCTTGAATGGCCAATATTTAAATGCTCATTTTACATTAGAGCTAAGAAATTTTAACAACCCTTTTTTACAACTTTTCAACCACTTTCTATTATTTATTAGGTAAACATCATGTGGTATAACTAAATCAAGGTTGAGTTCAGGTTATCTAGTGAAACTCATGAAATTCAACAACGATAAAATGATTTGCTGTAGAGAGTTTTGAAGAGTATTGCTGCTACCACTCCTCTTGGGGGTAATTGGTGTTACACTTTATGTGTGTAACCAAGGACAAAGTGATATTGAGGATGCAAGATAAAAGGGAATGCTGAATTACAAAGTCTTGAGCAATATATACTACCTCAGTTTCAATGAAAACAAGGCACTGCTCAATTGCTTCATGATTAAAATGTTTGCTGTTTGATGTATGGTTATGACTGTTATTAATAATGCATTTTAAGAAAAAATGAGCCTGCCAATCAGGATCCTCAATCCTGATGATGTTGAGGCTTTGGAGGGACTTGATTGATAGAAACTTGTTCAGAATTATGGAAAAAATAAGTCTATATT
Organism: Mucuna pruriens; assembly: GCA_025330945.1. NCBI lineage: Eukaryota > Viridiplantae > Streptophyta > Magnoliopsida > Fabales > Fabaceae > Mucuna > Mucuna pruriens. The sequence goes on from JAENHJ010000543.1 coordinate 701,883, forward strand.
ATTAACAAGAGTACAAATGATTCTCAGGACCTGTGAGAGATCTGAACTCACATCAATCTGAATTCCTTTCTAATTCGCGAGAGATAAAATCTTCCTCTTTTCTTATTTATAGATATCATGTCTTATTTCTCTAATTTTTATAATGCTTAACTAACTCTAGCTAACTAGTTATTCTACTAACTAAATCATTGACACACGCAAATCTAGCTATCCTGGAAGAGGTTGAGGCAATCACAGCAATGTGGAGATGGAATGAGGGAAGAGACTAATCCATGATTTAGCTCTTGCAAATAATATTCCTAACGCTGATAAGGAACAAGCCTATGCCTTGTCTATTAATATGTGAATCTCTTATATTGGCAACAACTTGCAGGGGCTTGTTCTTGAATTTTTTAAGTTTAGACAAACACAAGAAATTTTCTTTTAAATAAGTAATTTTCATAAAAATAAAATGACTTTCAAATTGCATTCTTTTCTTTTTGGTAAGTAACTCTATTTTACATTCAACAGAAAAGAGATTAAATTAAAAATTCATTATTTATTATGACCCAACGAAAAGCTCAAACTAAATCCATCCTAAGTTAATTAACTCACTGCAATCGATAAAAAGTTTCACTCATGAAATTTTGTTCAATTAGTTAAGGTGAGTGAATGTGTAAACCCTTTAATATCATATTTGATTCTTATCGATAAAAAAAAAATCAGAAGTTTCTTATCAAAACCATTGCATAACCTGTTTCTCTCCAAATAAGTCCATTTATATATGTTGTGAGCAAATCTACAATGGTAAGTTGATAACCAAATGGCAGTGATATAGAGCATGAAATAATTAAATGATCCGTATATCTTTTCTTGCACATTTGTGAAAGCTTTGGCGCAATGTATATAAAGTGGAATAAGAAAAGGGAAAGAAACTGAGGCACTAATTGGTTTAAAGGAGATAAGAGGAGGGATTTTAATGGGAATGGAGGCGGAGAAATTTTAATTAAGAGAATGAACACCTTGGTTGGTTCACAAGAGGGAAAGAAAAATGGTTAAATAAAATTATTAAAGATAATTTAATTCAATTAGTGTAAGTTTCTCTCCTCTCTAAATTCTTTAATTTGAAAGGAGCTAAAATTGAGTGGAGAGATTTTAACCCCTTTTCCTCTCCAAAATTTTGAATTCAACAAAAAAATATTTATAAAAGTTCATCTACTCTCTTTCCCTCCTCTTGATTTCTCTCTAACCAATCACTTTTGTAAGGCACTCTCATGTTTCCAAGTGAATAAGGAGGAATTGGGATAGTAATTATACTGATATTTGATATAAATTAAACAGGATGAAGATGCCATATATTCAGGTTTTAGAGACATCTTTTAGCCAAATGATATTTCTTTTAGCTTTTGTTCCTTTCAATTTTCTTTAAAAGAATGGTGAATGTTATTCTATTGTGGGTTAAGAGGCAGTATTTATGTTTCGTATGCAACTTTCAGTGAGTCCGAGGAGTGGAAAAAAGTAGCAACAATTATACTCCCTACATTTCAAATTGATTGACGTTTTACTATTTTAGCATAACAAAATCATATTGATTAATGTTTTCAATTTTGAATAAAATATTAAATTTTCTATTTTACTCTTAATAAATACTATTATCTTGAAATATTTAATAATGTATTTATAAAAATTAAGAGAGTAACTATTTTAATAAAATTAACTTCGAATAAATATTATTGTTTTAAAGTAATTATTTTTCTTAATGAAAAAACTAGTAAAAGTCAATCAATTTAAGTAATACAATGGTACAAGATGGATAATTGTCACTACTCTTTAGAACCAAATATTTATTTCTTCAAATATATAATGCAGTACATGGTGGACTGACTGGTCATCAACTATTTTGGATGCTAACCAGATAAGCAATTAGACACATTCACATTAGTTATAGGTCAATGAAGCCCTCTCCAGGAGCAATCATGCCTTAGTAAATGCCATTCAGAGTACAATGAAACAGCCATGACCTTCTATTATCCACAACATTTTAAACAATAGTAATTTCAGCCTAGCAAGCTGGTACAATACATCAACAATAACTAATGCTTATAAGCAGAGGGATTTCTATGATACTGTGTAAAACAGAAAAGAAAATATCATACATTATTCACATAAACACAGTATATATATATATCCTATACACATGTAGATTGTTAGAAACAGTCTCAAAGACAAGAAGAGACCCAGCTAGCATCAACAGCATCGATGATCTTTTCATGTAATGTGGGTCCAGCACAAGCAACTATACCACGATCAAGCCTTTCTAAATATAAACCTTTTGAGAAGTCCAGTGGATGCCCCCTAGCATCTGTTACCATGCCTCCAGCCTCTTGTATGATGATGGCACCAGCAGCATGATCCCATATTTTCTCCTTGTAACCAGCCCTTGAAAACTTCATGAAAGCCTCAGCATCCCCACATGCTATTGCAGCATATTTCATCTTGTTGTATACTCTTAATGGCTGATTACTACATATAAATGATGAATAACAATAGTTACCTTATAATCTATGCTACAAAATTTATGTTGTCTTACGTGACATATACTATACCAATTGATATTTTAAATATTTAATCTTTTTCATGGAGATACATGGTAATGTAACTAGAAATTATTAGAAATTCTATAACCACTACGTGTTTATGGTCTCGAACAATCAACTTTGTAGGATACATATTCAACTTTTTTTTATTTGTAAAAAAAAAATTAAGCCATATTTTGATAAATCTCTTTATAAACATTTTATAGAATAAAAATTTTCTTGTAAGACAAAATTAATTTAAAATCAATTTTTAGAGACAAGATCCTTTACATATTAGCTTTATGGTGAATGTCTAGACACTACAATCACACAAGGTAAAAAGTCAAAAGACAGAGAGGGTGACTGATATTGAAATGTGATGAAATAAAAATAAAAATGCACCTGAGACCAACACTGTGAGCTAGTCCTTCAGTGAAAGAGTGAGTTGAATTGGCCTTCTCAATTGGTTGGCAGAAAGTGGCCAATGCTAGCTTGTCAATGGAAGAGACAGAAACTTGTTTTGCATGGTTTGGCCACACAAACTTCTTATTGGCATGGAGCAGTGGTTGGATCCAAGCCTTGCCACTACCCCTTTTAGCATAAATTACACAACCTTTATTCCAAGCTTCAGAGGTTGGAGGAGTCAACTTAGATGTCAACTTAGATATCATCTTAAGATAGCTGTGTTGATAACTAAACCAGCCCTTTCCCATAGGGTAATTAGGACAGCCAAGAACTCCAAGCACCACTTCTCCATCCTCTATGAGTGATAAAGCCACAGCATATTGATCACCACATGCAGAACCACCATCAAGAGGACTAAGTGCCCAAAATTTTCCAGAAGAACCTCCAACTGAGTTGCAGCGATTAATGATTTCAAGAACTTCTGAAGTTCCAAGAGATGATTTTGGCTCTTCAAATCCAAATCGAGGTGCTTCAGCTAGACATTCATTCACAGTTTTAACCACAGCTTCCAACAGTTTAGATGTATTAGTATTGGATAGTGTCTGAACATTCTCTTCAGTTACAATTGAGACATTTTCACCCCCTAAACACTCAAACAATATCCAGCTCACAATTGCTTTGACACTCCAACCTGTATAAATAACATATGAAGAGTACAATTCGATCATGATTGTAAGTATCAATATAAATTCAATAGCTGCCACGAATAGACTGATCAACCCTACTCTAAATATAAGTTTTATTCACAAATTCCAGAGACTAATAAGCATTAACCATCACATATAATGAAAAGGGAACCGCGTTATTTAAATAAAAAACTCTTTCTCTAATATAAAATTAATTTATAATTAAGTTAAAAATATTTTTTGAAAAAGTTAAATAATTTTAATTTATTCAAAAAATTAGTTTTAACTTATATATAGGTTAATTTTAATTTATAAAAAAAATTATTTTATTTTATTTATTTTAATTTCCTATATATATTTATAGACAACTTGTCAAAACACGACTTAAACTTAATTATGGCTCTATATCAAAGATAGAGTAATCTACTATTATACTTTTGCAAAGAAGATAAGGTATATTATTTAGATTTGTTATGGAGATCATGCATAACTAAGATATTTTTCAGTTTAGACTGAAACCAATTCCAATTTAATGTAGAAACATCTAAAATTGGAGATGTAAAATGAACACAGGAAAGATATAACCAATAAATTGAAATTTTACTTCATCTGTTTAATAGAGAATCTTGATATCAAATGTTTTGGATAATTTTTTCTTTTCTATAGTTGAAAGGCTACTTCCAAAGTCCTGAATACACGGATGCATAAAAAGCAACTAAAACAATAAACATAGTGTTTGCTACTCATCCTCCACCTTTGCAATTGTATCTTCTTTTCCTTCTAATAACTTTTTTCTTTCATTACTTCTTCAGTGGGAGGATAAAGAATAAGTGAAAGAAAAAAGAAAAGCCACGTATTCATGAATTTAAAGGATAATATTTTCAATAAGTAGTACTTAAACAATTGAATTCAGTCAAATCAATTTGCTTATGGAACAGAACAAAGCCATAACAGTGCTTACACGATGGCACTGCTATAACTATAGTACGAGAAAGAGAGTTTGAAAGCCAGGTTAATTTTACCGACACATTATTTTCCGTTTTAGATCTAATCAAGAGTTTTGGAAAGTTCGGGAAGCCTCCAAATTTAACTATTCCAGTCACTTTTCTTACTAATTAATAATGTTTAATGGACTTGAAAGCATTTTAGGATGTAAGTATTAATTTTGATAAATATGTCGTTTGTGTATGAGACAAGTCTCTTGTCACTTCTAAGCACCAATCAAGAAGACAGGTTGTCATAATTGGAAGGGATACCAAAATCAACGTAAAGAAGCAAAATTTTGTTTCCCTCTCCCTATACCAACTTCTCAACTTTAAAGCCAAATCTACTGACCAACATACCTAATATACTGTGTTTTAATAATTTATATAATTAAAATTCGTAATAAATAAATTTTTTTAAACATATAAATTATATTCTAGATTTATAACAAAAAAAAATTTATATTTTAATATACAATTATGCTTAGTTATTGATTTTTTAGAATACTAAATGTTTAATTTAAAAATAAAATAAAAAAATAAATTAAAAATCTAATTATAAATTATCATATATAATAAATTTATTAAATTTTATAATAAATAACTTAAAAATTATACAAACAATAATTTTTATTAGTTAACATGAGAAAATATAATCATTAAAATTTTATTTAATATAATAAACATTTTTTTTTCGTGTTTATAAATAGAGCCTTGCTATTTGATGCAGAAAAAAGTACACGAAAGGAAACCAAAAATTGCTTTAACCAATCCCATATGTATATTAGCATACATGGTGGTGTCATGATTAAAATTTTTATTTTCAATAAGATTTTTCCAACCATCAATCATGCAATTTGTAACTCAATATATCGTACCATTCATTTTTTCCATAAATTATTAAGATCAACTTAGTAATACATCAACAAAGAAAAAAACTACACTCACTATGCTTTATTTTATTCTTCTTATCGCATCACATAATTAATCCTTTACAATTTTTTTATTTTTTAATTTAAATACATGATATAAAAGAAATATATATATACACACGTTAATATAAAATAATTTTATACTATCATTCAATATTAGTATAATTTTTGACGTAATTATTATAAAAATAAAAAAACTTACTCCATGGAGTGAGGCGTAATTAAAAGTTTTTCACAAAAGTGTGTAACATATTTTCTCCTAATATTAAGTTGGTAACTTATTTAACGTGGATAGTTAGAAGATAAAGAAGTTGGTATAGGTTGTGTCTGTACTAAAAACAAAAGTTTGAAGAAATTAGAGAGATTAGGAACATTGACCTGCAACCGTGAGCGGTGAATTGTGGTTTTTGGTGGGAGAATTTGAAATCAAAGTGTGTTGCAGTTTCTGACAGAGGAAGCATACCATCTGAGCCACTCTGACAGCAACATCCAATTCTTTGCAACATTCCTCTGTCTCTGAGACAAGACGAAACATTTTGTTGTGTTCCTCCATCACAGGAGAAGAAAAAGTTAGGTCAAATTTGGACACAAAAGCAATGTGAGTTGGGAGGGTGTTGGGGAATTTATGGCGCAGAGACAAGAAGGAGGAACCTGGTGTAAGTGTGTATTTTTCACTTGTCCTAACAATTCCCAAGTTACGTGGGATGTTTGCACCCAAGCTGGAACAATATAAAGGCATGTCAAGTTCTTGCTTTCCAAATTTGGTTAGTAATTGGTGGTTACCAATAGTACACACATATATTGGCTTTGTGACGTTTGAAAGGAGATAATGGCAAAGGAGAAAGAAAGGGTTGTCATATTATGGATCTGCCTACGAGAGTATTTATAGGACAACTTTACTCCCAAAAACTTAAAATCATTTCTCTTTTTCTTTAACAAAATTAAAAAGCTTATTGCTCTCAGACTGGATCTTTTTTATTCATGGATGTTGCGTAATTAAACAAAGACAAAGGACAAAGCAAAGAAAGAAATAAAAACAAGGAGATAGGACGGAGATTCAAGTCATAAAAGTATCATTTGTGAACAAGACTAATCTTTGTTATTCCTTGTCATAAGGAATTTATTTAATCTCGCAACTCAAGGGTGGTGCGTCAGGATATACTTTCAAATTTCAATCATGTATCAACCTTTAACGGTGTAGTGTACATATTCTTTCAGATTTTATGTATCTTTCATGCATCCCTTGTAATTGTTATTTAGGATTTTTAAATTGTGTCTGATACAAAACTTATGATTCAAGAAAGCTTTAGGTTTATACATCCAATCACTGAATATTAAGACTGAATTTTTTTTACCAAATTAAATATATTTTCTGTGAGACAACTATTCGAGTATGATAAAATTATTATAAGCGATAAAGTTTTTCATCCTAATATCAAGAATGAATCTAATTTAGAAAAAAAAATAATGTCTTCTTTTTTTCTAATTTTGAGAATTAGTTTTTTTTTAAATGTTGATAAGAGTAATTTATAAGAAAAAATTTGTTATACATTGATAATTTATTCAATCACATTAAATATGTTGATAAGAAATGATAAATTTATTAATTTTTATAATAAATTACTTTACACTAATATTACATCATCATTACATTTTTTTAAAATAATAACATTTTTAGTTTTATACCTTGTACTGGCTGTTGATCTCATCTTTTTCCTTCACTCATATATTTAAAAATTAGTTTTTCAAAAAATATTAATAAAATATAAAAATAGAATCAAACACACCTTAAGTTTTAAATTTTAATTTGCAAAAATTTGATGACTCTTTTTTTTAAGCTCTTATTGCTAATAAAAATACATTGTTCTAAAAAGTAATCATTTCAAGTGTCATAACATACAAAAATTTAAAAATTCAATACTAAAACTATTAACCAATTCATATCCTCACATATCCTAACATGAGAACAAATATCATATGTTATTACACAATGATAAAAATAAATATTAACCATTAAATTAAAACACGAAGGGTGAAAATGAAAAAAAATAAATAAAAAAAGTCCCCGACTTTTGTATGACATTAAATTATGACCATTGTGTTAAGGTAGAAATACGATTTTTAATTATGATTATGTAGCATAGAATTATATCAAGTTTTTAATAATAAAAAAAAAACTAAGAATGTGAAAAACTTTTATGAATGAGTTGAGTTATGCATACGTTATTACGGTCATAGACAGGAGTCATGTAATTTGAAGTATTTAATATCGGGCAAGAATTTGGTTAAAAAATTATGAAAAAGAGTTCAATGAATAAATCAGTTTTACACTCCTTTACCAACAAATAATATTTGTATAACTAAATAATTACAAAAGTCAACAAATTTAATATATAATTATTTATAATGGGACGATTATATAAAATTATTTTCACATAATGAGTATATAGTGATGCATTGGTATCTGTGGTTGGTTGGGTTGAAGTGATACAAAATTTCTCCAAAACTTGACTCGTATATATACCATTCAATCATTAACATTCAGTTTCACTGTATTTATGTTCTCCTTTAAGGAGTAGGGAGAGGTATTCCTCTGCTCTGTATATGCCATTGTCTTGTGTAACATTAGAGTCATAATGAGCTCATCATAAAAAATATATATATATTCCCAATCTACTTGTATCATTCATAAAACCAATCATAACTCCACGTTATTTATCACCCTATCTTTAGCCGCAACCGGAAATATAACTAATCAGTGGGCCAATTGGGTCAATAATTATGGCTGATCACAAGTTGACAATAATCACACTGAAGCAGGGGACCAGAGAGCAACTTTTTGAAGCCATAGAGTATCTAAAACCAAGATTTATCTGTGACTCATTTGCCATAACCATGTCATCTTCTATATGAGTTTTGTTTATGATTGCCACATGGGTACTCACTTCTCAGATTCATCTTTATGATTTGAGACTTTGTCGGGCATGCTTTAAATTTCAATCCAATTTTTGGTTAATTCTTTTTAATAAAAATTTTCTTTTACCTATATTTTTTCATTCATAATGGGAATTTAAGATTTTGCTTGGGAGATTCGAATTTATACCAATCAAATCAATGTAACGGTGATATATGTAAATAAATTAACATCAACTATGATTTACATTAATTAAATAGTGTATTTTTTTTTAAATATATAACAATTAATTGTTGAACTCAAAAAATTTGTATGAAATTGTAGATTAAATTTCATTGCTTTCATAGTAAAAAACGTTTAAATTATACTTTTTATCGCCAAAATTTGTATAAATTTCTTATTTTTTTAAAGATTTATTTTTATTTTTAAGTCTCAAATCTTAATTAATATTATTTTTTAAAAACAATTCTTATTTTTTAATTTTGAAACATACTTTTAATTTTATTTTACTAATTTAAAATGTGAAACTTGTTTATGATTTTTTTTAACAAGTTTCAAAATCATATTTTAAAATTAAATAATGATTATTATTTTGAAAAGATAACATTAAATAAAAATTGAAAGTGAAATTATCAAAATAAATTTTTTTAAATATAAAAAAGTAAACAAATTTTCAAAATAAAATAAAAAGACAAAAAAATATATAATTTAGTAAAGAAAAAACACTTCCTCAATATATTTCTTAGACAAATTACTAATGGACACTGTAACTTGATTTAACACCATTGCTTATTGCGTGCACGAATGAGAGTCTGAAAGAAAGAAAAACAAGACGCAAATTTCATTTGATGCTGCCATACACATAAACATAATGGCATTATGAGTCTGAACACAAAAAAGGGGGAAATAACCCCAAAAAACAAAAGAAAGAAGAAAAGAATGGATAACTTGAAGATTATGTAGTGTTGGTCCTTATAGTAACATTGATGTGAAGCCCCTCTTACTTCTCAGATAAGTGTTTTTATTCTTCATGACGTTAAGCATATGGAAGTATGATATCATCAACTCTCTTGCTTATTATTATTAATTGAATATTACTACAGCCACAAAAGTTGAACCTATCCTTCCATTGAGTTTAAGTCATAGATTAAGAAGGCCATATTTTAAGTGTTGTGTCTAATTTTCAAAATTAAACAATCAAATATTTTCTTTTAAAAATAAATATATAATATTTTAAAATTTTACTAGAATGCACTCATAATTTTTTTCATTAACACCTGATAATAAAATAGTTAACTTTTGTAATAATTATTTTTAAAATTATATATACATATTATCCAAAAAGAATTAATATTAGTATCAAAATAATTTACATGTATTTTTTAAAAATTTGTCACTATATATTTTTTTTGTTATGATAGTATTATTGAAATAAATAATGTTTGTTACTAAATTTTGTCACTAATGCATTAATTTTTTGTAGTAATTATTTTTAATTAATTGACAGTATAAAAATATTTATACACGATATAAAAATAAACTATTATAATAATTTTTAATTTTGATGATATTAGTCGGTTCATCACATATTTGTAATTAAATTTTTATAAAATTTTATTTTGGGTCAGGATAATATCTACATATAATTCAAAAGGTTAGGTTGATTGGCTCTTAATTTACATCAATAATATCTAAATGGTAGATCTGTCGAACATTTTGACTACAAAACTCTAAAAGTGAATCCTCCAAAGAAGTGATTTAATTTATTTGTTATTTTTCTTTCTCTTCTTAAAGCGTGTTTGGTTTAACATAAATTTACATGTTAAAAAATAAATTAATATAATTTTAGATAAATATTTATATATTTGATTTATGGAGAGAAATTTATTTAAAATTTATAATTAAATTTAAATTGAATTAATTTTAACTAATGTTTGCATTAGATAAAATTAATATTAAATATTATTATTATCAAATTTTTAAAATAAAAATATTTAAATATAAACCACATAACTTCAGAATCACCTGTCACTCAAACTTCATTAAATTACACAAAGTCCATTCCGTTACTCCCCGGCAAAATTAATTACAAAACATAATTCAAAATCCAGGTACAATTGTAATCGGGTGTATTAATATTTCAGAAGTCCATACTTTATGTACAAATTGAACTTTATCAAAAGATATTTGCTGGTGAATAAAAGTTACTGAAACTACACTGTTGTTACGACAAATTTTAAAAAACAAACTGTAGCAAAGCCTTTGCTTACTTGGTAGAATCCGCTCATAATATTATCTACTGAAAATTCATGTATATAGTCATGATAAAATACTAAAATTCCTTAATCTTTTGTCAATTATTGTTTAAGGACTTTGTTTAATTTTTAAAATGAATTAAAACAAAAAAGGAAACATAGTTGGATATATGGATTTAAAAGCGATGAGTTCTTTAACATCTTTATATTATTGTTTTATGCTTTTTCAAGTATCTTCACTTGGACACATTAGAGCTCAGACTTATTTGTTCTTGTCTCAAATATAAAAAAAAATGTTATAAATATTAATCGTAAATATAAATAAATTTTAACTAACTTTATTTTATTTAATGATATTATTTTTAAATTATTTTTAGTTTATTAAATATTAAATTTTTAATTATTCCATTTTATTCTTGATATTACGTTTTAATGAATGTTAATTTAAAAAAAAAATATTTATTATTAAATATATTTGATATAATTAAATTATGCTTAACTAATTTTTTAATTAACATAAATTATTTTTTTCTTATATACAATGGCAATTAGATTTAAGAGTAATATGTCAACCTATTATTAATGGTTTTGAGCTTAATAAATGTTACCTCCTAGTCTCACAAATGATCGGTGACTATAAACAGGTTGACGCAATCTGATATAAAGCCTTTGATGGCTAAGATTAAAAAAAAATTAGATAAGTTATTGTATTATATAATGATGCTACTTTACTTTTTACATTGGGACCATTATCATTATTATCATTCACATCACAAAGACCCTTATTATATATCTTGTATTATTTCAACTATATTCCTCCTGCAACTAAAGTTATCATCATCTCTACTATTATCATCTTTCACATTTGTTGCTACAATCAATATTAGGGGATGTTAGAGAGAAGATAATTTTTTTTTAATACTTGAAGAATCATGATTTATAAAAATAACGACGTTTGATTAGTTATAAATATTTTCGAGAATGTTTATATATGTTTCTTAAAAATTAAAGTTTCTATGTTTAATTTTAATAAAACTTTCTCATTTACAAAAGTGATTTTTCAAAAATATATTTTTGGAGAAATAAATTTATTAGATAGATTTATGAAAAATTTTATTGTAAAATTATTTTTTATAAATTTTAAAATTATAAATATGTTGGTGTAATTTTTAATATTTTTATTTAATTTTAACATAAAAAATTCATTTTCTCTACTATAATTTTTTAAGTTTCTACTAAAATACTTTTTTAAATGTTGCAGAAATAATATTTTTAAATATTTTGTTAACTAATACCTGGACAATTTTTAAAAACTTAAAAAATAAAAATATTTAAAAGTATAATATTTAATATATTAAAAAGATAAAAATAATATATTTTATAAAATAATTTTATTTTTAAAATTTTATTAAATAGTAGTACACAAAATATTTATTATTTTTAAATATAATAATTTATTATATTTAATAAATAAATAAATTTAAATTTATAAATATATTAAATGAGTTATAATAGTATTGTGATATTTTTCATTATTAAAAATTTTTTCAAACATGGGAAAGTTAAATTTTCACCTTTTCCATGAAAATGTTTTGATGGGTGGAAACTTGAGGTAAAAATCATTTTTAAAAATAATATTTCTTGAAAATAATTTTTTTATGATAATATACAAAACATAAAAGCTAACTTTCTTAACTTCAAATTTTTGAAAAACTAAAAACTTCTTGTTGAACAAATACTTTTTATTATCACAATGTTGTTATCATCAATATTATCATTAATATCAATATCATTATTATTATTTTCATTACTATTATCAATTTTATTACAACTACTATAAGTACTATCTTCATTATTTATGCAACCATCACCACCATTATCTTCGTTATCACCATCACAAGTAGTAGCATCATTCTTATAATTTACTTTATCATTTATATACAATATATATTATTATCTACTGGGTTATTTAACCCCAAACATAGAGTAGAATAGACAATAATTTTACTCATATTTTCTTCCTTTTATCATATTCTCTTTTGTCTTATTTATTTTTATTCTATAATAACCACCAATCAAACTCTCAGTGGACATTATTCTAAAACTAGATAAAATTAATTAAACCTTAATGTAATCGAGACATGTGATAAAATTAAGCTCAACTCCAGATTTTACATTAGAACATATGCATAATAGAAGGAAACAGAAAAAAGGAAATTAATTTTTGGTGTAAAACATAAGTTTTTCTTTATCCAAAACTCTGCAATCACATAATATGTTTGCTGCCTTGTAATTAATATTGGAAGATAAGTTAAATCTTTTTAACTTAGTAATATAATCACGTAAAATCCTCTAAGAAAGAGCAACAGACTCTTTCCTTTTTTGTTAAAGAACAAAGGAGTTGATCTTTCTATTTTTTTTTTTTGTCTTTAACAACAGTGCTAATCGAGCCTCACTAGGTAGTCCAAAACTAAATAGAACTAAGCCCAGTACCAGTTGGGCTCTCTTCACCATGGTAGCTACAGCTTACAATTTCCAGTTTGCATAAACCCATTGATGTGGATTATTACTGTGGGTCTTTTTACACTACTAATGATGAAAGTTACAAGAATTTATTATAAATTTAGATTTATTACGAATAAAATTTCCCTAAAAAAACTAGAAGAAATTTGTAATAAGTTACAAGATTTTTTACATAGTTGTACATACATTCCATGTTTAAAATTATTATAACTTAAAGAGTATTATAAATTTTCTTATTTCCTAATGTATTGTTGGTGTGAACATAAAAAATCTAAAGTGTTGGAAAATGTATTTGATTGGACCATTTCGACTGGAAGCTATAATGGCTTATCAAAATCTAAAGTTTTCAAAATCTTCAATATTGTCATTTAAAATTAAACAGTGGAAGAAACATTAAGACTTTAATTTGAAGTGTAATCGAAATCACATAAAAAATATCTCGAAGAAATTTTACTGTCAACAAACATGTATATAACTAGTATTTTATGATAAATATTTATTTCATATAACTGAAATTTTAAATAAATAAATACTTTTGGATGTATAAATTGTATTATAATTAAAATTTGTAATAAATAAATATTTTTAAATATATAATTATATTTTATATTTATGATATATTTTTAATTATTGATATTTTTAAAAATATATTAAAATTTTATTTAAAAATAAAAATAAAATAATAGATTGAAAAAATATGATGTTAATAAAATTTTCTATAAATAATTTTATTACAAAAAATTAAAAATATTCTCATTATAATCCTTATAAACATTTCATTCAAGATACACGACACCCGAACTGAAAATTTTTCATATGCTCTTCTCTTTGCCTCTTCATTTTCTCATCTTTTTTTCTATCTTGGGATAATTTTGTTCATCTCCGATCTTCTATTCCTCACAAGTTCCTACATAGTCTTTAGCATTGTAAAATAATAATATTAAATAATTATTAACAATTTAAAAATCAACAAATTTAGAAATAAAAATATAAATTAATAAAGTAAACTATATCAGTGAAAAGACTAAAAGCATATTTATACACAATTACAAAGAAAAAAAAAACTAATGATATATACAGAGTTTGAGGGATTTGCACCCTCTATAGTTCAAAAATGAATCGCATTAGGTACAATTTCAATTCAATTATTTCTATCAACAATAGACAATTATTTAGATCCTCTAGAGTATCTATATGAATTGTGTGTGATGCACCATATTGTGCGTGACAGAGATGTTTGTTTTATAAATAAATTTATAAACGTTATATTAGTGAGAGTCATTGGATTTAACTGCACCAGGAACAATGCATTTATTTCTAAACTCCAGAGGATTCATATTGGAACGTGAGTTGTGTCCTTGTCTTTATGAAATTGGTGAAAGATATTTTGTTTCCATTCACATATAGAGATAGATATATGAGTCATTATCTACAAATGGTCTCCTTAATCTGCAATTTCTATGGATTGTGAGTCCTATAAAATATATCCCTTGAATAATTCTATTTTTTAAAATATAAAAATTAACTTTAATAACTAGTTTATTTTATTAAAATATTTGGTTGATTTGTTAAAAATATTTGATAATATTAGTTATCAATAAACGGTATTTTTACCATCTCATTTAATTATTTAGACATTTATTACTTATTTTATTTGTGGTTTAATAATATATTTGTCATATTATTAAAATTTTATGAATTATTAACAAATAAAAATCATAATTAGTTTTTTTTAGTTAATTATTTAGTTTTATAGTTAATTTTACACTCTTTTCAATTTTTTACTTCTTTTTATCTTTAGTTTGCATGTCAACCTGTTTTAACTGTGCAGGCGAAAATGGGTTCAATTTATTTTGCAATCTAAGCCTACCAACCTACTAATACATTTATCACATTATTAAAATTTATCGATTATTAACAAATAAAAATTCATAATTTAGATCTTGTTTAGTTAATCATTTTATTTTATAGTTAATCTTATATTTTTTTTTGCAATTTTTTACTTTGTTTTATCTTTGGTTTGCAAGACAACCCGTTTAAACGTTTAAACGCAAGTTACATGGGGCGAAAGTGGGCCAAGAAAAAGTAGTCAATTTATTTTGAAATCTAAGCTAGCCAACCTATTAAAATTGAATTTTGCTATTTAAATTACACATTTTTTATATTTGTTATTATAAAGAATATCTTTTATATAAATAATAAAAAAATATTTTTTTCAACCATTTCATTATTCTTTAAATCTTATTTTTTATCTTCATCTTCATTATTCTTTAAATTCTAATTTTACAGTATATATTTATTTATTTAAACTTTAATTTTACATTTCATCTCCATCTTTGTTACTCTTTAAATCTTAACATTGCGTTTTTCAAGAATATAATGTACTTATTACACAAAATCTATATATAATATTGGGCATTGAAAAATACCACGAGTTGCATTTTTGTCCATAATTGTGACAATTACTTTATCCAAAGATGCCTCCATGTCTTGTGTTTTTGTCTTCTATATGCGACTTATTTGAATTCTATTAGAATTGTTTTTCCGAAAATTTATATGTGTTTTGAAAAATAAGTTCTAGAACTATATTTTTTTTATTTCGGAATAGGTATCAATTTTCGAAAAGACAATTCCTCTGTTTTTTTTTTCATTACAAGTTTATTTATTCTTTCTTTCTTATTCATAAACTAATATCTAATCTAACATGTATAGATGATGAAATATTACTTGCCTTCATTACTAGGAAGTCACAAACTTATTCTTGCCAAATAAGGAAAGTTCAAGAAGAAAAATACTAGTGGAAGGAATTGAGGAACAATGACAACAAGAACTATAGAAGGTGAAAAGAATATCTTTGAAAGAAAATGCATAGAGGAATAAAAGGGCTTCAACAAAAGAGGTTTTTCAAAAAACAAGAAGAAATGAGTAAACAAAATACACAATTATTTAAAATAAAATCAATAAAAAATAAGAGTATTTAAATTAAATTATATGCCAAAAAAAGAAAAAATAAGTGTATTGAATAATTTGGAAGTGAAAAAAACAAAAGCCTTAAACTTGCGAGCCATGGTAGATTTTAGCTTAAAATCAATTGGTAATAAGTGAGGTTGTCTAACAAATATATAAGTTACATTTTAAGAATTAAGACGGGTGATATGGGACTTTCCAACAATATAACATGTTTTTATTGTATTACATCATATTATGTACAACTAAGCAAGGTTTTCTTTAAGGATGAGAAAGGGATAGGTTGGACCGAATTTATCTTTGTCGTTACTTGACCTAAAAATTTTGTTAGGTCATTTATTTAAACCTTAACTTAACTCAATCAAGATTCGAAAAAGATGGGATAAGATTGGGTCAACTCGACTTTTTAACATTATTAATCAATCTTAACATTATATATAGTTAAATAGTAGAATAAAAGAAGTATAAAATTTTAAAAATATATTTTATAACATATATTTTAAAATAAATAATATTACTATAAGTATGATAGTATGTTATACAAAATAATAATATTAAATAAAAAATTTGTTATTAATACACAATTATTGAATAAAAAATTATATTTTTTAAGAGAATATAGAATATTGGGTCGACTTAGGTTGACCCAAAGCATAACCTGAACTCACCCTTAAAATACATTGGATCTAATTTCAAAATTCAAACTCATCCAAATTAACTTCAGGTCGAGCCAGGTTAGCGAGCCGAGTCGGGTCATGCTCACTCCTAGTTTTCTTATTGAAACTAATGGACATGTAGAGGTGTGTTTGTGCTCAACTCCAATGAAATTCTAATGAACTAGTTGGATGTTGTGTTGATTTAAACTGTGACACCCTTTACCTATCTAGTCACTAAATGTGACCTTTTACCCCTCTATGTAACATTTGTATTTAGTAAAAGAAAACACAAGAATTAAAATATCATTTATGTCCTTATTTATTCTAAAAGGTAAAGAGTTGACATTTTTCCAATAACTAAAAAGTATATCATGCATGAATCTAACTAGGGTTCGTTGTGGTGGAGAAACAAGACCTCACATTCTTAAACAATGTAAAAAACCAAATCAAATTCAAAAGGATGACACTTCAAAGGCCATATTTATCAAACACAAACCAAAGGAAGGTAAAATGTTGTAAAACCTAATCTTTACAACTTTGTCTTGATGCCATAACCTATCAAAGTGTCCTAAGATAAAACATAATGCATGAGGACATTAGTCTTCATGATCTAGTTCTTCATCACTTCCAAGTGGCATTCAACCAAAACACAAACAATACACAACAAAGGGGAGTGAAAAGTTATGTGTTCTACCAACCAAGAGAGATAAACAAACATGACATATTGGGCTTCTAGGATTTTAACTCGCAATCACAAAATTAAGAGTCTTGTATTCTATCAATTGATAGAGACAAGTAACCATAAACAAACAACCAAAACAGAGGCAATTAAACAAAATCAACTAAACATTTTGTCAATTGCTAGAGACAATCAAACACAATCAACTAATGGGGTCTGAGGCCAACCTCTCTATCTATAATCATACTCACATCCTTAAGTGAGATTTCTCACTCCCCTCTTGGAAAGTGTAAAACAAAGATTTTGATATATCTTTACAATGTTCCTCCTTTATCCTCTCTTATAGCAATACACGAGAGTTTAAAAGAAGAGTTCTTTATGCACTGGGGGTTTTACTAACTCTACTTTCTTATAGTTTCAAAATGAGTCAAACTAAATTGTTTAAATATATATTATTTAAATATTTATCTGTTATTAAATATCTCTTATATATAGAGGTAATATTTTCCAAATATAAATAATATCTTTTAAAATATTTGAATATCTATAACCATATTTGAAAGTTTGTTAAACATATGTTAAATATAAAAATAATATACATATCTTTTTAAATATCTAAAAGTTGTTAATTATATTTGAATTTAAAAAATATTACTTGACCTTTAAGTCCATTTTCTCAAAATACAATCTATTTAATTATTCACAAAATATAATTATCATGATAATACATATTAGGAAATTACTTAATAGGATAATTATAAATAATAATAATAACACGAAAATCAAGGTTAACATGCTAGATTAGATCATGCTCATCCCTAGTTTTCTAAATGAAATTAATGTGCATGTGGATGTATGTATTTGTGCTTAGTTCTAATTAAATTCTAGTGAACTAGTTAGATATTGTGTGGATTAATACTTCTTGTGATGAGTATTTTATGAAGACATATTTACTTAACACAAATGTCACACTTCTTTCTTCCATTGATAAGAAAGTGGATTCATAGTACTTATGCTTTCTTGAAAACATTACAAAAAAATTACAAATTACTGAAAAAAAGTCCATCATTTTTCCTCTAAAATCATTCGTTAAATTATCTATCATCATTCTGTCACTAATCTCTTGTTAAATTATTTGTTGTTGATTAGTCAATATTCCATTGGTATATAAGTAAATCATGCCTCATTATTCTTTGGATATTAACCCTCACTAATCTCTCGTTAATCTCTTGTAGATTTTTCCTCTCTAATCCCTCGCTATTCCCTCTCGCAGAAGCTCCTCCTTTTATAGTCTCTGCTATTCCCTCATAAATCTATCGTAATCTTTATGCAAATTCTACAATTTTTTAAATAATTAAAAATGTCAATAACATACTTGAGAAATGAAATTTACCAATCATCATTATTAAAACGAAAAATTACAACTACAACTATATATCCAAAATTTAATAATAAACCATATTCAAATAAAATATCTTATATCAAATGCGTCTCGTGATAATAACAATAAAAATAAATAAAGAAAAGGGAATGGTGAGAATAATCAGGGAAACGAGCAAAACCAGAAACGTACGAGCGACAAATCGATTGAGAAAAGTGAAAATAGAAAGGAAATGACGAAGAAAAATGGAGTCAATTGAAGAGAAAAAGGGAAAGTGATAGATCGATCAAACGCATGAAAGAAGATAAGAAAGAAACACAGAAGAATCGCCCCCACAAGCTTTATCGCTTCCACTAGAGTGTGTTATTCTTTTACATCATTTAATTATGTATTATTATATAATATAATTAAAATAAATATTTTTTAACGTTCAAATATATAATATAGTATATTGCTTTCGTTATTTTTTTTCTGAATTTTTTACTTAATTAAGTTAATATATCAAATACGATATAATTGTTAGATATTAAATAATATTTAATTTGTTTAAATTAAGTAAATATAAACTAGATTTAATATAAAAAACATAAAATTGAAACTAATAAGTGGGTGTCATTGTTTCAATTATTTTGTTAATCATTTAACATTATCTAAGTTATATTATAAGTTAGAGATAATATAAATATATATTTTATCTATCCAAGTTATACTTTATAATTTATAATATGAGTAGATAATAAATATTAAAATTCCCAAAAGAAAAATAAAAATATAAATATGATTAAATATATATTCAGTTATATTCGGATGTTAATATTTGAAAAAATAATTTTAGGTATATAAAATATAAATTATATTATATATTTAAGATAAATTATTTATATTATTATACAATTATTTTTAATTATTGATAATTTCTTATAAAAAATATTAAAATTTAATTTATAACTAAAGAAAATAAAAATCATAAATTGAAAGAGGTAAAAGATTAAACAAATATCCTTAAAACACTCTGATTGCAAACTCAGAGGTAAAAATGCTTTCCTTTAACATAATTATTTTAATTTATATATATAGAGAGGATAATTAAAATGTATAATAAATAAATAATTTTAAATATATAGATTATATTATAGATAAAAATTATAATAAATAAATATTTTTAACATATAAATTATATTATGAATTTATGATAAATATTTTATATTATTTCTGTATGAAAATAAATAATTTATATTGTGATAAAAGTTCATTTTAAATTATTAATATTTTTTTTAAAATAGTGAAATCCAACTTATAACTAAAAAAATTAAAAATCACAAATTGAAAGAGATAAAAAACTAAAAAAGTTTTCTATAAATAATCTTGTCAAATAATGATAGGTAAAATTATTCTCATTCAAAGATAATTATTTTAATTTATATAGAAATAATAATTAAAATTTATAATAAATAAATATTTCTAAATATATAAATTATATGATAATAAGAAATAATAATAGATAAATAATTTTAAATATATAAATATACTAAATATTTTAACATATAAATTATTTTTAATTATTGATAATATTTTTTAAAAATATTGAATTTCAATTTAAAACTATAAAGATGACGTCACCTGTAACTTACACAAGAAAACTATCACCATTGAACCATTTCACTCACATTGCTTAAACGTAAAATATATATTATATTATATTATTGTATGAGATAGTAAAGTTATAATAAATAAATATTTTAACATATAAATTATATTATAAATTTATGAAAAATAATTTATATTATGATACAATGTTACTTTTAGTTATTGATAATATATTTTAAAAATACTAAAATCCAATTTAGAACTAAAGAAATGAAAAATCATAAATTAAAAGAAATAAAAGATTAAGAAAATTTCCTAAAATCATTTTTTTAAAGAATGATAACTAAAAATATTATTTTTAAGATAATTATTTTAACTTATATACAAAAAAGATAATTAAAATTTATACTTAATAAATATTTCTAAATATATAAATTATAAAATAATAAATAAACATTTTAACATATAAATTTTTATAAATTATTTATAACTCATTTTAAAATTTATTGAATTTCAAATTAGAACTAATTATCACGTGGTAATGAAGTGATGTAAATGTTATAAGAACAAAAGGGGATATTTTTTATTTGCATTCGTGTCTTTTGGAAAGAGCTGCAAAATCAAGTTTTTAGTTAGGTAAAAGAAGTGTGACTGTTTTACCAATAGTTGAAATCCAATGAGATGTTTCAAAATCATTTCACTCTCTTAACTAAGATGTAAAACATATATTATATAATATCATTATATGAGATACTTACGTGGGAATTTAATTTTTATTTTGTAACTTATAAAGAAATCTAGTTATCAAAATATTATATGAAATAATATTAGTATAAATTAAACTAAAGCCTATGAATTCAAATTATATTATATAAATTTATATATTATATATTATTATAATAAAATTATAAATTAAAATTTAACAAATTTATATAAGGTATAAATTAATATTATTTTCTGAAAAATTAAATAGAAAAGTGTATGTTTATATAATTTTATAAAAGAATAAGCTAATACATATTTAATTAATTTAATCTAGATTAAACTAATTTACTTTATGTAATAAATTTAATATAAATACACTCACTTTTCTATTCCTTTTTCACCAAATTATACTAATTTATAAATTATATAAATTTATAGTTTTATTATGATAATATATAAAATTATATAATGTAATTTGAATACATAGAATTTAATTTAATTTATATATAAAAATTAATTTATATTTAGTAAGATTAAATTCTCAAGTTATTATCTCATATTGTAATTTTATATAACATATATGAAACTATATGAGCCTTGCTTGCAAGCCAAATCTTTAAGTAGTAATGAATTTCTCTTGGAAGTAAGAGATCATGGGTTCATTCCTTTTCTTTACATAATATAACATAATATTATAAATATATTTTTATTTTAACATTTTTTTACGTTTAATTGATTCATCAAGCGATGTTATAATATATTAATTAGTTATTACTGTTGCGGCTTAGGACAATTATGTTTCGCTAATTTAAATTGGATTTTAATTTGATTTGCAACATATTTAGATCGTCATTAATCAGAGATGACTAGCGTAAATATTTTGTTTCATTTAATTTAAATTTTTATTTAATAAATTTATGATAACATTAGTGATAAAATAATGACAAAATTGCTTTCCTCTCTACTCATTTATTAATTAGCTATGGATTAGGAAGAATAGAAATCCATTACAAATGAGAAAAGGATAAGAGAGGGAATTATTGCCTTGTTAATTACCTAATTTCTTGTAGTGAAACATGGGTATCGCTAGTTGATTTACCTTGGAGTTTTATTCTTGTTGATAATTTTTTGTCAATGACATTATCAAAGATTTAATGATGGTGAAAGAAAGAGTATAGAATGTATATAGTTGGATGTTGGAAATATTATAAATATCTGATAAGATATGATAGGTAATTCATTAAAAAGTTATAAATATCTAAATATCTCGTTAGATTAAAGGGTTACAAATATTTAAATATCTCATTAGGAAATCGTGCTTTATCTACCATTATTATCTTTATTTTTCTGTTATTTATATTATCTTTAAGTAGTCCTTACCCTATAAAAGGGAAATTAGAAATTGTATTATTCAATTTAATCAATAAAAGTTTCTTTTACTTTCAATACGGTATCAGAGCTTCAGATCTTGAGAGCTCTGTTTTTGCTGCCATTTCTCCTGTCTCACTTCAGTAAACTACTATCCTCTGACGAGACTTACACGTCGGTGTGAGACTAGTCAAAGTCTTCTTTGTCATTCCCAACTATCGGTGATAACGGCAAAAGATAAAATTGTTATCTTGGGAGCTAAAGAACTTCCAAATTTAAGTTTGGACGAAAAGAAAAGGATTGCAACGAAGCAAAAGGAGTAGTGAAAAGAAGGCGAAGGGAAAAGTAGAATCCATTTACTAGTCCCAGATTTTGACCTTTGTGAATCTATCCTCGGCGGTGCAACCCTAACATGCCATTTTCATTCCAATCTTAATAGACCATAATTTAGCCTCTACCATTATTTTATAATTGTGTAAGACACTAGAAAAACCAAAAATAAATTTACCCTTCCAATGCCAATCTTGAGGCATGAAATGGTAATGACCAAAGTAATCAAGGGAATGAAAGCAACCTTGGTCGCATTACCAACTATCATGCCTTTCATAACTTGTGATTTTATTTTATTATAAGCCTTAATTGGTTTTTTTGCCCTTTGATTGCCATTATCCCTTCCAGAAGAACCATTGCAATTGGACCTTGTCGAGACAGTTATGAGTTCTGACTTTTCTGCATTGCATGGCTTGTTAAACCTTTGTATGAGTTTATTAGTGATTCTGTCCCCCTCTTTGATTATTGAAGAAGGTCATATCTAGTGTTTTATCAAGGCTGATCGGTGTGCTCTCATGGAGTTTGATGGATACTTTTGTTGACAACAAATATAATGTTGTTTTTTTTTCTTCTCTATCGCTTTCTTGAATGTTATAGACTCAATAGTTGTGGAGAGGGCACACGGTGAGTCACAAAGCACCTCAAGATATCTTCAGGGGTTGTTTGACCTTTGGAGGAATTGTGCGTTCCTACTTTAGTGGATCTTTGATGGATACATATGGAGTAGGGTTTGTTTTTGGTGTCATAACATTGCTTCCATAGTTAGCACCTACACTTGTTGTATTTGTAAAAGAACAAACAACCTAGGTTCAGTATAGCAAGGAAAAAAATCCTCTTCTTCCTACTCCTGTTACTGTTACTTCTTCTTCTATTCCTCTTACTCTTTCTTCGCTTATGATCTTCTGATTCAGATTCAGATTCAGACTCTACTCCTCGAAGAACCACTAGAACTCTTCCTACTGGCAAATTTCTCAGATTCAGAATTGGAATTTGATTTGGATTTTCTTCTTGGTTTAAACTCCTTATCAATCTTCTTAACGACATCGTCTCGGTCAGAGATTTCATCGAGTTTGTTATAGTCTTCCAAATCATTAGTGTCACACCTCAGCGAACTCGGCGTGATGTTCCAAATGCAATGCTTCAACATTTTTCTCATCTTTTGCCTCTTGAGCCTTTGGTATTTCTCGTAGGTCAAACCCTTCAACTCCTCGTCGGACTTGGAATTGGAGCAATGCCAATTGCTGCAGTCACGGTCCAGATATGCACCATTTTTTTTGCAACTGAATTTCTTTGGCAAAGCGCTATTGTTCAAAGTTCTATTTGTGTGCCTAGGGTTTCTGTGTTTGGGCGATTCTGAATGACGGCAATAGCGATCTGTGTGGCGGTCGTATGAGTCGTAGCTAAGACTTCGACGACAATGATAATCGTCAGAGACATTAATGTTGGGGTGTAGTGACCATTATGTCGGTGGCGTTTGTGAGGGATTATGATGGTGGGAGATGGCCTTCCCATTGAAGAAGAAAAAAAAAGTTTTTGAAAAGATAAAAATAGAGCATTATCAAGTTATAGGTTGTGCGACAACTTAGTATTTTTCTTCTTATTGTGTTTATTTTCTTGCAATAAGCAACTTTGTAATCTAACTTTGCTATATTCTACTTTACCAGTTCTACTTTACCACAAATTCTCTTGGTTTTACCCTTATGGTTTTGGGATGTGTCAAGCTTGTTACCTCGATTGCATCTCTACTTGGTGTTGGTCTTTACCTTATGGTTTTGGGACGTGCCAAACCTATTTCTTCGATTATGTCTCTACTTGGTGTTGGCCATTATAATGGATTTATAAAGAATTGCACGTCAATGTTGGTTCTCAGCACATTCCTTTTAGTGCATCTCCACAAGATGTGTGGACTAAGAGTTGGTACCCATCATGATTTTTTTTTGCTACAAGATTCTTCAATTTTGATCTTTTCTTTCACTCTCACAACAATGTTAAAGCATAATTGATATGACAAGGGAATAATTCAAGCCATCAACATTGTTGTTACGCAAAGGCAAAGGAGAGTCCATAAGGAATCAGAACAAGGTTTATTATGTACACCAATAAATTGATGAAATATTTTGAATTCATTTTGGCTCTTGAATCATAAGTTTGCTAAGTTGCGGTTGTGGTTTCTACTTTGCTCACGTGGTGCTTGTGAATTTTTTTAAAGACAAATTTGTATTGCAATGAAAGCTTCTCTATATGGTGGTTAAGCATTGGTTTAAGCTTCTGCCAAAGGTGATTAAACATTGATACATTTGGCTTCTTTCTTGAGTGGTTAAGTATTGTGTTTGGCTTCTACTTTTGATGGTTAAGCTTTGTTGCTTATGTTTTATGGTTGCATTTGTTCTTGGTTTGCTTCTGCCTGTTTAGGTGGTTAAGAATGTTTGCTTTTGTTAAGTGGTTAAGCCTTGAGTTGTGACTTTTGCTTAATGGTTAAGTTTCTTCTCAATAGCTTTGGATCTTTTCTTACATATGAATCGTATTAGTGATTACTTCTTTCCCACCAACATTTATTCAGATGAAGACTTCACTCATTGACATTTGGTGGTGACTTCTTTTTCACCAACATTTATTTCGATGAAAACTCTTTTCTTATACACGAATTATATTATGTGTGACTTTTGTCTCGTTGATGTTGATTGGTGGTGAATTCTTTCCCACCAACGTTTATTCCAATGAACACTTTTCTCACATACGAATTATATTAGGTATGACTTCTCATCGATGTTGATTGGTAGTGACTTTTCTGAAGCTTCCAAATGTGATTTTTTAGAAAGTTGGATTTTGCCTGATGGACATCCCAGCTATTTTGGCTAAGCTATATTTCTATTAAATTTCTCCGACTTCTCCAACATGTTCTTCGACTTCTCTAGCATCTCTAAGTTGCATTTCAAATTATTATTTGAAAACTAAATTTTTATCTTTATTTGTAGGAAAATAAAAAAATTTCATGTAACAAGTTGAAAACTTAGTAAGTTTCAACTCGAAGAAGAGTGTTGGAGATATTATAGATATTTGATAAGATATGATAGGTAACTCATTAAGAGATTACAAATATTTAATAATTTCATTAGATTAAGAGGTTGCAAATATCTAAAATATTTTATTAGGAGATCGTGATCATCGTAATTTATCTATAATGATTATTTTTATTTTTTTGTTATTCATATTATTTTTAAGTAATACTTACCTATACAAGAGAGATTAGAAATTGTATTATTCAATCTAATTAATACAAAATTTCTTTTACTTTCAATATTCAACATCCTTTATGCCCATTAAAACAGTTCTAATATTTATTATCTCAAACAAATATTACAAGTTTGATAACTTATCCTAAATTATATATCACCTTACAAACTTTGACTATCTCACTCAAGAGTTAATTACAAAGAATGATAAATACTTTTTATTTGCAAAAGATTTTCTCACACCAAATGATCATTCACATATTTATACTTCTCTCATAAACTTGGATTGATATATTATACTTTTCATAATTCTTTTTTTAATAGCTTGCGGTGAGATGTGCTTCATCCTAATTATTGATTAATACCCATTAATTGTATTTTATAATTTCAACACTTTTGAAAATCTTTAGTTCTCTCTAGAAGTGTTCTCTAATAATCAAAACAATAATTCTAATACCATTATAATTTACAATGCATTAATGGTTTGAAAATTTGAATTGATTTTTTTCTAATAATTGTATAAAATATATAAGAAATAAAATAAAATATATATTAAATATACATAATTACTATTATTTTAAATTTTAAATAATAAACCTATAAACATAAAAATTTCTTTTATTTTAAAAAAGAGGGATAATCCTTCGTACAATTGCAAGATTAAGATGATTGTATAATAGTCCACAAAACATGTCTATATGCAATGTAACATATGAGACAATGTATTAATTAGGGCAACTTCCGCACTTATTTGGGTGGCCTAATAATTGCTTAGACAAACAATTAATTGACCACGAAACACTGAACCTATACCCTTTGTGTCGCTACGTTTGGGTGTCAAATCAAAGACATGACTTTCATTTACTTACTAGGATAAGAATAAGATAGTGGAATTGTGATTGGGAGGTTTGTAGACACCAATTAACCACTATCAATTAGATTCTCCACGTGAATAATATGCAACAAACCAGAAAACAACAGTATTGGTTTCTCAATTAAAATGTTAAATTGATTATATGCAATAAAAAAGTTAACAGTATATTAGATTCTATCTGTATCAAACTCGTGTCCCAAAGTTATCTACTTCCCATAGTGCTTTATTACCACTGTCACATCACATTGATTACCTTTTTGATCTCTTGAGTTAATTTACTCTTTAGACACTTTCTTGCTTGCACGTTGCAATTCATGAGTAGTCCTTTGACTCCTTGTATTAACTGAGGTAGTTAAGAGTGTTTTTTTTTTAAAAAAAATGTAAAATATTTTATTCTTAATTTTATATATATAAGAGATTTTGTGAGGAGAAATAAAATTCATTTCAATAATTTTTACCTCTCAAAAAAAGAAATTAATTTTTAATTATTGTAGAAATATATTTTTGTTGTAAAAAAAAACTGATTCCAAGATTGATTAATAATATTATAATCTATATTTAACACAATATTTTTACATCTTTAATTTGTTTTTTATCCTTTATAGTGCTATTTTAAAATAATTGATGTTTAAGAATTTTTCACAAGAATTTAAAAATAATAAATAATTTAATTAATGAAATAATTTTACTAAAATATTTTTATTTTTATAAATACATTATGCAATGAAATTTAAAAATCATACATTAATAATGTAAAATAATTTTATATTATCATTTAATTATAAATAATAATTGATATTATTTTAAGATAATTATTCTAAAATTTTACAAATTCATCATACGTAATAGTTTATAATGAAATAAATCTACATAATTATAAACCATGTATGATTAATTTAAATAAATTTTATACATTCATCCCATTAAAACTAATCATATGATAAATTATTTAAATTTTATCATTAATACTTAAAACATGTATAGTATTTTATATAGTCGGTGGACCCAATAATTAATTGGTTGTAATGAAATATTAAAGAATGTCATAAATGATTAATTGGTTGTAATGAAATACTAACGAATGTCATATATGGGGATTAATGTTGCTGGCTGAAAAATTGATGGACATGATACTCAAAAAACTATTATTAGTAGCGAAGGCAGTCTATTCTAGTACGGAGCAGTTAAATACATAAAATATCATTAAAAATAAATTTTATTTTAAATTTTTATATATTTAAAGATGATCATTTTATAAATTTATAATTTTAATTAATAATTATATAATACGCAAGGTCACATACGGTTGGTTAAAAAATCAAATCAAACTTCAGAATTTTCTAAATATCTACACACACGTTTCCCACATTGGAGCATGTTTATTTAATTTAGAATAGCAGTTTTCATTGGACTAATGTTAGCACAACTAAAACAATATTTGCAAGGCACAGTACAATACATGTATACATAAAAAAAAGTTACTAGCTCATTAAGTCAAAAAAATTGAACCATAAAATACTATTTGAAGTTAAAAGTTATATATTACAATACTCAGTTAAGTATCTCTCTTAATATAAATATTTTTATATTATTATTGTATTGTAAATCTTTTACTATAGAAAAACATAACCTATATGTAATTAAAGATCACTCAAATAAGATGGTAAAATTGAGTAAATTAATTTTGATAAAGTCTTTCATCCTATCATAGGGTGTTCATTATTGTTGAAGTTTAGATTTAATGGTTAAAATCCATCCATTCAATTCCCATATAAAAAATGACTACCCACTTATATGTCATTTGTAATTTAAAAATAATATTATTAGGAAGTATGAATTTTAATTTTAAATTATTAACAAATATTTTTATTTTAATTAATTTTATCATTAAACATTTCTATCATGAATAAACAACTAAATGCCAATCAATGACATTGATTTGTAGAAAAATAATATATTTATGGTTCATAATATCTTTTTTTAGTGAATACACTAAATAATATATTTAGTCCATTCTCATTTTCCATGGAAGATTATGAATGAAAATTATTAAATGTTCACAGGATTGCTTACAAAAATTAAAAAATTACATGATTTTATTATTTAATCAAAATCCTCTCTCTTTATATATATATATATATGTAAAGAGAGATCCACTTGCTCCCATAATAACTCTAATAGAGTTACTCCTCATATTCACCATTTATTTTCTTGTAATATAATAAATAAGATGTGTCACCCGATACAACTATTAAATTGCAAGAAAATAAATAGTAAAGATGAAAGTAACTTTCTTAGAATTACTTTTATAATAAGTAAATTCTTTATTTATATATATATATATATATATGATAGAAGAGTAATTCTAAGAGACTTATTCTTTTATTTTTTATTTTTTATGTTTGAATTTTATTTTAAGACACCCAATATAATGATGATCAAATTCCAACCAGTAAATCAAAATATGCTAATGTGAATTTTAATAAATTCACATTTTTTAAAATGATTTTGAATTCAAATATTATACATGAAAAATACAATTAAAAAAAGAAACTTAATTAAAAGTGATATATTATCAATGGATTTTATAAATATTTCACAAATTTAACATAGTTAAAAAAAACTCACAAAGCAAGTATTAAAAAAAAAAAAAAGGATATTGACCTATCTTGTACATATGATCATGGCTGAACACAAATATCGAGTACAAAAAGTCCGAAGGTCGATCAAGATTAAAAAATAACCAATTAAGTACTTGAAGACTACCTTAATATTTTGGAATAAATATAATTCAATTATTTCATTATTATTTTTTACTCTAATCAATTGTCTAAATATATATTTATACAGGTTGACTATTTAATTCACTATATATTTTAATGTTTATTAACCATTACAAATAAATTATGATACAAAAATAATTTTATCGTGCATCGCACTGTGTTAGAAACTAGTTATTATGTATTATGAACGAAAAAGTTGTTAATAAAATATCCGTACAATAATAAATGAATTAAAATTTCGTAATGGATACCTACTAACAGAAAGGTTCACTATAATATATTGACAAAAAAAGCTTACTGTAATTTACCAGCAAACAAATTTATAGTAATCCATATATATTACGGATAGTGTTGAAAACCACTAGTTTTGGAAGGACTGGAAGATCATAAACTCGAAAAAATCAGCAATGCTATTTTAAAGAAATGTTGTCTGTACGAATTGCACGAAGACACATAAATTCCACGAAACAATTAAACAAAGCAATTTGTATGAAACTGAATTAGTTCATGATGCAAAGTGTTATATGGTCCAATTAATAATTGTTCCTTGGACTCATTACTGAACATGATCGTAATGGCGATCCAAACGATCTCGTTTTCTCTGTGGAACTTGTGGAGAAGGCAAGGTATCTAAATGGGACCAATCCATTTCATCATTTGTCCTCGACCAGCTATGGAAAATGTCTAGAGACAATGTAACGTTTTAAGAGAATACCACAACCGGAATGAATGAATCCAATCCAATCCAATTTAAGGTAAATGGAGGTATGGGACCAATTTATCATTATCTAAGAGACAGCGGGGCCCACAGTTAATGCCTTCCTTGTCCTACATGTGGATCAATATGACTTAACATTGCCAAAGTGAAATTTTCTTTGTTGACCATTTCGTGAGTCCTCATTCTCTCACTCTCTCCTCACTTTCATTTAATTCATTTTTAAAAAATAATTGTTTATTTTCTTAATTAAAAAAATAAATGATTATTTTGTTATAATTTAAGTTGAATCAAGTATGCTATATAGGGATATATTGATAAATATAATATTTGAAGGAAGAATTATTGAAATTATTTACACTAAAATATAGTTACTAATGAATTTTAAGTAATTTAAGACAAACAAAATTTATTTTCATTTGTTACTTTTTTTATTATTTGGGTAAGTGATGGTTGAAGTTTTGTTTGATTAATTTTCTTTACGTTTATATTTTATAAATTTTGAATAATTTTTAGGTATCTTAAAAAAATTAGAAAACGTATAAAAACATGTTGTTGCTTCCCTATAACCCTTTTTAATTTGATAAA
Source organism: Mucuna pruriens (assembly GCA_025330945.1). Classification (NCBI taxonomy): domain Eukaryota; kingdom Viridiplantae; phylum Streptophyta; class Magnoliopsida; order Fabales; family Fabaceae; genus Mucuna; species Mucuna pruriens. The sequence continues at coordinate 733,002 of JAENHJ010000543.1, forward strand.
TTCTTTTGGTTTAAGTAAACTTATGTTATTCATAAATATGAGATTTAGTATTTACAAGATTTTAAAAAATAAAAATAAAAATATATTTTGCTTGTCTCCACTATTATCATGGGGAATTTATTGAGATTACATATGAATTGTCGTCGTAAATAGATGTATTTAAAGCAATTATATATAACGATGATTTTAAAATTAGTGTAAATAGAACTGTTCACTAAAGGCAGCATTATCATTATTAAACAATTATAATGGAAAATGATAAATTTTAGCTTCTAATAATTTTCTGCACCAACTTTTTTCTCATTCCAGTTTAGACTAACTTATAGTTTATCAAAGAATTTTCAATCGTAAAACCATACTATTCAAGTTTTCTTAAAGAAAGAATGGTAAGTTTTGTTAGTCTAAAGGTGTTTATAGAAAAAAAATTTAAATAACAGAATATTTGAAAAAAATAAAGTACATAAGTTGGTTTTAATTTATATAAGAAATTTAATTTAATTCATCTTCTTAATTTATTTACTTTTCTTATTAATATTTATTGAAAATTTTAAATTATTTTTATTATTTTTTATTTACTTAAAAAATCTTCATATACGAGTTAGTTTACAATTTGTTTTTGAAATCGAATGAATCCAAATCCTGAGAGCCTTCTTGTTTGTTTGTATGAAAAAAATGAAAAGATAGAAAATATTGAAAATTAAAAAATAGTTATCCGCATTTTGTTTCTTACCAAACATAGTTTGGACCGGTCGGGTAGAGAAAATCCACTGTGTTTGTGTCGTGTCTGTCCTAAGCTCAACAATGGAGCAGCAAGAAAAGACCACACCAAGACAGGGTCAAAACCGTCAAATGGTCAAAACCAGTGGCAATCCCTATAATTCTGGTGAAAATAAGGGTTCTTTTGTCAATCTGAATCCTATATAAATCAAACGTCAAAAACTGGCACACCCACAACTCAGCACAACACAAGGCAAAGGCAAAGGCAAAGGCATAAGCATAAGCATATTCTCCTCTTCATTAACAAAAAAGAGAAAGAAATGGCAGGTGCAAGAGGCAGTGGCATGATCAGCAGCGGAAGAAGCATCTCCAGGAGGTGCTCTAGACGTCCAATTCCAAAGCGTGGACAAGTCAAGGTTGGAATCGTCGTGGGCCTTGCAAACTCTGTTGTTTCCATCTTCTCTCGCTCCAGACCCAGAGCCTGTCCTTCACCTTCTCACCTTCCTCACTAGGCTCACTCTATCATTGCCCACTAAATTTTTGATCTTTTTCTTATGTACAAATTTGGGTTCTTTTAGTCCCTTCTTTCATCTCTTCATATGTAAATCTTTTGCTTTCCTATTAATGAAGCAATCGCCTCTTGTTTAACTTCCACTGAGTACAATTTTTAGTTGGATCTGCACCAAGAATTTAAGTTTCAAAACACAAACCAATGAACGAAATTTAATTTCAAAACAAAAATACCCAATAATAGATTAATGTATTAAAATAGATTTTTTATCATTTATAATAATTTTTTTAACATATTGCATCGTACACGAAAGGGAAAGCAATATATTAATATCCCCAAGTTCGAAATCTTATACAGTTTTTAAAAAATCGTATACGATCTATCAAGTTATTTAATTTTATAATTAGAAATAATTTTATATATAGTTAAGTTGAACAAATCTAAAATTCACCAAAAAAAAAAAATGAGTAAACCTAAACTCTTAAGGTACAACCTGTACCGCATACGGTATATGAGATCGAATTGTTAGATATAGCCATATAGGTACAATTCATTCTGATTATCACAGATTATAGCGTGATTTGAAAATCAGCAAAAGTAAAACAGTGTACTAACATTGACTCATCCGCACGTGCCTTCAATTTTTAAAATTTTATTTTTTGTCTTCTGAATTTTAACTTTCACCCATTAGATCAAAAGGGAACATTTATATAATAAATGTTTCCCTTTCAGATTATCTAGAGGTAGGAGAATGGTCATGTCAAACTGTGGTCATTCAAATTAAATGCACGACCTTCACCGAAATGAAGTGCATGACTAGGCTAAGCAAAGCGACAGTGCAACAAGTTGTCTTTATTATAATAGTCAATAATTGTGATTAACAGTGAGTTTAACAACTGTCACTTGTACTGTTATAATCTTACTACTAGTAGTATTTTTTTATTCTACGAATCCCTCAACAGAATCCAACACGATCTTAAACCAACGTATTTGAATATTAACGTTTTCAGTACATTGTATCAAGGACTTCCCCTTTACAAGATTCAGAGCACCCCAATTTGCCTTTGAATACAAATTATAAATCTACGCAGCCTTTTTAAGTCCACTTAGTAGCCTACTTTTCCTTTTTTTTTTATTTGTTTAATTTGTCATTTAATAACTTTTAGATACTATTATAACTAAACAGTCCTTGTAATAATGACTTTTCAGAGTTTAAAATAAATATTGACGAGGAGCTTAATACGAGATTATAACTTCTTACCACGATTATAAAAAATGAAAAATTAAAACTTAGGGCCTGTTTATTTACTATTTTTTTTTTAAAAATAATGTTTTCCAAAATTTGTTTGAGCATATTTGAAAGTGTTTGAACATATTTCTATTATTTAAAAATATGTCTCCTGATTACTTGATCAAAATATTTAAATAAAACAAAAAGAGAATAAGAAAATATCTAACTTTCTCTTCTTTTAGTTTTTAAAACATATATTTTTAAAAGTTTTAAAATTTAATAAATTTTAAATACAAAATTAATTATTAAATAGCATAGAATGTTTAAAAAATCATTTTTAAAACAAAAATAAGAAAAGAAACCAACATGCTCTTAATTATTAAATAAAAATAAAAAAGAGTTTATCGTCTAAAAGATCTTAAAGGTTAAAGTCAAGGGAGCAATAAATTCCAAGTATATAAAATTGAAATATCAGTGTTTGGAAGTAGTTATCATATCAGCAGAAGAGTAGGCTCCGGTTGGAGCACGGATGTAATTATTTTATTTTATTTTTATTTATTTTTCTCTTCTCATTTTTTCTTTTAAAACTAAACAAAGTGTGAATGCTACGAATGTAGCTGAGGTGGGTTGCATATGGGGCATAGAGCCACGTTTGGATGGGGTAATTAAAAGGTGGTAGTGGTGGGTGGGGCATTGAGGTAAGAGACAAAATGACACCTAAAAGGGTTTGGATTCTACAAAATGAGAATCGTTTTTGTGCTTTTTCTAATTGTAGGAATCGTGCACGTGATTTTTATGCATGCAATAAAGATATCATGACACCTTACAAGGCTTGTGCTTATCTTAATCTGCTGAAATTAAATTATTTATTTAATGACAATAAACTCAACCCGCAGCCTGGTGGTGACCTTTTAAATATAGCCCGCATGCGGGACCAGCGTTTTGTTGTCGTCTTCAATACAACAATTCTTCGTGCAAGTTGTTTCAGCTTTACCTCATTATTACGTAGAACGCTGGAAGCGCTATTTTTCTTTTTGGCCAAAATAATGCCATTCTTTGGAAAATCATGGATGCACGTTCTCTTTTAATTTCTGTCACCCACGTTAATAATAGATGGCTGAAATAGAACGTAACTACATAAAACTTTATTAAATTAATTATAATACTTGTATCGTTATTACTCTAAAATTATATATTTGTATGTAAAACACATTGTGCGTGTGTATTTTATATCGTTTTTTATTATTAAATATAATCATAAAATTTTCCAATCTTAGTACTTTCTTCTAACTATTTTTCATATTAAATCATGACAAAACTATTCTTCAATTAATCTAAATCGTATATCTTTCTATTTAGATTGACAAACACCAGATTTTTTTAGCTACTTAAATATTTGTGCTCATTAAAAATAACAAAGGATATAAACTACTTTAACAATAAAGATCGCATTTCATATTTCAAGCTTAATTATGAGAAAAATATCCTTTTGCGTGTGTATTGCGTCTCGATTTTAATTTGCTTTTTTTGGCTGGATCTGAGCTTTTAATTTTTTTTCAAATCAAATTAAATATGATTTTAGTTTTTATCTTTATTGTCGGCGTAAAACTTTTTATTCCTATACGACGGGATGTAACAAAGTACAAATTATTTTTTATTAAATAAAGAACTTTTAGTGATATATTTTACTAATAAATATTTTTAATTAAAATATGTTTTAAAAATTTACAACACTTAATCATAATTTATTTGTATATAATAATCAATATTTTTAAAAATGAAAATAGTTTACTAATTGAAAAAAAAAATACATCTTAAATGCAGTGATGAATTTGTTTATTAATTCGGTGATGTGCATTAGCATTATCTTGACTATTTGCCCTTTTTTCTTTTCCTATACACATCTGTTGGCCTTTGTTAAACATTCAAAGTCCACAGGATTTGCTCTAGTTAACTACTGTTGACCATGGACTTTCTCTTCTTTCTTTATTCTGTTCTATACAATTCAAAGCCGTAGTAATGAAAATAATTGACTGTTGACCTTATTATAATATGAACAAACAACACTTAATCATAATTTATTTGTATATAATAAGCATGCATATATGTATTATTAATAGTTTCATACCTATATTATTTGTTTAATATTTTATCCCTTTATATATATATATGACTGTTTTGTAGTGTAATGAGAGGACAAATTAGTACGAGTGTTACTGTACATCTTCATTTTATATAAACAATATTTTGTGAAAGAGATGTTAATTTTTTTTTTAATTTAAAGTTAAGACACATTAAAAACCTTAGCAAAAATTTATTAAACACCTTGTTAAGAAGTATTCTCATCTTTCAAAAAATTATTTAAAGAAAAATAGTAAATATTGGTTAATTTTATTTATGTATTAATATAACACACGTGATTATGAACAATGAGAATCGAAGTTAAACTTTTAAAAAAAAGTAAAGTATTTGAATTTTGCGGTTGGTAATGAATTTTTCCGAGCCTTTGTTTGGACAAATAAGGTGAAAGCGGATATGTTGAATAATAGAATAATACGACAAAGGGTGGCTTGACTGTGATTTTCACGGGTCAATATCAAACAAAGAAAAAGAGGTACTCTACGACCCCACGTAACAAAGAAAAGCTAGACAGCTGGCAACAAAAGGAAGGTCAAAATCGTCAACAAATGGCCAATCAACTCATTCAAAACCCACGACCACACTAGAGAGTAGAGAGAGGAGTATCTTCTATTGAACAAACCAAAAAATTAAAACATGTAGTAGTTTATTAGAAAAAGGAGGGGCATTCTTGTAAGTAAAGTTCACTCCACATTCTATATAACTGAAACTCTACACGAATTTCTAGTTACAAATTACAATCGCGATAAGCCTGTGTCAATTTTCGTGGTTGAAGAGGTTAAACTAGGAAGAGCAAAGATGGGTGTGCGTGTGGGGGTGATTACGAGAAGGGATTTAATCAACGATAGTTATTTTTCCAACAGGAAAATTTCTGGCCGTTTGATCCCCAAGAGGGGCCAAGTCAAGTTGGGAATTGTGGTGGGTTTGTTTCATAGTGTCTCCTCCGTCGTCTCCTCCATCACTACACGATGTGTTCACTTATCTTGATTTTCCCTTCAACAATTTTTTTTTTTTTTTTTACCATTATGGAGGAATTGTTGGAGACCCTAAAATGAAAGAAAGGATCATCATCATGGGTGGGATTTCCGTCCTTGAAGAATTCAACCACTTGTATTCGTGAACTAAACAACATGTACAAAGCTCATAATTAATACATTTGTTGAGTAATGCTATAGAGATAACTTGTAGTTTCTTTCTCAATACCATATTAACTTATAGTTATCCTTGTGATCGAGTAAAACTTGTTCTACCACCAGAAACGTTTTAGCCCCATTTTTAAGCCAATAAGCCGTTCTCGGAATTTCAGTTTATCTATATATGGCAATTGAAACTAGAGTTTATTAATCGTACTATCTGTCTGGACATATTTTATGTTTCTTGTAAATAAATAAATAAATGCGTTTTTCATGGTATTAGAGATATATTTTGAGAGAGATAGAATTAGTGAATTAATTATGATGTTAGTTGGTTGATTAATAGAATTAGCTATTACTATGTTCATCATAATTGCATTCATATTCCATAAGCACTGGATACCCACTAAGAAACCCAAGTTTTGAGATAACTTCGTTGGCTCTGTTGTTACTAATCCTAGTCTTCAAAATCTCTAAGCCCCAATGCGTAGTGTTCTTTCATTTGTGACCATCGCAAACGCAATATCCTATATTACCTAGAACTCCATTTCAGATGGGAATGGATTTTCTCTAATGACATAATTACTGCATATCTTAATTTTTTTTAATAAATTTTATCAATATAATATATTTATATTTTAAAGTTAAGGTTTATTTTTTTTTCATAGGGGAGAATTCGTTAAATTTCTATTCTAGATTGTTCGGTACAAGCAATATTTATAAATCATTTGTAATATAATATTTGAAACTTTCCAAATGTATTTTATTTTGTTATTATTATTATTATTGAAATATTTTTATTAGTTAAATTAATCTTCTCTTAGATATTTTTTGTTTATAATTTTTAAACTTATATATGTTTTTAGTCATAATAAAATAAATGAGCTTTAGTTTAGTTCTCATATTTCTTTTAATTTATTTTCATTTTTCTAAATTTGAAACTATTATTTTTTCTTTCTAATATTATGTAACATTTATTAATTACTTTATCTTAAATCGAAGATTAAATAACTATTATAGGTCACACCTACTAATATATGATATCATATAATACCTTAAAAAAATTTTAAATATCTAAAATAAATATTTTTTATCTATCTTAAAATAAATATTATAGATTAAAAATAGATATTTTAAATTTTATAACGATAAAAATTAAATAAAAACGTTTTTTAATTACTAATACTAAAATTTGTTCATTTTATAATATCAAAATCAATAATTTTAAAATCTTAAAAAATAAAATCAAACAAAAAATTTTTAAAAATTAAAATAAAAATTCGATCATTTTATAGTAACTAAAATCTTATTTAAACCTATTTTTTAATAACTTACTTATATTTAACATACTTATATAATTGGACATGACAATATTACTCATACTTTATGATTACCATTACAAAATACCTGCCATGGATATAGTAAATACTCATTTAATAGGAGGGATTAAAAAACATATTCCCACACGTGTGTATCTATATATATATATATATATTAATTTAATTATTAAAATATAATCTTGATCCAAGTCATTGTATATATATAATTATATAATTATTTAATTAAAATATTTCATGTATTATTATGTTTTTGACTTTATGAAATATAACTATAAATTAATTGATGTTATATATTTTTTGATAATTCTTGAAATTACTATCACTTAATGTTTAAAATTAAAAATTAGTTGTTTTTAAAGTTTATTGTTATATATAATCAATTTTAAAAATTATAACATTATATATAAGAATAATTATGTTCTTAATATTATATAATTATATTTAGATGATTTAATAATGATATTTAATTCGATTATAGTAATTTCTTTAATTAATACTTTTCATTAATTTAATTTTTATTAATTTATTAATTTTACAGTTAAGTAAAATGTAGTAGTGAGCATATAGATACCGAGTATGAAAATATGAATTGAAGTTGGTATCTACGTAGACATGAGACGGAAAACAAATATCTTTCCGGTCCATTTTCATTCCTACACATAAATGGATGGGGAGATTTATTAGTGTACTTCAATGCACAATTTCATTAGTAAAAGCCAATATAACATTTAAAAAGTCCACTTGTATTGCATGTATTAAGTTACATTAACTTCATTATTTTTTAATGATTTAAATATGTTTTTTTGGACAAATATTTGCTAGTGTACTTCAATGAACAATCTTAGTTTTAAGTCAAGTTAATCAAGAATATTTTTAGAAGTTAATTTCCTTTTTTAATAAATCATAATTTCTTCTACTTTGAATATTTAATTTTATTTTTTTCATATACTATTAATAAATTTTAATTTTACTTAGTGCAGGTTAGACAACCCATTTTTTTATTAGGAACTCAAAATATGGAGAATTAATTCTCGTCAAATGTTTTAATCATGAAATTTATCTATTTTTATTATTACTATCATACAAATTCACAGAGAATACGAAGATAAAAAGAATGCATAAGCCAACAACTTAGCCAAAATAATGAGGCAAAAAAATTGAGTGGTTTTGCTACTTCTCCAATAAAATTTCAACCTATATCCTGCTGTTGTCTCTGCCGAAGACTAATGTGGTGGCCCAGTTCACTGCCACGTAAAATCTGTTCCTCCAGCTAAGGACACGTGTAAGATATGCAGAGCGCCATATCATCCAGCTAACAAATCCAGCAAATGACAATCCCTTTGCATTCTACACAATATGTAACGCAAAATCAGAAGCTATTTTTTTTTTTATATAACTCCACCCTCAAAACTAGTAAAGATTAAAGATAGAATTAGATAAGCACGTATACGAAAAAAAATTGAATTAAAATTTTCACAAATACTAAAATTAACTTATTTGCTTTAATTTTTATTAAAATTCTTTTTATTGTTAAGATCTATAAATTAATTTTAGTTTATAAAAAAATTTAATACATTTTACCTTCTTATTTCTATGTACATAAAAAAAAAGTTATTCAAACGATCCAAAATCATTGATATTATACCTTTGACTGTCGTAGATCAACCAGTGCTTTGTAGCGACCTACTGATGCCATGCTCCCAATATGCCTATACACAAAAGGCTCTCCAAGTGGCATGCCTTTTGCAGAGAAAGCCTTGCCTCCATTCTCTTTCCCTATTTTGTTGAACAACTCCACAAGAAACTTCCCCTCCCTTTCAGCAACCTGTGAATAACCAATGCATTGGTAAGTATCCCACTTTCTCACTTACGAACAACTCTTGAATAACCAATGAATAGAAGCTTTCATACTATTATGACTAGAATGTCTAGTAGCAGCTAACTACTAATCTACTGTTGTGATGTGCACAATGTCACTACTCATTCATTAGCCTTGCCAATTGCAGGAAATGACTAAGCCCAGAGGAAAATTATCTTATGTTTCAGCATAATGTGAACAATGACAATTCACATGAACACTATATATAGATCGTGCACAGCATATTCTTTAGTATTACTTTATATCATTCCATGCTTGGGAGTAAACATAAATAAAAGTCAACTGCAACGGGCAAGTACATCCAATTATCCTCTTTGAGATTTTTTTCTTTGGATACAAGGACATCATAGATCAACATAGATTTTTATTTGGTTATCCATATCATTTAACAGAACAAAATAGTTGAAAGCTAACCTGAGCTAAAGCGGGAAGCACATGTCTTCCCGTTTGTTCTAGAAAACCAGCACAATCTCCAAGGGCAAAGACATCTTCCACAGAGGGAACACGCATCCATTCATCCACACCAATTCTGTATCAATCAACCATATCAATTAAATGGAGATCACAGATAGAAAATGAGCAACAATGTTTTTTCTTGTTGGGCTGCACATACCTTCCACCTGGAGATTTAGGAAGATTTAGTGTTTTCACAAATTCAGAAGGACCAACACCTGTGGACCAGACCAAGAGGCCATAAGGAACTTCTGTTCCATCACTCAGAACTATCTTTTTGGGATGCACCTCCTTCACAACACCTCGCATAAGACGGACCCCAGACTGATACAAACATTGAAGGTCTCAGGCTTAAACTTGAAAGTTCAAACTATGAGCTGGTGGCTAATCTCGACAGACTAAAATATATGATCAAAATTCAAAAGGTTTACCTTTGTTAAGTGCTTTGTTGCATATTTCCGTAGGCTAACATCAAAGGATGACAGTATCTCGTTTGCCTAATCATAAAAGTCAACATAATGGTCAAGTACACCAATTTTAACGACAAAATAGGCTTTAATATATTGAAGTGAATTCAGGAATTACCTCAATGAGTGTGACGTGAATGTAATCTTTGACATGAGTATAGCGCTCATGAACATCTCTCATAATGAAATCACTCAATTCACCACTAAATTCCACTCCTGTAGGGCCACCTCCAACAACTACACAGTGTAGAAGGCGTTTCTTTTCTTCTTCCGATGTGCCTGTTGCATGAAAAACGTTCTTAACTTGAGTTTCAGAAAGAAAATGACTACTGCATAGTTATTAACACAAACAAAGTGAATAAATTAAAAATATAAATCCTGTATAACAACTTTAAATGCTGAAGAATAATACTAAGGATATGTGAAATGACAGAGCGAAGTGTTGCAATACCAAGGTTTAGTTTCTTCAAAATGACAAAACCACAGTGTGAATACTTAAAAATAAACTATGATGGACATGAAACACCCACCTGGATTTTCAGAAAGCATCAGATTAAGGAGAAGTCTCTTCCTTATTTCTTGAGCATGGTTCACTTCACGAAGAAAAAAAGCATTTTCCTCTACCCCCTTGATACCAAAAGTTAAAGGCTCAGATCCTGCTGCAATTACAAGCTTGTCATATGCGACTTTAAATTGGTAAGGCTCTCGAGGCAATCCACCATTGTTAACTGCCTCACAATAGACCTGTTGGCATGAAATAAAAATGAGTAGGCATTTCACAAGAAAAACTTCAGAATGCACTGCAGCATTTTATAGAAAAACTTTGTACGAACATAAGTTAGCATGTATTTTTGAATGTCCAAAGAATGTAAAGAAAACAAAGGCCAGGGGCACAGCATTTTACTCACTTCATGTTTGCCTGTGTCAATGTCAGTACAGGAAGCTAGAAAGAAGTAGGAGTTGGGGGCACTTGCTAATGCATGCTGTATTCTGCTGACAGGCTCAGCAACAGATCTGAATTCCAGGGTTCCAACACATGTTGAAGCCAGCAAAGGAGTAAAGACCATGTGATTCCTTGGTGATATGCACACAACATCATAAATTCTGGTGTCTAGCCCTTTGAGGAACCGACACGCAGCCCATCCCGTACCAAGAACAACCACCCTAGGCTTTTCACCTGGCTTTGTTGCCTCTAGTCCTGCATATCCTGACTGATCATTCTCCAACTCTGAATCAGACTCCTCCATAACCTTCTGTGTGTTAGCAGAAGGAAACTGATGGTATGGAGTTCCTGATATTCGCCTCATTGAAAAGTTCATGTAGTTCTGTTCATTAATCCTTGGAACATATGAAAAGTTTTCATCTGATTTGAAATCTACATGGGAAGTTATGTAGCATCTGCTTGTGTATCCTTCCAAATTGAACATATCCTTCTCACGAGCATAACTGCCAAAAGCACCTCCCGATCTTCTCAGGTTGGCCATAGCAATCCTTGCCATTGCCATTGCAAGAGAACAAGCTCTGGGGACAAGCCTTTACACTTTCTAAGCCTTCTGAAAAGATCAAAGTTCAGATGTTTTAGTGCTTTCAAGTTTGAACAACACCAAGTAGAAGAATGAAATGTTACAAGAAACAGCGTCATATAAACATGGTATGCATATTAGGTGCTTCAGAGCATTAGCAGAGACAAAAGGGAGTGCAAAAATATCCACAGTTCGTGACAAGTTGGCAACCATCAATTTCAAGAATATGTGACAACAAAATAAAAGTTCATTTAGCTTTGCTCATCAGCCGTTGGCTGACACAAAGAGCCCCCTTAAAGTTTAGAAACTCCCAAAATTGTAACTGATTTTACAATAATTTTACGCTAGTAACTGGCACATCGAATTTGACACAGACATGTAGAATACCGACGACCGCTCCGCCCGGACTCACGCCCTGGGTTTTGCAGCGACTGCCGCGCCCTCCTACTCATTGGGGTCTGGTCCTTGCCCCGACGGCCGGAGATGGACACAAAAATACGTTACATCAAACATATTGTCTGCTAAAATGAACTTATTGAACAAAATGCTGAGCGAGTTAGATTGTCATACAGATCCTAGAGGCTATGCTGTGAGTGATTCATCATAAGCCAATTTTTCTTTTTAAAAAAACTTTTGTACAGATGGGTGGGAGATGAAGATTGAGAGATTTTATTGAAACTCTTTTCATGTGAGATTTAAAATCAACAAATGAAAATAAAATTGAGAGGACTAGAAGTTCCATTCAACCTGGCTTCTTACAAAACAAAGGCATAGAAAGATCATCAATTTGGTCTGTCACGGCGACAATCTCATAAGAAGCAATGTCACAAATACATCAATGCTCAAAGTCACAAGAAAAGCATGACCAAAGAAATAAAAAATACATTAATTATCAGAAAGAGCAGTTTGTTCCAATAATCAGTTTAACACTATGCAATTAACCTCATGAACCAAAAATGATAAAGACTTATACTAGAATAGATAATAGATGTTGAAGAAAATCAGCACATATCTTCAATATAACAGGAGCAAATGAAAATAAAATAAGAACTAACAAATAAATATCACTCATGATACATCATATTTATGAAAAGTAACCTTTCAAGTTGGTGGAGACGAAGATTCAAGAACTTATTCACGCTCTGTTGGTGTGGCAAATTCTAGTATTTAAGTTGTAAGGGTTATAAAGATGATGCGTCCAGGCCGCAGCTGCCATGAAAGAGTCATTATAAAATATAGTGGCATATATAGTAATAACTTGTACTCCCTTTACGCCTACTTGAGACCCAAGAAATTCGGGTGCAGTTGAAATTCCAGAAGCTCTTCAATTTTTTCCTTGCACAAGTAAAGGAAAACATGGATTGCATGTTAGAAAAATAAAAATTCAATTCTTTCCATATTTTTTTTTTGTCTAATAGTAATTTTAATAATTAAATAAATAAATAAATTTTTAAGATGTTAAAAAAGTCTATATTTATTTGATAAAAATAGAGAATTATTAAAAAAATAAAAATAAAAATAATAATGTTATATCATCCTGATAAAAATAAAAATATTTAATATTTAAAAAACATAAAAATATTTAATATTTATTATAAAACTATGTAGGAAGATATTTTTATTGTACATACCAAAGGTATTAAAGAAATATGTTTAAATTCGATAAAATCACTATAAAAGATAAATTTTTTTAAACATTTAATATAATTATATATTTAAGACTTAAATTTAATTCTATTAAATTAAAATAATTTTATGTAGATTGATTTAATATAATATTTAGAGCTCAAGATTTAGGGTTTAATATAATATCTAATATTATAAAAGTATTTAAAACTATCCGAATAAAAAAAATCAAAGTAAAATATTGTCAAATTAATAATGGCGCCCAGGTTCTAGGAAGGAAAAGAGGCACCTTTTTTTCGTATATTCTCTTTCTCAATTCCTATGCCATGGCTGCTCAATTACTGTATGGGACTACAAAGACAATTCTGTCCCTATTAAATGGCTTTCATTTTAGAAGGTGGGAGGACAAATAGGACTTTGTGTCATTCCATCTTTGACCATAAATGAAAACTTTCATTAGTAATTACCTATTGAAGTGGACGGAGGAAGCAAAGAGAATCTGGTCAAAGAAGGTGTAATAAAAGTCTGGTGGGGACGCGGTATTGAAATTTGATCAACGGTTGATAATTATAGGTCACTGGGCCCTGCAGTGTGTTTCATACTACTTCGTAGTCATAGAGGTTCCGTGTCAAATCAAATATGTGTTCTGGGCCGATGAATCTTCCAGAAGCTTCTGTTATTGCAGAAAAATTTTGTTTTTGTTTTGCCAAAATCATGTGCATGCATCTATTGGGCTTTCAGGCCCATGGGAATGAAGCTTACATCGATTTTAGGGACCTTCTTTTTGCACTTTCTTTTTTTCTCTCCTTCACTTTTTCTTTCCATATTACCAGAATACCCTCTTTTCTTCATATTTCTCTCTTTATCTCATATTTGGTTTTCGTTCTCCCTATACACCTTTCTTCTTTTGCACTCGTTTGTCTTTCTTTTATTTTCTCTGAAATCATTACCAACCATTTCAATTTTTTTCACAATCTTATAAAAATTAGTTTTTGTAATTTAATTTTTACATTACAGAAATTTATTTCTAAACGTAGTTGTTTTTTTAACATATTATAGAATCTTTAATATATATTTTTATATTAGGAAAACTAATTTTCAAAATGTGAAAATTTATATTACAAAATTAGTCTGTGTAGTGCAGTTATTTTTAACATATTACGGAATCCGTAATATATATTTTTCGCGGAAACTAGTTTATACTATAAAAATTTACATTACAAAAATGGATTTCCGTGATGTATTATTATAACATAATTAAAAATAAATATGTTTTAAATTATTTCAAATATCACTCTATCTTATTTTAATTTTTGTAAAAGATTTATTATTTTTAGATCCATAACACCTTTTTAATGTTTTGTTTTAATCTTTATCATTAATTTTAGTTAATTTAACATAATAAATAAAATAAAAAATATTAATTAACATAATATAAATATTTTAAATTAAAATAATTAGATTAATTTTAAGTACATAATTCAATTAAGTAATGTAACTAATATTTTATAAATAGAATAATTATATATAATTTATTTTTATAATTTATTTTTAATATAATATGAATATTTTATTGTTATTTTTAATATTTTTATTATTTTTATTATTTTTTAATTCACTAATTTATTTTTAATATTACTTGTAATGTAGTTGGTATCCATAATGTTTTATAATATAATTATATTTTAAATATATACATATATAATATTAAAAATAAATAAGTGAATTAAAAAGTAAAAATAATATCAAAATAAAAAATAATATTTATATTATATTAAAATTAAAATTAATTATAGAAATAAATTATATATAATTATCTTATTTATAAAAAATAATAAATATATTACTTAATTAAATTTCACGTCTAAAAATAATATAATTATATTAATTTAAAATATTTATTTACCTTAATTATTTTAATATTTTTTATTTTGTTAATCAGGTCAATACTAAGTTAACTAAAATTAATTATATGAAATAAAAAAAATCACTACAAAATATTAAGATTTAAAATTTTCAACAAAAAAATTATAAGAAAAAAATTAAATAAAATCATATTTATAAAGACTTAAAATATATTTAAGTCCTAACAAACTTGCCAGGGAAAAGTACTTACAAATGGGTTTGAGTAGTGTAAGGATTATCCAATCCATTTTCTATACAAACATATTTATTATATTAACTTTAAAATTAAGAAAAAAGTTATTATACATTTATATTCTTACATTTTTACGGTTTACAACTTTTTTTTCTCACCTTTTTTTCTCATATTTATGCATTTTGTTGCCTCGTATATTTGATAAATCACCCATGCTTATTCTCTGGCTACCAGAATAACGAAGAATAGAAAAGAGAGCACTCATAATTATTCTTATATAGATACATTTTTATCTAAAATGATAGTTTATTGATTTTAACCTTTAAAAAATTAATACAACACTACACCTTTAAGTAAAATTTGAACAAAAGAGTTTATTTGCAAAGAGAAAGTATTAAAGCATATCGTGGGTGGTTTTCACTTCTAATTTTTAATTATTTAAAAATAAATCAAGTTTTGTTTTATAATTTTACTTTTTACTTCTTTAATAATTTTTAATTTTACAAAATTGGATAGACAAGAAAATAAAAATAGATAATCTAGTCTCGTACCTACAAAAAAAGGTAAAAGACTAAGTGTCATAGTTATGTACAAACAAGCATTCAAGGAAAATGAACACTTTACTTTGGGGTGGATCTTCGTGCTACACAAAGAAATATACAATATATTTAATTTTTAAAACATAACTCAGACAAATTACACAATAGATCTTTGCTTGAATCTTTAAAAGTTTATCACATTGTTTTGATTTTGCATATAAATCACTCACTCAACGGGAGATGATTTTTCATATTCAAAAGAAGTATTGTATTAACATAAATCGACATACTTGAATTGACATATTTGAATTGTATCATTGTCTCTTGAATGGTGAACCAAGAATGAAGATTTGCTAAGTCTTCTTTCTTATTTTAAATTTTGCTATTGTATATTCAATAGTGTAAAATGAAAATCACAATGAACACAAATGAATAGCAACTTGGACGGTCTTTTTTTTTTTTTTAAACTTGAGCTTCCATAAATTATCTTGTATTTTGTACTAAAGATGTCATTGGATGAAATGATACACCTTCGTATTGTCTTTGGAAGTTTTGATATTTCTTTTATTTTTATATGATTTTTAAAATTAAAATTAAAATTATAATTTTTTAATTTTAAAAATTAATATAAAAATACTTTAAAAGCGAATTAATAACTATTTTAACTTCATCTTAATTAAATATATTTTATTTTTAAATTTATATTTAAAAATAAAAATACTCTGCCATTTCGATGTATTCTTAAATTACTATTTCTTTGAAGTGTATATATAATCTTCTCAAAAAATTAAAAGATTTTTCATGTTTTTTCTCTCAATTTTACTTAAATACGGAGAATTTTTTTTTTAAGATTAAAAAGGCACTATTCTCTCTGGTTGTATTGTTATATCTTTTGTGTGAATTCATTAATTTTCAATTCATTCATTTCTATTTTTTTAGTTCATTCATATATAATAACTTATCATGTTATCTTTATGTTTATACAACAAAATTTGAAGAAAAAAAAAACTTGTATGAATCTTATGATAATTGATGATATAGACTTTATGCATTAAAGAAAAATATTTATTTTTTATAATAACTTGTACTAATCATTAATTGCAACAAAATAGACATATCTTTTAAAAAGAAAATAGTAATAAAAACCTTCAGCTGAGTAATTGTTAATATATACATGTAATAATCTAAAAGCCTCTTAATTAAGAAAATTGAAAATAAAGAAACAAAAAAGTTGGGTCATTGTGTTTGAAATGATTAAAACTAAAATTAATTTTTTAATTTAAAAATCAATTTTTGTTTAAAACTATTATGAAAATAAAAATTATTTATTAAATAATTTCTTAATTCAAAAAACACAAAATAAAAAAATAAATTTTAAAATTTTGTAACAATAAAATAATTTTTATTTCTAAGATAACTCTTTAAAATGTTTGAAATCCAAAGCACACATTTTTAGTAAATGCAAAATTCTTAATCTATTTGCATTTAGAGTTTGATATGCATGTTAGTTTAGTCCACATATACCCACATGTAAACAGTTCAAGATACTATGGAATGAGTATATGAAATGAGTGGTGGTTGATGCAATTCCCACTCCCTGTCTGTCTGATATTTGTTCTATTTGTCTTTTTTTTACAATATTCATGATGAAAATTAATTTTCACTGTGTATTATAAAATGATACTTCTCTATGTAAATTAACAAAACAACATAAATTAGGTTGATACTTTTGTGTCAATTAATATTATAAAATAAATTACACATGAGATATAAAATAATAACATAAAACATCAGTGGCGAGGAAGGCAAGTTTTCCTCGTCCTCTAAGATTGGTGTCTCATTATAATGTTTGTCTATATTAGTGTTAGTGCCCATTGTGTGGAGATTCAAATGTAAGTACCCTTAGAATCTTTCAACAATCAAGCATTGCCTATATAGCTATTGAGTAATCCTCTCAAATATAACTTACAAAAAATATATATAAAAATAAGTACTATAAAAGTTTGATAGATGTTCAATACATAAGAAAGATATATATACTTGCAGGATCATTACAAGACTCGCTCGAATTGAATTCTCGATTGATTGCCTCCAAGGAGCTCCATAAGTACTCTTGTGGATGTCCCACTACTAGGCATTAGATGTATAGATGACAAATATGGTGGAATTATTCCAAGTATCCATAACATGTTAGACGGATAAGTATGGTTGTGTCTAAGGCAAGGAGAGTAAGGATTTTGCCATAGATCCTGATTAATTTTTTATTTTGTATATATTTTTAGAAAAAAAATATTTAAATTATTAAATATTATATTTAATATATTATTTAGTTAATTTATTAATATAATTATATAATTTAAATATATATTTTTGTAAAGTAATTGATAAATTTGATTACTTATTTAAAAAGTCATAGAAAAAATTTACTTATATTTACTTTGAATTCAAACAAAAATAATAGCATTAAAATGGATATGAAAATTAAATTTTACAAACGTAACAAGCTCCATAAAAAATATTTTGATGAAAATTAAAATAATGAGGTCACCCATTTAATTCAAAATTAATTATTTTGGTTCAAATAAACAATTAATTATATTAATTTTATTTTGTATATATATTAAATCAAACTTTTTTTTTATTTAGAGCTCATTTAAATAAATTTTAAAATATGAAATTACTTTATAATTTTTATTTGGTGTAACAAATTTAAATTTTACTAAACATTAATTTGATATTATTTATCTTGACTCTTGACTTTTTTTCCTGAATTGATATGATACTAAAAGAAATACTAAAAAAAAAAAAGAAATTAAAGTCATGTTAAAAGTATTAAATTATATTAAAAATTGATTTATTTTAAATGTATGTAATGTTCTAGATATTATTAATAATATTTATAAATATTTTTATTGTAAAAAAAATTAAAATTAAAATTTTTTAATTCAATTTGAGATTAATTACTTTACAAGATAATGATTGAATGAATTATCATTGAGTGATGTGCTAAAATTGTTAGATTATTAAACTTTAATTAATAATTTTTTAGTTCAAAAAATTAGAAGAAATAAAATAAAAATAATAAATTATATTAAAGAATGATTTAAATATAAAATTTACCAAAGGTCTAAAAAATTCTATAAAGACCTTGTGAATAAACTTCAAACACAAGTGTTCTTTTTTTTTTTTGTCAATAATACGAAGATACTAAATAAACATCATATCACGTACTTTGGCAGCAATTGCATGTTCTATAATGACGTGCAGTGAGCGAGAAATCCTATGTATGTGCCTAAATTTTTGTAGCACCCTCTCAAGTATATGAGCTTGCAACAAATATGGAGAAGTAAGAAATGTCCTTGAAAGTCCACACCTCTTTGTGTATTTGATAAGGCATCTAGACGACCTCTTATGTTTGCAACACATCTAGTGTTGACCTTATCATGAACACTTCACTAAAACCCTTTACACCAATTCATATACAGGCATAAATAGACTACTTGGTATATGTAGTGGCCTCTTGGCAAGGGTCAATGGTCAAAAAATGCTCATATATCCATGCCTATAAAATTATTACATAATTATTTGTCATAAAATAAAAACTCACAAAAACCAAACAAAATAAAAATAAATTTAGTACTTGTAGTAGAGTCATATATCCTACCAATTGTCACATCTGATGCAGGTTGGCCATGTTGAGTTGATGAAATTCTTTTATGCAAATATAACAGATAAGTTCTAGCTCCAAAGACAATATGTCCTACCTAAACATGTGCATGATATATCTCCTCCAACCAGTCAAATTGTGTGCATTCCTTGTCAAGTCCCAATGTGTGTCTGGTAAAATTTGCTCAGAGTATGACCATCATGTAATCGATAAGTCCTCACTGCTCACCACTAAGTAGGAACATGGCCTCCCAACTACAGGTAGATGTAGGAGAGATGAGTGACGATCATCTTTCCTATTAAAAGATGGAAGAAATTGGTGTCCTTGTGTCATCACACAACAAAAGTAAACAAGATGCTCTTGTCTACTATGCGATAGCATGTTGTATCAAAGGTGTCAACCTTGACCTCCCCATATATCTCCACATATGCTTATGCCGAGGTAGTGGTAAACTAAAATGTTCTCCCCATGACTGACCACTTTTAGTAGTTGGCAGTTTAATCCTTGCCACAATTGTGGGACAATATGGTCCACATAAAACCTCAACACAGAATGGTCCTCAAAACCTCTTAGATAAGGGGACCAACAACTTAGGACACAAGAATGGGAATCTAGGGCTTAGGAGTGACAACCAAATCTTGTGGTGCATTAACAAGCACCACCTCTTCTGCTTCATGTTGCATTATTACAACTTTATCTTTGTGAGTTAAAGTAGGTTATGGATTCTCAACTGTAGATGTATCATTTCTTATATACCATCCTTGGATGTATTTGCACTAAGAGTCCTACTTCGATATCAAATAAATTGTGTACACAAGATATTGTACTTATACTAGTAAAATTGAATAAAAGTTAAGTAAAAATGAATAAAAGTTAAATAAAATGAATAAAATGTTTAAATGAATAATTAAAAAATTGTAGAACAATGAAAACTAGTTTATATTACATATTTGAGCTTTAATACACAACAAAAACTAGTTTCTATTGAATCTACAACAAACTCATAGGTATTAGTTTATTCTAAATCAACATATAAAACAAAAATTAGTTTTGTTATGTATTTAGACACAAGGAAAATTCATTTACATTTAATTGTCAAGCATGAAAAAAAAAAAGAAACAAGTGAGCAAGAAGAAATTTATGAAAAGAGAAGAACATGATCCAAAGAAAACTAAGGGAACTTGAGCTTTAAGTCAAAGGAAAGAGGAGGTAGGTAAGGAAAAAAAAAAGAGTGGAAATAGGAAGAAAGATAAAAGATTTAAAATGGGAAGGGGTGTGAAAGGAGGGATATAATAGGAATTTCACAAAATAGTGGGTGGTGTGAAGAGGAAAATGAGTAGTGAGAATAGTTGGGCCATAAGTAGTCTATGTGATAATCCAAATAAAAATATTTAAATTTCTTAAAACAAACTAACAAAATTAAAAAAAAAATAAATATTATAAAAAAAACAGAAAACAGAAAATTTAAAAAAAAATGACATATTTTTGCTATTAAGTAATAGAAAAATCTTAAAAAAAAAAAAAACCAATGTCTAATCATCCAATAAAATATGAAAGACTCGATCTATTTTACATCAGTAAATATTTAAATACTTTATATATAATAACCAAATACAGCTTTATATATAATAACCAAATAACAAATATCTAACATTCAAATATCTCAAGAACATTAAGTTTATTTTTTTTACTTTTCTTAAATAATCAGTTGAGGATTTATTTTAAATTTTCGTAAATAATTAGTTTATTTTTTGAAATTTAGGGTTAAGTGGGTTAATTTATAAAGTCACGCGTGAAACTCATTTAACTTACCAACTAAACAAATTGATTCATATAAGCTCACATTTAAATGATTTTAAGTAATAAATTATTGCATGTGCACGTTGCAGGGTAAACAGGTCAGCTTGCATACCAAAGCTCATACACATATTAGTTGTATTGAATTGCAGTACGTGTCGGTCACGCTAAAATAAAGTATGATCCTGTAACCCTAGTTACACCATTTGCTTTTTGTACCGTTTAGATTATATAACATGTATTGTACTCATGTCAGTGACATTGGGTCGCTCAAGATTGCTCTGTCACGCTTAGTTGCTAAATTGTTGGTTTGATTGTTTAAGGCTATTGCTTTTTCACCAATCCTGAAGGTTTTTAATTTTATATGTTTCTAATTAAAAGTGTTCACTTAGTTGATACATTTATCTTATGTCACCCCTCCTCCTTACTTTTACACTCCTTTCCCTTTTTTTTTTTTCTAAAATATCCTTAATATTTGGAAACTAAATTTCAAAAATCATTTTTAGTATTTGTTACATGTTCTAAAATTTCGTTAATGAAGAAATGTTCGAAAATTTAGTTTTTAAGACAAATTTTTTACATTCCAGAAATTCTCACTCCGATCGGATTCAAAACAGGTAAATTTCGTATTCACATCTTTCTCATTTAATTCCACTACTTGAGGGACCAATTATTTCTTTAGAAGGGCGTTGTCACTTACATGACGTCAAGCCAAAATTATTTAAACAAATTTATAATTTAGAAAGAAATAATTATTATCAACGTGAGAAGCAATAACGAATTCTTATAAGGAAAAAAAAAAAGAAATTAGAGAGGAAGGCATAAATACAGTGAGAGTGTCGTCAATGTAATAATGCCAATTTTCAGCACAGTATGCGATGGAGGCGACACTCACTCCCATACGGAACCAAAAGTGTGCGTGTTTTTTTAGTTCCGGAAACTCCATTTTTGGAAGGTGAAAAAATTGAATCCCGGAATTTAAATATGGAACTATAAAAAAAATTCCGAAAATTAAAATTTTCAACCCAATTCTTTTATAGTTCAGTTTCCTGACTATTTTTTTTCCCATGGTTTAGAATTTTAATTTTTGAGCTGATGAACTAGGACATTCTTATAATAAAATTTGAAAAATAAATAAATATTGTTGTGGAAAGTAAAACTGGGTTGCAAAAAATAACAACAATGATTAATGCATATTTTAATTATATAAACACCCATTTGACACCTTTTATTTATCTTTATCTTTTTTAAACATTATATCTCTTATTACGTTTATATTTTTCTTTTCTCTATGGGTGAAAAATGAGCATCGAAGTATCCACCTAACATTATTCAAAAATAAATTTTAATTGTTTGGTTGGGTGGTTATAACACCCTAACTTTGTCTTGGGAAAAGAAAGTGATGCCATTTTTACTTATGCAGAGTTGATGTAATAGTTCATTGAAAGAAGTACGTAATTTATACTATTTTTTTTTAATAAATAGTTATTTTTGTCCCTGAAATTGATAAACATCATTACATTAGTTCCTGAGTAAAAAAAAATTTCAAAGTTTCTGTAACTTTAATTTTTCATTCTTACATGTGACTTTAGTAATAATATTAATATATGTTAAAAAAACTAAAATGAAAGTAAATATTTAAATTTAGGATCTTTAAGTGAAACAAATTTCAATTCTAGGAACTTATTTTAACATTTTGTTAAATTTAAAGAAAAATCATTACCAGCGATAATTTTAAGGGCTAAATTAGTCATTTATTCTAATTTCTTTTACCATCACACCCTTCCTCATTTGTTTTTAACTATTCTAAAATTACTCCTATTTAAAAAATACTAAGCAGTCTTCCAAAAATTTAAATTTTAGAAATTCTATAAATATGCTTTATTTAATTACATAAATTTTTTTTCCAAATCACAATTTTAAAGAGTTTAACGGTTAGTGTAAAAAATTTTATAATCACTGATCAACCAATCAAAAATATTGTTAACTATAATTTTTAAAATAATTATTATAAAAATCAACAAACTTACTATATAAATAATTTGTAATTAAATGATAACATAAAAATTATTTACACGATTAATGCATTTAAATTTAATTTTTAAAAGTTTTGGGTGTTTTTTATAAATAAAATTCTACATGTTTTCCAAAAAGTTGTTCTGAAAATTTAAAGCTGGAACTCAAAACCATTTCCAAAAATAAATTTTCAAAATGTTATGGGGCGGTTTAAAAAAATCAAAAAAATAATTTCAGAATGTATGATAAATGTGTTCCAAAAATTTAAAAATGAAATATTTTATTAATCACATATAAAATTCAAATTCTATAAATATTATTTATAATTTCCGGAAATAAGATTCCAGGAGTTATACATAAGAATATTTTAGAATAAAAATTATAAAAAATTTCAAGGGTTGTACGACCAAAAAAAAAGGATAAAAATGCATGGAGTCCCATGTGACCACACCCGGAGAGAAGGAGATAGAAGACAAAAATGTACGAGATAAGTGATATGACAGGATAAAAAAATATATGAAACATATCAATTAAGTATATATATAATGTGCACGTGTTCATATATCTCACTAGAAGAAAAAGCAGAGCAAAAAGCAACCAAGAGGTGAATTGTTGATGACTTTGCAAACGTTGGGTTTTTCACCATATTCATATTGCATTTTTTCTGCGTATGGAGTGAAAGTATCAATTGTTCCATGTAGAGGGAATGACCCATGTTGATCCTTCTGTTGTAAGCAACTGAATATACAATAAGTTTGGTGAAACAAAATTTCTTACCTTCAAAGGAGTCCCATTGTCAATCACACTACCTCCAATAGGTCCAAAATTAATTAATACAAAGTAAATGGCTCTGAACCATCCATGATCCCTAATTTTTTTGAGAACATTAAAGACCTCACCGATAGGGAACATGTGGGTGTAATGCTTTAGGTAACTTCACATGCCTAGTGCCTAGTCTAAAGCAAGCAAATTGTCCTTTAGACAAGGATCAATGAATAGGCATATAAGCAAGTCAAGAAAAACAATTGTGCTACATAATACATATATTAAAAGAGCTAGCAAGAGAACAGCACTTAAGGTCTCTACTTTTGGTACATACCCAAGTGATAGCTATATTTACCATGGAATGGTCCCCTAAAGATGTGTGTTCAAGCTTGAGCAATTCTGGTCTTAGAAGTAAAAATACGGTTGAGGATAGCTGCAAGTCGCAAACCACCTTGGGCCAGCCTTTTCTCCACAATAGGCAGCCGAGAAAGGAAGTACTCATCTATATTATTCAATAGAGTAAAATAACAAAATGAGGGATCATCCTTCAGATATTATTAAATCAAATAAAAAATTGCAGAGGGGTAGCAATCATCTAGCGTTATTGGTCCTGTGCTGTAATGCCCAGGTACAGAAAAAAATGTGATACACACTTTAGATTTTATTTTTATTACTATTTGATTAAAAAAAGGATTCAGTAAAGAAAAAGAGAATGCAATGCAATAGGACCAATAATCCTCCTAAAGTAGAAAAGCACACAAGAAATAGATTCACTCAAAAAAGAAAATCAGTCCCTTTAGCTTTTTCATATCGAAGAAGGAAAGCTCCCTTGAAGCTATGAAAAACAAGGAGGCTCAAATAACAACACCACCCACAATAGAATGGGAAGAGGAAATCTCTAGTTGAAGATTTATGTAGTTCCTCTAATTTTTATTTATAGGTGAGAAAATAGGAAATACCTCCTAAAGTGCTTCCAGGTGTAGCATTCCTGTAGGCAAATTTGCATGCTAAGCTAATGCTTTCGGAAGCATACCTGAATTGCAAGTTTTCTTTATATCAGTTGTATGCAAGATGTATTGTAGTTACTGGTAAAACAAGGGGAGCCCCTGGCTCTTTAAATATATAACCACAACAATAACAATAACCTTATACCACTAGGTGGGCTAGGCTACAGGGACCAATTAGTATTGTGATTGAATAAGATATGTATTTCAAACTTTATCAATTCACAATGTTTTCAAGCTGCAGAGTTATGACATCGAGGCACAAGAAATGAATATAAATCTGTCAATATACATATAAAAATATTGGCTACCCACAATGAAAAGTGAAAACATTTTAATACTAAGCAACCAATCAGACAAAACTAGAGAATAAAATGATAAAAAGGTTGAACAGGAAATGCATTATGCTTATACCAATCTGGACAGGCTGTGTAGTTGTATGCACAATGTTCCCAAATCGATACATCAGTTGACCAATTATCCTGCAGAAAGTGAGTAAAAATAATAGTCAGCCTCTTGGGCCTAAACATATCTACACTACAAGTCCAAGCGAAGTAAATAACCATGATGATAAAAGAAAAAACCATTTTATCAATGCTGGGGATCTTCATCATTTGAATAAATGCATTAAAAAATAGGGGGAAATAAAACTCACTGTAATATTCCTTTGAATAGCTTGTATCATAATAGAAAGATCCGAATCATAGAATGTTTTTAGAGCAGATTGAATAATCATGTCATCCCACACCTAGATCAAAATCAAAATCACTGAATTTAGTCAATTTATTGCATTACTGACAGGGACAGATTGCATGAGAATTATGACCAACGGATTTAGACCAAAGGAATTTGTAGAAAATCTTAGTGACAATGTAATTAGGAAGCAATTTCAAAAGTGGTTGCATCTTTTACCTACAGCCTGTAAGAATACAATACGGTTTCTTTAAATTCAGCATCAAATGTTAAGTGTAGGAATCAGTGCAAACTGCAAATCGTAAACAGAATTGAATTTGAAATTAAAATTAAAATTAAAATTCATTCCCTTCTTTATTAATGGATACAGATCCTCAATTTTTTCCTGGCCCATATAGCCTGTTTCTCCCAACCACAATGAAGAAAGTAAGGGTGTATGAAATCAATAATCATATGGAGTTCCAATAAAGGTAAAAATTCTTAGACAACTATGAATCTTTGATAAATGGCAATATGAAAGAAGAAAAGTACATTTTGAGCCAATCACAATCACTCTGTAAACAATGGGGGAAAATGCCTAAGTTACAGAAGGCAGTCAGCATGCTTCAAGTCATAAACTAGCAATCTAGCATAGAATCTGATTCCAGAACTTACATGATGAAGATTTGTTTTCCTTCGGTACCAACGAACTGTTATTGAGTTTCCACCTAGGTCTCCAGTGAAACCAACATGCAGGGGCTGCACCAGAAAATCGGAGCAAAATGAAAAAACAAATCCTTTAAAGCACAAAATTGGAGAAGGAAAAAAACATATTTAACCATGTGACTGTAATTTTCTCACAATAAATAGGGAATAATATCATGACTCATTCCCACCAATGCTTGATTTAGAGTTTCAAGTTCTCATTTCTCAACTTACCTACCCATAGGTAAACTCAAACTCTAGTTTGCCACTCATGCAAATGAAGGACAAAGGATTTGAAAGTCATATTGACTTTTTGAACCAAGAATAAATTCTGCTTTTGATAAGATTTTAAATAGGAACCAGGAAGAACAAACCTGATGAACATCCCCAACAAAATGTGACAAGAACATAAGTGCCTCTGTCAAGTTATCTGTAATTGTAAAGGCAGAATCAGAACAGTAAATTAAAGGGCCTATCTTTGTATATATGTAACAAACAAATTAAGAATATACTCAGTGAATGCATACAGTTTAATCCAGATGAAATGCCAGCATTAGTTGATTTAAGTTGCATTGTGTAATTGTATATTGCTCCAGTAACACACCTATGTTTATGTCTGGATTTGGAAGAATCATGACAGTCTCCTACAAGAATCACGAAAGACACATCATAGTAATTTAGGAAGTGCATGGCCATTGAATAATCGAAGGTCTTGTTTGGATAAACTTCTCAATAAACATTCATAAGAGAAGAAAGTAAGAAAGTAAAATGAATTAAGTTTTTCCCATAAGTTAAAATCACTTTATACACATCAACTTTTATAAAAGCTCTCTCATTTAACTTTTCCAAAAGCTAATTTTAACTTAAGGAAGAAGTTTAATTTATTTTATGTTTTTATTTTCTTTTGTTATAAGTGTTTATTAAGAAATTTACCCAAATAAAGCTTAAATACACAACAATTTTATTCAGATTTCAGACCAATGTACCAGAGCCAGACAAACTTACTGCAGTATTCGTAGTTACACTTGAAATCCGGTGTGTCAACATAATGTAAAGCACTACTCCAACGATAGTGGTAACTACGCCTAATCTCATCAGCCCAAGAGCAAACTGCAGCAAGGTCACCTTCAGCAGAATCTGGAAGCAATTGTTTGACAGCAAATAGAGCATCTTCACTAAGATACTCCTAGAATTTGAAACATCCAAAAGAATATTTTATCAACACTGCAGTCTCTGAATAAACACGTAGTAAAACCCCAAACCAACTAAAATTCTAACCGACCCTTCATTTAAACATCAACACTGAATAGTTTATTGTTCATGGCAGGTTCTATACTTCACTGTCCCACCTATTATTATTTAATTTTATATTTAAACCAATTTATCAATAATTGAAATATAATATGAATACTGAGTAGTGTGGTAATGTTACCTACTTGTGTTATCTTACAAATGGCATAGTGACCCTCCTTTCCCCAACTCAGAACAGTTGGGAGTGGCAACAGCAACAGAAGAAACAGCACACTCACTCTCCCATTACCCATATGAGTTTGATGCTAAACCTAAGATTCCTAAATACCCAAACCCCAACTAACAGGTAACTTCCTAAATTGTCATTTATCAAAAGGCGATATGTCATGGGTGGGTGTGGGTGACGAGGGTCACCACAATTCAATTTACCTTGCGGCAAAATATATTGCCAACCATGACGGATCAGGAATTTTAATTTGCAACATACGTATATAAATTTGTAATCTTAATATTAAATATTTTTTCATTTTTTAAATTATCAAACTTTTTTATTATATATAAACAAACCATCATTTAAGTATTTATTTTTTATACAGTTTCGTATCAAATTGTTGATGATATTTATAGTAAAAATAACTTTCATAAAAACACTGAATAATAAAAATGAAACATTGGCCATGCCGTTTCTCAATTATCTTTTCTTTGTGTTTTTTTTATTATGAATTGTTTATGTGGTATAGATATTTTATTCATTATTTATTATTCAAGATATGTTGATTATAACTTAAATATTATACATTATGTAACTACCGACGATGAACAAGTTGGGTTGAACCCATTTTTTGAATGGGCCCAAAATCTTTATCCAATTTGCTAAGTATAAATTGTCTATATACAAAATAGGAAAGCAAATGAGATAGAAAAAAAATAATCGTAAGTAGGGTTTAGATACAAAATCCATAGAGAATATGAATGATGTTGTCTATAATGATAAAAAAAAAAAAAAAAGCTTACAAAAGATTTTATCCAATTGAAAAATTCAAAATGACTCGGTGAACTTAATAATTTAATTATTAAAATTAAATAAGTAAACAATTTAATTTTATGGGTTGGATGGTAACAAAAAAAAATAGAGTATGACTCCAATTTCTTATTTATTGAATGAGAACAACTTGCTTTATTATCCAACATTTTCTGTTTCAAAATTTTTTGAAAAAGAAAATAGATATATTTTATATGCAAATAAATCTTACTATTTTTTAATCCTAAAATTTTGTACTTGAAAAAAATATATTTAGGACATATCACCCAAACTTGAAAAAAATTCTTACTTAATAATTATTTATAATAAAATGATAATGTAGCAAATTTAATAATAATAATAAATTTTTAATATTTGAAAAAAATCTTGATGGATATAGTGATAGAAACTTTTCACTATACAAATTCATGTTTGGTTCCTTGTTGGTACAAATATGTATATTTTGTCCTTAGTGTTAAATTGCCCAGGCTTCACACAAAGCTGGGAAAAAAAATTTGCATTCAACCAAATCGTCTTAATTACTTCAAAGGAACCTTTGTTTTCTTTTTCTATTGGGAGAACAAATATCGTCTTTTGAGTTGGTGTAGTAGGAACCATAATTTTTCTTGATATGTTAGCTTAAATATAAGGTTCTTATTCGTTAAGTTCATTTTGATTACTTAAATTGGATCATTTTATTATTATAATCACCTTAAATAAATAGCTAATATAATTATATATTAAAATATAATATCCAAAAGATTAAAAAGAAATTACAAAATTCTAACCTAATCATGAAATTAAATGTGTTGACCTATCAAATTTAACTCATTTTAACATGTTATATATTTCAAACAAATTTTGCCAAATGTCAAATTTTTTTCATCGGCAACTCACTTAAAATAAAGTAAGAAATTTGGGTAATTGACTACCATAAATAAGTAAATCAATATTTGATATTGATATATATAAACTAAATTATGTAATAATATTAATTGTTAATTCTTTTATTAATGATTGAGATAATTTATTATTTTGGAGATAAGTATTTTTTATTTATCTCATAAAATATGTTTTGTTACCTATCAAATTGTATTTTATTTTTAATTTTAATGCCTTTAAAAAAAATTATTTCCATTCTGGTCTTCCTTATCATTGAATATTCATTAACATTTTTATTCTTGCAGTAAAAAAATGACATTATGGCGTGAGCGAGATTTAACATAAAAATGAGTTAGATTAAAAATTACATGTAATGTCCACACAAGCAATCAGTTGTTGTCTTGTTATAAACATATCTATTATAGATAATCAAATATCTCTTATTAATTATTAATTATATATTAAAAAATAAGGTTTATCACATAGACAAACGTCACGTGACATTACTACATTTATTTTTTTCCACCTAAATTTATTTATTGATTTTTTTTATATAAAAAAAACTGAACTTTATCTTCTCTTCCATACAAGAATTAATTTAAAACTTTACATGCATTAATTATTTAAAAAAATACACTTAATTATAAAAAAAATATTAAAATTAATAAATATCAAGTGAGTTTCATTAATATGTTAGACTCTTCAGAGTACCTTTATCTTGTAGGAAAATATATTTTAAGAATTTTATTTTGAGTTTTTATATGGATATTTAATAGAAATTAAAGTAATAAATATTTTAGTAATGTAAGAGACTAAAATAATTAAAATTAATAAAAAATATTTATAAAAAACGTTTATCTTATTAATAATATGAGTAATTTAAAAAAATATATAAATTTTTAAGATAAATATAATGTTACTACTTAAATAAATTAATTTTCCTAATTCTAGTGAATTAATTAATTGGATTTTATAAAAAATCAGAAAAAGTATATATTATATATTATTTATTTATTACTACATCCTCGGCCTATTCTATTATATATTATAAAAAAAATTATCATGTAAACATATGTCATGAAATTATCATATTCATTTTTTTCGCTTCAAATTTATTATTTTTGTGTGTTTTAATCTATTATACTATTAAAAATATTTATCACGTATATAGATATTGCATGATACTACCATATTCATTCTTTTTCTGCTTAAATTTCACTGATTTTTGTTTTTGCTTTTAATTTATACGAACACGTTACTATATCTAATTATTAAGGTGATTATAACAAGTATGTATTTGATTAAATTAATCAATTAAATCATTGAATATAAATTTTGATTTTACATAATATTGTAATTAAATTATAAAATTTTGTAAAACATTTTTTATAATTGTAAAAAAATGTTTACTATTATGATTTTATAATAATTACTGCAATAAAAAATATATATATATATATATATATATATATATATATATATATATATATATATATAATGATAATAGGATTTATGGTCATGTTTTATATTTATTATTATTATTTGATAATAATTTATAGAATTTCATATTTATGTATTACAATGGTAATCGCGATAATAAATTATTATACTACATTAAATATTAATATCAATATAAAAATAATAATAGATATTTGTATTATATTATATTTTAATCAATTAATTAAATCATTAAAATCTTATATGACTTCTGTTTTTATATAGTATCATAATTAATTTATTAAATTTTACATAACTTTTTATAATTAGTGATTTAAACATTTAAACTTTATTTTCTAAAAATATTTTTATTACTAGTATAAATAATTTATTTCTGTATTGTGTCATATATTTTAATTTTGACTTTATTGCGTATATTAATATTTAAAATAGTTAAAAGGCATGAAAATTACAAATTTAATATTTTTTTTTCTTTACTTGGTGTGTATATATATATATATATATATATATATATATATATATATATATATATATATATATATATATATATATATATATATATATATATATATATATATGATAATGATGATTGGGACGTTGAAGAGATAATGACGACGACTTTGGTAATTTTGTTATATGTGTTTATAGATAAAGTTTTAATATCAAAATCTATGGGTGGTGCATATTTCGTGACATTGTTATCATCATTATCATTGTTGTTATTTTTATCACATTCATCATCATTATTATTGTTATCACTCACATCTTCATCATAATCGACAATGGTGATAGTGAATATTTATTTTGATTTTCTTTTTATCATATTTAATTATCAAATATCTTAATTCAATCATATTTATTATGTAATTTTTTATCATATTATGAGTAAAGAAATTAATGTGATATATAAAGTGATAATTATAGAAAAATAAATGTTTAACATTTTGAGATAAGATTTTTTTTATCCTACATTAATATAAAATGAAAAATTTATATAAAATAAACAATAATTAGATATAAAAAAACTTCAAATTATAATGAGATTAATGACTTGATTATCTAAACAAACCAAGTCTATCTTAATGAGATTAATTTAGTTTAGAATGACATTCTTTTAAAAAAAAAATTGGAACCACATTTACTCAATTCATTAGAATTAATTTAAATTTATTTTTATCTTAAACTCAAATCAATTTAACTCGTAAACACTCATAAATAACACTAAAGCATGAGATAAGTTTATATCTTATGTTGTGTTAAACAGAGAGGATGAAAATAAAGTGAATTGGAGAGAAATATATAAGAAAAAATTTAAAATTATAGATTTTTTATAGGAAAGAAATTTATGAAGAAATATATGAGAAATAATCTTTTGAGGTAGTTTGGTTTGAAAAAAATAGAAAAAAAAATTAAAGTCTTATAAAAATACCAATTTACATTTGTATAGTACATAATAAAAATATATATGATCATTATCCAATTATATAATTAATTAGGAAAATATTGAATTAGATAATTGATTAGGTCAATTAGATAATCGATTAAAGCATTACTTCACTTTCCGTAATCGATTAGATAATTAATATATATATAATCGCTATGTATTTATTTATATATGTAATGGATGAGAGTTACAAAATATAATTAGTTTTTGATCTAAGTGAAAAACTCTTTTTCCTTCGGTCTTTCATTTGACCTTTATAACTATATTTACGAGTTACTTTTTCATAAGTCATGTCGTCTCACACTAGCGATACACTCTTTCGATATGTCAATTGACACTTACAACATTTTCTTATTAATCCAAATAACATAGTTTGTCATTGAGTTACGCTGTCTGATCCCTATTTAAACATCAAGCGGTCTAGTATGTAATTGCCTGCTTGATTATATATAAATTCCAATGAATTAAAGTGTGGGTATTGGAGTGGACAACGTGGTTGCTATGGCATAAGTTAGAGATGGTTGATATATAGGTAGCAAACCATGGTGCAGCGAAAAGGAGATGGACACAATATGGGAGACAGAAAGAAACACTCACATTCTATAGGATCAATTTTGTAAACTTTGTTCATCTCTATTTCCTCACTATTTCAGCACAAAAGAATTTATGTATGGTGCATTTTTGTCCTCCTTATTTTGCATCAACCAAATTGTCCCTGTTATTTCGCTATTGCCTATTTCTCTTCTTTCGTTGTTATTATCATAACCTACAATTCCAAATACATGAAGTTGAGAACGTCTTGTCACTGAGCAATAATGCAGAATAATATTAATCTTAATTGTGTAATCATCAAATAATTAGAGGGACTTCTACGACTGAGTTGTTGATTTTTTGTTAAGGAGGTCCCAAATTCGTATTCATTGAAAATAAGCTAGCTAGGTGTGATTCGTTCTAGGGGACAGAGAGTAATACTTATAATATTACTCTAATAATTTTTTTTTTGTCACATTACTAATTTTATTAATTTTTTATCTCTAATTTATAAAAAATAATAATTTAATTAAAAATAGTTAGGTCAAGTTAGGTTGAAATATAATGAAATCGAAAACAGAAAATTGGCGATTTCATGGGGATGTTCACAACAAGAAATAAAGAAGTCAAATAGAGAACAAAAAAAAAAAGATTATTTTTTAACCGGGGTTGGAGGCAGATTTTGCATTAATGAGAAAAAAGAGGAGGAAAAAGTAGGAGCATTGAGATTTGAGCATTGCGTTGCTTATTAGTTGTTTGGTTTTCAACTGCTACACGTCGATGCCGTAAGCAGTGCAGCAATAATAATATGTGGGAGCCCACACGCAACCCATCTCTCTCTTTCCTCGTGGACCGTACCACACCGGATTTATGTCATGCAATCCATTCCCTTCTTAATACAAACCATAAGGAACGCACTCCTCTCGCACCATTTGATAACGTCTTTTGGTTCTTGTAAGCCTCTCTTTCTCCATATTTATATTTATATTTCTTGATTATTTCTCGCTATTTTCTCTTGATTATTTATTGCTTTTTACCTTTTACAATTTTTTGGAATTTCGGGTTTCTTTTGATTTGGGGGTTGAATTTTCGTATGGGTTTTTTCACGCCTATCTGCTGATTCCTTTCTTTTCATCAATGTTTATGCTCCCTTATTGTCTCATGTTGTTTGGTTGCTGAGAAATTTTACGAAAATTTCAGAAACCTAGAACTTCCAATGTTTTTATTATTATTATTATTGTTAAAACCGCGTTTTACCTTAATTTCCAATTGGAAGAGAAAAGGTTTTCTGAAACCCACAGTGCGTAGCCCATCTTGAATTAGTTCTTGTTTAGTTTGATTTTTCTTCTGTCGGGTCTCTAAGTCTTTTTAGTCACTGTTTTGCTTGCATTTTGATGTTTGGTGTGATGAAATAATGGCCTTAGTTGTTAGATCCCCCTTGCGGTGTTGTGATTTTAGCAATTAGCAGTAGTTAACGTGCTGTGTTTTGGGTCTTGTTGTTTTTGTTCAGTGAAGAAGGATCCTTCTCTTTGCGCGTGTCCCGTTCTCTTCTCCAATCTTCCACCATCCCCAAATCCACTGGGTATCTGATCTGAATACAGTGTATTCATTTACTCATGACTACTATGGAGGTTAAGCTCTGGAATGACAAGCGCGAGAGAGAAATGTATGACAACTTTGCCGAGCTTTATGCCATTATCAAGGCCACTGAGAGGCTTGAGAAAGCATATGTTAGAGATATAATCTCACCTCAGGAATATGAGTTAGAGTGCCAGAAGCTCATAGCTCATTTCAAAACCTTAGCTTCCACCCTCAAAGATACTGTGCCTAGCATTGAGCGATTTGCAGACACTTACAAGATGGAGTGCCCGGCCGCGATTAACCGCCTCGTGGTGTCTGGTGTGCCTGCGACTGTGGAGCATCGTGCCTCTGTGGCTGCTTCTGCTTCCACCTCAGCTGCTATTGTGGCTGAGTGTGTGCAGAATTTTATTACTTCAATGGATTCCTTGAAACTTAACATGGTGGCTGTGGATCAGGTGCACCCGTTGCTCTCGGACCTTTATGCTTCGCTCAATAAGTTGACAATCCTGCCACCTGATTTTGAGGGGAAAACTAAGATGAAGGAATGGATTGCAAGGTTATCCAAGATGGGTGCAGCTGATGAGTTGACTGAACAACAGGCGCGACAGCTTCACTTTGATCTTGAGTCTTCTTACAATTCCTTTATGGCAGCTCTGCCTAATGCTGGTACATGATTGAGTGGCCAGTGCTTGTAAATTAAATCAGAATTTCCTTTTGTTTTTTCTTTGGTTACTAATCTTGTTGATTGGAAAGGAATTTTCTATTTGATGACAGCTTATACATTTTTAATGCTGGATCCTGGATATTTGCAAATGATGGCTTTGTGCTGATCATTGAAGCTTTATTTTGTGTTGTGGATGAGCTTTCGGCTTTGGTTTTCTTACCTGCAGTTTTATGGTTTGAGTTTCTTTGTACTCTTAGCATGGGTGAAATCTTGCAGAAACTTCAGTTTACAGCTGTTTGTCTTTGTCTTTCTTTTGTACCAATAAATGTGTTTCAGCACTACGAATCTATAACACAGAGAGGTAGATCCTTCAAATAATTGACATGATTAATAGCTTTTGGTGTGCAGGGTCTATGCATATCATCAGAGCCTCTAGCTCTTTAGTTATGCAATTATTGATCTGATCTTTGCGAGAAAGTAGACTCCAAAGATGTACATAATTACTGAAAAACCCTCAGTATCATATTTCAATATTATTGTAGTCCGAAGATACATATTTCCATTGCCTTGCTTATAAACTAGTCAATACAATGCAGTTCGCAAGTATTGGTTTTTCCAAGCATTCAATATCTGAATGACTTCTGCAGTCAAGTGTTTGTTTGAATTTTTTTTATTGGTCTTCCATACTTTTGCTTTGATCGTCTTAATTAGTTGACAAGCATAGCATCGTAAATAACTTGCTTCTCATATCTTTTTCTAGGTGATTTGAATTGCTAATAGAGGTAAAGATTACATAGTAAAAGGTTTACAGGACAATACGCAATGGTTGATACACTGGTACAAATGATGCTCGAGTGAAAAGATAGGGCTGTATAAGAAGTGGTGCTCTTCCATAAATCACAGCCATTATCCATAGTATTTTAGCATGAGACCTGATAAATTGAGGAAATGTAAAGTGGTGCACTTCACA
The DNA here is from genome assembly GCA_025330945.1 of Mucuna pruriens. Taxonomy (NCBI): domain Eukaryota; kingdom Viridiplantae; phylum Streptophyta; class Magnoliopsida; order Fabales; family Fabaceae; genus Mucuna; species Mucuna pruriens. The sequence goes on from JAENHJ010000543.1 coordinate 769,086, forward strand.
TCAAGTTCTGAACTTCTGGTGTTCAGAAGATTCAAGAAAAAGTTGGGATTGTATTACATGATAAAATATTAAAAGGAAAACGACAGTTACCTAGAATTTGTTTGGTAAATTGCAAAGTCAAAAAGAGTTGGTATACCTGTTTACCCCTATGATATTAAACCGATTACTTTGTTTGCCATAGGTATAAAAATTGACACTAGTTTAATCCGTTATAACAGAGATCATATTTCTCGCACATTTTTAGCAGAACACAGAAATTAAAGTAAATTTCTACAAAATTATTCCCTCTGAAATGGCCAAACATTTTTTAGACATTAAGAGAATAACTTAATGTCGACTTCCTACTATTGTAATTGAATTGACGTCGTTTTCTATCCTACGATTGTAATTGAATTGATGTAGTTTTCTATTATGAACAGAATAAGGGTTTGTTTCGATCATTTTTTTTTATAAATACTTTAATAAAAGGTACAAATAGAAAAAAAATTAACTTATGCAAAAATTATAAATAAGTTTTTGGAGAAGCTAATGAGATAACTTCTATTAATTAACTTATTTATAAAGAAATTTATTTTATTTTATTTTCTTTCTTACAAGTGTTTATGGAAAAATTTACTTAAATAAATCATAAATTAATATCAATTTCAATTCTTTAGGGACTTAATTCTTGTGACCGTCTTCTAAACATTATATTAATAAACAGATTTTTTCATAGACTAAAATAGTTGTATCTAAAATATTTTACACGTCCGAAAAAGAGAAAAGTCCTGGTGGATGAATGTTACTTGATGCACTCAAATTCTCTAATAAGAATCCCGGCAAAGAAGAATATCCATGGTGGCTGCTTGCTTGGTTAGGTTTAGAGCAAAGCTATTGTTCTAGGTCATTCTTTCTTCGGCTAGGAATTGTCAAATTGCTTACATTTTTTTCTGTTATCAAATATGTGGGCCTCTTTTACCGAATGTGTCATATTTGACTGGTTGCATTTTTTCTTGGTTGTTTATGGCCTATATTGTGGTGACTATACTTTCTTATGGAGTTGTAGATGTGTTATACCTGGTATATGTTATTTTAATATTTACTAATTATTTTAATAATATTTATTAAATATTTTAATAATATTTATTAAATTATTTTTGTAATATTTAATAAAATATTATAGTAATTACATTACTTTTTAAATTAAAATAAGAAATATTTAATATTAAAATATGTAAATAATTTAAATTTATAAATAAATTGAATTATGCATCTTCTAGATTAAATTTAATTAAATAGTTAATAAATTTATATTATTTATAAATTAGTATAATTTAATAAATTTACACAGTTTAATAAATAAATATGTATAATTTATTATTAAATGATTTATACATATTTATTTATTTATTTATAAATATGTGCCATTTATATTATATAATTTAATAAAATATTATAATAATTATATTATTTTAAAAATTAAAATACTAAATATTTAATCTTAAATAAAAATTAAATTTACACATGATAGGTAAGAGTAAAAGTACAATTATCTTATACTACAGTAATATATATAATATTTTATTTACCTTATAATTGAACAAATTAATTAGTTTAGAAGTTATGAGTTTTATTTTCTCTTTCAGTCATTTTGTGTCATTTTTTCTATATCATTTTTCTATTCTCTATCCCTCCAACATTTTGAACGAGCTTTACATCTTTTAATTTATTAAGTACTTTTCATATTTATTATTATAAAAAATATAATTTTATAAAATAATAAAAAAATTAATTTTTTCATAATTTTTATTATTCTTTAAATATTATTTTTTACCTTCGTCTCTCTATTATTCTTTAAACCTAATTTTAGGGTGATGTGTAAGGTAAAGTACCCAAGTTAATGGTGCATGGATGAGACACTGAAATTAATCACCTGCTATGGTAGGCTTTTTTACCGGAAGAATAAAAAAAAAAAAAAACGTGAAGTTGTGTTGAGCAGTGTCTTACCCCTTGTTGTCCTTGACATATGCAAGGCTAAAATGGCACTGCGCAATCTGCTTGGAAGTGTCAACAAAAGTGGTTGCGATGATCTCCTCAAGGCTGAGATCACATGTCCTTCTCTCCTCTTCTTCGATGAGGAGGTCCAAGGCACGCTTCGACGCTACAGTGCAGTGTTGGTGTAAGAGCCCACCATCATCCTGTTAAATCAATAGCACAACAGTTTAGTGCATACCAGTTGAAGAAACAAAATACTCCTCTCAAACCTATTAAAAAATAACAAAGGACCAGTAACTGATCTTCCATCTTAGCCATTAAATTTTTATTAATATATTAACACTGAATTTTATTGCTTCACCGGTGTGCCATTAATTTGGGTACTATACGCTGGAATCCACCTAATTTTCCCTTCTATCTTTAAAAATCCAAATTTTATATTTTATTTTCATTTTTATTATTTTTAAAATTTTGATTTTATATTTTATTGTTATTATTCTTTAACAGTGTATTATTCAATGATATAAACCACTTATTATTGTTGTCTTGTCTGTGGCTTATTTGTATTCTTCTGATACTATCTTTATGAAAATTTATACTTGTTTTAAAAACAAGTTTTTCTAAATATATTTTTAATATTTTTTTATTTCATTACAACTTTATTTTTTTATTTTCTTATTTATAAATTAGTATCTAATATAACATTGGTAAACTTGTTTTTATTATTATCAAGTTGCAAACTTGTAGTTATTGGAGATTGAATGCTCGGGAAGAAAAATATTAATGGGAAGAACTGAAAAACAATAGACAAAAATTATAGAATATTAATGACAAGAATATTTTCAAAAGAGAAGGTGAGAAAGAATAAAGAGGTTTTGGTAGAAGAGAATTATGAAAAATGAGAAATGAAATAAATGATGAAATAAAATTAATAAAAAGAGAAAAATATTTAAATAAACTTTTATAAAAAAGAAAAATAAAATGTGCTGAGCAATTTGAAAAGTATAAATAGAAAAAAATCATTTGGGGGAAATTTTTTTGGAAATTGGACCAAAATTGGAAAAATAAAAATCTTCGGTAAACATGTCAAAAGAATTGAACTTTTACTATTTTATTTAATATATATATATATATATATATATATATATATATATATATATATATATATATATATATATATATATAATATTAATTTATTCAATTGTAGAATTGTAAAATTTACTAATTTGGAAGAAAATTGGCCGACAACAAAATTTAGTTAACACTTAAAGTAAAAAAAAAAAAAAAAAAAATATAACAAGTGATAGAGGAATTAACAGGGACGAGACTTTCTTAATTTTTTTTCCGAAACTTTTTTATATTAAAAATTTACCATTTTTAGAAAAAATTATTCTTATTTAATAATTTTTGAATATATTAGTAAAATTAAATGTTACTAAAATTTATAATTTTTAATAAATTTCAACTAATAATAAAAAATTAAAAAAGAAAAGTGTCAATCTCACTTGCATACTTGTACGTGATATAATATAAAGAAAATAATAAAAAAAATATTATGGGTTGATGGCATGATATTGAGAAGAATCATATATTTATGACTACCGGTTGTTTGTTAATGATTAAGTTATATTATAGGGAATGTGGTTGACATCCTTGTTCTTTTGAATACAATACACAGACACTAGTTCATCCAGTCATCCGGCATTAGTGTAATTTATCTTAAAACTCGCAATGCATGATGAGCAAACAGGAAGAATTAAGAATAGAAGAAAAAGAAGAAAAAGAAGAAAAAGAAGAAAAAGAAGAAAAAGAAGAAAGGTGGTTGAAATGTGTTTCGTTCCTGCTATTACATTACAACGATATTGTATTGGTGTTTCCAGTTGTTCTCTTCCTAATCTATGGAAAATATGATAATTAATAGGCTTGTTCTGTTCTATGGATCCTATGGTGAGGAGACATGGTGATTTGAGAATGCAAAAACCTAACTAGTTGTTGTTGTTGTTGAGTTCACCTTAACAAATGAGGCAAAAGGGAGGTAAAGAGAGGAAAGAGCAATACAACAAGAAGCAAAATGCCAAGAAGAATGGCATAGCAGGTCCACTTGCGGGAACTCTTCTGGTACTCACGAGCCTCCTGAAGCTGCTCGGTGCCACGTCTGACGAAGGAACTAGCATGGGCCACTTGGCTCTCGATGCTATTGAGCTGCTGCCCCTGAGACTCAACTAGAGCAGCCATGTCCAAAAATACCTGATGAAGCTCAATCAGGTTCTTCTCAATCTCCTTAACGGCATCATGCCTTTCTTGAATCTCGGATATAGTGTCCATGATCTGACCCCTCCCCTGCTCCTCAATCGCCCTCTGCAAAAAACTCTCACTCTCCCCGCTCGATATCAACTTCTCGATCGTATCCTCATCGGCCTTCTCTCCGGTGATGGTGAAGTAACGCCGCTCCACCGTCTCCTTGTACTCCATCTGCATCCTCGCCCTCAGCCCCTGGAAATCGTCCATCATGTCCTTCAGTTTCTTCCCCAATCCGCTCACCACAGACGTTCTCGTCCGGTCCGCCGACGAACCCGGTCCGCATCCGGGAATGTTCCGGTTGGCCGCGTTGGACCGGTCCAATGCCTCCAGCTTCCCTTTTATCACTTTAACGCGCTTCAGCACCTGCTCCACCTCTCTATCCATCCGCGACCGAAGCTCCTTCATAGCTTTCGCTGTGTGCGCTGTCTTGCTCTCCTCGTTCGTCTCCTGCAGCTTTCTGTATAGCTTCTCCACGTCTCGCATCTCTTCCTTCACGTTCTCAACGTCCTCGAAGAATTTATCCAGATTCACGCTCTCCTTCCCCGCCTCCACGTCATCCAGGTACGCCTGCTGCTTCAGGTCGCTGTATTTTTTGAACGAGTTTGAGAATAGGTCGTTCATTTTTCCACCTTTAAACCACTTTTTTATTTTATTTTATTTTATTTTTTCTTTATCTCATGAGATCATGGATACATGTATAATTGTTATTTCCATGATCCCGTCACAACAACTTTGAAGGTGACAATTAACAAAAACAAGTAATTGTCACCGAGGAAGGGTTTTTACTCTTTTCAGGACAAGAGTTTTTTTTTGTTTTTCCTTCTTCTTCTTGTGTTGTGGTGCTACTCTTGGTGGACGTAATAGAAGGCTATGGTAACTATGAACAAGGACCAGCCAAATTAATTAACTTGATGATAATAAACAAAGGGTGTTTAGAAGTTGGAGGTGTTGCCTTTTTTTAAATGTGACTCGGTCGTCTTCTTTCTGTCCTTTCAAAACTTCTGCTCTTTTTATTTTTAGGGGTGTTCATTTGAGCTGAAATTAAAGTTTGTTTAATTAGATCTTCCATTTTCATACTGTTTCGATTCAATTGCATGTTCCTGTCTCCTAACAAAGAATTTTAGCTAGAATTAATCGAGCCTATAATAGATACAAAGCCTATGATGGATAGCTTTCTGTCCTTGAGTCGTTCTATTTTTGAAAAGAAAAACCAACGGCGGCTGGATAATTAACATAATAAAATTTAAAATTTGATATTATATTAGTGAGAGAATAATTTCCTGGACAAATGACTGCTCAATATAATGAAACTTCAAATAAGAAATGCTTTAAGCACCAAAAGAGAAAAAATACTTAAAAAAAGGGTGCTATGAAAGGGTAATTTTGCTGTAGTAGTGGTGTGTCGTCGATATAGTTCATACTCCGTAACATTACTTGTCCAAGGAGAGCATGTATCAAGAATTATAGCTGTAGCTTGAAAATATTGGAAGGCGATTGGCCATTGTGCGAGTCTGTGAGAATTGTGGTGCTTTGGTGCCATGGTTTTCTTCTGCCTCCGTAGAACAAAGCTTAAGTATTATCTCATTTTTTTTATTTTAAATAAAAATTATGTCTGTAAATTATTATTTAGAGATTAACTAAATATAAAATTTATGAGTACAAATTATGATATAACAAAGCGTCCATGGTGGGATGTTTTAGCTTAACCATAAATGCTATGATGAAGAACTTTGCTTTATATAATAGTCCTATCCAGCTGGAATAGAATTATTTTTTGAAAGATACATATGGTTTAGAAAGAAAAAAAAAGAGTATATGTATATATATATATTGCATTTTAAAACTATTTGGTTTATTTTATTATGATTTTAAAAATTAATAGTACAAAATAAAAATTATATATTAATCATGTATAAAAATTGTATGTAATAAATTTGAGCAAAAATAAGTAAATAAATAATATTTTTATTCAGCATATTGAATTAGATATCAAGTTTAATTCATATGATTCGGGTCGATATAATTGTGTAAAAAAAAAATCAAATTCGTAGGGTTGATTCAATCCAATGAATACCATTAAATGAATTAGAAAAAATTATTCAACAATAATATATACAAACACTACCATGTGATAAATACCTGTTTGACAATTCACTAAAAATAAATAAATTGTTTGACGCTCTTTACATTTTATCACGCTGGGTCACCTATTATATCTATATATTTCTCTAAACACGGTTGGGGTGTCTATTAATATTTTTCCACAATTATTAAACCAAGAGACTTTGCTTTCCTTTATTTTGTTTTTCTATTTTTGGGTATAAAAAATGAAGGTTTTTATATAGGAGCAAAAAGAGTAGCTAAACCCTGATCCACTGTTATTTGAAGTTTATCATAGGCCATCAAAGCCTTCTGCTCACATTGGTACGATCCTTTCCCCCTCGCCAGAACCTCGCCATCTGCATCTATGATCCCTTCCTTCTCTTGGTCCCCCAAGCGCCGGCCAGGTTCCAAGACCAACACTTTCACCTATAATTTGTTGCAAGATTCAGAAAATAACAGATCTTGTTATGCAAATAATCAAAGCAGGAACTCTTTTAAGAGCCCAAAGTAATTGCCAGGAAAAGTACTACACTGAAGCATAGTGATGACCACACACCTTTAGGTACATGACATATGGCGATTTTACATGATCTCCATTATTCATATCTGACATCATGGACAGCAATGGTAATTTTGGGCAATTCTTCACAATGATCAAATCCAGATAACCATCTGAGAACTGCATATACCGAATTAAATTAACAAAAGAATTGTCAAGTTGATGGCCGTAGGCAACTACCCTCAATTATAAGTAAAGATGTCTCACAATCCGGGGGTGGGGTCCACTGACGTCAATGTTGACAGTAAAGATGTCTCTGATCTCTATCGATCTATTTATATGGTACTTATTTTGAACAATAATTAGTCATTAAAATCAAGCAAATTAATATCCCAATAATCAATCCTCATTTATTTGTACATATTAGCCTCCATAGGACCAGTTTGGATCCAAATTCATATGGATTGATATTCTAATGGTGTTGCTAACACTGCCACATTAGCAATAGGATGAGAGAGTAAATGGTACACATCACTCAAAAAATCCAAACTACAACATCACTCATGATCATGTGAACAGTATGAGAGAGTAAATGCTACACATAAATTCTTGTGCATAAAACCAACCTTTGCATCTGGTGCTGCCTTGGTGTTTTCAGCACCCCAGGGCACGTTGTGAAGCCAGACAGAAATAAATGGTCCATTTAAAACTCTCCAACCCAGATTCTCCAAGTCAATTTCAGGTCCCTCGTAGCATAGCCTAGGTAACTTCACAGATTTCTCATCAATTAGATCACTATTCCTGCCTTTGCTAGTAGAACTGCCCGGGTAACTAGTGGGCTCCCCGTAAGCTTCAAATCCAGGTGCAGGCACAAAATAAAGACATCCAGTGTAATGCCTCAAATGGAAGATTCGAGTGAGAGCCTACAAAAATAGGTAATGTAAAGAAAATAACAAATAACCTCATAATTCTTATAAGTCATGGTAATTGCCGTACAAGTATAACAATGAGAACATATCATTAAAATAAATTGGCACTGAAGTGTTGGTCGCTACTAGCTATATATAGTTCTAGTGCAAGAAACCAAAAGAATATTTTAAAATTCGGCACTTTGGCTTTAAGTATTCTACATAAACGCAAACAACTTTATTGTAAACTTTGTAGATGACTTATAATATGAGATTAATTGCTCTTTGATTTATGTTCTTGCCTCAAACCAAAGTATTAGAAGACAAATGCAATAATAATTCATATAAAAAGACACTTACCAATCAAAGAAAAGCATCATAAACTTAAAAAAAAAAAAACAGCATCATAAACAAACGTGTCATGGTAATGATTACATGGCTTACTAACATAAAAATCTATACGAGCACTTCCCATCCATCGGTACTTTTCAGACTCGATGTCAATATCAGCCACCAGACCTGAAACAAAAAAATTCTCAAACATGTTACGATGATCCAACAGATACGGTGATAAAAATTTATAATTACCCCATGCAAGCATCAACACACTGAAAAATCTGGCTTCCCCTTGTGTGATGGTGGCCACATCAAGTGATCGCTTATGGCCTGAAAGCATTAAAGTTAATACTTTTCATCAGCATATTGAAAAAAAATATATTATTGGTCTCGATGCGACAAGTTTGAATTACAATGAATTGAAAGTTTGAAACCTCTTATAATGGCAAGAACAGCTTTGGGTACTGTACAAGGATCACCAACTGAATCGAGAAGAGACTTAGCCATGCCATTTCCCGTACCTTCATTCATATAGAATAATTCATTTTATATGAACATCATGGAAGAGATAATTTCAAAATTAACATGACAAAATTTTTATGATTAAACTCATTATCTACAATTTTTTTTTAAAGGAATAAAACCTGCGGGAACTACTCCAAGGGGCATCTTTATGGCAGTGTCCCAGTCCTGCCTCTGAAGGAGTCCATTTACAACCTACTAAAAATGTGTGACGCTAGTAAGTTATGAAAGAGAGATAGAGACAATGATGTATACAAATGAAACCTCAAAACAATCATTAATGGTACATGGTATGAACTGCAACCAACAACAATAATGTCAACAAACTAACCTCAACCAAAATCCCATCTCCACTAACACAAACAATCCCATCGTACTCGGAAAAATCAAGTGACTGAACAACTTGCATTGCGTGGAGCTGATGCTTGGTTTCTGAGAAATAAAATATTAATTCGAATATACGGACAGAATAATTTTTTTTATTATAGCTAACTTTAATTAGAATGCAATAATAGTAAAATAATTAATTTTTGTAATAATTATTTTTAAAAGTTAGATTTAATTACATTTTATTTTTTAGGTATTGTATTATATTTATATGATTTTAGATTTCAAATTCTAATTATACAAATAAGATCTCCTTAATATCATAATTGTATAAATTTATTTTCTTAATATTTATGTAATTTTAATTTTTTCATCTTAAATATTTAATATATTTTGTCGATGAGATATCAATAAATGATACGGTAAATAAGGTGAAACCAATAACTAATGTAACAAATATTTTCTGCAATTTACATAATTCGTGTTGTATTAATTATTAATATCACGTCAATTACTTAAAATTTATCTAAATTCAATTTTTACGCTTAAAACTTGAATAATGAAAATCTCATACAATTTTAATACTTGCAAGCCTAGTTGGTACAATTAAAATTATTAAAATAAAAATTGTACCGTACTTATAACTAAAATTACAGTTAAGTATAAAAGTTATAGCAAAAGTAATTTATTGACTTGCCGTATGAAATTTTTTTACCCTTATTAAAAATAATGTAATAATAATAATAAAAGGAATGAAGGAAAAAACCGACACCTTGTACTGTAAGTTGCACTTGCGCGTCATGAAGAAGAGGTTTGACCTGATCACGAAAAATATTGGTAGCAGCTTTCTTCCCCCCAAATGGATTAATAAAAACTAAAAGCTTCTTAGGGCGTCCTGTTCCACTCCAAATCAGAACTTGCCACACGAAATTAACCACATAAGCTACGAAAATAAATATTCGAATTAGTTACCGAGAGAATCAATGAATTCACGAAGCTTCTGGCACCAGTGCCTGTGCGATTCCTCGGACGAGGGCCGAAACACGACGTCGTTTCGGACCAGTTTTGCACCGCCACAGCATCCGTCTCCGATCTCCACGATGGTTTTTAACCTGATGTCGGGACCGTCGCCGGCGAACTCCAGAACCTCTTTTTCGATCGTCAAATTCCGTTGACCTCCCTCCGGCCACCACAGCGTCCCGTCGGCGAGCAGAGATAGCTGCACCACGGCTCCGTTGACGTTGACACGGTCGGAGATTATGGCGGCGGGTCGGCCCATTTCGTGCGATAACCTGTTTGGTTCTAAAGTTTAAACTAAACCGCTAAACCAAAAAAAAAAAATAGTTTGGGCCTTTGGGGGAACAAAGAATAATGCTAATAATTGAGTTTGGAGGAAACAAATTCACAAAGTTTGTTTGCTTTGTTTGATACGCACGCAACCACAATTAGTTTATTGATTTCTCTCTCTTGATCTGATCGATCAAATTTTAAAATATAAATTCTCTTACAATTATTTATTTATTTATTAAAGTAAAGTATAATATTTTAAAATAAGTTAATTTATTATTATACTGGTATTTCAACTTGTATACCACATAAAATAATTTTATATAATTTAAATTTATAATAATAAATATTTTTAAATATAAAAATTATCTATTTGTATATGATAAATTAGAATTAGAGTATGTTTTATAAGTTACTATAATAGTTTAAGAGTTAATTTGTCTATTTTATAAGTTAGTTTAACTAAATAAACTTATTTAATATATAAGATTAGTTTCTAACTTATTTTTATTAACTATTTCTATCTGACAAAGCTTATGTTGCACGACTCACTCTAAAAGAATGATATTATTCAAAAGATATAAACTAATTATATTTAATCTCTTTATTTATATATATATATATATATATATATATATATATATATATATATATATATATATATATATATATATATATATATATATATATATATATATATACTTTAAGAGTGTGATATCACCTTTATATATATATTTTTTATAAATAACTATAATGTAAGGCCAAAATAAAAAAAAACTAATAAATTTACCATACCACATTTATATCAAGATAAATATTTATTTAATTTTTAATAAAAATAATAATTGTAAATAATTATTATAATGAGAAATCAAAATAATGCTTTATAAATAAGAATAAAGGATAAGTTTTACATTACCATGTGTTGTCAGTATTTCTCCTAGTACTATAATGATGAATAAAAACTATTAACAATAAAAGGAAAAATGATGTTGTTGTTCAACTGTCATTATATTTATGACTACAACCCTACCAGATCCGGTCTGCGGGTTGATCCAATTTCAAACTCTCCTAAATGAAATAAAATGATATAGAAAATGATTAAATTAATTGAGCAAGAGAATTTTCTTTGTGTATTTAATTATTCTTGTTTTGGGTATAAAAGTGAAGGTTTTTATATAGGAGTAAAAAGAGTAGCTAAACCCTGATCAACTGTTATTGGTAGGATCCTTTCCCCCATGCAAGAATCTCACCATCTGCATCAATGATTTCTTCCTTCTCTTGGTCTCCCAAGTATGCAAATAGATTACACTGAAGCACAGTGATGGCCACACCTTTAGGTACATAACATATGTCGATTTTACATGACCTCCATTATTCACATCTGACATCATGGACAGCAATGGTAATTTTGGGCAACCAAGTCCAGATAACCATCTGAGAACTGAATTTACCAAATTAAATTAGCAAATGAATTGTTAAGCTCATGGCTGTAGCCTGTAGGCAACTATACTCAATTCTAAGTAAAGAAGTCCAACAACAGGTGGAAATAATTTGGGTTGTGGGGTCCACTGGCATTTATTTCAAAGAAAAAGAAAAAAATAGAAATTGATAAATATAATAAATAATGAGTTGAAAAATAAAACTCTATAAGAAGAAAAATAAAATACAAACAAAAAAAATAATGATAACCACCACAACAACTCTTGTTGATAATAATAACTCTTATGTCATTGCTGACAGCAATTGGAATGTCTCCACAGATCTATTCTTTGCGGTGCTTATTTTGAACAATAATAATTAAAATCAAGCAAATTAATATGCATATTCTCCAAATAGGTGTATATTAGGCTCCACAGAACAATTGAGGGCGTAGATAAACTCACACAAGTTTATTTCAACATAATCTATGGTTTGAAACTTAAACGTTAATAGTCTATTTAGTAAAAGAGAAAGAAAAAAGTAAAAAATAGAATAAACGAAAATAGAAAAGAGAAAAATGAGTAAATGAATATAAGTGAGAAATACAATAAAAATCGAGGTGTCTAGTAGAAGAGAAAAAAATCGCATTTTAAATGATTAATATAGTAAAAATAAGAATATTTAATTTTAAAAGTATTTATTTAATTAAAATAATTATTTTTTATAATTTATTAATTCAATTGAAATAAATAATTTTTATAATTTATTAATTTATTTAGATATTAAAAAATTACTAAATAATCAATTATCAATTTAAATTTTATAATACGATAATTGATTGTCAAAAATTTCATAATTAATTATTATGATAATCAATCATCAAATTATGATAATCATGTTTTAAACATCTATCTCGTGTACAATTTAATTTTTGCACATTTGAGCGAAGAAATAAAAATGTGTGAATCATACACTCTTTATTTCTTCACTTTCTTATTTTTGCACTTTCAAACTACACAAATTATCGTTTTTTCTGTTATTTCTCTGCACTCACTTCTCTCGCGTTATTTCGAGGCTATTTGTTGTCCATAATTATCTATCCGACTAGCACATGGCCTCCTAGAAAAAAAATTAGCCTCCATAGGACTAGTTTGGTTCCAAATTGATACGGATTGATGTTCTAATAGTGTCGTCAACAGTGCCAAGTTAGCAGTAGGGAACAGTTCTCACTATAACTATAGATGAACAGTATGAGAGAGTAAATGATATCCATAAAATTTTGCACATAAGACCAACCTTTGCATCTGGTGCGGCCTTGGCGTTTTCACCACTCCAAGGCACATTGTGAAGCCAGACAGAAATAAATGGTCCATTTAAAACTCTCCAACCCAGATTCTACAAGTCAATTTCAGGTCTCTCATGGCATAGCCTTGGTAACTTCATAGATTCCTCATCAATTAGATCATTCCTGCCTTTGCTAGTAGAACTGCCCGGGTAACTAGTGGGCTCCCCGTATGCTTCAAAGCCAGGTGCAGTCACAAAATAAAGACATCCAATGTAATGCCTCAAATGGAAGATTCGAGTGAGAGCCTTACAACAATGGATTGTTGGAATTTTATATTTGAATAATTAACCTTGGATGATATTATAAAATAATTATATTAGTTATTTATTATGTAGTTAAAATTGAATGAGTTCATTAAATTATTAAATATGATATTTGAGCTTAAATGAATAAATATCACTATTGGTCTATTAGGGATAACGTGAACTCTATTAGATTAACCTCCTATAAAAAAGTTGTAGTTTTTAATATACTAAATTGTTGAAAACTCATACTTTTTCTCTCCATTTAAAAAGAGGCTAAGGTCTCATAAGAAATTCAAGAGTTTCAGTTGAGGATGAACCATAAAGTCATTAGTTACCTTTGTTTGTATTTATAATTAGTTCTCATATAAATTATGTACCAAAGGTTTAAAAACGCTTATATAAAGAATTATAAATAGATTCAGGTATTTATCTTATTCTCAATAATGCAACATGATGTAAACCCGAAGAGTATAAGAATGAGTTATTTTTAAAAATTGTATGTTTTTTATTGTATTGTTTCCGCTTAAAGATTTTCTAAAACAAAAGATTGAAGATTAAAAACATGTCTTTAAGGAATTATTTCTAACAAGTGATATTAAAGTAAATTAAGGAATTATTTCTAACAAGTGATATTAAAGTAAATTAACAAGTATTAGATTATTAGACTTTAAAATTGATGATTCCCATATGCTTGTTTTTTTTTCCAATTGTATGACTTTTTTATTTTTGGTAAATTAAAGGAATAATAAAGATATATTTGCAATTCCCATTTGTTTATTATGGATCAAGATTTGCTATTTTTTTTCTTGCCTCCATTCGGATCACATGACGCAATTATTGGATTCATAGTGCAGTTTTTGTAACTGTCATTATATTGCATCATAGTGCGGTTAATGCTAATGCATCATGGTGCAATTAGAATGCCCCTATCATTGTGAGCATATTTTTTTAATGTGTTTATATTAATGTCTGTATGTATATTTAGAAATGATTTAAGTAATTTTAGATCATTCTCATCAATTTACATTTGAATGGTAATTTTTAAAATTAAATTAATTAAAGTAATATATTTTTAAAGTAATTTTTATTGTGTAAATTGATTTAATTTAAATTATATAAATGTATATTATTATGAAATTATTTATAGAAATTATTCTTAACTTAAAGGAAGACACAATTTGATCGAATAATAACATATATGTGATAATAAATATGTGCCAATTATAAAATTTTATTTTTCATGTGAACAATAGTTAATCCAAAGAAATACTATTATTTGATAGAACTAATTGTCAATATTTGATTGGTACATTTAGAGTACTGGTTACAAATTAATTTATCTATCTAATGACTAAAAATTAATGTTGTGCTAAGGGTAATATCGAGAGATATAAGGTTTGCCTAGTTGCTAAAGGTTTTAATTAGAAGGAAGACATTGACTAGAAAGAAACTTTTTTCTAATATCTTTAAAAGATTTTTTTAGTACCAATAATAACTTATTTTGATTTAGAGCTCCACCAAATGGATGTTAAGACTATGTTTTAAATGGCAAACACTGACGAAATAATTTACATGATGCAACTTGAAAACTTTGTATTAGATCACTCTAAATCTATGGTATACAAACTAATGAAATCTATCTATGGTCTCAAAACAGGCTTTCGTCAATGGTATCACAAATTCCATCAAGTTATTACCTCATATGATTTTGAGGCAAATGTAGTTGATGATTGTATATGTCATAAATTCAATGGGAGTAAATATATATATTCTTGGTATTATACATCGATGACATATTGCTTACTAGTAGTGACATAGGTTTGTTGCATAAAACTAAGAGATTTCTAACAAAGAGTTTTAAGAGGAAAGATATTGGGGAAGCTTCTTTTGTATTGGGTATTCAAATACTAAGAGATCTTTCTCAAGGTATTCTAAGGTTGTCACAAAATAGCTATATCAATAAAGTCTTAGATTTAACATGAAAGATATTAAATTAGGAGACACTCTAATAGCTAAGAGAGATAAATTTAGTCTCAAGCAGTGTCCCAATAATGACTTGGAAAGAAATGAGATAATCCCTATGCATCAGCAGTGAGGAGTCTAATGCCCACTCAAGTTTATACTTGTCCTGATATTACTTTTGTGGTTAGAGTTTTGGATAGGTATTTGAGTGATCATCGAATGCAGCATTGGAAGGTAGTTAAACGTGTGATGCATTACTTAAAGAGAACAAAAGAGTACATGTTCACTTATCAGAAGTTTGAAGGATTTTGGAGTTCATTAGATACTCTGGTTTTAATTTTGCTGAATGTCAAGATAGTAAACGCTCAATGTTTAGATACATTTATATGTTGGCTGGAAGAGGTATCTCTTGGAAGTTTGTTAAATGAACTCTTGTAGCCCCTTTGACTATGACTGTAGAGTTTGTAGCTTGTTTTAAGACATTCAACCATGGAATATGATTGATTGCGAAACTTTGTTACTAGTTTGTAGGTGACTGATGGCATTGAAAGGTCACTTAAGATTTATTGTGACAATAACTCAGCAGTGCTCTACTCTAACAACAATAGGAGTTCTATGAAGTTGAAATTTGTCGACATCAAGTATCTTGCAGTTAAAGAAATGGTTCAGGAAAAACATATTTATTTAGAACATATAGAGACAAATTTATGCTAGCTGATCCACTAACTAAGGGCTTAACACAAGATTTTTTTCATGAGCATGTTCCTCATATGAGTATTGTCTTTGAGGTTATCTTAATTTAGTGGGAGTCCTTCTTTATGTTCTATAACATTGTTTGTTTGATATAAATTTTATGTTATTTTAATTTTTTGCAGAAATAAAGATTGTGAGTTTATTAGTCAACTTGTTTTTATCTTGTTGTGTGCAAAATTATTGTGCACTTAAAAGACTTTAGATTGATATCATTAAAGACTAAAATTGAACCGGTTGGAAATATGCATGATTGAGATTATATTGCTTGTAATCTTCATACTCCTCATCCATATTTATTTATGTCATTAAGTGTATTGATGTGTTGGTTATTGGGATATGGTGACATTTTATGATAGTGATGAAAGTTGTGATGGTTCCATTATTAATACATAAGATGAACTAAATTGTTAAAGTGGAAGTCTAAGGATAAATAGTATATAGATGCGTGGAATTTTATATTCTAATCATTAATATGGACTAATATTATAAAATAATTATATTAGCATCATTAGTGAGCTTTATTTTATGGGTCAAAATTGAGCAAACTTTATTTTATGGGGTCAAAATTGAGTGAGCCTAGACTACTAAATATGATGATATGTACTTAAATGGGGTCAAAACTCATACTTTCTTCTCCTCATTTCAAAAGAGACTAAAGTCTCATAGAAAACTAAGAAATTCAATTAAAGAAGAACATAAAATCATTAATTACCTTTATTTGTGTTTATGATTAGTTCTCATAAAAAATTCTGCAAATAAATATTAAAATCATTAATTACCTTTATTTGTGTTTATGATTAGTTCTCATAAAAAATTCTGCAAATAAATATTAAAAAACACTTATATAAGAAATCATTAATGGATACAAGTATTTATCATATTTTTAGTAGTCCAATTTGATGTAGATCTTAAAAAAAAATGCATGTTTTTTTTTATTATATTGTAAAGAACATATAATTAAACTAAATTGGCACGGAAGCGTGGGTCGCTACTAGCTACATATAATTCAAGAACAATTTTAAATTCAGTACTCTGGCTTAAAGAATTCTACATGAACACAAACAGTAAACTGTATGTGTAGATGACTTATTATACGATGATTAATTGCTCTTCCATTTATGTTCTTGCCTTGAACCAAAGTATTAGAAGATAAATGCAACGGTAATCCATATAAAAAGACACGTACCAAAATGAAAGAAAAGCATCATAAACAAATATGTCATGGTAATTATAACATGGCTTACTAACATAAAAATCCATGCGAGCACTTCCCATCCACCTATACTTTTCAGACTCGATCTCAATATCAGCCACCAGACCTGAAATAAATTAAATTAAAACATGTTACAGCGAATATCATGGCAATAACCAGATGCTGCCAACAACTTGCTTGATGGTGATAGTAATATATAATAACCCCAAGCAAGCATCAATATGCTGAAAAATCTGGTTTCCCCTTGTGTTATGGTGGCCACATCGAGTGATCGCTTATGGCCTGATAGCATTTAATGCAAAGTTAATACTTTTCACCAGCAAATTGAAAAAAAGATAATATTGGTCACGACGTGCCAAGTTTGAATGACAAGGAATTGAAAGCTTGAAACCTCGTATAATGGCAAGAACAACGTTGGGTACTGTACAAGGATCACCAACTGAATCGATAAGAGATTTTGCCACGCCATTTCCCGTACATTATATAGAATCATTCATTTTATATGAACATCATGGAAGAGATAATTACAAAATTAACATAACAAAATTTGTATGACTAAACTCATTATTCACGCATATTAAAAAAAACCTGCGGGAACTACTCCAAGGGGCATCTTTATTGCAGTGTCCCAGTCCTGCCTATGAAGCAGTCCATTTACGACCTATTAAAATGTGTGACGCTATTAAGATTAGGAAAGGGAAAAATAGACAACGATGTGTACAAATGAAACATCAAACAATCATTAATGGTACTGCAACTAACGACGATAATGTCAACGAACTAACCTCAACCAAAATCCCATCTCCACAAACACAAACAATCCCATCGTACTTGGATAAATCAAGTGACTGAACAACTTGCTTTGCGTGGAGCTGATGCTTGGTTTCTGAGAAATAAAAGAAATTAATTCAAATATATTAACAGTATAATTTATTTTATTGCTGACTTTAATTAGAATGCAATAATAGTAAATTATTAATTTTTGTAATAATTGAAGTTACAGAAAAGTAATTTTTTATTGACTCGCCGTATAAATTTTTTTACTCTAACTAAAGCTAAACTAATAATGATTATAAAAAAAAGGAATGAAGGGAAAAACCAAAACCTTGGACTGTAAGTTGCACATGGGCATCTTGAAGAAGAGGTTTGAGTTGATCACGAAAAATATTGGTAGCAGCTTTGGTTCCCCCAAATGGATTAACAAAAACAAAGAGGTTCTTAGGGCGTCCTGTTTCACTAGAAATCAGAACTAGCAACACAAAATTAATCACACATGCTACGAAAAAAGATTTGAATTAGTTACCGAGAGAATCGATGAATTCGCGAAGCTTGTGGCACCAGAGCCTGTGTGATTCCTCAGATGAGTTTCGGACCAGTTTTCCACCGCCACAGCAACCGTCTTAAAAAAATTCTCTCTTCCAAATTACTAATTATAAAGGGGAGCAAAAACAGGATAAGGAGAGATTTTCCTTCCCTTCCATTTTCTTTTTTTAAATTAAACCAAACAACAAAATTTATAAACATCACTCTCTTTCTTTCTCTCTATTTTCCCTCAATCCAACAATATATAATGCCACATCCATAATACTATAAATATCACAAATGTTAATAAATTAATAAATAAACGAAAAAAATACAATTCAAATTAAATAAACAACATAAATAAATTAAAAAAATCAAGAAAATAAACATAATTATTAAAAAAATACAAAACATAAACAAATAAATAATTTTTTTATATAGACATAAATAAATAAAGTAACAAAAAAATAGGAAAGAAAAGAAAAAGGTCTAGGTAATTAAAAAAAAAATGAAAGGAGAGTAAAAGAGAAAACATATGAAATAGATATAAAAAAATAATATAAATATAATATTATGTCACACATATAAATACATGCTATATTCAAACATTCTTTTGGGATAAAACTTGAAGTTTTATCTTGATAACATGTGTTGACATTTAATTGACTCCAAATCTAATTATCATACTTATAGAATCATTTATTATATAAATTATCCAAATGAAATTTCATTTCTAATTAGAGAATAATACTAATAATATCCAATACTTGTACTATTATATATAAATTGTCTTTTTGTTTTAAAAAATTCGATTGAATTGAAAATATTCACGTATTTAGTATGTAATACATAGATTTTTTTTTTAAATCCAATTAGATTAGTAATATCCACATGTAATTGTGCAATGACATGTGACCCTGTTGCACATTTTTTTTAATTAAATTAGTTGGTTATTCATGCATTCACACAGGTTGCGTTTTTCTTTACACATATTCTAATATGATTTATATATCTAATTATTTGCATAAAAATAAAGAACAAATAAGACAAAACTAAACATCATAATACAAGAAAAATTATTTATATTTATAATTTTTCTAGAAAATAACAAAATATTCTACCCTAGTGATGCTAGAGTATTTTTTATCTTTTATTTTTAAAATAAAGAAAAAACTAATATGATATAAAATGAAATGAAATTTTAAAAAATATTTTAAATCACAGTAAAATTATATATTTTAAAAATGATATAATATAAAATTATCTCATCTTTAAACCTAGATAGTAGTTTTAAATTTAAGTCAATCAAGTTTTATTGAGTAAATTCTCAATATGAAAGTATTTTTTTCTAAATTAATTTAAAATAGTTAAAATTACACGTACATAATAAATATATAATTATATTTTACAATAAATAAATCTCTTAATTTTACATACTTAATTTTTAATTTTTACTAATATAAAATTACCCCTACATTATGTGTGGCAATGAAAAGGGATTATGTTTGTTAGTTTGTTTGTTTGGGAGGGGGGGGTTTTCCAAAATAAAAAAGGGCTTATGTTAATATGTTATGTTACATAGGATGGATTGTCCTGTATTCTAGGTTTTGGTTAATCGCGGGACGATGGAAGAGGAGACAGTGCAGCGCAAAGGCGCGCACCTGAAGAAGAGGTCTCTAAAGAACAAAGCTTTGGGCATCTCTTTCAACGAGAAAGATCTCAAAGACTATGTCACCGGCTTTCACAAGCGCAAGAAGAAGAGAAGAAAGGAAGCCCAGAAGCAACAGCACGAGGCACTACGCCGCAAACGCACCGAGGAACGCCAAAAGGTACTCTCTTTCACCCTTCCATTTCTCCACTCCATGCTGTTCTTATATTTTTAGGGTATCTACATATTACATTATGCGATTTTGGAATTGAGGGTTTGCTTTGTGTTCCTTTTTTGTTCTACACTCACTTCTATTCTATTTTTCCCTTTTCTTATCTATTCTATTGGACTCATTTTATAGAGAAAGTTGGAAAGACAACTTGCTTATGGAGGCGTGCCACCTGATGAAATTGATGAGCGCCAACAAGAAGATGCGGAGCAAGTTGAACCTATTGCTGGTACTTTTTCTCAACTCTTCGGTTCTGTCAATTGGAATATTCCTCCAAGTTGAACCTGTTGTTATATTATTAGTGTGTGTTATGGTTTTGCGGTGGATTATCCAGAATCCAGAATCGTGTTGAAATTCTAGCTAAGGTGATTTAGATAATTATTCATATGTTTGGTTCGATGTTGAGGAATTGATCTTGAGTTGAAACAATTTTAGGTAGCTTTTGCTGTCGGTAAACAGATTTTATACTGAATTTTACTAAACTTGATTTTAGAATAAAACCATCCAAATATAAATCACATCACTTCAAAATCAATTATAACCTAAGTTAACTTGCAAAATCAATTTTGCCAACACTCATCCAAACATACACTTATTGTTTTAGCCATGTGTCACTTCATACTTTGTTACTTTCATGAGTATTTTTTGATTCCTTTTTACACTTGCACATTCATGTCATGCGCTTAAGGCTGGAGTTTTAAAGTTTTGACTAAAACCTGTCTAAAGCTTCTTTCTTTGCTTATATTATGAATCAGAGGCTATTTGGTGTAAGAACTTTAGTGTATGATGTGTGATCGATTTCCTTTCTGCTTTTTGGTTTGTGACTTATTTGGTGATTGGATTTACCCTGTGTTGTTTAAAGAAACGAAGACATACGAAAGTGTTGATTTGAAAGTCACTGTTGTAACAAGTGAGATCAACCCTGAAGAAGAAAGTTATCCTAGTGAGAGGAAGGAGGCAGCAGAGCCCCCCCATTCTGTTGTGGCTAATAAAAGGCAAGGGGTACCTATAAGTAATAAGAAACCTTTTAAGAAGGTTGCAAAACAGAGGTCAAGGCCAAAGTCAACAAGTAAGAGAGATAAGAAGAAAGGAAAGAAGCGGGGCAAGAAGTAATGTAACTGCGTACCTTGCATTGCATCTTCAGGACATTCCCAAGTCTACAAGGAACTGTATAATTTTGTGGAGGTGCTTATTAAGTTCAGTTACTTGGCTCCTTAGAAGTGAGGAACTCATGCTTGCGTATTGCAGGGTTTGGGCTTTTTCATAGACAAATATTTATATTCTAGTTAGTTACCTTGTTCCCAATGTCCATGACAGGATTTTCTTCTGCAGGGTCATTGCTGTCTTCCCATTTTGGGGATTTCAAGAGTTAAGGAAGAAACACCTAATTTTCTCCTTTTATTTGGTTAGTCGGTAATTTTATTGTGTAGTAGACATTTAATTAATTTACATATTTTTGTAGTTTTTATTCAAAAATTTTATTTTCTAATCAAAAGAGAAGACTTTCCTTACTTTACAAAAAAAAAGAGGCTTTCGGGGGTTTGTTATGGCTCATCAATATTTTGTTCTTTCAAAATGAGAGTTGCATCATATACTAGGGCATGATAGGGTCTTTTGACACTCATTGCAGGTCTAAAATGCACCTCTATTTGTAATTTAAGGTGAGAAAAATTTTCAAAGTATTAGCAAATGACTGCTCATTATGGGGAAAAATTCTATTTCAATTAATCAAATATTACGTCTTTAATTTTGCAAGAACGGACTAAGATAGTTGGCTAGTCCGTGAATATTTATGCCCCCACCAGTAACCATTTATTACCAATCGAGAAGTCTTTTGACCAGGGACAAATCCAAAAAATAGGTAAAGAGGGGCTGAAATAAATAAACTCTAATTTACATTTTAAAAAAATATACCATACATTAACAGAAAAAATATATCATACATTAACAAAAAAAAAAAACAGTTAGGAGTTACGCTTTATTTTATTTTTGTATTTTGAAAAAAAAGAAGAAATAAGCCTAACTCCTAACTATTTTTCTTCTGTTAATGTATGATAAGAAGAAAAATAGTATAATTTTTTGTTTAGCAGAAATTAAATTATTAATATAAACATTGTAGGTAGTATAATAATATATCAATTAATATAATACATAATTCGAACATAATGAAACAATAATAGTATATTGATTTCCTTTATCAAAATTAATATGCATCATATTTTTTCTATTAGATAAACTGTACCAATAATGAGAAACCTAATAGGTAGTATATGATTTTTTTTTGTTATACATAATTAAATTATTAGATTATATAATTTTATTAAAAAATTATATAATTTTTGAAAAAGAGTAAACTACAATTTTAGTCTCCTGAAAGTGTGTAATGTTACTACAATATAATTTGAAACTAAGAAAAATTTACATAAATCATTGAAAATACAATCTGCCAATCACATAAGTCTAAATATAGAATTTTTTTGACTTAAGTGATAATATTAATATATATTTAGGGATTAAAATGATTGTTAATAGTTAAATTTATGGACTTAGACAAAATAATTAAAAATTCAAAAGACTTATTTAAAATTTTCTTAGTTCCAAGGACTAATGCGATGAAATGATACATTTTTAGGGACTAAAATTGTAGTTTACTCTTTTCTAAAGAAATTTGAATGGCAAGTGCCCACCCTCACTTTCCCACAATCCACCTTGCTTTTAACACCCATTATAAGGAATATATTAAAATTTAAAAATAATATATTTTAAACTCTCTTAAAATGATAAATAATATTAATGACAATTTTTAAAATAAATAGAATTAAATATGAATTTAATTATTAAAAATAAATTAATAATAAAAAATGAAGTAAACACAGCACCCTAATTTTAATAAAGAATTAACATTATGACTTCATTTTAAAGGCTCCACTTCATGTTTTACATATTTTATTTAAAACCCTACGTGTATATGTATTATATTTATATGACTCGAATTCGGTGACATACATTTAATTTTTTCATGGTGAGACCCTTATTTGTAGGAGAAAAAATTACTATGACTATTTTTAAAATAAGTAAGAAATTTGAATTTTTAGTCTTTATTAATTAGAGAGGATGATTATAGATTTCTATAAATTCCTTTATTTGAATGATGATTTGTACCAGATTTTTTCTCTCACAGGGGCTTTCCTTAGTTTGATTGCTATGGAGTAGGAGGATTTAACTAGTCTAACTTCGAACACTTTGTAGAATCATTAAAAGTATGTTTTTAAGTCCGTCCTAATGGTGTATGAGCGCCTTTCTACCAAAGCTAATGGAAGATAGTATGTCTTGCTCTCTCTGATATGGTGAAAAAAATCTTCAGGAACCCTAAGAAGGTGGTAAAATACTAATGATACGCTTATAACAATAATCCCTATCACTTGGAGAGCTTGGAGTATGAAGAATTTTTGTCCATTCAATTGTGTAATATGTCCTATAAGACAATAAGCAACATTTTTGCCTAGAGTTTTAGAAGGATGGTTGAGAGATTGGTAAACTTGTGCTAGTGTATTTCAAAGTGTTGATAACATCATCACTGATTAGGAGGTTTTCGCTCAATGTAAAATAGGAAGGGTAGATTTGGGTGAATGATAATGAAGATTGACCTTAAGAAGACCTATGATAGGTTTAATTAGGTATTTATGACGGTCACTTTTCGATGATATAAGAATTCTTTCTAAAATTGTTAAATTAATTTGTCATTGTATCTTCATTATCATATAAGGGTCCTTTGAAATGAGGATGCTTTAGAAGAATTTTCTCTCTTAAAAGGACTCATCAAGGTGATATGACATCACTATACCTCTTTGTCTTATGTATTGGCATGTTGTAGAAGATTTTTCTTCTTTACCAGAGTTCATATGCACACTATCAACTACCATCACTTGTTCCATTAGGGACCTTGTCATAACATTGCTCATGTTGATGAGTAGTTCAATCGGCTAGAATGTACATTTATTTATTACTCTCCTCCTTTTAATGTATTTTTTTGATGGGTACATTTATATGTATTTGCACCTTGTCTTTTGAGCAACTCTAGTATTATTTTGGTTAGTAAGTGTCTTAAGGTACAAATATTTACATTTGTTACATTTATGACATAAGAGATGTAATTTAGTATTTATTGTGTGATTTTTTTATTATGTTTTATCATTTATTCATATGTCTCATTTGAATTGAAATGCGAAGAATTCACACGTATCTTTATAATTAAGTTAAAAATGAAGTCCTTACTAATAAAGATTTTATTGTGTGTTGTTAGTTGATAGTTATCATTGTGACAACAATGAGTCGTTATATGACTAAATTGGTCACTTTAACCAATTCAATCGAGAATTAGTTTGTTAACTCCAAAAAGATGAAGCAACTCAACTTGTGAGAACCAATCAAACTAGTACAGAAAATTGGTTTTAATTGACCTTTTTTAAAAAATAATATTTATTTAATCTAAAATAATTTTAAGATAAATAAAAGTAAATATTTAAAGATTTTAGATAAGTAGAAATTATTTTGTCAATAATTATTAATTTTTATCTTATAAAAATATAATATTGTCATTTATATTAATTTATAATAATAATTTTTTATAATTTTTTATTTTTTTTGGATCGGTCAGTCGCCCGAGTATCACCAAGACCAGTCGACTGTAGCTTAACAAGACTCCTAGCAATAGGGGGCAATGATGCTATGACCAGCCGACCAACCAAGTATCACCAGATCAATTGATTGTAACTTGACAAGACTCCTAACACCTCGTAAATAATAGGGGGCAACGATTGACAGTACCGTTGATGTCAGACAAAGTATCACTAGGATCAGTCAACTGTAACTTAATAAGACTCCTGACAGTAGGGGCGACAACATTATGGATCAACCGACCGTAACTTGACGAGGCTTTTGACAGCCCGTAAACAATAGGGGAGAATGACTGACAACACCGTTGATGTTAGGCGGTCCAAAACGTACAACAGAAGTCAAGCGGCGCAATAACAAAAGTAAAAGGTATTAGTGACAGCTTACACAATAGAGATGAAGGGACCAAAAAAACTATAAAAGGAGTAGGAGTATTACCCAACAAGGGGGACTAAGGCACCACATAGAGAAGCATTCAAAGTAAGAGTTATGATCCATACCTGTTATCCATTAGTATAGACTTGAACAATTTTACTACTTAAAATATTCTATAACATTAAAAATATAATTAGCCATCACAAGTTCGATTTTAATATATATATATATATATATGAGGTCAAGTTACTCCTTTAGATAGTTATTCTTCATCTTAAACTTTTATTTTCTTTTAATCTAATGGTCAATATTAAGTTATTCATTAGAATTGTTAGAGTAAAATGAAAGGTCATAGTAACTATCTTAAATGGGTAATTTGGTCCCCCTCTTTTCTCTCTCTCTACACACACAAACATATATATTCTTCCTTATTTGTAAAAACTCATTGGGTATCTCAAGTAGACTGTGCAAGGCTCAACCCAACCTAGAGGCATGAGCTAACCTGACTAATTTGGGTTCAATTAAACCTATTTAACAAAAAAAAAATGAGACAAAAATGTTATCCCAACTTGTGACCTGATTTTATGCTAAGATAGGTTCATGTTGCTTGACTCGATCCATTTGCTTACATAGACCTATTACAAATTTTCTTATCCTGAGTTATGAGTGAGTATAAGTAATATATTACCTTGGTGATGATAAAAATGTTCAAATTTCATTTTTAGTCCTAACAATAACATTTAACTACAATAGCTATTCATTGTATACTAAAGAAGAGAATGAGTTTGATTTAATGCTTCTTAATGAATTGTTCTTTAGACTCGTAGGATTTGATTTGACCTTGTGATGTGATTTCTAAAGAATACGACAAGTTTGAGGGCTAATGCTACAAACAAACCTCTATATAAGACATTTTATCTAATGCGTGGGAATTAAAGCTATTGAAATCTGCTGATGGAAGACAAATAGCATAGTTGTATAATCATTTTATTGTTTTGAAAATCTTGCCATTCCAAATTGTAGTGAAAATTTGGTATTACATAATAAAAACCTTTTCCCTATGCTTTTTTAAAAACTATATTGTATTCTTGAACACATTAATATAAAGTAATAATTTATTTATATTTCATGACAAACTTAATTTTGTATCTTAAATAGCACTGATCCTAATTTAACTTGTAGATAATCAAGTTCATTTAGATATAGAGTAAGTTAGGTTCTACAAAATTGGCCCAAACAAACTTTAGGGTTGATTAGAGTCAAACATAGCTTGTTCAAACTTGTCTTTTGCTAACCTTCTAGGTTGAAACATAAGTCTATGTGTCTAAAATGATGACCAAAGTTTTTTGATGATAACAAATATTTTGGAAATTGATAATATATTATGATTAACCATTGTTTTATAGATTTCATAAGAGCTGCAAATTATTGAACTTAAAGGTTAGAACACATTCATTTAAGGAAAATTGACTTTAAAAGAAGTTCATCTACTATGTGTATAAGGAGTTCATCGTCCATAGACACACTCACCATCCAAAGGATGTACTTAAACATGCTCAACGTGTCCATAGAGTCACTCGCCATCCAAAGTGTCCATAGTGAGACTCATCATCCAAAGGACGTATTGAGACATTTTCAATGTTCATAGAGTCGCTCGCCGTTCAAAGGACATATTTTGTATCCATAGATAAGCTGTCTATCCAAAGGATGTTCTTAGCATCCATAGAGGGACTCAACGTCCAAAGACGTAGTCAAAGGTTAATAAAAGAACTCAGTGTCCTAAGATGTTTCTACTGTCCAAAGAAGAGATTGTCCAGAAAGTAGAACAATTGTACTATTCCAATCATGAAGAATCTCTCTTAAAAGCATAAAGTGTTGTTTATCTTGCTTATCTTGTCTCATGAACTCTTTCATTCGTATAAAGAGTTGATTATCTATATCCAAAGTTCAAATTCCTACCTAATATACTGTTTGAGAATGTGTTAAACTTTCAGATTGACAAGGAATAACAACAAAGATTTTATAATACAAGTCAAGTCTGATAAAAAAATCCTTCAATTCACAAGTAACCAACAGAAGCTTCCTTACTCATCAACAATAGACAACACAAAGAATTTAGATAAAACAACTTTTTCTTGACACAATCTTTCTTTGTCTTTAGAAAAAGAGGAGTCTCTACAAAAATATTGTAAGAAGCAATCAAATAGCATTTGATGCACATCCAACAACTCCTCATGCAAAAAGTAATATTCAAATTTTTATGTGCTATATAAATGGATCTATCAAGCTTGAAAGAAGGGAAGCTAAACTACAACGCATTATATCTAGAAAGAAAAAAAAAACACTCCCTTATGCTTTGGACGATTGTCTTGTAAAACTTTTTTTGCAAAGCAAAGTAAAAGTCTGTGCTCTGTATTATAAACACTCATTGTGTGAGTTACTCTTTTGTAAAAAATTTATTGAGTTAGCGTGATAGCCTGAAGAGGCTAAGTGTCAAAGAATACTTGAGTTTCTTGCAATCAGGTAAATTACAAAAGTTGTAATACCTAGAAAGGTAGAGAATATTTGTTTGTAAGTCATGTAGACTTAGTAAATTTCTTTATGTTGAAGGGACTAGATGTAACCCTATTGAAAGAGTAAACTAATATAATCTCTATTTGCTTTTCTCTCTTACCCTACACTATTTTATTTCTTCACTCCTTTGGACAACCATATCAAACTGTGTTTTTAATTTCTTCAGTTTTACAAAAAACTTTCAAAAATCATACACATACAATTCAATCTCCTCTTCTTGTGTGTTATCTTTTCCTTCACCCTAATCTCAATAGTATCTTTGTCACCCCCAATGTGAATCGACAATTATCACATATGTTGTAGGGTGTGACGGAGGCTACCACATGTCTACCCAAGTTACAGCTAGAGTAACATTAACGAGATGACGCACATGTCACTTACCATGTAACAGAGGTGCAAAAGTAACCTTAGTAACTTCTAAAGAGATCATTTGACATAACTAAAAACTAGAAAATCACAATATAAGTTTATTTTGAAACAAAAAATTAGAAAAAAAAGACACATTAAAAGAATATATTCAATTTTAATTAAAATATTAGTAATAAGCTTGAGCTTAGGTATATAGATATGTTGTTATATACACAACTATATGTCTAAATACTTTTGGTTTCATCTTCTTTTTCTACTCCATTTATAATTTCTATTCTTTCCCCAAAATTTTGTGCAAATTTAGGAAAACCTATTGTTGATTCTTGGTGTTGTTTGTTCAAGATCCTTTAGGAACACAACATGAGATACCATGAAAACTTAATCAATTTAAATAACTATAAGAAATTAAAGTGTGAAAATATAATATTAATTGTAATATATATATATACACACATATAGATATACACATGGTGCATGTAATATGAGCCTCATATCTCTAAACTCAAACATGACCTAGTTTTCTTTTTGTCAAAATTAGGTCAGACCGGATGAGTACACATGAGTTAGATTTTTATTGTCATTAATATGTCAAAAAAGACTTTATCAAACAAGACAATAACCTTTTTAATGATCTTTATATGTTAAAAAAAAATAATTTTTAACTATTATATAAGAAATATTCTTAGAATAAATAAAAAAAATATGAATATACATAAAATACTTTAATACCTTGGTCATATATTTTTTTATCATTGCCTCTACCTTATTATAACTTTTAACCAAAGAATAAAACTATGTTTAGATATATTTCTTCATAAATACTTATAAGAAAAAAATAAAAAAATAATTTTTTATCTAATAAAATAAAATAAACTTATATATAATTTATATTAAAATTTATAGAAAAGTTGTGTTTATGTATAAATTTATTGAAATATAGTTTAAATACTATATGCAGATGTATAAATTCTATATTGTTATTCAATTAAATTATTATATATAATAAATTTATTAATTTTTATAATAATTTTTTTAATAGACATATAATAATAATTTTTTATTAAGTAATAGTATACAATTTTTACGCTAACCATCAAAGAAATTTAACTCGTCTCTTCATTTATATAAAAGCCAATTGACAATTGAATGTCTTCTGACCCTTTCTGCGTGTCTTAGTTCGGTATGATCATTACCTATCGCCTTCATGGCCCTCTCTGTTTTCTAAAAGATTCAAGGATATTAAAAAATAATAATAATTAAGGATCACACAATACATGGCCAAATTCTGCATTTGTCGTGCGATTGCATGTACCCAATTAATAAGTTGACCCCACACAACCATGAGATATCATGGCATAGCTTTATATAAGGAATATTATTTTATAAGGATTTTACATTCTTATAAACTAATTTTAGATACTCAATTATAAAAATAAAAAATTTAAATATTCAATTATAAATACTTTTTAATTTAAAGGCTTAATTAAAAAATTTAAATAATATAATCACGCACTGATTATTAAACCTTATTATCGTGTTATACTATTGTCCTAGTAAAAGCGTAAAACTGAAACCAAACCTAGGACGAGATAAAACCGAATTACAGAACGACCTGAAATCTGACGGCTAAGTACCAGAACACCTAGCAGGACCTGACCCACCCAATCATGCCACGTGGAAGAATCGTAAAACATCGAGAAAGATTCTCCACCCAGCGAAAACCCAACAAAGAGTGAACAAAATGTAGAGTGAAAAGGAGATATGCGAGTGAGATGGTTGTTTTGAGGCATGCGACAAAATAAGCGTCAGAGTGCAAAATAGCGTCTGAGCGGAAAAAGAAAATTCTGAGACGTTTCCTCGAAGTTTCTTGCACTCCGTACTTTTCCAACCTTTCCCGCCCCCTTTTTCCTTTTTCTCTTTCTCCCTTTTTTTCGTCGCCACAGCAGCACGCCCCACGCCCTGTTTGGCTGCTCAGAAAGCGAACCAAAAGTAGTGCTAACTTAGATTTTCCATTTTTTTGGCCTCTTATTTATTTAGGTTTGTGAGTCAAACTGAACTGTTGAAGCTTACGTGACTGAGAAAACCTACTTACTTGCGTTGTGTGCCGCCTCCGTGGTGTTCTTTTCTTTCATTTTCTCGGGAACCAAACAGGTTTGGACTGGAACAATGCACGGAAGGTATGCGGAGAGATCGAGCGGCGTGGCGCGAGAGAAGCGAGGTTTGGACGCGGCTTCGGCCGAAGAAGGTCAACCTGATCGGAAACGACCTGCTTTGGCTAGGTAGTGCTAATTGCGTTTTCGGATTCTTGTGCTTCACTGGATTTGATTGTTTTGCTCCTTCGTCGTTGCTAGGTTTAGGTTATAATGTTTTCGTGAAAGTTGATAGAGGAGTAGTGAGTTTGCGTGAAAATTGATGGAGAAGTAGAATTGTCACCTCATCTGATTTTAATTGCTAGCTTAATTTTTAAAAGGAAAAAATCGTGGAAAGGTGTTTTTTCACTCGAGTCTGAAATTCGTGTGAAAGAATGGTTCTAACAAGCTGAGTGTGAAAGAACGTGAATTCAACTGATCGAGTTTGCGTCTCAACAATTGAGTGCATGTTTAAATTTCAGTTAATAGAGCTCAAAAGTACTTTTTCTGTTAAAATAACAAATTCTTTCTTCATTTTTTACATTGATATTCTCAAAATACTTTCCCAACTTCAGTCCAAGATTAAGCAGTTAGGTTTTCATCTTTTAAAGCTTAATTAATTTGGTGTCTTAATCTTGGTTATGAATGCATTTATTGGTTTTATTAATTTATTTATGTTAATTTGCAGTGTAATTGTTGAAGCTCTGAAGGTGGACAGTCTGCAAAAACTTTGCTCATCACTGGAGCCTATTCTACGCAGAGTTGTAAGAAAATTCAGTTCATTGTGGTATTAATTCTTAATATATTAATTTGATAATTTTGTGAGTTTTCAATTGACTTATTGGTCAATATTACATGAAGTTGTCACTTGCATTGTCTACTGCTCACCTAATCAGCCACATAAACTGCAACCTCAGGCTGCAGGCCTGTAGCTAAAATTTATTGTACTTTAAGGTGGCAGGCCTTGCTTGATCTAAGGCTTAGTTAGATAGAATTGGGTAGGAAATTAGTGATCTCATATTCAAAACTGTAAAAGTTGATATATTTTTTTTTCATTTACTCATCTATGAGAGGAAATGGCCTCTAACATCCTAGAAACAGTTTCTCTGCTTGCGGGGATTAAGGTTGCTTACTTATACCCATCCCCAGCTTCATTAGGTGGGACTTGGGAGCCTTATGCACTAGGTCACCCTTTTTACTCATCTATGAGAGGCTTTCTGGAATAAGTTGTCCCGCAGTGTGTATGTCTGAGTGTTATCAAATGTAATCTAATGAAACAGCACTATAAATGAAGTGAATGTATGCTACTTTTGCATGAATAATGTTTGGTCAAGGACGTATGTCTGATTTCTTATTTTTATGCTTGCTGCTGAACAGGTTAGTGAAGAAGTTGAGCGTGCTTTGGCAAAACTAAGCCCTGCCAAGCTTACCAGCAGGTATTCATTTTGTTCCCTCTAACAAAAGAAAATGTTTATATCAGATGAATGTACATGACATGTGATTCTGCTGCTCTTCTGCTGCTTATGCTTTCATGGCAATTTGCAAGATTATATCCTGCAATAACTTGATTTGCTAGAGGTTGGTATGATGGAATTAGACAGATGGTCTATCCTAATGGAGATCATGTTACATTTTAAAGTAAAAAATTTAGTGGCCCATACATGTTCTGTGATCAGTGTGTTAATTTCAGGTTTAGCTTATATTATTTATTGCCATGAGTTTATAATATCTATAATTTGTCTCTCTAATACTCAATGTAAAATTCAGGTCTTCCCCAAAGCGAATAGAAGGCCCTGATGGCAAAAATTTACAATTGCACTTCAAGACCAGGCTGTCCCTTCCCCTCTTTACTGGTGGGAAAGTGGAAGGAGAGCAAGGGGCAGCCATACATATTGTTCTGATTGATGCAAACACTGGCCATATTGTTACATCAGGACCAGAGTCATGTGTCAGGCTAGATGTTATTGTACTAGAGGGAGATTTCAATAATGAGGATGATGATAATTGGAATGAAGAAGAGTTTGATAGTCATGTTGTGAAAGAGCGGGAAGGAAAAAGGCCTCTTCTAACTGGTGAACTGCAAGTCACACTGAAGGAAGGTGTAGGAACACTGACTGAGCTTACATTTACAGACAACTCTAGCTGGATAAGGAGTAGGAAGTTCAGATTGGGGCTGAAAGTTGCCTCAGGTTGTTGTGAGGGAATGCGTATCCGTGAAGCCAAATCAGAACCTTTCACTGTTAAGGATCATCGAGGAGAATGTAAGTTCATAACTTCCTTATATTTGTTATATCTTTCTAGAGAATTGTTGTAATGAAACTTCAATTGAATTATAGTATACAAGAAACACTACCCGCCTGCCCTGAATGATGAGGTCTGGAGACTGGAGAAGATTGGCAAGGATGGATCATTTCACAAAAGGCTAAATAAAGCTGGAATATATACTGTTGAAGACTTCTTAAGACTTGTGGTCAGAGACCCTCAGAGATTGCGGAATGTAAGAATCCAGATTTTTTCCCAGTTAGGGTTTTCATGTCAATTGATCAAATGTTCAGTTCCTTTGGTTCTGTATTTGAATTGATGGTATAAAATTATTTTATCTGTCAAAGGATTTTATAGGTTAACTGTCCTCTTTATTGTAGATTCTTGGAAGCGGCATGTCAAATAAGATGTGGGATATTCTTGTTGAGCATGCAAAGACTTGTGTTCTCAGTGGAAAACTTTATGTATACTATCCTGATGATGCAAGAAATATGGGCGTTGTTTTCAATAATATTTATGAATTGAGTGGCTTAATTGCCAATGACCAATATTACTCAGCTGATTCTCTCTCAGAAAGCCAAAAGGTAAGTTAACCTATGCAGAAAATTGTCCATTTATGTTTGAATTTGGACCATACTGTTGAGTTTCTTCCATAATATGGTTAACCAGATTTCTGCTGCCATATCACGGAAGTTCTGTTTTTTCTTGCAACCTGACTATTGGTACGAGCAATTCTTCGTGTTGAAAGCATCTAACTAAAAGATCACACATGCGATTGACTTCACAATGTTAATATAACAATGCCCTGTGCTTGGCTGCAATATTTTTTTGCTTAGTTTGGTTTTATTCTTGGAGTCTTTCTCGCTGTCTGAAAATATTTGCTAGGTTTTAACTCCATACTCAGGCATAGGGTATCTATAATTATTGTTGTTCCTGGAACTTTATGTGAATAGATCAGCTTGGCAATTGGCTTAATACTTGTATATTTACCACTTACTATAGGCTTATAAGTGTTACGAAGGCAAGGTGGGAATTTTTTTTTCCATGAAAGAAAAAATGGAGATTACAAAGATGTTAGAAGTTTTTCAAACTATAGGGAAAGAAAAGGATGAATTTTCTGAAAAATCGCCAATGGTTTCTGTTGTAGGTTTACGTGGATACATTGGTGAAGAAGGCATATGAAAATTGGATGCATGTTATTGAGTATGATGGGAAGTCTCTGCTCAATCAGGATAAGACTTTGGATACCGCTCATCCTCAGGCTCCAATGGCTTCCCATGAATATTCAAACTCACTTCAGCAGATTTCCATCCCAACTTTGCCACTTCCAGTACATGCTGGCCAGCCTTCGATGGATTCAGGAGTAACAGTTGGAGGTACATATTTCCAAGTAAAATATTATTATATTAGCAACAAAATCAAAAGGTTTTTGCAGTTATTTTTTTGTTTACATTATTTTCTGAAACCCCCTCCTTCTGCAGTTTTTCTTTTCTGTATTTTTTTCACAATTTTTTTCTTCACTTTGTTCATTTACTTACTTCAAACCCGACTTCACCAAAAATGGGCAAGTTTATGTTGTCCTATGAGTACTCGTGGATTGGATTAAATTAATTTTTTTATTTATAATACAATCAATTTAATTCTAAATTCAAATCTAATCTAATTCAATAAAAAAGCCATTTTGATTGGATTATTTTGTTGGTTTTGATATTATTAGTTTTTTTTAATAGAGACAATAAATAAAGCTTAAACTATATAAAAAGTATAATAAAAATTAATTAGAAGTATTAAATGCCCCATCCCTTAAGGTCATAATCTTATTGATACTAGCACAGCTCATTCCTGATCCAGATTACTAATAGAGAAACAACACAATCCCATAATTTAATTCATGTTTAACTCGTTAAAAAACAATATTCTAACAAACTAAGCTTATCTGTAATTGGAACTGAAATCTGATTTACTCATAAATTTTTATTTTATTTTTCATATTTTTAGTTTTTGGTTGGATTTTTTCAACTTGGTTAGATTGAATTGGTTTGTGAATACCCTTACATCAACTTTCCCTCTCTTTTCCTCTTTTAACCTATCTGTGTAGATTGTCTTCATTTAGGGGGCGAGACATGATTTAGATATGAAAGTTTTTAATGCCTTTACATGGTAAAAACTTGAACCATGTGATGATGTCACTAGAAAATAAGCACAGCATTATGGGAACAACGCAGTTAGATGCTCTCAGTCCACATCAATCTGTGTACTCATAACCGACCTTAAAAAATAGTGAGCCCGTGAGAATTTTTTGATTGCTGACTGACTACACATGAATGTATGCAGGTTATCATGATGGGACAACTTCCAGATTCTCCTTGCAACCACATAATCCTAATCTTAATTCTTCCATCCATTATGATGATAATGTATTTCCACTACAAAACCAGTTGATGAGTGTTTCACACCATGCCCAACTTCCAAGAAATGAAAATGGGCTGACTCTTGGTCCTCCACAATCACAAACGCATGGCTTCGAGACTGCAAGCATTTCAAATCCTGCTTATAGAGGAGTTGAAGAGTACTTCCCAGAGGAGGAAATTCGTATTAGAAGTAATGAGATGCTAGAAAATGATGATATGCAGCATCTACTACGTATTTTTAACATGGGAGGCCAACCACATACTTCCTTCAATGCCCACGATGATGGGTACCCCGGTTCATCTACATACACTTCTGCAAATCCCATGGGTTACAATTTTGATGATGAACCAAACCGTTCCTCAGGCAAAGCTGTTGTGGGCTGGCTCAAGCTGAAGGCAGCTTTAAGATGGGGTATTTTTATTCGGAAGCAGGCTGCTGAGAGACGGGCACAACTCGTTGAATTGGATGATCCGTAGAGATCTGTAATTATCTGAACAATAGCATCCAAGGCTTTTCTTTCTTGACATTCAGAATTGTTATCATGCTGAAATTTCATAGCATGAGCAAGGATATGAATAGAATTATTTGGTGCAGGCTTAACTCAGAATCCACTGTACCTTCATCCATAAACAGTTGTGCATAGACCTCTGGCTGTAGAAGAATATCGCTCTGCAACATCTCTTCTATAACTGCTTTGCTTGTGATGTTTCCATTAAGCATTACTGCATCCAAGTTCTAAAGACTCGACGGTTTGCTTGTTTTTAAACTGAAGAGTCTATTGTTCCTTAAACTTGGCAAGTTCTAAGTGGAATCTAAAGAATCTAGGATCTTTACTACATTTACCGGCTTGTATTCAATTCTGTATAGTAAACTAGATGTTCATCCTAACTCAAGTGTTATGTTTTGTAGTTGCTATGTGGCATTATAGTTATAATCAATTTGAACTGTTACGTGCTTTCCACAGTTAAATTAATTTTAATTAATAATATCATAAATTTAAATTTTATTTTCTATAAAATTAAATAATTTAAGTGATAATTATATTTAATAATACTAATTGTAATTTAAAAAATAACTTTTTTAATCAATGGGTGTGACTTGGATGGTTAAATGTATCCATTTATGAGAAATAAATAGATGTCTCATTAATACACTTTACAATAATTAAAAGTATAAAAAAAATTTAATAATAATATGTTTTTATAATTAGGATAATAAAATTCTTATTTATTTCTTATATAAATGATTAGAGATTGTATCAATTAAAAAAGATGTAGATCTAGATTTGAATACCTTAATGTACTTGTGAATAAATTACAATCATTTTAAATGAGGATAATACATTGAGTTTAGAAGAAAAAAAATAATGTAGGTATTGTTTTTTATCTCTAATCTCCAACCATATCTCACCATAATAAATTTGTTGACTTTTATAATAAAGAGAGAAATAAAATAAATAAATAAAAATTTAATTAATAATTAATACTTAAATAGGAAAATCAATTATTTTTTCTATTTCAAACCACTGATAATTTTTCAAAATTGTCATAAAATTTCTATTTTTTTTGTTATTTAGCGCTAAAAAAAAAGATAATTTTATATACTTCATCAATCACTATTTATTTTCACACTATTTTATCAATAAATAAAAAATGAAACTCATATTTTTATCCTCTCCTATTTCCACATAACCAAAGACATAATTTCTTATTTCTCTATTTCCACATAACCAAAGGCATAATTTCTTATTTCTCTATTTCCACTCTCCTCTCTTTCACTTATACCAAACAAAATGTTAGAGAGGGAAATTCTCATTATTTTTCTTAAATTCTTAACAATTCTTCTCTTATTGAAAAGTGCATTATAAACTACCTTTACAACTAAAAAATATATCAATAATCTTAAATTATTTTTTTTTATCTTTATATATATAGTTAATTTTTAATTGTCTATTTATTTCAATTTAAAATAATTTCATATTATCATTTAAATTATTTATTATAAATTCAAACTATGGTTTATATAGTTAAAAATATTTATTTATTGTAAATTTATTTAGAATATAATCTATAAGTGTTTATTTATTATAAAATTATAATTTTTACTATATACAAATATATATATATATATATATATATATATATATATATATATATATATATATATATATATATATATATATATATATTCAGTGAAATGCACGCTACAATAGTTAATTTTTAATATATTTTCAGTTCATGAGTAAATTCAGCTTTCAAATGTTATTTATGGCAGCTAGGCCAGCTACGGAACCTACATGATTATGCAATTGTTCAACAAAATATAGAATTATTTCGGGGCTATGCTCGGTACAGAAGAATGGAAGTTTAAGATTGAAAAAAACAAATTGAAATTGTGGGAGTACCTTATATGAAAAAAAGAAAACACAAATGAACTGGATAAGAACATAATAAATAGAGAAATTCTATCTACTCCGAGATCATTTTTATACAGCAAATTTACAAAGGGATACAAAAAATGTATAATAAGATAAATAACGTAATGAAAGAAGAGTTAGAAAAACGTGCTGTGAAAAGTTTATGTAATTATAATTTAACTTTATAGCAAAATAAAAGCATTACCTCTAAAGAAATTAGCCAATTACCACACTTTGCTAGGGTAAACTAGTAGAAGTATTTGTGGCATTCAACTTATACCAAATTTTCGTACCATTATTGTATGAATCCCAAATCAGAAAAAAAAAAAAAGGTTCATTTATGGATGATGGATGAAAGTCAAGTAATACTTCACTATCACGAAGCCAGTACTAACGATTCTTTACTGTTTCATCGTTTTTACTCTTTTGGGCTGAACTGTTTAGTTTTATCTTAAGAAAAATAATTAATTTAATTACGTATTTTCAAATAAAAGCTAATAAGGGATGTGGATATTCTACAACAATGTGTTCAAGGACCATTAAGAAAATGGCAAATGATTACAACCCCTCCCCGGCCGAAACAAAAGCAAAAAATGGTAACAAGGGAAAAATAAATAAATAGGGAATTATTCCGCATCGGAGATTTCATCTTCATCTTCCTCCAAGATGTAGACCAGAGCACGCTTTCTTGCAGCAAATACACAAGCCACGCCTCTTGATGCTGTTATCAAAATATACAGTGCAGATAATTAACCAGGCTTATACTCAGATTAACAGTAGAAATCAGAGATCTCTTTAAAGGAGAGGGAAAAACATTCAAAACGATTATCGTTATTTAGCTCAGAAGTTTGTCACTTGAAAAGGCATTTAAGTTGAACCATTCGGTTGACCCTCAACCTATATTCATTACCAATTCTATTATCTCAAATTTTGTACCTCTGGACGGATATTGACAAATGTTAACGAAGGACTAATTAGATAAAACCATTCTCCAGGAATTTGATTAATTTTTAATCTTAAGCGGAAACATGTTTTGCTAATTTCCAAATTTGGAATTCTTGTACCCACAATATGCATACATGCACACTACGCATCCATCTTTTCCTTCTTATTCCTATATATTAGTAGCTGTAAGATAGAGATCAACACACTACACAATGATATTAAGTTTATAAACCAAATACATTGCATGTAATTTTTACAGTTATGAGTTAGTTATTAATCTGTTATTTCTGTTGTAGTTTGTTAGCTCTAGTTACGCTTTCCTCTTGTATATAAGGTAATACTGTCTTTGTATTTTTCAGATTTGTCAACTAATATGGTATCAATAGTTCTCACGCATAGCTGCTTCCTTTAGTTTCTGCACACACACTCTTTTTTTTTTGTGCCCTTTTCTTTGTTTTTTCAATGGAGAATCAAAACCCATTGTATCTTCATCCTTTGGGTAGTCCTGGATTGGTCTTGGTTTCTCAACCGTTTGATGGTAAGAACTACAATTCCTGGCTTTGTGCCATGGGCATGGCACTTAATGCAAAGAATAAACTCGGCTTCGTTGATGGTTCTATTTCACAACTGGATGCAGCAAATCCTCAAGCTTTGCATCTATGGCAGCACAATAACAGCATTTTAGTTTCTTGGATTCTTAATCAAGTCTCCAAAGAGATCAGCGCTAGCGTAATCTATTCCCCCTGCTTCTGCAATTTGGAGTGACATGCAAGATCGCTTCGGCCAAAAGAATGGCCGGCATATTCCAGTTGAGAAAAGAAATCTTGAATTACCATCAAAGATCCAACAGTCAGCCAATATTTCACCAAATTCAAAGCTCTCTGGGAAGACCTTGGTGAATACAAGCCTCACCACACCTGTCATTGTGTCAAACCTTTAGTTGATTATCACCAAACGAATGTCATGACCTTCTTGATGGGCCTCAATGAGTCTTTTTCTCACATTAGAGGGCAGATTTTACTCATGGATTTGATTCCTCCCATGGCCAAAGTCTTTTCCCTCTTGCTACAAGACGAAAAGCATTGTGAAGTTGGTACTCAAGTTACCACATTCACTTCTGAGATTGCTTATGTTGTTCAATCAAATCAAGATAAATTCAAGAATGCCAAAAAGAATAAATCCCTCTGCTCTATTGCAGCATACCTGGCCACAGTGCCACACAAAGGATAATTGCTTTAAACTTCATGGCTATCTGCCTGGCCATAAAACCATCAAATTCTGCCAACCAAGTGATAGAGTTACCCCATCCTGTACCTGATGTTGCCATCTCATTTTATTCCCTGCCCAGTTTGATGTTAAGGTCTCTGCCTATGTAGATTCTGACTTGGGTGGCTGGTGTATAACTTGCAAGTCTACCACTGGTTTTTGTGTATACTTGGGAGGCTTACTGGTGTCCTGGAAATAAAAAAAATAACCTACTGTGACAAGGTCATCCGCTGAAGCTGAATATAGATCCCTTGCTTGCCTGGCCAGGGAATTACTATGGTTGCACCAACTGTCCCTACTGTCATGGTTCTTTGTGACAATATGTCTGCCATTCAGATGGCAACCAATCCCACTTCCAATGAGCGCTCCAAACACATTCACATTGATTGTAATTTCATTAGACATCATGTCTTTACCAGTTTTCAAATTGGTCCACTTGCCTACACAACAGCAATTAGCAGACATCTTCACCAAGGCATTGGCTCATTCTTGTTTCTCTGGCCTGTTGTCCAAGTTGGGTGTTCTCAACATTTTTTCCCCAACTTAAGGGGGTGTTTTACAGTTATGAGTTGGTTATTAGTCTGTTATTTCTGTTTTAGTTTGTTAGCTCTATTTACACTTTCCTCTTGTATATAAGGCCATACTGTCTTTGTATTTTTCCTGTTTGTGAGATCAATGAAAATAGTTTCGTTCTCTGTTTTTCAACTCTAATAGTAATTAAACTTACGCACAGATATTCTGCAGTTAAATGGAACCAGTTTATAATTATGACTAAGATGGTATGAGATCCACCAATTTGATATTTCCTACGAACTTCTACTAGCAAATTGTTCATATACAAGTCTTAGTGTATTTAAGCCAGAGGTAGAGAGAAAGAGAGTACTCACCACTAACTGCCAAGGGAGCAATTACGGAATGAAGGATGGTGCGAGCTTTCTCATCCCCAATATGCAGGTAAGCAACAGAATCCTAGACAAACATAATTACAAAAATATGACTATAATGGAATATAAAAATTATAAATAGCTTCCTAAAGGAGATATCTAAGTAATTCATTATAGTTGAATTTACTTATAGAAGAATATAAATACTGAGATTAACTCATTGTAATTGTTGAGATTATGATAAGATTATTGAGATTTTATGGGATGTAATCTGAAATTGTTTTAGAATGGTTACTTTGATTACGCTGTAATTATTTCCTTTTATTAGTTGTACATAATTAAGGTAGGGTTGGATATCTTGTAGATCTTGTAATATTCTTTTCCTAATTATGGGAAACCTCTTGTACAAAATTTCTATATATAGGA
Organism: Mucuna pruriens; assembly: GCA_025330945.1. NCBI lineage: Eukaryota > Viridiplantae > Streptophyta > Magnoliopsida > Fabales > Fabaceae > Mucuna > Mucuna pruriens. The sequence goes on from JAENHJ010000543.1 coordinate 810,194, forward strand.
TAGGACTAGGAGACTCTTCAAGCAGGTTTTCAATCAAATACCTGTTCCCTGCCTGGGTTTCAAGCTGGTATTAGAGCCCATGTCAAGTGGACCTGATAAAATTCAACAAAACACTAGTAGTCTCGCACCGCAGGCGTGCAGCTGCTGCCCAAGTTTATCAACCCTAGGTGTTCCAACAACCCCTCCATCGGGTTTGTCTTCATCGGATTGCTATTCATCATTGTTTTCTAGCCCTATTTTGACCCAGTTTGACAGTTGGATATCTCTTATAAAAACCTTGGGAGAACCACCATTGTTTTCTAGCCCTATTTTGACCCAGTTTGACAGTTGGATATCTCTTATAAAAACCTTGGGAGAACCACACCACAAAAGTATTGTAGTGGGAAAGCTCAAAGCCTTATAAACCCCACACTAGAATCTCATTCTTCCAATGTAGGACTCAAGTCCCATACCTTGCAATTGAATCTTAACATCTCGCCACGCTCCGCAGTCCTGGTGCCTACGCGGGCTGGTTGTGCACTAACCCTTTGACTAGTTTCGGGCAAACACTACAATGCCAACTTCACCCACACTGCTTGTTTACAGCTGAGAGACATGGTGTAAGGCTCTAATACTAATTGATAAGAACCTTGAGAGAATCATACCATAAAAGCTAGCTATTGTAGTAGGAGAATTCAAAGCCTTATAAACCTCATACTAAAATCTCATTCTCCTAATATGGGATTCAAGTCTCATATCTTGCAATTAGATCATAACAATTTCATTTGCAATGGCCTTCTACTATTCGGTTGCTGCCTTAATCGGTTTGTTGTGCCTTTCTTGGTTTAGGTGTTGTGCTTGGTTGTTTTTTCCATAACTCATCCACTTCAGGGCTTATTGTGTCTCTTTAGTCTTGTTCTTCTTGAGACTTTTGGGTGGATATCTTCTCAATCTCTCTTGTCTACCATGGCTACTGTGACAAGTTCAACCGACACTGAATCCAGTAGTTCCAGATTCTCAAATAAGGGTTTGGGCACCATTTTCTCTGGAAATCCTACCATAACATCGGTAATCCTTAATGGTAAGAAATATTTGAATTGGATTGGTGCTTTCATGATTTGGTTCCATAGTCAAAACTTCCAGATCATCTTATTAAGAAGTTTTAGGAGATTGATCAAGATGTGTGAAGATTGAGAGTAAGCAAACTGCCAGCTAGTATCTTCTCTCTTACGGCAGTCCATTGATCCAAAATTGTTGAATCACTACCACTATAACACCACATGTTATGAAAGATGGAAGAAAGCCCAGGATGTCTATTCAAATGATATCCAAATATCTAATGACGTTGAGATATTATCCACAACTTGGCCACTCTAGATGACTGACAATGATCTCCCATTGTATGTTTATAGAGCTCAGTACTTCAGTCTGCCATTGTGGAATACAAATCTCTCTTAACTAGTGATTAAATATCAAAGATGGTAGATAAACTTGACAATATTTGATGTTCTATGTCCTCCATAGTCTTTATAGAAATATTGAATGTCTGGAATAAAATCTTGACAGGTAAGTCTTTGGAGGTGGTGGACACCATGATTCAAAGAAAGATTAACATCATGCTTCAAGAAACTATAAGGATTGGACAAAAAGCTAAGGAGGAAGACATCACAAGATTTAAACTTTGATATACAGGGAAAGTTAAGAGGAAAGAACGACGTGGGCATTATTGTTGATAAGTTGAAAGGAGAGTGTGGTGAATATAAAAAGGATTAGGGACAAAATTTAATCTTTAAAATTAACAATTGCAGGGGAGACTATCAATATGATCAATGTTTATGCACCACAAGTAGGATTCCAAGCACTTTTGAAAGAAAAGTTTTAGAGGGGTTGGTTCAAGGCTTTCCATAGGAGGAAAAGATTCTCATAGGTAGGGATCTAAATGGGCATGTTGACAGTGAGGCACAACAATTTACAGGCACAGCAATTCATACGACTTTTATTTACCCATTGCAACAATTTCTGAGGGAATATCTTGAGTAGACTTCTCAAGGTGGCCAGAGAGACCCTGACCTAGAAAACCAGAGTTCAACAGAGGCAAACCATGCAAGGAAATTCTTCTAGTTCAAATTCTCCAAGGTGATAGAAAGAGTGTCTGAGAATGTATTAAGTGGTGGGAACATCTTGTGATGAATGTGACACCAACAGGTGGGTCCTCACAGGCTCGCACTTAGAATCAGACAAACTCTCAAGGTGAGACACAATTTAAGTGGCTGCAATCAAGGAGGCTCAGACGACCAAACCAGACCGGCAGCATGGCAAAAAGATGATTGGAGAGTGGCACATGTACTGCACGTGCCAGGAACATGAGCACAAGTGACAGCATGTGGCTGGGTTTCGGTAGAGAGCATTCCCTGAGCTTGGCCAGTTGACGATTTCTACCAAGACCTGGTGACTATATCAACAGTTGGAGGCGACGGCTGAACGCTCGAGATTTGACAACTACTAGGGTAACTAGACTATTCAAGGTTCAAACTCAGAATGTAAGCTCTAGTACCAACTTAAGATGGACAATGAGTTCCTTCAAAATTACTTTTACAAACTGAAATTCATTTAGAATCAAGTTTTCAAATGCTCACCCCAAACACAAACTTAAGGGATGCATCTTAACACTAAAAATTAAGATAATAACAAGATGGTTGAGGATTAAATTATTAGGATCTATTTGGTTTGAGAAATTATTGTGTTTACACAAATAATTACAAAACCTAACCGAGTTTTCACTTTGTTTCCTGCTTTTAATGATTTGTATAAAAAATGATGATAAACACAGTTGAGGAATGAGGATCAAAATATTAGAATATGTAAGGTTTGAGAATTTTCTATTTTCATTTTTTTCACAAATAATTTCAAAAGTTCCACCTGATATTCATTTTGTTTCTTGTTTTCAAAGATTTGTATGGAAAAAGATGAAAAAAACTGATTTTGTTTTTATCATCCCTACCAAAAATCTTTGAAAACAAGAAACAAAGCAAAAACAATGTGACATTTTCATAATTATTAATAAAAATAGGAAATGAAAACAAAATATATTTTCTTAATCAAACAGATCCTTAGTCTCTCTCTTTTTTTTTCCTTTTTTGGCCCTTTGATGCATAAAAGAACTACAAAGAAAAGATATACAAAACAAGCAGAATTTTCCTACCTTAGGAGGAAGTGTTTCTTCTAGACATCACAGATTTGGTCCTTGTTTTATGAAGTATCTCTATTGCCTCCTAGGTTTGCTTAATTGTAATTTCTATTCAATTACATAGATTTATATGCAGTATACCAATATAAATTATTTACATGTCCTCTTTCTCTTTTAGAGATTATTTACTTTTTTTTTATCCTCTTTCCTATTATTGGCACATATATCAAGGCAGAGCTTCTAGGGAGATATTCAGTCAGGATAATAAAAAAGGAAAGGAAAAAGGACAAGGCACCAGATATACAGGGCATCATAACTCACAAAGATAAAAATAAGTGTTATTTGAAAGAAGTTTAAGCATAAGATATATGTTTAATGAAGCAGAACTTTATAAATAGGCATTTTATAAAAGCATTGGTTTACAGAGAATAAAGATCACTAATTCTTAGAAAGTGAGTTTGAGCCTAACTTAACCCCAAAAGCTATCTTGAAAGATGAGAATTGTTTTCCACTTATAAACACTTTTCAGACTATCTCTAGTCAATATGAGACTTGGTTTTTTTTCCAATACACCCTCTCACTTCCAGTACTATTAGACTTGGTGCATGGATAATATAGTGAATGGTCCTGTAATAGATTTAAGATAGACTCTTATATTATCTTAAAAAGTGAGTTTGAGCGCTCAAACTTCAAAAACTAGCTCAAGAAGTGAGGATTACTCCCCACTTATAAGCTCTTTTCAATCTCTATCTCTAGCCAACATGGGACTTCAATTTTTTCCCAATACTAATTTATGCCATCAACGAACACAATGGACATAGAACAACTTACCTGTAGTTCTGGTATTCTCCAGATATCTAAAGAATCAGTGCTTGATAGAGAGACATATGGTAGATCACTTGCTTGCAGAATCATCATACAACCATCTCCAGTACTTTCTGATGTCTTAGTATTGTTTAGTAACAAGACAATTTGACTATCCTGTTTCAAACAACATTAAAGAAAAGGACAAATCTCAAGATTTTGCTAACGTTAAATTGAGACTATAACTTCTAACTTTCTCAAATGTTACCTTATACAAAGACAGATCCACACATTCATAATCAACAGGAACACATAACAGCACAGCTTCCAAAGAACTATACCCCTTCTTTAGACAGTGTGAGTCATGCATGAATCCTCTGACTATGCATATACAGTTTACAATATCTGAGAAACACTCATTAGGTACTTGGAAAGATATGTAATCAATAAACTGGTTTTGACTAGTATCAGGTGACACAGAAGCTCTAGAGGAATCCTACAGAAAAAAAGTAAGGAGTGAAGAAAATAATACAGCATTTTAATAGAATTAGAAACCAACTGACATCAGATTCAAATGACTCTAGATATAAAGCACAAAAAGGTCTCTTACTGACTAGATTAGAATATTAGGCATTATTAAAAATGTTCATTCTGTGAAGAAGTACCTCATAATATGATACTGAAGTTAGAATTCTCATGGATGAAGATGCTTTTGGCAAAGATGGAAGAGGAAACAGTGGTAGTATATCCTCACAAAGTATCTTTCTTGATATTGTGGTAAAAGGCATTTGAAAAGCCTCTTTAAAGCTGAAAGACAATGAGGTCACAATGAAAATCTGAAAGAAATACAATGACATGGCTAGAACAAAGTGAAAAAGATATATTTGCAATTTAGAAGACCTGACTTTTATTATCTTCTCTGCTGAGGCTAAGTGATAAGTGGCAGCTTTTTGAGGCAAATCAGTTTTTAAACAGAAGAAATTTTGTTTGTTTGAAACTATTTTAAGACAGTATGCAGTCAAGCTCCACATCTAAACTAGTAGAGTAATAAATTGAATGAGTCATAATGCTTCAGAGTTCATATATGCCAACCCTCTCAAGGTAATATAACTGAGAATAATTCTGTATTTCTTTTCACTATGGAATAAGTACTTTTACACAAAATGAAAACAAATAGTTGTTTGTGACAATTTCTCAAGATTTTTGTAATATTTTTCATAATGATTTAAGCAGTATCATCATTAATTTGATTGATGAATGCAATGAAAGGGCAATGTCAACAGAAACAAGGTCTTTAATCTAACTAGAAGGAATAAAAAAAAAAAAAAAAAAAACCTTAATTCCATCAGCTGAAATTCTTTAGCCAATGTTCTCCTTAGATATTCAGTGTCGGAAAATCCCCCAAACTGAACTAATTCTCTAACTCTTTGCATTGTTTCCCTGAAGAATTTGACAAAATCATATTTAAAATGAGATTAATCTCAGGAATTCAGACTAAGATATAATATATATATATATAAATCTATTATAAAATGTACACTTTGTGAATGATTGATGTAACACTGCCTACAAGATATTCCATAAGTACTGGCGTGCTTTTGTAGTTTTTTGTAATAGTTGGGAAATGGGAGGATTTATGGGTTGGGATCATCCTTTATATATTTCCTGTCCATTCTTTATGATTAATCTTCTCAATGTCACTGTTAGATACTTGGCCTAAATGTCAGCAATTATTTCTCAATAAGTTGGCAATTTAGTTAGAACAGTGGACAGTGTATAACAAGAATAGGAGGGAAACAATATAGGGTAGGGGTTTTAGACTTGGAATAGAATATACAAAGGAGGGAACCAGATCTCTTGAATACCTTAGAATTTGATAGGCCAAATTCTAATAGGCCTCTGAGGTCTATCACTCTATCTCAAAATTTAGCCTATCAGAATTAGAGTTCCATTGTAACATTCTTGGCCTCTAGTTTGTTAATACCGATCAGGGCAATTTCTGCAATAAAATCTATCAGTTCATCCTATTTCTGGTCCAGTTCTATCAGTCATCATCCCATTAGCAATATCTATTCCCTGTGGAATACTTCCATCACCTGGAATTTCCATCTTTTTGGAAATCCTGCTGATAGAGAAGCTTCAGAACTAGAATCACTTCTTGGTTTGCCAAACTATACTCACCAGTCTTCTTAGATGACAGGATTTAGGATTTTAAACTCCTTTGGAGTATTTTCTGGTAAATAGTATTATAAGTTTATTATGTATTTCCCAAATAAGGACATTTTTTCCTGCTTATCCCCTTTGGAAGTCCAAGCCCCGTCGTCCAAGGTGGTTTTTTCTTTTGCACTAGTACTAAAAAGGATTAATACAAAATTACAAATGAATGAAATGATTTCATGCATGTTTGCAGAGCATACAAAGCTTTCCCTTAATATTTGAATTATGAATTTCTCAGGTTGGTACATTAGTGATAACTTATTTACATTTTTCAGCTGTTAGTTTCTTGTAGCATCGAGTTTGTCTTTGGTAATTTTGGTGAATGTTGATTGCCCAGAGAGTGTAAGCAATTTCTATTATGTTATCTTTTTATGTTTCAGGAGGAGTAAAGATAGGAAAGCAGTGTCTGCTGTAATTTGGTGCTTACAGCTATTTCAAGTACAATTTTTTTGCTTCTGTCTCTCCCCTATACAATAACATTTTTTCTTTACGGAGCTCAGCTAATTGCATTTTCACTTTTTCAGAGGGTTTCTTTGCATGCTTTGCATGGTTCATTATATAATATATATATATAGAGAGAGAGAGAGAAAGAGGAGGGATCAAATTATTCTTCATTCTCATCCTTCATTTTTTTTTTTTAATCTAATAGTCAAATATGAGTTACTCGATAAAATCATTAGATTTAAAGAAAATAAAGGGTGGAGATGGAGAGTAACTATCCCTCCTCTCATCCCTAGATATATCCACTTTCTCTATTTCTTGCGTCTGTCCTTTTGCTACTCTTTCTCTTCTCAAATAACATCTTTTTAGGAAAAAGATTACTTTGTAGCAGAGGTTCAAAATCATATTCCTTTGCAGGATATGCTTTGAAGACCTTGATATAACTATAATATTTACCATTTAATTCCTATCTGATATTCTAGAAGATAGAAATATCTACTGTGAAGTGTCAACTGTCAATAACATCCAAATCTCTACAATACTTGTACAAGCTACAGTAGAGCCAACACTGATGAAGCAAAGATATGATGTGATGTACAGTTCAAATTGACAATAAATTTGGAAAAAAATACTAAACTGGGAGTAGACAACTAAACTTACAAATCAATTTCAACTTCATATTCTGTTTCTGATATTTCCAGCAATTGTTTAACTGGATCTTGTTCATAGAGAAATTTCAGGAATATAATAACAAGTTCACTGCCAAAACCAAAAAAGTAAGATAACACAAATAACATCTTTCATAATCATTCATGAATAACATTAAGGAATGTTTAGATGAACCTGTTATATGGTAGAAGCTGGTCACTTGGTTCTGACATGAGTAACTTTATACACTTTAATAGCCAGTTGAAGAAGTTTGAGTACTGGTTAAAGAAATGTTAAAAACCAAAAATTAAAAAAAAAAAAAACTAATGGACATAATAGCCTTTTATACAAATGCATTCGTGGATATTTTTCAACATGGTTTTCCATTCAGACAAGCGAAATCCAGACATGTGTCCTTACATCATGTCAAAAGAAGCCAATTACAAGCTTATCATTGGATCCTATCCTCCTCAATATTACAATATGTTCATTAACCATACATAAGAAATGGTGTCATATTCAAAGTATAAACAACTTCAGACAAAATGAAATACATAACTTTCGTCATTTGAGACATGTATTCATCCACCTAAAAAATATTGCTTCTAACTAGATGGAAATAAGAAGTAATGAGAAGTTATAGGTATGATCAAATACCTCCTACAAAGTATTCAAAAAAAAAAAGTAAAATGAAGCAATATAACATTCATTAAGACAAGATGTTTTAATTGGCCATGCATTCCTATTTATTTGCATTTGGATAATGGATAGTTTAAGTCACCAGTTCTTTTTCAGTGAGCAAATTAATCATGTCGAACTAAAAGTGATGCTGAATGTAATAGTACATTTATGAGTGTACCAGCAAGTCTATTCCAGTATCTGTTCAAAATAGATTGTTAACTGTTAAAAGTTTGATCATTAGTTTAGAAATTTGATGTTACTATATGACCAAAGAACTTTATCAAATTGTAAGATTAACCTACTGTTCTGGGGATTTGTTTTTATCAAATACGTATTACCTTAGAGTTCTCAATTTAACAAAGGACTACATGTGGGGTGTTTGGGTTTCTGTTTGGCTCTTCCTAGCTCCTATAATCACATTGACCCCACAAAATGTAAGGGGCAAAAAAAACCCAAGAGTTACTTCAACTAAAACCCAAGAGTTACTTCAACTAAAACCCAATAGAAGACAAGAGTAATTTTGTGATTTCACTGGATACCAAAATCAGCACTTGGAAGTTAAGCTGGTTCACATGTCTTAGTTAATTTAGGAATATTTTGGAATCTTTGCAAGAATATACTAGTAATTGAAATTTAGATTTGATGACTAACTGAAATATTGATATTTGAGCTATCACCTTTGTCCATATTCTTTCCTGAGTTTCCCTCTAAATTTCTCCTTTTAATTATTTATCAAGTCAATTAATATACTTTGGTCATAGAACTATATACAACAATGTTTATAAAACTAGACCAATTTTTGAACCAATGAAGGTTGGTTCATGGTTCATTGACAGAACCATGGTTGAATCAGAAATAATTAATATATATTTTTAATATTACATAATATATTAAGTAATAAACTAACATCTATAATAATATATAAAGGGGATATCTCTGGTTTAGTCTCCATTTTTTTGGACTCTTTTGCCCCCTCATATGCTAAGAAACCACAAACTTTCATTATCTCTTTTTATTTTATTTTTAATTTTTTAAAAAACAGAGGCACGAAGTGCCTCTTTTCTCTAGTATAATTATAAAAAAGATTATGTTAGGTAAAATTTTAAATAGGCATAAAAGGATTATATTGCAAGTCCTACAACATAAAAAAATTCATAATAAATATAGTTAAATAATAGCAATATATACATAAACCTCATATATGAGCCTTTATTTAAAAAATGTTTGTGAATAAAAAAGTTATAAAAAAATCATCTTTTTAAATACCGATTTGAACTAGTTTTTTGCCACCAGTTTTTGACTTTTTGTTTTTTGCTTTACTGGTTTTCAGGATTGACAAAACCAGTAAACTGACTGGTTTCTGGTCATATTGGCTGGTACAGTTTTAAGTATATAGTTGATATCAATTTTAAATCTGTGAGAGTATTAAAATATATAATATGGATTGCAACAGAACAGACATTGGAAAAATAAAGCTAAATTCTGCAAGATTCATTTCAAACTTAAAAAAGGCACACCTGCTGCACAACAGACGAAAGAACCCTCATAAATCTTTCAACTTGTACAAGTAGCATACCAGCCTTTTCTGTTGCATTGTTAATTAGTGACTCATCCAAACCAATGCCATGATAGCGTGCACGCCATCTTGAAAGTCCTCTTAGTTCTCCTATTCTGAATCCAATAACTTCTACAGCAGGCTGACAAATACATTTAAACTTTCATATGAGTGCTTGCAGTGAAGTTTGTATGAATACTTTTGAGTATATTCAGAAGCAAATTTAGTTCTAATACCATGTCGAGAATGGAAGAGTAAAACTTCAATCCCTATCTGAATGCATATGAATGTTTTATATCTCCTAACAATTTATACAATACACTACCATGCACCTTTTGTGTTTCGATCTCATGGTCATGCCTGCTACCATTGTTATTAAAGTAGGTGAAACTACCCATTTTCTTTTAAAAAAGATAATCATATTAAGGTTCCTTTGGGACAACAAAACTGGAACTTAGCTTTAGAATTATAATTTCTGTTTCAATTCTGACAGAAGACATTGATCTTGAGCCCTTTCAAGCTGGCTACAGGGCAACAGCCTCTGAAGTCCCAAATCATTGAGCTACGAGTGCTTGCCCTCAATGCCTACTCAGTTAACACATGGCAGGAGTGCAACGATAACCTAGCTCAAACCCACTAATGGGGTTTGACAAAAAGTTATATAAGAAAGCAAAAAGACCTTCACACAGTCTTCATTGCTCTAGGAAAAAGACTGACAGGGAGCAACAAGAAGATATTTGACATTAACATTTTTAAAATATATGCTTTCAAACAGTAACACATTTCTCCTGATTAGTATATATTGCTGTACACGGGAGAGTACTATGTTGTACCTGGAGGTGGTCCAAGACAATACGTTGAAGTTCTTTGCCTGCACCAGATAGAACCTTTGAGATACGCTTGACACCCTGTAAAGCAACAAAGTTGCTGAATGAAAACTACATTCATAAAAAAGGGGAATACAACTAGATAAGGCAATATGTATACCACTTCTCCAAGAGTGTTAACAAGAAATTGATGAACTGGTGGGCTAGTCCTTGCACCACCCAAAAGGCTCAGAAACTCCTCTTGAGGTGAGGAATCAAGTCCTAGTAATGGAAGATAGAAACAATTGAATTAAAGGGTAATAATAAAAACAAATGAATTAAAGGATAATAACAAAAACAAATTCCATAACTGTTATTCAGTTACCATGATTTATAATCAGAGTAGACAAAGAGCTGAACTTCTCTTGAAATGTGTTCATGGCATCAGACCACTGCCGACACATAACTGATAATGATGTCCGGACAACCTCAGTCAAATCCTCAATGTTAGAAGCTTGTTGAGCTACCTGATGAAGCTCATTTTTTCTATACAAAAGTAGAAGGAACCAAATTGCATAAATAAGAGGCAGACAGAATGTCCATTGTAAAGCATGACCACCAACCACATCAATTTCATTTGCATGTCTTGAAAATGTAAGGTCTTATAGGTTACCAAAAAAAAGTTATGTAACAGTAGAACATCCCATTTCTCAAAGAATGTTTACCTATTCCAAAATATAGCTGTGTTCAGTGCCAAGCAATGCAAGCCATACTCAGCGTCCTCAGCCATGTGAATTCCCCTCAAGTCTTCAACAATATCTCCTGAGCACATGACTATCAAACGACAAAGATCTTTTGATAAAGCAACCTAGTGACATGTAACAACATCAGCTTCCACAAGTAAATTACTAGGGTAGAACTGTAATATAAAATCAGTTATTTGCCTTTATCTATCAGCTAAAACTTTTGGGGAGAGTTGTTTTATGCATGATATTAGAGCCTCTATGATTGAGTGATCTAGAATTTGATCCTAGCAACCATAGTTTTAAATCCCGGATAGCGGCACATAGCAGATGGTCCCAAAAATGCTACAGCAGAGTAGCAGATGGCAGAAGCAAGATAGCAGATAGCCACTATTTTGAAATCTTTTATAATTTATATCGTGTATACTATATACTTATAAATTCTCAAAAATGATAAAAAAAAATTACTCAAAAATTAATGGCTTTCATAATTAACAAAAAAAAAAAAGTTAGGTCTCATGAACAAAACATACAAGTAAATACTAACAAAAGTCAAATATAAGTTTCCTAGATAGGAATCATCAACTATCAATCGTGATCTTCTAAATTCAATTCTTCTTTATCATTTCCACTACTATTACAGCTGTAGATTTCAGTTTTGAAAATTGTAATCCCAAACAGAACCTCCCCCCAAAGCTCCAATGTCTGTGTTCAGAGGTCTTTTTTGGAATCAAAACATAGTGCCACTACAACCGCTATTCAGCCCGCTATTTGGTCCACAACAGCTGCTACACTAAATCGCTCTGCCACAACAGCCCCTGTAGCGGGTAGGGGCCACTCCATACCGCTACGCCACTATAGCCTGCTATTTAAAACTCTACTAGTAACCCTCAATGTTCTGTCAAAAAGCTCAATTTCAACACAAGATAGGCAGGCTTACACATTATCCACACTTCAAGCACAAAAGGCTCTTGCATTACTGGGCAAGTTAGAAATGTAATAAAACCATTCATGTTGCTTCACCTAAGGCATAAGCCTTTTGAGGATTTAGTTCATGACGGGTTAATTAACTTATGTAAGTTGAAGGCTCCCGATCTTTTCTTCCCTGATCCATTCATGCATGATGCATCAATACATAATGAACATGGAATCTCACTTTCACCACCTAATTGTCTAAAGATTGTGTGGGCTGAATTAGATCCCACTAATTCCTTAATTACTAATCTTTTGGCAGAATTTCAAACAAAGAGAAATATAGCTTGTCGTCCTTGATGTATTTCTCCTGCTGCTTTGATTGTATTTTAATTTGCTGCTCTCATATTTCCAAAATTTAAAATACTCATTCACATGTTAATAAATAACTAGTTAATTTCAAGCATTAAACTTAGTACAGGGTTTTCCTGATTCTGTCCTCAACTAAAGGGAAGTGGATCTGCAAATGAAGTTCAGTGATCAAAATAAAAGGAGAATCTACCTTATGTATAGAAGTCTTTGAAATTCTGTAAGTTGTTTCTTCACCATCGCGGGAAGTAGGAAAAATGAGGTTGTGTATGTTCTGAAACACCAAGTAACAACCAAAAGAAGTTTTAATATTAATCAAAAAAAGAAACTAAGAAGCAAACAAAAAATAAAGGTAATAAAGAAACAGACAAGGCTAACCTGGTATTCATGTTTACTATTAATTATTTTACAAGTATTTGTCTGTGAATGTTTATTGGTTTTCTCAGAAAATATCAACAATATGTATTGTATGATACCTTCCAATATGTTATTAGGAAAATCTTCTTAGTTAATTAAGTAGTAGCTAATACCATACCCAAAGCAAACAATACAGTAGTCTTTTCATGGTCACAGTTTTAATAAGTCAGAGTAATATGTCACAATTATTTAAAATCATTAATAAAATATGTTTTCTTGTCCCCCCCACCCCCCTTTCTCCAGTCCAATCTGGCAACCCCTATAATCTGAACAATGTCACAAATGTCTCAGTGAAAACTTATGTTCAAAGCTCACTAATCAAAAAGGAAAATATATGAACAGGAAGGGTAAATATTATAGGATTTAGGTCTACATTAATCAACAGAACCATAATAGGAACTACAAAAAACTAAATAAGAGATCATATGTAGTTAGTTTAGTTAGCCCAGCTAATCAAATATTAATTACGGCTGCAAACTAAATCACAATTAAATCTTAAGCATTCTGATCTTAACTTGCAATTGTGTAGATCTCCAGAGACTTCTTAAAATAAAAACCAAACTGCTTGGAAGGAGAGACAGTAAATCAGTAATATTTTAAATAACACAACCCCAAAAGGTTAGGACGGTATTCCCCATCAACCTCAGCAATTAATTTATATAATGAAAAATACTAATTTCTGACAGACAATGACTTACAATTTTCCCTATAGGGAAGATGCCAAATATACTAAAACAAATGTTTCCATCTTTATCTGCACTACATAGAATGTTGAATCGTTGGTGAGAAGAATTTGACAGCTCCTGAAATGAATCTTCACTATCATCCATGAAGCCATTATCCCCGGATACCAATCCAGGCATCCGAGGAACTCTTGGAGCAGGAGGAAAGAAACGAGAGGTTCTATCTTCATACTTTGAAGAGTGACCATAGTCATCCTAGAAGGAAATTTAGGGAGGAAAGATTAAAATAGTACAAAAGAAAAATAAAGTAGATGCATCCAGTCAAGACACGCAGATTCATCATAAATAAGAACCTTCACTGTGTAGTCAGTCAAGACACACAAATTCATTCACAGGTTCTCTCATTTTCCCCCCTCTCAATACCATCAATATAAGAAGCATTAATGTGGGATGGTACTAATCTATATTTTCTGTTCAAGATATAATGTGTTGGTATTTTAGTTTTGAACAAACTTTTAATAAAGAAGTAGAAATGAGAAACAATAAACCAAAAGAATGCAATTGGCGTTTAAAGTTTTGACATTGTTTACCTCTTGCTTTTTTATTTATTTAATTCCACCATACATTTGGCACATTCTTCCGATCCTTAACTTTAATACTAACTTAATCATAACCACATACTATCAGTAACCAAGAATCATAGAGAAACAAAAAGAAAATGATAAAAAGGGAAAGAAAATACAGAGAGAGAATGAGAGAATTGTACTCTCCGAAAATATTCTTTACCTGAAAAACTGAACTGAATCTTCTAACTTCTAAGGTTCTGGTACATATAGCTAATAGATGAGATAACTTCCTAAGTAATTATGCCAGCCTGGCTAACTGACAGATTAACTGACTAACAGAACCTTCAAGTTACACAAGTGCTGTTCTAATATACTCCGACTTAGAATAATTAACACAAACACACCAGGAATCATCTCAAAAGAATGACACTGGACTGGAACAGAATACATTATCAGAACTATGTCATGTATGGTGTGTGATAGCTGAGCTTTTTGTTATTACATCCATGAATCATGACCACGTTTATTAGCCAGTGAGAGCATCAATTTTCCATTTATAGCTTGCAAGAATTGAATCTATGAATTAGAAAATGATATCCATAGTTTAACAAATGACTAAGCATCATCTCTCACTTCGATTTTGCTAAATAAAGGTACATACAGAAACCATATTTTAGTAGATAGCAAGTATCTTCAAGACATTCCACTGAATCAAAATTTATCAATGAAACTAAATATCAAGAGTAGCCATCAGACAGGAAGAAGCATACTGTAATTAGCTGACTGTCCTCCTCCCAATTGAGACATATAATGGCAGCACAATGTGATTTTAAGCTTCTTAGCAGCTTTCCATTCTAGAAAATATCAATAATTAGTTATATCACAAAAATTTAAAGGAAAATAAACCATATCCACACATAGACAGAAAGATAAAAAGCACCATTGAAAAACAAACAGCCATTTAGGGCCTGTTTGTTTTATCTTCAAATCCTCTCACCATACACATGTTCCAATACAAAATTTATGATAAGATTAATTTGGACACATATCCCAAACATTCAACGGTTCAAAATCAATTCTATCAAAATCAAATCTACCAAAATCAATTCTACTCAACTTTAAAACATACAGACACTTTATCTATCAGGTAACCATGATTCTAAGGATTTATCCCATCTTCCTAGGAAAACCAACAAAATACTGACCATTGTTGGCCTTTTATTGACAATCCTTTCTCAGATAGAAGAATACTGCTTACTTATTAGACTAGCAAATTTCAAAAATCTTATTACCAAAGTAATATTGAACAAGTAGAAACTTTGATCCACAGTTATGGCCAGTATAGATACCCAAAATGTCACAATGGTAAAAGTGCACGACAAGAGGCTCAATGCTACATGAATTATATGTGAGACTAAACATTAAAGTAGCCTGTTTAATCTAGTATGACTCAGAATAAATAGTCAGTCTAGGAACTCTTAGAACTTCCAAACATACATTTCTCCCTAGGAAAAAACCAATCAAAAACAACTGACTAAAAAGATTAGTTCCCAACAAAGAAACCACTACCCACTTCAACATCATGCAGTGACAATGTCCCATCATCAAGCCCAACAGCAATTGCTTTTCCATCAGGACGCCAACACAAAGATGTTATGCATCTTCCTACAGGAAAAAAGAAACATCCAATTAACACTGCAGTTTTACCAACATTTAATACACAACCATGACTTCAAAATCCGAACTAGAAACCATATCAACACGTGGCTTATTGTTTCAAGGCATTTCCAAATTTTAACCGTTTTACACAGCATTAAAAACACCGCATATTCAAGTATAAGTAATATTCACCATCAATGTGAAAATAAATAAATTGAAGAGAGCATGGGAGAGAAAGGGAAACCTGGAGTTATGGTCCACAAACGTTGCCAGTTGAAACGATGGAGCAAGATCTTAGAGTCATCAGTAACCATGGCGAGCAAGTCCTTCTCGGGATTCCACTCCGCAATTTTGACCTATGATTCCAAATTCATGCATAAAACCAAACAAGTTATATCAACCGCATGTACATAATCTAACAGTAACACGAATGGGAAAGTGAAATTTACAAAACCTGAGAAGCGAGGGGTTTATCGAATTGTAGCTGAAAGGGAAGCACGCGAGAGGATTCATCGGTTTCCATTTCAAACAGAAACACTGAGCTTCCCAGAAAGTTCAAAATGTAGAGTGATTCAGCAAAATTGCCGTAAGCACTAAGCAAATAGCGAATGGCGTGAGTGAAGCAAAACCCTAAGCAGTGAAGTAAAGTGGTTAAGAAACAAGAAATGGGAGATTAAATAATGGAAGAAAAGAGAAGGACAGAAAGTTACTACAAGTGAGATATGAGAATGGCGCTCAACTACAACGGGACGCGAGAGAGGGAGCTTTGTGGACTTTTTTTAAGATGAAATTTAAGTTACGTAAAGTTTGAATGTGTGCTGAGGAGGGAGGGAAGGAAGGAAATGATGAAACGTGAAAAACTGAAATTTTGTAATTTTTTCTTTTTAAGTTATAAATCTAAATAGAATCGTCATCAAGTAAATATAAACAATGAACTGACAAAACAAGTTTACCAAAACGATAACAAATTTGTATAAAATGGATGAGTAATTTTAAGATTTTAATTTTAAAATTAGGATTTTGAATATGAAGGTGTTTATTATTATTTATTATTTATAAATATTTCTTATTTTAAATTATTTTTACTGTTTTGGACTAATATTTCAGCCCAATAGATATTCTAACCCAAACTGACACAACCTATCCATGTACCACAAGGAAGGTTAAGTTGGATCTACTGATCTTGACAAACTAGTTATATGAACAAATGAAAATAAGATTATGTATTTTTTTTTTAACAAACCAAAATTGAATTGGACTTCATTTTTAAAAATCAGTTAAAAATTTATTTTTTAAGAAGGAAAAAATAAATGGTGGAGTCATGAATATACATTGTTAAGTATATTATATAATCAAGAAAATATATATATACATTGTTGAGTTGAATCTATTGATTCTCGAATTTAAAACTATAATTTCATTATTTAAAACATATTAATTTAGATTTATTTAGTTTGAGTTCAATTTCAATAAAAAAAATTAATGTACTAATGAGTTTGGATTAAGTTATTAAATTTATCAAATTTATTGGAACTAGTGAATACTCTAAAAAATAATTTACTAATAACAACTTCATTAACATTTGTTACTCAATAAAATTAAATTATTGATTATTTGCTAGCAACCTTCGAATCATTATGAAAAGAACTCAAAGTGTTTACATTTATAGTTACATTTTTTTTCAAATAATATGTTGATTAAATTATAAACCTCGAATTCAACTTTATGAAATATGTATTCATTTTGAATCTGATCTCTCTCCGAAATACATACGGACTTATGCATTATAATATATTTGTAAGTGTTTACTATCATTGTAACTATTAAAATTTATCTTTGACGTTTTTAAAGAAGCTTTCACAAGTTTTCTCTAATCTTCCTTTGTGTATAAATATTTTAATTGGTTATTTTCTAGCTCCATTTTAAAATAGATTAGTTAGAAAAAAAGAGAAATGAGATGAAAAAAAATAACATAAGTTAAATATAATAGAAAAGGAAGTGGGAGATGGAAAGAAAATGAGGCATAAAGTGAGATGAAGAAAAAATAAGTAGATTTTAAGTATTTTCTTTATATATAATACAGATATAAACATTTGAAATATTTTTATTATAATTAATAATATTGAAATTTCTTTTCTTCATAAAGTATCTCAAAATCAAGTCATGATATCCTCATTCCTCAATATATTAGCTTGATTTGGAGGATAAGGAAGAAGAAAGGTTTTAGTCTAATAAATTAGAGACACTGCAACTGTCAAAACAGCCCTTTGTCGGGTTAAGACTTGGAAAGCAATACAAGCCAGATTGAACCGAATTTCATATGAGTGGCCTGAAGGGTCAGACCAATTTTAACAACTCTGAGCACCACACCACATCTCCGAAGATGGCTTATTAACCAAACACTCGCCACCATAACTAAGGACCAATCACTTCCTCCTGCTATCATTTTTACAGCTATACCCTTGCACTTTGCCGCTGTATCAAAATCACTACCAATGTTGAGAAAATACGGTCACAACTCACTAGAGACATCAACTCGTGGTTGTGACTTTTGCGAGAACGGCCACAGCCTGCCACAAAAAACATGCATTGCAAAAACGTACCCACCAATGCCAATTATATCCAATATTATAATATATATGTTGCTGCCTAGAAATTGACATTAATCCACTTTCATTTTAAAATCTAATGACTTGCCTTGCAGATTGAATCTCTCCTATATAAACTAGAACCACAAAATCTAAAATCACAGCTCTAACATTAGAATTAGATCATAATTGAAAAAGGGATTGGAAGAGCAAGAATGGCTAAGTCTACCATCATCAGCTTTGCTCTGATATTCTCATCTCTTCTCATTATGGTGCTTATAGCTGAAAGTCAACCAACTCCAACTGGTAAATCTTCAATATAGAGTGCTATAGTGGTTTGGTTATAATTTTAATAAAATGTTCTCATGTCCTGTACTGGGCAATATGATTATATATAATATACATGATTTAGTCATACTGACCCATCTGAATACTTTTGAAACAAATTTAGGAAACTTCAAGTGTTATGGTGATATCTGATTGCGAGAGGCAGTGAAAAAAGTGTGGTTTTATTGTAAGGATGACAGGACTATAATGATGGTAGTAAACCACTATCTAACATTTGTTTAAATTTGAAGTTGCAGACCCAATATGTAGCTTTGTTCATGGCGTGGAAGAAGGTGAAACTTGCACCAGCATCGTTCAAAGGTTTAACATAGATGAGCGCCACTTCCTCGATATCAATCCCAATATCAACTGTAACCTTATCTTTGTTGGTCAATGGGTGTGCGTGGAAGGCAGAGTGATTTAAGTTTGCACCAAGAATCCAACTTTGATAAAAGTCATCAAGTCCTAGTGAATAAATGTATGGAGAAATAAGGAGAAGCGAATTTCTCCTCGTATTTATATTATTCTATCATCACAAATTCCGAAGGGATATGTTTGAATAATTGAATGTATGAATGGATTAGGATGAGTAATTTGCTCCTTATCACTAATTCAGTTGTTAAATTGACGTCTTAATCCTAAATTAGTTCCTGATCAATGTTTAAACGATGGCCAGCATCAGAGCACAATAACTGCAAAGCACCTAGGACTACAACGCAACTATAGTTTAAAATCTTTTCCTAATACTAATAAGTAATGAAACATGGGAAGTGGGCAAACAAATAAATTAAGAATTTAATTAAAATGCAGCATTTTTCATACAGTTATTCAATAACATATTTTCATGTATAATAAGTTAAATTTGGGATGATTTCATATAAGTAAACACTCTATTTAGTACTCATATATTTTTATTTATAATAATTTAAATTTGAGATGATTTCATATTAGTAAATATTACTCTATTTAATCCTTATATTTGGTTAGTGTTGTAATTTTAATTCTAGAATTTATAGAAATAAAAAAATAATTTTTAAATCTATAATTCGTTATTTAAATTAGTCTCTTCCTTGAATATTTTATATTAACTTTAAAAGACCATCTTATCTTACACGTTAAAAGCTTATGTGACATGTTTGTACAATCCACATGTGTAGTGACTATTCTTAGGAATTTAAGGATAAATGTGAAAAGTCATAAACCTTTCAATTTAGTTCTTGAATTGGCACTTATTATTATATTGGTCCTTGAATTTGATGAAACTAAAACATAATCCCTAAATTTATATTTATCATTCACATAAATTCAACATTAACTTATGTTTGTTATCTTTATCAAAGTCTCTAAGTTAACACCTCAAGTATTTCTATGATATAGACGTGAAATAACTTTTATGTCCTTATTAACAAGAACTCAGGTCTTGTAGCTTCAAATACATCACGCCTCCACTTTATGATGCTTATAACTATTATCTCTTCCTTTAAGGGTTCAAAAGACTTTGGAACTTATCACAAAATTTTCCTAACTAAAACAACAAACCAATATTAAAACCTATCTTAATAGCTTTTGAGATCACACTTCACTTCTATTCATTGTTTTTTCCAATCTTATATTCTTTTAGAATTGCAAAGAATGGAATCTCAATAAGTAGTACATTGCCATGTATTAGATAGATAATATTATCACCATGCTTCATGAGAATGAGGAACAAAATTTAACATGAAGGTAAGGTGGTGGAGGCAAATAAAAAACTCAACATCACAATGAACATGTTTGTTGAGCACATATTGTTTTGATAAAAGATACAAAAAAATTCAAATTAAGAGAGTACATGAATAACCCACACCTATCTGAAATATTTATTGTTAAAAGATGTGTATGTACAAGCACAAAAAAGTTATTGACTTTTGTAATGACTAATTATCAAAAATAAAGTTATTCAATTTTCAAAGTCTCATAATGTGATAAGAGTTGGAGTTAAGAGTACATGTAGGGTAATAACTAAGTCCATGAGTGGTGAAAAAGTGTTTCAAACACATGCATCTTAAATAAAGTGATGAATTTCAACCTTATTTATTTGTTTAAAAAAGGCATGTTAAAGAAAAAAAAATACCCTTAATTAAATGATAAAAGGGTGTAATTGAACATAATAGATGATAATGTATCCAATACAATGAAATGACTTATATAAAAACTTAATTTTAAGGTTATTAATTGGACTCAATATAATATGAATACGTGTTACTTTTATATCAAGTCCAAGATGACAAGAGCATTATGCAATTGTAACTAGATCCATGCAAATTTTTTCCAATGTAAAAAGATATAAATCAATGTTAATGTGCACATCTTATTTTGAAGTGGTTAAAAAATTTTGAGAACCAGACTAGGTATTACTCATTTTCAAATGTAAGTGGCTTTATAGCTGAAAGTGGACCAACAACGACCGGTAAATCTGCAATTAGATTTTTTAGAGTAATATATATTTTGAGTCATTTACTGGTGCTATTGGCAAAAGTCTTTCATAGCTTTTATATAGTAATTTACTTGTGTCTTGGTGTGATTCATCTGAATAGTTTTAAATAAATGTACGTAGTTTTTGTAAATGTCATTTAGTGATTGGGATGCTGGTCCGAGAGAAGTGTGAATTTAGAATCAATGCAACAGTGATATGACAAAATTATAGATTATATATTGGTAATAACAAACCACTGTAACAATTATGTAATTTTCCAGTTGCATGCAGACCCAATATGTAGCGCAATTCATGGTATTGAATTAGAAATTTATAATTTTTTTAATTAAGTGAGCATTATATTTTGAATATAATTATATCAGTTGTTTATTTAAAATAATTATAATCTTAAGTAATTAAATAGACTTCTTAATATAGACTTAATGAGTGGATACCCAGGTTGGCCCCTCAGATATAATGAAAATTCTATACGTAGGCTAACACATCAGGAAAGATTATAGTTCTAAAACACCAAACTAAAAACACGTTCTCTATTCTCTCCAGCTAAGAGAGAAATAAAGGTTACTGAAGGAATTAAGGTGGTTTGGTCGAGGAAGATCATAAAACTAACTGCTCTCAATCACTCGAGATATTGAAGATTCTACTACAATCTTCTAGACCAAAATGGATTCATGTATTTATTTACACAACCTCTTATTGTTTTAATAATCTGATATGACGAAAGGATCACGAAGAATAAAAAGGGTAGAAAATATCCAAAAAGAATAAAAACATATACTTCACAATTATTCACTCAAATTCAACGTATGATAAATCAAATGTCCCACGTGGTTAATTTATTTATTTTTATTTTTTATTTTTTAAAAATTATAAATATTAAACCCACGACACTAAGGACAAAATATATATATTTTTTGCATCATCAAGAAATTAAACTAGGTCTATTTATTGACAAAAGATCTCTATATTACACCTATTAAGATTTTTTAAATATTAAAAATTTATTAGTGTTATTAAATCTACTACGTTATTTTTACTATGTGTAATTATTGGGTGTAATTACTATTATAACGTGTAATTTTTTAATTAGGTTATAATTATTATTGTTATTTTTGGAGATATTAATAATAATAATAAGTAAGTAAATTATGGTATAAAGACACGGAGTATTATATAATTTGATGAATTTTGGATCTTTCTCATTCATTTTGGTAGTCTAGTAATTTTTAAAAATTAAATTAATTGAAGTAATAAATTGCCAATGTAATCCCTATTGTGAAAATTGATTTAATTTAAATTACATAGACATATTAAATTATTTATGCAAATTGTGTTTGGCCCAAAGGAAGACCACAATTTGGTCAAATAATAACATATGATAATAAATATGTGACAATTATCAAGTTTTATTTTTCATGTGAATAATAGTTGGTCCAAAGAAAGACTATTATTTGACAAAACTAATTGTCAATACTTGATTATTACGTTGAGAGTACCACTTGTATTTAATTCTATCAATCCAGATATTGAGGATTAATGAGACACTAGATATCTTGTTTGAGTCTTTAAATTTATCATAAAAATTAATTGTGTTTTGTATGTTTATAGTCCATAAGTTGTTGCTTGTGTGGTCAAAATATCTGCTCAAATTAATAGTATCTCAATACTAAATGGAACGGATTTCAAGGTCTAGAAGGAAGTTGTAGTGATAGTACTCAACTGTATGAATTTGGATCTAGCGCTTCGAGTAGAGAAACATATTCTTACTCTGTATAACCTTCTAAGAGGTTGAAATTAAGAAGTGGAAACACTCTAACCGAATGTGTCTTATGATCATGAAGCGCTTGATTTCAGAAGCGTTTCGAGGCTTTATTTTAAGAGTCAAAGGCATAGACAATATAAGAGAGTACATAATGGAGATGTCTAATTTCCCATAAAAGTTCAAGTTACTCAAGTTGGAGTTTGGTGAAGACTTTATAGAAAGTACATAATGGAGATGTCTAATTTCGCAAAAAGTCAAGCATTAAACATTTGCACATTTTGGGTAGTCCAGCTGAAGCACGACCTTATAGGCCACATGAAAGAAAACTGGATTCAAGAACAGTTAACTTTATTTTGTTGGCTATGTTGAATGCTCTCGGGGCTATAAGTTTTATGATCCCACTTCAAGATCCTTTTTTGAAACAAGAAATGCGAGAATGCTTGAGGAAGTTGAATTTGGAAAGGAAGGGAACATAAGAAATGTTGCCTTTGAGGAAGAATCTGTCAATGACATTGGTCAAGTCCTTGTGTCTGTTACTATTCAAGAAACAACTCCAAAATGTTCAAACTATTGTTCCAGACATTGTTCCAGAACAAGACTATGATGAGGCTCTTCCTCAAACATCCATAGAGCAACCTCAACAACCCCAAGAAGTGTCATTAAGGAGATCCATCAGAGAGAAGAGACATGCAATTCCAAACGACTACATTGTCTTTCTCCAAGAACATGAGGATGGCATTGGTTTAACAAAAGATGATCCAATCCACTTCTGTCAAGCTATGCAAAGCTCTAACTCTCAAAAATGGATTGATACCATAAAAGATGAGTTGAAGTCTATGCAAGACAATGACATTTGGGATCTCGTTGAATTACCTGAAGGTGTGAAACTTATTGGTTGCAAATACATATTTAAAACAAAAAATGATTCTAAAGGTAATATCGAGAGATATAAGGCTTGTCTAGTTGCTAAATGCTTTACTCAGAAGGAAGACATTTACTACAAAGAAACCTTTTCTCTAGTATCTTCAAAGGACTTTTTTAGAACCGTAATGGCACTAGTAGCTCATTTTGATTTAGAGCTACATCAGATGGAGATTGTGTTTCTAAATGATGACATTGATGAAACGATTTATATGATGCAATCTAAAAACTTTGTTTGAAATAAATCTAAGTCTATGGTGTGCAAACTAAAGAAATCCATCTATGGCCTCAAATAGGCTTCCCGTCAATGGTATCACAAGTTCCATCAAGTCATTACCTCATACGATTTCGAGGCAAATGCAGTTGATGATTGTGTATATCATAAGTTCAGTGGGAGTAAATACATATTCCTTGTACTATATATTGATGATATACTACTTGCTAGTAGTGATATAGACTTGTTGCATGAAACCAAGAGATTTTTGGCGAAGAATTTCGGGATGAAAGATCTTGGGGAAGCTTCTTTTGTATTAGGCATTCAGATACTAAGAGATCGTTCTCAAGGTATCCTAAGGTTGTTACAAGAAAACTATATTAGCAAAGTCTTAGAGAGATTTGGCATGAAAGATAGTAAACCAGGAGACATCCTGATAGCTAAGGGAAACAAATTTAGTCTCAAGTAGTGCCCCGACAATGACCTAGAAAGAAATGAGATGCAAAAGATTCTCTATGCCTCAGCAGTGGGGAGTCTAATGTACACTCAAGTTTGTACTTGTCCCAACATTTCTTTTGCGGTAGAAGTTTTGGGCATGTATTTGAGTGATCCTGGAATGTAGTCAAATGCGTGATGCGTTACTTAAGGAGAACAAAAGGACGCATGCTCACTTATTGAAAGTCTAAAGATTTGCAGGATGTCAAGACAACAAATGCTCTACATCTGAATATATTTACATGCTGGCTGGAGGAGCTATCTCTTGGAAATATGTTAAATAGACTCTTATAGGCCCTTCAACCATGGCTGCAAAGTTTGCGGCTTGCTTCGAGGCATCCAACCATGGGATATGGTTGCGAAACATTGTCACTAGTTTACGAATGGTTGATGCCATTAAAAGGTCATTGAAAATATATTGTGACAATAATTCGGTAGTCCTTTACTCCAACAACAATAGAAGTTCTATGAAGTTGAAGTTCATCGACATCAAGTTTCTGGATGTTAAATAAATAGTTCAAAATAAACAGATTTCCATAGAACATATAAGAACAAGTTTTATACTAACTGATTTATTGACTAAAACATTAATACCTAAGGTTTTTCATGAGCACACTGCTCATATGGGTATTATTCCTTGGGATACTTTAGTTCAGTGAGAGTCTATATGTTTTATGTTTCAATTTGAACAATTTTGTTGTTATTTATTTTTTGCAGAAATAAAGTTGATGGTTTATATTTATATTTTGAACTCGTTTATGTTTTCTTGTATATAATAATTATGTTACAAGAATTTGGATTGATCTCCACTAAAGATTAAAAAATTTAGGACCAATTCGAAATAGACATGTTTGAGATCACATTGCATGTAATTTCCATGTTACTCATCCATATTTGATGTATGTCATTGAGTATATTAATATGGTGGTCATCGTAATTTAATTACACTTAGATTGTGATGAAAGTTGCAATTGTTTCATTGTTAATATTCAAGATGGATCAGATTGTATCAAGAGGAAGTCTAAAAATAAATAGCATATTGGGACGCCTAAGGAACTAAGTAATATAATTGTTTCAAGAAAAAATGAAGCTCAAGTGAGAGATTGTTAGAAATTATAGTTTATTTTAATCATGTGGACATTATATTTTAATCATGTGGACATTATATTTTAAATACAATTATATCATCTAGTTATTTAAAGTGATTATAATATGAAGTGATTAAATTAAGTAATCGAATAGACTTCCTAATAAGACTTAATATGGACTTTATGAGTGGATACCCAGGTTGACCCGTTAGGGGATAATGAAAACTCTATATGTATCTTAACACATCAGGAAAGATTATGGTTCCCAAAACACCAAACTAAAAACACGTTCTCTATTCTCCCTATCTGAAAGAAAAATAAAGGTTATGAAGATTCTGCTGCAATCTCCTAAATCAAAATGGATTCAAGTATTTATTTACACAATCTCTTATTATTTTGATAATCTAATATGAAGATAAGATCATAAGGAATAAAAAAATAAAAAACATTTAAAAAGAATAAAAATATAAAAATCCTAAGGATAAGAAATTTCGTGCAAAGCTACGACTTCATTCAAAAGTTCAATCTTGATGAACACCAATTCCTTGACATCAATCCCAATATCAACTGTAACAGTGTCTTTGTGGGCCCATGGGTGTGTGGACGACAAAATGATTTGAGTTACATCAATAATCCAACTTAGATATAAGTCTAATTGAATAAATTTACAACGCAGAAATAAAAATGTTTCCATTCTTATATTATCTGATCACTATTTGAAGTGATATGTTCGATCGTAAAAAGAATAAATAAATGCCCCCACTGTCTTTGTTAAAAAAATTGGAGTTAGCATGACTTAATCTAACGTGTTAACTCCACGTGTTTATCTGGTTGGATTTAAGTTTTAAAATTAAGTTTGATAAATTTGATTATATTTTAAATTGTTCAAATTCAGTCATATGTCTTATATATTTTAAAAAACATAATGTTTAAAAAATTATATATTAATAATATTTTTATGTAATGGATTTTATTTTATATAACTATATTATATTATAATAACATTATTTATCCTAAAAAATCTATAATAATATTATTTATTTAAAAAATATATTATACAATATACTTAATTTAAATTTTATTTCATGATTTAATTATACATAATGTTAAAATTTATATCTTATGTTAAAAAATCAAATTGATCTAATTTTATCTTATATTTTAAAATTTTTATTAGATTAGATTTTAAGGATACATATTTCTTTTTTTTATTTGATTTCACTTTCACCCAAAAAAGAAAATGTAATATATTACCTTTTATTTACTAATATTGATTAATCAATAGCAATAGTTGGTAAGTGAAAATAAAAAGGTGTTAAAATAGCATTTATAAGAACGAAGAAAAGAAGTTTAAGTGGAATCAGTAACTCAAGTTCTACACTAACATGTTATCAAGGACATCCACTATCTTACACAATATTTAAAGTAATTTTAAATTATGAAAATTATGTGTTAGTTAATGCTACATTATTATTTTTAATAATATTATTGATTTAATATATAATTTAATTTTTAAAGACAATAACTTGTATTTTTTGTCCTTTTTATTTACAAATCAGTTCCTAAAATTATTTACAAATTATTAACTTAAATAGAGTAAATTTATTGTAAATTAAGGCTCATTTTGTACAGAGTGATTATAATTTTGAGCAAAATTGCATTAGGAAGTGTTTTTCTTTTTCTTTAGAAAAATGTGTAAACTCATTTGGGGGAAACGGTTATTAAACATAGTAAAATATTTAATAATAATAATAATAATAATAATAATAATAATAATAATAATAATAATAATAATAATAATAATAATAATAATAATAATAATAATAATAATAATAATAATAATAATAATAATAATAATAATAATAATAATAATAATAATAATAATAATAATAATAATAATAATAATAATAATAATAATAATAATAATAATAATAACAATAATAATAACAATAAAAATAACAATAACAATAATATAATTACTATTTTATTTATAATGAATCGTCAATTTAGTTTCTGAAATTATAATAGTCAATTAAATTAGTCCTTAAAATTAATAAAATAAAAAAATAATATCTTAAATTGTATATTATTATTTAATTTAGTCTCTAAAATATAATGACAGTAAAATTAGTCCTTAAAATGTATAAAATATCAAAATGGTATTTAAAATTATAACTATCTATCAATTTATTATTTAAAATACAAAGATAAGTTAAATTGGTCTCTAAATTAAAAAAAAAGGTTAAATATACCTTTTACCTTATAACTTTAAAATTTTGGTGAATTTTATCTGAACTTTTTCCGATGTTTAGACCAATAAACTTATAATTTTATGAATTTTATATGTATAGCTAAAAAAATTTTCAATAACTAATTTAACTGATTAGAGACAAAATGTGCAGTTAATTATTTTTAATTTTTTAGAAAGTAAATTAAAATTTTATTTATTTTAAGGACTAGTTTGATTGTCTAATATAATTTCAATTACTAAATTGAATAACAATATTAAGTCAATTTGAGAGATTATTTTGCTATTTTATTGATTTTAAGGACTAATTTGATGAATCATTACAATTTTAGATAATAAATTAGTAATTTATTCATTTTATTTATTTTATATTTATAAAATTTATTTTAAAATACTCATAAAATACATAAAAATTTATTGAAAATAAAGCAAATTATACAATTATATTTATACTAGCTATTATATCATCAATAACTTTATATAAAATATAATATTTATCAATTTAATTATTAAATTGTAAATATATATTATCTTAATTATAAGTATATAATTAAATAAGAAAAGTGTTAGGAATATATTTTCCAATTTACTTTTTTATTGATTAAAATTTATTAAAAATTATAAAATAAAAAGCTACATTACATAAAATGTAAAATTAACTAAGTTTCAACTAATAAAAAATATTTTATATGTTGTTAGATTTTTAATAAAATAATAATAATTTTATATATATATATATATATATATATATATATATATATATATTTTTGAAACTAAAAGAAACTTTGTATTGATTGAATTGAATAATATAATTTCTAATCTCCCTTTTTATAAGATAAAAATTGCTTAAAGATAATATGAATAATAAAAAATAAAAAATATTTAAATATTTTTAATTTATTAATCTAATGAGATATTTAAATAATTATATCTTATATTTGTAATTTCTTAATCTAATGTGATATTTAAATATTTATAACCTTTTAATAAATTTCTTATCATATTTTATCCTATATTTATAAGATCTCTAATAATATATTATGTAAATTTTGATGTAGTAATTTAATAAAAAATAAATAACATATAAGTTAATATAAATTATAGTGGTATAATTTAATCTTCTTTAAATTTGTTATATGTATATATATATTAATTCTAATTGATTTTTAACAACCCGCGGTGCAATCCATTGTGCCTAACATTGCATTTTGTTACGTCATTGTCCAATGTGGTTCACATAAAAACTTAAAAAAGAAAAGCAAGTAGGAAACGGTCTTTGACATCA
Organism: Mucuna pruriens; assembly: GCA_025330945.1. Lineage (NCBI taxonomy): Eukaryota > Viridiplantae > Streptophyta > Magnoliopsida > Fabales > Fabaceae > Mucuna > Mucuna pruriens. The sequence continues at coordinate 839,265 of JAENHJ010000543.1, forward strand.
TCGATGCGACAACTTCGACCATGCTCTTGTTGGTCTCTGGAGAACTCCGAAGGTCCTCTCGCTCTGAAACGCAAAAACCACTTGCTGTGACCTGGCTTGCAGTTTGAACTCCAAAAAAGCTCTCCCAACAGTCTCTGCGGCGTGTCCCCACCACTCTCTTCGTCCTCTTTCGATTCAAACAATTGTCTGAACTTAATTTCATTGGGAAAATGTCGGTCGCAAATAAGTTGATTAGATGTGTCATCCTTGACTTGGACGGCACGCTGCTCAACACAGGTTTGTTGTTATTTGTCAACAAAGAACAACGTTCGTCTTTGCTCACTCAATCGAAGCATAAAATTGAGTAGCTGCATTTTTTTTTTCTTTGTAATTGAGTCTTTATTCTGTATTGCTGCGGATTGTGCTTTGATGACAGATGGCATCGTAGGCAACGTTTTGAAGGTTTTGTTAGGTAAGTACGGAAAGGAATGGGACGGAAGAGAAGCTCAGAAAATAATAGGAAGGACACCTTTTGAAGCCGCTGCAGCGGTTGTGCAAGATTATGAACTTCCCTGCTCGACGATTCAATTTCTCTCTGAAATTTCGCCACTCTTCTCTGACCAGTAATCATCTTCCACCTCAATTGAATTTTGAATTTGAAATGTCGTATGCTTAGTACCAAGTAATTATCAATTAGTTAATAATACTTTATTACTGAACTCCAAAGTTAAAGATTGCACATTCATAACTTATTTTGTGAACATAAATCAGGTAGAGGTTCACCCCTGGAAATTTATTAACACATAATGTCCTGAAACAACTAATTTATCGTCCGAAATCGTTGTTCGATTTGGTGATATTGGCGTTTCACCCCATGAACTTGTACTTCCAATTTCTGAGGGATATGTTTTTGCTCTATTGGCGTTTTAGGTGGTGCAACATTAAAGCACTTCCTGGAGCTAATCGGTTGGTTAAACATTTGAAGAGTCATGGAGTTCCAATGGCCTTGGCATCGAACTCTCCAAGAGAAAGCATTGAAGCCAAAATATGCTATCATGATGGTTGGTTTTTTCAGGAACCTTAAGCTTCTTGTGCTGCTGTTGTCTTTGTTTGTGTGTGTTAACAAAAGTATGGGCTTGTTTGTTCTTTTATTTTCTTCGCTTGCAGGATGGAAGAATTCTTTCTCTGTTATAATTGGTGGAGATGAAGTAAGAACAGGGAAACCTTCCCCTGAAATGTGAGATGCAATGATGTATTGTCTATCCTTGATTACTGAGGGTCACTTGACTACTATATATCTTTGTTTTCTAAAAATTGTATGTTGTGTTTTATGATGTCAGATTCCTTGAAGCTGCTAGGAGGTTAAGCATGGAGCCTTCCAGCTGTCTTGTCATTGAAGACTCTCTGTGAGTTCCTTGATTCCTGTCTCTCTCCTGGAACTGATTCCAGTGTCAGCTCTAATTATTCTTTGATGGTTATACCTTCCGATGGATTGTTATATGCTTTTATCTCCCCTAAACTCCAGAAGAGAAACTTTTTAAAATTATTGAATATCCTATTAATTATATTAGCCCCGAGAGATTCTGTTTGGATTTTGTAGCCTAAGGCTTGCAATTTTGAGTTTGTAATTAGATGTTTGGTTTTGAAGTAAATGAATCACCTATTGGCTGAGGATGACTGTTATGTTGATAGCCTGGACAGACAAAATTACATGCTTTACTTAGGGATGATGGCTAGTTACATGCTTTACATGCTTTACTTAAGGATGAAAATGAAATATAGGACAATATTCTAAATATTTGTTGCTCAATAAACCATGGGAAATACAGGACAACTTGTTGTCCCATGTATAACACTACTCAAAAGTAAAAAATGCCCATCAATTTGGCCAAACCCCATTAATGCCAATGGAGAAAAATTGGCAAGCCCAATTGGATTCATGCTCAATGCAAACCCCTGCTCCACCTCCAAAATTAGATGCAAACATGGACAGAACAAAAAGTTGTACTGTAACTCTGCTTCTTGTAATGTGTTGCTTTGCATACCTTATGTGATCAATGAAGAGATAATGGGTGTTTTGGATGAAATGGAACTCAGGTATTGTGATAGGAATTTGAGAGAATCCATATAATGTTTTTTTTCTCTCTCTCGACAAAATTCCTTCATAATATTCCTTTGTGCATGTGTGCTCAGGTTGAATTACCATTTTCTCATTATGATATCTCCTTGCTTGTCAATTGATTTAGGTCTTGGCTTGTTACAACTTTCTAGAACTGTATCTGTATCCCATGAATCTACCCTTTGATACTTTGAACTGAGCTTTGGAATTTAGCTTAAAATCACACTATGTTAAAGGATTCTTCTAGCACTCTCAAGTTGTGTAACTTTGACATGATAGACAAAATAATCACTGTTTTAACTCTACTACATTTTTAAATCCTCCCCCTTCCATTATAGTCCACAGTGATTGCTATGTTGTAAACAACATAGCTTAATTTACAATAGCCGAAGATTGCTTACTTATTTCCTACAAGGTTTCTATAAATGATTGGTGATTTTTATCCTAGACTTTTTTCTCTATGCCTTTTGGATACTTCCTTTTCCTCCATATCTTATTTCTAAAAATATGTATACTTGGCTACTTCAGACCTGGGGTTACTGCAGGTAAGACTGCCGAAATGGAAGTAGTTGCTGTACCATCACTTCCAAAACAGTCGCATCTCTATACTGGAGCAGATGAAGTGATGAATTCCCTACTTGATTTGCGACTTGAAAAATGGGGGCTGCCTCCATTTGAAGATTGTAAACCCCAAATACTTTAAGATAGTCCTTTTTGCACGTGTTGTGTTTCTTTTAGTAGTATGTCATTAATATTTGAACTAGTATTTTAAATTATGCAGGGGTGGAGGGAACTTTGCCCTTAGATCCTTGGTATATTGGTGGTCCTGTCGTCAAGGGATTTGGTCGTGGCTCGAAGGTGCTTGGGATCCCTACAGGTTTGTTTCAACTTATCTCCTGAACAATTTTTGGTCTATTATATACTGTCTTAAACAAGCTGTGGTATATTATTATACTAAATAGTAACTTGTCCACTATTTTCTTCCAGCCAATTTATCGACAAAGGGCTATTCAGATCTTCTTTCAGAGCATCCTGCAGGAGTTTATTTTGGTTGGGCTGGATTATCAACAAGAGGTGTTTTTAAAATGGTGACGAGCATTGGTTGGAATCCATATTTCAACAACCAAGAAAAGACTATAGTAAGTGTTTTATTGTAGACCTCCAGCTATAACTATTTGCCTCTGAATTATCGTATTATCTGTGCCTTTTAATTATAGGAACCATGGTTACTTCATGACTTTAACGAAGATTTCTATGGGGAAGAACTGCGGCTTGTTATAGTTGGTTACATACGTCCCGAGGTATAACTGAATGAGTATTTTTCCTACAATTTTTCTCCCTGTCATCCTTGTACTGTCCCCCATATGCTTATCAAGTTTCACTAAAATTGGGCATTGTACATAACAGGCCAATTTTCCATCCCTTGAAAGCTTGATAGCTAAAATTCATGAAGATCGCAGAGTTGCTGAGAGGGTTCTTGATCTTCCCTTGTATTCAAGTTTTAAGAATGATTCATATTTGAGAAGCTCTTAGTACAACTTTTTTAATCCCATAGCTTCTTGTCGAAGAAACCCCCTGGTGTTAATTGTTGTAAGCGCATGAACCAGTTTTTCAACTCAAAAGCAGTTTGCATATTACACTATGATTGATAATCATCATAATGCAATGTGATTTGGTACATGTTCTAGAAATACTTAAAAAAAAAAAAAAAGCCACTGTTTGCCCTTTACTATCTAACGTGCCTTTGTGGATCTTTAATTGAGTTCCTGCATATCTTGTAGGAGATTTGCCCAAAACTTTCATGTCCTATGTGGGTTCTATGTTCTTATGAATGAACTGTTATGTTTTTTCTCTATTAAAAAGTGAAGGTCGTGATTCAAGAAAGGGTATCAAATGGTTACTAATTTTTAAATTAAATTATAATGGATGGGTAAAAGTGAAACTATCGATCCATTTATGATATGATAAAATTATCATGAAAATACTATTTATTTATGATGCATTTAATAAAAATCATGCAATCTATTATTTATTAACCATTTTTTATAGCTATCTATTTGAAGTATATTATATAATTATATTACATTTATTTATTAAATTTTATAAAATAAAATGTTCAATATTTGTATACATATGTGCACCTAATCGCAACAAAAAAAAAGAAAAAGAAAAAAGCATTTGTGCACCTAAATATTGTAGAGTTCAGTTCATGACTGTTCTCTTAAAAACTTGTGTTCAACCAATGAATTTTGAATTATTTGATCTAATGAGCTACAAAATATGTTGGATGAATCATTATACGTCTTTTTCTTTTTCTATTTTTTTTTGGTAATGGGACGAAAAGAATCATTATACGTCTAACAACAAATGGTGAGGCAAGTAAATGAATAATTGGATTTGTACATGGAAGAATTCAATAGTTAGTAAATAAATAGATTGAATTGCTGCTCCTAGGCCGTTTTACATAATCCAGATCCATTAATAATTTGTTTAAGTACCTTCCAGATTAAATTATAACATTTATATATTTTTTGTAATAAAAACTTGATTTTTCATTACCGTGTGAAGTTATTATTAGTAACATGCCTTAGAAGAAATTCAAGAGAAAAAAAGAAAATAATAAATTATATTTTATAGTAATAAGTAAGGGTAGCACATTAAATATTCACTGCACCTTATATCTCCTAACAAATTCTTAATTAATTTTTAACTAATTACATATTTAATAGTCTCGTAAATCAAAAGGTATTCACAACACTTACACATTGATTGAGATAATACAAGTATATAAACTCATAGTAAATACAATAAAAAATATATTTACAATAAAAAATGCTAGAAGTACATTAGCTAAAAATGATATAATGACTAAAAAGATCTAAAATTAATGAGCAAAAGCTTAACCATTAAGTAGAAGCCATAACTCAAGGCTTAACCACTTAATATAAGCGCTTAACTACCTAAAAGGCTTAAGCAAATCAAGATCAAATGTTTAAACACCATTAAACAAAAACAACAAAGTTTAATCATTAAGAACAAAAGCAAAACACGGTGCTTAACTACTAAGACAAAAGTAAAACATTTCAATACATAATCATCTATGACAAATGCTTAATCATCATATAGAAAAACTTTCATCAAAGAAAATTACAATAAATCATTGTAATACAAATTTATCTTCAAAAAGAAAAATCCACAATCACCTCAGTGAGCAAAGTAGAAATCAAAATTGCAACTTACTAAACTTATGATTCAAAAATCAAATTGAATTCAAAACATTTCATCAAATAATTGGAGAGTACAAAAAATTTCTATGTTGGGTCTTGAAAATTTATCGAGGTCAAGACAAATTTTAAGATTTTACAAGTACTTACAATTACAAATTATTCACTAATAAAAATAGGACTCAAACTCATATTTTTGTAAGACGTGAACTTATTCTTATCGATCAATTATTGATAAAAATAACATTTTAGTAATTAAATAAAATGCAATACGACATTACTCACTTAAATAAACAAATTAATGACTTTTTTTCATTACACCACAATTCTCACCGAAATTAAAGTCTTAAATCACCTTTGTTTGACATAAAAATAGGAATCATGTTTTCAATTATCATAAAGAAGGAAAACAATTATTTCTATATTGGGAAAGGAAATTGTTATAAATTATAAATAAATGTTAATTCAATAACCTTGTTTTATTAAGTTTCATCTTCAAACAAGTTAAAAAAAACTTATAGGAATATAATATAGCATTTTCATTAACTTAATCAAACACCTTCAATTTTTAGTTCGAAGTGTTTGTATAATAAATTTAGGTAATTTTGTTAAAATGTTTCTAAATGTTAAAAAAAACATGAGAATTTGACTTTTTACAAATGCTATAAAAAATACTTGTAATATATAACAAATTTGTATAAATAATATTTTTATCCCATAATATATACTTAAAGCAGCAAAATATTTATTATAATTAAATGATATTTCATACTAGTATTCTTGTATTTTTTATATGCATTTTAGTAAAATTTTGGCGATACAATTTCTATAAATATTTTTAGAATGACATTATATTTGATGAGATATAGTTATGTTGGAACCAGTTAAAATTATTATGAGAGAAAAAACTTTATTTTTGAATATTTAATACATTTTCATAGTTATAAAAAATGTTTTTATTTTAAAAATTAGTTCTAATTATAAAATTTTCATAAAAATTACTTTAAAACAATCATAAAAATATTTTTTTATTTTTATTTAAATGCTATTTTTTTAATGACGTTTTAAAATAAATATAGTTTTTCATAAAAGAAGTTAAAGAAATTTATTATTTATATGTATTTATCTAAAATGTGAGCGAACATTGATAATTTAAAAAGAAGTTAAAGAAAAAATTGCAAGCGCGAGCGAGTGAGGGAGAGGGAGGGAGTTTTGGCGCTTATAGTTAAAGCTCCCAGCAGCAGTAGCGTGGTTGTGCAGTAGCGATGGGAGAAGAGGCGTTTCAATCCGAATCCAGTGTAACCAACGAAGAGTACTCCTTACCCGTGCTTCGGTTCGATGTGCCTCCGCACAGAACCTACCACTTCTACCGCCAGTTCATCACTCCCACCAACCCTAACAATTTCCTCAAGGCCGTTAAATGGTACACCATTCTCTCATATATCTTCCATTACCTTTCTCTCTCAATTCCAAATTCAACTTTTGCTTCTCTCTTAGGTCACCTGATGGTTCCTCTTTTCTCACCTCTTCCGACGACAACACTCTCCGCCTCTTCACGCCGTAAACCTTCTTTTCACAACCTCCCGTTCCAATCTCACTATCTAATCTAACGATTCCGTACAACTTATTCACTTTTCTTTGCACTTCGCAGACCGTGGAGTGAAAGTGACGTTCCTGTTGGTGCTTCCGACGACGGTAAGCACGCTGCGACTGAGTCTTTGTGTTTCAAATGCGTTAGCAAGTGAATGCGTTTAACTGCGAATTGAAATTTGAGAGTTCATTGTTTGTTTCTGTTGCTGTTGTTGGCTGTAGATTCCTTCGCTGCAAACGTAGTCATGCATGAAGGAGAGTCTATACACGATTTCTGCTGGTATCCTTACATGTCTTCGTCAGGTGTTTTTTTCATCTCAGAAATATTTGTATCTTTTTTATTCTATTTTCTCTCTGCTTATAAATTGCTAACTGATCATGACGTCTATTGGTCTATGTTATTGGATATTTCAGATCCGGTGACCAATGTTTTTGCCACTACTACCCGCGACCATCCAATTCATTTATGGGATGCTACCTCAGGCCAGGTACTTTATTACACCTTTCAGTTTTGTGCTTAAAAGTGATTGACACAGAAAATTCTAAAATGTAATCAACATCAGCATTTCCTAGATCCCTAAAAAGCATTACAAAAGTGTCATAGTTTGACTTAAATTGAAAGTAGGAATGGAATATTGAGGTGACAGAGATTTGTAGCACTGGTTGAACAGGGATATAGCTTTTCTTAGTGTTAGTAATGTTACATTTAAGAACTTACTCCTAAGAACTAACGTTATCGGCAGCTTTGAAGACACATTGTGGTTTCTGTACTGCTATTGTGGTTTCTGACCATTGCTTCTGATGAAACTTGCAGTTACGTTGCACGTATCGGGCATATGATGCTATGGATGAAATTACAGCTGCCTTTTCAATTGCTTTTAATCCTGCAGGGACTAAGTAAGCCACACGTTTTTTTCAAGGACCAAAATTTTGCAAATTGTAGATACATAAACACAATGTTTCTATGATAATTTGTATTTCATGCTCACAAGTCCCACATTTTTTCCTCTTCAAGCTTTCATAAACTTTCTCTAGGACATTTAGGCTTAAATATTTTTTAATTCCTGTAAATATGGCTAAATTTGTTTTTAGTCTTCGAAATTTTTTTGCTGGTTTTAGTTCCCATAAATTTTTAGAAATTTGAAACTGGTCTTATACCATTTAGTGATGATGTAATCATGTCATGTCAAAAACCATCTAAGGTAACATGTATCAAATATGTTTTGATGCATGCCATGTAATCAGTAAGTGGTCATAAGAATTATTTTAAAAAAATACATTTTATAGAGAGAAAACCAAAATTAACTATATTTACAAGGACCAAAAACATATTTTACCAGGACATTTAAATATACTGTCACCTCTTAGGTTATCATGTTCAAACTACTATTGGCAAATAAATATACCTTTCTTGAGTAAGCTAGCAATATTATAATTTTGGAAGATATGTCATGCTCCCCGAGTGAACATTTAATTCTTGTTTTTCAAAATGTGGTATGATTTTTGGTTTACTTTATTTGGATTGATGAGTGTGTAATTCTGAAAATTATTTAAACTCTTGCCTTGTCTTGTAGGATATATGCTGGATACAACAAATGTATTAGGATGTTTGATTTACATCGCCCTGGTAGAGATTTTGAACTATATTCAACAGTAAAAGATAAAAAAGAAGGCCAAACAGGTAATTTTTCGTATCAGGGCTACTGATTTTTTGGGGGGTGCAGGGCGGCGGCAATAATGTCTATAACAAAATGTCTGAGAAAATTCTCTGGCACAAACAGATGCCTCTAATTCAGTCTATATCAATGCAGGTATTATATCTGCAATGGCTTTTTCTCCATTTCATTCTGGGATGCTAGCTTTGGGTTCTTACAATCAAAGTACTGCAATTTATAGGGAGGACAACATGGAGCTCTTGTATGTTTTGCATGGTCAAGAAGGAGGAATTACACATGTAAGTTAGGGTTACCTGTAAATACTTTATTCTCATTATAAAATTGAGAAGAGAGCCTAAATTTTTCTCTCCTTCAGGTCCAGTTCTCTAGAGATGGAAATTATTTATATACTGGAGGTCGGAAGGTAAGATTTGCAAATTTTCTTCTCTAGGTCTGGAGTTTGGATATGGGTCATATTTTTGTTACATAGGTGATTGTTACTTGAAGTTCAATTTCTAACATTCATTATTTCTTGAAGGACCCTTATATACTCTGCTGGGATGTGCGCAAATCTGTTGATTGTGTCTACAAGTACTATTCTTTCATTTCATTTTACTGTGGTTTATCTATGAGTATTTTTTTGTATGAATTGAAGAAAAATGTTGTACATACGAATGTTTGGGAAAACTTAAATTATGAAAAATATTTTTTTCCCAAGAGATCCCTTTGGAAGCTGAAAAAAAAAAAAAGAAACTATTTCTCCCAAACAAGATAATCCAAACACACATTTAATATGAAGTATACTTTCCAATAAATGAAACTGATGCAAAGTTGTGATTCACGAGAATAATGAAAATACAACCTAAGTTTAATAGTCATTCACTTATAGTGTAAAACAATTTTATACTATCATCTAATTTCAAATCACCATTGGTATGACTTTAAGATGGCTATTGTAAAAATTAACAAATTTATCATATATAGTAGTTTGTAATTAGATGATCGTGTAAAATTGTTTTACATAGTTAGTATATAATTTATTTTCTCCTATGGTATTGCCCATGGTAGTCAATAGCGGCCGGAGCGGAGCGGTGGCGGGCCGCGACGGAATTGGCGTAGCGGCGCAGTTCGCTGTTGTGGCTGTTGCGGCCGCAACAGCGCGAAATCACGGCGGAGTGACCACTATTGTGTACCGGAAATGGAAAAGTCAAAAATGTCCTCCTGTTTAAAACGTTAGTGAGGGCATTTTTGACCTTTTGTGTTTTAGGATTTTAAAAGTTAAATAACCTTACATCTCCTCTTCCTTGTTTATCATCTTCCATCCGATTCTCCTCCTTCTTCCCTGTGTTATTTTTCTTCACTGTCTTATACCTTCTCCGGCGACTTTTAAGTAATTTTTGCATTTCTTCAATTTTTTTTTGCTGTTTTTTTTTTGCAATTCTGCAATTCTGTTTTTTGCATTTCTTCAGTTTTTGTTTTCTGTTTTTTTCTACAATTCTGCAATTTTGTTTTTTGCATTTCTGTTTTTTTTTTCTGTTTTTTATTGCAATTTTGTATTTGACATTTTTACTATTTGTTTTACTTTGTACTATTTGAATTTTAATCCTTTTATGAATTTTTATTATTAATGATATTTGTTAGTTTATGAATTTTGAGTAATGTTTATGTTTTTGAGCTTATATATATAATATAAATATATTAATAATTTTTTAATATATATATATATATAATATTAGAATAGCGGTTATCTCGCTATCCGCTATCCCAGTTTGGGGGTCAGCCGCTCCGCTTCGCTATCTGGGATTAACTACTATGGTATTGCCTCAAAATAAATGATTGAAGTTTCTTATTGATTTTTTCATAGACTTGCCTTTTAACAATCAGAGGGAGCACATAGTATGCTTCTCAATCAAAAGAATCGTAATACTTTGGGTAGCTGCTACCAAATAGAACATGTGAATTCCAAAGCTAAATTCCCATCTTACTTATTGCTGATTTGTGTGCTATAGTCAATCCAAAGATCCTGCTTTTTTGCATGGTTAAGTTACTATTTGCTATCATATGTTTGTGTATATTACTATATTTTCCTTGTTATGAAACCTCAACAGATTCCAACTGCATCATTTCTCTTGTTTTATAGATTTTTTTTACTTATACAGACATACTTTTACTATTTATTCCTTAAGTATGCATGTTGGGAGCTGAGTGGATGCATCTTTGCACCTTGTTCATAGGTTATACAGATCATCAGAAAACACCAATCAGCGCATACTGTTTGATATTGACCCTTGTGGACAGCATCTTGGTACAGGTGGCCAGGTATCTTCTTCCTTGACCTTTCCTATTATCTAGCAATGTCAATAATGGTCAATTAATATCCAGTTTATGTTTTTAAATGATTATTATTTTTGGTTTCAGGATGGTTTAGTACATATATATAATCTTCAAACTGGGCAGTGGGTGACAAGTTTCGAGGCTGCTTTAGGTACTCAAGTCTTGTATCTTAAAAGAGGCTGGTGGTTATATTTTGTCTCAATCTTGGCTTTGATCTCATATTTTTCATGTCACCTTTATCATATCTACTACTAATTTCTTAAAAGTATTTGGCCTTATTTGGAACAACATCTGTGAAATATTTATTCTGTGTTTGTTTAGTACTTCAAATTATGTGTAACTTCTTCTATTCGTCCACTGTTTCTTAAAGGCCATTGTTAAACTATCTAAACTTTTGTGGTGCTGCTATTATATCTTTGAGACCGTCTCAATTACCAATCCATTGTGGTTTCTTTAAGCTTAGCTTATCCCACCATTTTGATAATATCCTCGTTTTTTACAGTTATTCCTCAGGTTGTCTCAAGTTCACCTTCCAAATTCCAATTCTTTTCCTTGTTATGTTTGTGTTGGGAGCCTCATCCTCATGTTTTGACGGTGCAGTGATACATAGATCAAACTATTTTGACATTCTAGCAGTACAATGGATTCTGTTAAAAGAGATGGTCATGGTACTTGCATGATCTGATTTTGTGTGCTTATCCCTTATATCCTAGTTCCACTTACCATTTCCTGATCTCTGCACGTGTATCCTACATTCTTTCCCTCTTCCTCTCCTATGATTTTCAGATTCTGATAATCTATTCTACTAAATGTTAGTCCCTCGTATTGTGAGAGGCACGATTTTGCCACATGTATTTATCTTCACTACTGTACTCTTAACATATTGTACAGACATCTAAGGAGGGAGACTATCTTTTCTTGAAGTTTTCTCTCCTTCCATAAAGATGAATTCAATGTTTTGCTAGTAATATGCTATTTTGAGTTAAGTGATTAGCAGCTGGCAGTAGATTGTGTGTACATACTTTTTATTTTATAACTGTGACAAGCTTTCTTTTTTACCTTTTGTTGTGCAGACACGGTTAATGGTTTTTCATTCCATCCATTTCTACCTCATGCTGTGTCATCCTCAGGCCACCGAAGATTTGTAATTGCAGATGATGGCAATGAAGAGTTGTGCTTGAATGGTATCGTTATTATTACATGCAGACCTCCCAAGAACTTTCTATTTCTTTATTTCATCATTGTTCCGAGAAAAACATTATATATTCTGTGCTACTTAAAGCAGTTTAACAAGTTTTGCTGGTTTTCATTGATAATTTTGATCATGTTTAATATAGGTCGTGAAAACTGTGTCTCGATGTGGAGTTTCTGTTATGATTCAATGATGGAGAAAGATTTGAAGAACAATGACAGTTTAAATAATTAGTCTGAAAGTGGTTACTTGGACTGAAATTCGTTAATGTTTTTGCGGCCACCTTGTACGTATCAAGTACAAGAAGTTTGTTTTGTAGATGAGCAAAATTATTCACTGTTTAATTGTTCCTTGTTTGACAAAAAAAATTGAGCAAAGTTTTGCACATATATAAAATACATGTAAATTTCTAATTGGACCAAGGATTTGAACTTATTTGCTTGTCATTTTGTCGGCGAGATATTGCTACTGTTTTTTACTTGCTAGTCAAGTTTCAGCCCTCACTCTGTACGGGCAGTACGGGAAAGCTGTCTTTTATAATTGGGATTTAAAGTGGTCTTCGATGACTATATATTATTAAGGAAAATGCTAAATTTTACGAAGGGTAACAAGAAAATAAACGAAACATTTTGATTAGTTATTTTTTATATTTAATCACCTTTTAATTCCTGTCAAACATCAATAATTTATTTATTGCACTTTTAAAAACAAAATACGGATATTTTTATATAATTCGTGCAAATTATTCTTCAAACTAAATAGCACTGTTCATTATTATATATAACAACAAAGAAACACTTGTCTGGACTCTTCTAGTTGATTGTCTGGACGACATGGACGTGATAGTGTCACAGCGCCTTCCCAAGGATTGAATTTTCAAATTTTCATATCCAGTTAAATAAACTAGATTAAAAATTCATTTTTATATATTTATTTTTTTCTAAAAATGGTTTTGTTTTTATAACCAGTTTGACATTGGCTTTAAATTTTAATTTTAAATCAAAAATGGTTTTAAAACCAAAGTTTGGTTTTAAAACCATTTTTTTTAAATTTAAATAAAAATCCAATTTAAAACTGGTTCTTATTTCAACAAGGAAGTCAAACAAAATTGGAAGCATTACAGGTGGAAATCCAATATGTTCAAAGGGTGGACATGGATTGAATTTTTTAAAATCCAAATCATATTAATTTAAATAATTTGGATTTTAAATTTATATTCTTATTTTAAAAAGAAATAGTTTGGAATTTTTTAAATCGATTTTAAGATTAGTTTATGGTTCAAAACAATTTTGGTTTGATTGTAAGACTGATTTATAGTTAAAATTGGTTTTAGGTCCAAAATTATTTTTAAAACCAATTTTAGAATTAGTTTTAGAATCAATTTTGAACTTAAATCCATTTTATTTAAGTTCAAACTGATTCATTTTAGAATTTCAAATCCAAACCATATTAGGGTCCGTTCAGGGTGATGGTAAGCTTTTTTATTTTCAAATGTAATTTTTAAAATAATTTGTGTTAAGCTAAACTGAAGATAAATTTTTGACGTAATTTTAAAATATTTTTCTATTCATTTTTTAAATCAAGAAAAGAAATTTGAGAATTTAGATTTTAGTTTTAAAAAACACTTTGTTATTATACTTGACAATGACTCTTATGGCTAAACCCACTACTACTTATATCACATAATTATCACCAATATTGTTAGTATGTTTTTATTATTATCACCACTGTCACTACCACTACTACTTATATCACACAATTATCACCAATATTGTTAGTATGTTTTTATTATTATCACCATCGTCACTACCACCATTATCACCAATACCACCATGACTTCATTATCATTATCACCACCACCATCATTATTAATATCGTTGTTGTTGTCGTGGTCACTATCATTGTCACTACCGTATAAAAACACTCTTAGACTAATTTTAACATGATAATTTTTTTTTAAAATGAATTTATTTTAAAATTAAAAATTAATTTTTAAAACTAAAATAAAAATTTAAAAACTAAACACTAATATTGATTTTTAAAATTTTTAAAACTTACCTCTAGAATCCACTGCAAAGGGTTTTAAACCAAACAATTTAAATTTGTTGGAATTTAAAATTCTTATTCATATTTTAAAAAAATGGTCTGAATTTTTAAAACCAATTTAAAATGTTCAAAACTGATTTTAATACCTGTTTGGCTTTAAAATAAAATTTAAAATCAGTTTATAGTTTAAAATAGGTTTTAGATAAAAAAAACAGTTCTAAATTAAATTCAGTTTTAAAACTAGTTTTAAAATAATTTTGAACTTAAGCGGGCTTTATTTAAACAAGTTCAATCTAATTTGTTTAGTATGTTATATTTAACCATCAGGGACAAACATGGTTTGGGTATTTAAAAATTTAAATCATATTAAAACCAAACTATTTAAATTAGTTTAGATTTAAATTTTATATCCATATATTTTTTAAAACCGATGTAAAACCCGTCTTAAAATCGATTTATGGTCAAAATCAGTTTGAAAGTCAATTTTAAAATTAGTTTTAAACGATAAACAGTTATAAATCATAAATTAGTTATGGGTTCAAAACTAATTTTAAAAAAATAAATTTTAAAACTAATTTTGAACCCAAAAACCAAATTTAAAACTGGTTTTAACCTCAACCGATTTTAAAACTACACTTTGTATGTTTTATCTCTTATATGTACACTTGAAATCCTAAGAAGTGCAAAAAAATACATTTCAAATATAGTCTGACATTTTTACTAACCGGTTTAAGATCAATTTCCAAACCAATTTTTCTTCAAAACATGTTTTAAACCTAAAATGGGTTCTGAAGTATGTTTTGATCAACAAAATTGATTTATAAACTGATTTTATCCTAAAACTTTTTTTTTTCAAATATTTTTACAGAATTTCTCCAAAAATAAGTTTTATACTATACATAATTTTAAAAGTAAAATTAAAAATAAATGTGGTGATGCAAATATATGTTTACTATGATTTAAATTTAAGGAAGTGATCACTTTTTATTTTATTTTTGTATTTTTTCAATAAATTAGCTACTTAAAATATTAGTTGTTAGTTTATGAAAGATAGAAATTACCTATATAGTTTTAAAATCGGTTGAGGTTAAAACCAGTTTTAAATTTGGTTTTTGGGTTCAAAATTAGTTTTAAAATTTATTTTTTTAAATTTAAAATTAGTTTAACAACAACAACAAGAAGGTTCTAGAAGATCCTAAAAGAAGATTCAAGAATATTTCAGAAAGTTCTAGAAGGTTCAAAAAGATTCTAGAAAGTTCTAAAAGATCCAAAAAATTCTAAAAGGTTCTAGAAGATTCTAGAAGAAGATTTAAGAAGGTTCTAGAAGGTCCTAGAAGAAGATTGTAGAAGATTCAAGAAGATACTAGAAGATTCTAGAACTTTCTAGAAGATTCAAAAAGATTCTAGAAAATTCAAGAAGATTCAAGAATATTCAAGAAGATTCAAGAAGATTCAAGAATATTCAAGAAGATTCAAGAATATTCAAGAAGATTCAAGAATATTCTAAAAGGTTCTAAAAGATCCTAGATGAAGGTCTTAGAAGAAGATTCTAGAAAGTTCTGGAAGATTCAAGAAGATTCTAGAAAGTTCTAGAAAATTGTAAAAGAAGATTCAAGAAGGTTCTAAAAGATCTTTGAAGGTTCTAGGAGATCCTATAAGAAGATTCTAGAATATTCAAGAAGATTCTAGAAGAAGATTCAAGAAGGTTTTAGAAGATCCTAGAAGAAGATTTTAGAAGATTCAAGAAGATTCTAAAAGGTTCTAAAAGATTCAAAAAGATTCTAAAAGGTTCTAGTGGATTCTAGAAGAAGATTCAAAGAAGTTCTAGTAGATTTAAGAATTCATGGTTTAGATTGTGTTAATTCTTAGTTTATCTTAGATTTTCAAATTTTAGGGTTCTTAAGGTCAAAATTTATGGATTTTCAATTTTACTAGTCATATAATGCAATGTTGTTGAATTGATGCATTGTTTGAATTTGTTTGTTCGATGTCTATGGTTGAGAACTTGAAATTGAGTTGAATTGAATTGCATATTTTTGAAAATTTACTATGTTGTTTTACATATGCAAAGGTTGCAATGTGTTTGTTGAATTTAATTGAGGAATTATGCTAGAAAATAGTGTAGAAGTTGCCAAAAAAAAATTGTGGACCAAAATTTGTAAAGGAAATCAAAGAGAAAAAGAAAAAGAATGTTCATGTGGCTGTTTTAGTGGACTAAAAACAAAGTATATGCACATAAAACTAAAAGAAAAAGAGTGAAATAAAATTGTATTTGAAAGTCCAATAGCAACACTAGTTGCACATGACTTCGAGAAAACTAGTAAACCACGAACGCTTGTGCTTGCAATGAATTCCCCTGTATTTAATGTTTTTTTTTAGTCATTATTAGTATTTCTTAATGCCTTCCTTAAATTCCTTTTAAGTTTAGCTTCCTTTCTTTGAGCTTTTCTTGCTTGTCAATTTTTAACTTCTTAAGTTTTGTCTGAGTTTTCTTTCCTTGTTTTCTCTTAAGAAGGTGTTAAGATTTGCTTGGCTTTCACTTGTAGCTAGTTTGTTTGATAATAGAAAGTGATTTTTTTGTACAAGTTTTGAGTGGAAAAAGACAAGAGAGCACACTAGAGAAAAAACCACGAAAGAGTGAAACACTTAGGTGAATGGTAAGTTTAGCAATTGTTCTTGTACTATTTTGTCCTCTATAAAACAGTTGTAAAAGAAGGTTTGAGAGGTTTATTTTTGGAGAAAGAGGTAAGAAAGAAGTCATGGCAGGAACTAGCATAGATTCGAAAAACTTGCCCCCTAAGTCCAAATTGATGATGAGTTACATTAAGGAGTTAGGAGAGATGTTGGATAAGGTTGGTAAGAGACTTAATTTGGTCCAAAAAGACACTCAAAGTGTCAATGCCAAGGTTGAGGCCTTAAGCATTGGGAAGGAAGAGAGGTTTAAAATAGATTATATGCATGAGAGTGAGGGAAGTTATGGAGGAGATAATTTGAGTGAGAGTAATGGAGGAAGGAGGAGGAGCTCACGGCCTTCCATGGGGAAAAGGCATGAGAGAGATGTAAGGATGAAGAGGAATAGGAGGAAAGAGAGAAGGGAGAGACATGGTAGAAGAGGAGGAGAACCTAGGGAGGAGGAGTTACACATGTCTAAGTGCAAAATCTCTCAATTTTTAGGATATTGAAAGTTAGTTGAGTATGTAGATTGGAAACTCATGGTGGATCAAATTGTAAGCTCTTTTGATCTCCATGACTGTAAGGTGGTGAGGCTTGTCACCGTAGAGTTTTGTGGATATGCCTTGATATGGTGGAATCAAGTGTTAGAGGAGATAAGGAGTGACAAAAAAGGACATTATGAGGGTTAGAGAGACTTGAAGCTTTTGATGAGAGAGAAGGATAAGGCTAGTAGGGAGAAAAGTCCTAAGAAAGGGAGTGAAGCTTCCATTGTTCGAAAGGAACTTACCTATTTCTACACATATGCCTCCTAGAGCTAGTAGCATTAAGTGCTTTAAGTGTCTAGGAAAAGGACATATAACTTCTCAATGTCCTAATAGGAGTGTGATGATTGTGAAGGATGATGGAGAGATTGGGAGTGAGAGTTCTATAGGAGAGGTTGACACATCTAGTGAGTCTGAGAGTTTGAATGATGGATACCACTATGAGGGGGACTTACTTGTGGTTAGGAGGCTTATGAATAGCCATGTAGGGGAGGAGGTAGAGACACAAAGAGAGAACATCTTCCACTCTAGGAGTCTTATTTTGGGGAATCTATGCTCTATGATTATAGATGGGGGAAGTTGTGTTAATGTAGCTAGTGAGAGGCTTGTGAAGAAGCTAGCTTTACCTACCATTGTTCACCAAAGGCCGTATAGGCTCCAATGACTAAGTGAGAAAGGGGAGTTGCTTGTGGATAGGCAAGTCGAGGTCATGTTTACCCTAGGAGGATATGAAGATAGGGTGGTTTGTGATGTTGTTCCTTGATAGAACATTTTTAGGCACCTAATAGTGACTTATGTTGGACATATTTGACATTATTTTGTGGCTAATAATCATACATTGGTTGAGTATTGGGTCATTGAGCTTAATTGAGGATAATTGTTAATCTTTGCTAATTTTTGGACTTAATTTTCATTATGAGGTTTCTATCTTGTTCAGGCCAAATCTAGAGTTACATACCTCCAAATGGGACACTCTTGGTAGCCCTGGAAAGCTAAGACGAAGATCTAAAACTTTTCTTCTTACAGCTCAACCCAGTTTGACTGTTTACAATGTCAAAAATGGACTAGAAGCCATTGTCTATGCACCACTCTGAATTAGACCTTTCCTTGTTGATTGGTGGGCTTGTTGGGTTGCTCAAGCTTCTGTCCAATCCCATTCTCCTTGGCAATTTTGACCATGTGATCATTTAGGAAGTAGTTAGCTAGTTTAGTTAAGGAGTTAGTTAGGTATTTTAGTTAGTTTATTTGTTAATTGTTTAGTTGTTAGTTTGTTACTTGGTTTGTAGTTGGTTGGTAGTTAATTTGTTAATTGGTTAGTAGTTAGTTTGTTAACTGGTTAGTAGTTAGTTGTTAATTGGTTAGTAGTTAGTAAAATTCGTATATAAGGAGAAAAGTTAGAGTTTGGTTGTCCATTTGGAGACATTTTTGACATTTTGGAGTTTGGAGAGTTTCTTACGGATTCAGAAGAAGTTTTTCCTCTCTTCTTAATTGTATTTTACTACATTCTCTTCTCCATTGTATTTTTGCAAGGTCTACTATGGCGATGAACATGAAAGACTAACTTTGTTATCAATTCAGGATTCATGATTGCAACCGGTTTGAGCTCACTTTCTTTATACATTTTTTGTTGTTGTGTTTTCCAATTCTCATTCTTTTTTCATGATTATGATTTCGCTGGGTTTTGGATTATATTCCAAGTAGGTAATCGATTGATAACCTGAATCCAACCAATACGATCTTGAATCTATGTTAATTATGGGCCGCGTTTGTGAACTCAATATGCATAGACAAATGTTAGGTTATTATCTGAAGAAACTTAGGTTGGTTGATATGAAATTGCATAATTCTTTAGAAGAGCCATGATAACAAGTTTCATGACTAAATTCTTGAGTTGATGTCCCTTACTTCGTTTAAAATCAATTCTGTTTTGTCAATTTACCCCGTAATTCCTATTCTAAACAAACTCCCTTTTGCTATTTTGGTTTCTGCATAATTTTCTACATAACATTCTGATTTCTGCTATACATAATTAGGCATGGTAAGAGTGTGTCCTTGTAAGAATCAACTTAGGTTGGCTCCTACACTAAAAAACTCAAAGGATACCTAGTGATTTGATATTGTGTTGACAACATTATCATTCCCATGGAAGCCATACATTTGTTACTAGGGAGACCTTGACAATTTGATAAGAAGGTGATCTATGATGGAGTCACCAACCGTTTCACTTTCATACATATGGGGTAAAAGGTTGTGCTTAAATCTTTGTCTTCAAGTGAGGTGCAAAAGGATCAAAAGGAAAATGAATGTGAAAAGGGAGAGTGAGAGAAAAATGAGAGTAAAATGAGAAAAAAAAGTAAAATTGACGCCGAGAAGAGAAAAGTAAGAGGGAAAGAAAAAGTGGGTGAGAAAAGAAAGAGATAAAAGAAAAGAGAAAAGATAGAGAGAAAAAAAAAAGAGAGAGATTAAAACAAAGAAGGAAACTCTAAGCTTAGGGATAAGAGGAATTACGAGAGTTATGTTTGTGAAAAAGGATAACTGTTTACTAACTCCTTATGAATTTCACTTGTCTTGTGAACCTTCTTTTTTTGTAGGTGTGAAACAAGATATGGAGAGGTTTGGACATGACATTCATGGCAAGCAAACTTTTGGCCTGCATATTCTGAGAACCACCATGTGTTCTAAAGATGCTTGTGCACTTGTACCAAGGAACCTATTACCTTGTGCTAATGACTTGTTGCCTACAACTTATATTATTTCCTTGCATGATATTTTTAAGTTCTTTGAACTTTATGACATTTTGATCCATGACCAAGGACATTATAAATTAATTCTTAATGTTTCCTTTATCTTGAATGAACTATCCTTTACTTGTATGCATGATTGGGTTAGCAGGAAATGTTTTACCATGCATTCGGTTGAGGATGGGAGCCTATGACCGAAACGAATTCCATGTGATGATGGATGAATCCTATTGTAAAGTGCCTATGAATTGTTTGCATAAATATGAGTGAAGGCATTTGTATTGGAAATTCATTGAGAGTGTTTGAATTCTTTGAAATGTTTGAGAATTTCAAATTGTGTAAAGATATTGTTGTTGAACATCTCTTTGAATTATGTAGGAAAAATATATCCTGTTCATATGCATCCCCTACATATTGCTTACATTTGTTTGGGGATGATAGACTTGACATGTCATCTCTTGATGTTGAAAATAGTATTGTACTTTCTTGTAACTTACAAAGGGGTGATGTGAATTGTCTTGATACCTAAGGAGAATTTCATAGGCTTGGGGAACATGTAACTAGAGATGCAGCTTTTTTGTGTACCCAAGTTATTATTACTTTATGCTTTATGTGAGGAAGCTCATGGTAGGAACTTAATGGAGCTATTGGACCTTTAGAAATATTGGAATGCATTGCATAAACATTTCTTAGGACTTTATATTGAGCAAGATGCAAATAAAAAGTATGATGAATACATTGAAATTGTTCCACCCATTCTTGAGATGTTACCTCTTATACTATATATTGTAAGACAAAAGATGGGTGATGTATTCCTTACATTTGTGTTTGACCTAGGAGGAGTTGGAAATTAATCTTCTTTCACTTCCATTATTCATCCACTAATCTTTTATGTGACTCATCTTTGTCTTTGATTCTTGTAGGTACTAAAGTACTAAATTTAAAGTCAAATTCTCTTCAAGAAGGGGAGGATGTTGCATATGCGAAAATGCACAACCAAGAGGACGAGGTTAAGGAAGTTATCATGCACTTGAGAGTCCAATAACAAAGGGTAAACTTAAGAAGTCTCAAGGAAAATAAGCCACAAGTTGACCATAGTCAAAGGCCAAGAGGAGAACCAAGAACGGATAAGGTCTTTCCATTAGAAGGTCATGGTCAAAGAGCTAAAGAAGACTTCAAAGACATAGCAACCCCTTCACTTGGAGATCTTATGATTAGGGGAAGGCTTAAAAGAACCTAAGAGGAAGTGCACCACTTAAGGGTTAAAACGAAGCACTATGAGCACTTGTATAATTTTTCTAGTTGCTAAGGTGACTTTGTTTAAGGCTAGAGTAACCTTATTTTCCATGTATTTTCATACCACCCTGAGTACATTTTTAGTAGGATAGCTTAGCCTTGGACTAAAGCCTATTTTAGGACCGTTTTCCTACAAGCGTAGTTTTAATTGCTAATTTTCCATCACAACTTCTATCCTCAACGTGCTTTGCCAAATCAAACATATCTGAAACTACAAACATTTGAATTAGACAAACTTGGTGTCACTAGAAAGCTGATAAAGAGATCTATAACTTTCATGTTTATCACACAATCCAATTCATCCTCTTTCAGCTCCAAAATTGCTTCCAAAAGTCACGCACGTAAGGGCCAAGGGAAGGGCCATATTGCGTTTTGGCTCATCTAGCTTGCATTTGGACTTGTTGGGCCTTGGACTTCGGTTAAGTGACCTTAATTAAGATTAAGGATCTTAATTAGGATTAAGGATCTTAATTAGAATCCTAATTAGGATTAAGGATCTTAATTAGAATCCTAATTAGGATTAAGGATCTTAATTAGGATTAATGATCTTAATTAGGATTAATGAGGAACTATATAAACCTCCAATGTAATTAGTGTAAAAACTTTTTGATGAAATTGAATTTGTGCCTTAGAACTTCGAGAGCATTTTATTTCTACTCTTGTCTTGCACAAGGAAATCAATTCTTATCAAGCTTTCATGATGCTTGTGCTGAATCTCTATAATTCTTATCTAATTCTTAAGAATTAGTGGCAAATCATCTCTTCCTCAATCTGTTTTACATCTTTCTTCTTCCAATTTTTTGGTTCATGTTAGAAGAAGAAGAATAAAGGAGAAGAAGAAGAAGAAGAAGAATAAAAAGAAGAAGAAGAAGAAAAGAAGAAGAAGAAGAAAAGAAGAAGAAGAGAAAAAAAGGAAAGAAGAAGAAGAATAAGAAGAGGAATAAAAAAGAAAGAAAGAAAGAAGAAGGAGAAGAAGAAAAATATATGTATGGATATGGATAGGATTGAATACTATGGTACCGTACTCACACTTGTACCCGTTAAAATTTATGGGTAATTACCCATAATTATAATAATAATAAGAATAATAATAACAATAACAACAACAATAACAATAACAATAACAATAATATGTATGTTTAGATATGGGTAGGGTTGGGTACTATGGCATCGTACCCACACATGTACCCATTAAAAATTATAGGTAATTACTTATACTCGATCCATACCCATTAATTGGGTAATTATCCCACCAATCATAAGTAATTTTTGTGAATATCCATTGAGTCTATTACCCATTTTCATATTTAGATATACAACAAATAACAAATTGTATATGATAATTATTCTATCCTATCTTGTTTTATCTTACTCACTAGATGAACTCTAATGTCACGCGATCACTTAAAAAAGACAAGTATCTGTTTTAAAATCTTACATAAAATAATTTTTTTTAATCTTGATCATTTATGACATGTTTATAAAACTAATAGTCAAGTGAGAGAAGTGTTTATAATGAGATGAGTAAATATGGATCATACAACTATATATGACATGTTAGAATTGAAAGTTATTTAATGCTCATATAACTATTTAAAAATGTCACATAATTTTTTGATTCAATCTTAACCTTCAATGTATAGTTATATGGTCTAGATTTACTAATCTCACTTTCTCATATAAACACTTATCTCCAATGTAGATGAATATTAATTATTTTATATAACAAATTTAAAATAAATAAGTACTTTTAAATATATAATTTTTAATTATTAAAATTTGTCATAAATAAATCTTTTTGAATATAAAAATTTATGATAAATAATTTCTATTGAGATAAAAAATTATTTTTAACCATTGATATATTTTTTTAAATAAAAATATAATTTAGAAATAATGATGAATATTGAAAGATATAGGAGACTAAAAAATATTTAAAAATAATCTTTGTAACATACTATTTTTATTTTATTATTATTGTTGTTTGTAATTATTTTATTAAATAATTGATTATTTATATTATATTTTGTCACCAATGAAATAATCATATCTTGGAAAAACGAGTATTGGTTGTGAAATTAGGCTTTTATAAGTAAAATAAAAAAAAGCCTTTGGACCTTGCTTTGGTCAGAAACTATGCTTAGTTTGTTAAGCACAATCATGCTTAGCTTGTTGAGCATGACCACTAGGCATGACAAGAACTTGAACTTATGCGTATTTGTTCGACCTCGCTCCGACTTTAACGGAAAAAATTTGCTTTGATCAGATATGAGATCGAGATTGAGTTTTTTTCAACTTAAGAAAGCAGAGTTAGGTATGAGTATGAGGATATAATTTTAACTATTACTTATATAATTATTTTTATACTTTATTTTTTATAACTATTAAAAAATATAAATGAATTATTGTAGTAGTTGTTAATAATAATAATAATAATAATAATAATAATAATAATAATAATAATAATAATAATAATAATAATAATAAAATAACAAAGATAAAATTATACATTTATTTAAAAATAAAACTTAATTCTTAAATAGTTTTTAAATTGTTTATTATTTATTAGTTTTTATATATTGTTTGAACTAAAATATATTTATTAACTTAATATATTGTTTATTTAAAAATATATAAGTAAAATAAATTAGAAAAAAATTATAGAATGGATTCCTATAGGTTTTCTTGAACTCAATAAAGCTCGAGGAGTTGAGGTTAGGTTTTATTTTTTTTGTCCTCACCTTTTATAAACTCAACCTTGCCCTCGCAAACCGCCCTTACTTTGCCTCGTTACCAAGTCTAACAACCATGCTTAAGTGAGCACAACTGTGTTGAATAGGTAATGAAGAAGCACATTTGTGCTTGCTTCGAGGGAGTACGTCCATGTTGCTCACAGGCCATTAAAATGGATAGTGATGCTCATTTTGAGGCCTTTAAAAAGGTGAGTGTTGTCCCTTTGAGTAAGAAATTAAAAATTTTGAAAAATTTTGAAAACATGAGTGCCTTTCTTTGTAGAAAATCAAGAAGAAAAACCTTAAAAGAGAATGCTAGAGTAACAGGAAGAAGGACTTTGAAGAGAGAGGATCTATTGGATTTCTACATTCTAGGTAAGGGAAAAGTAAGAAATCTTGCTCAAAAGTATGTATATAACTTTGGGTAGAGAGGTTGACCTTAAAATCCAGAGTTTTCGTGTTTTGGTTATTTGAATGGGTGATTACACTCCCTAGATTAGTTAATGCTTTAGTATGTATATTTTGATCGCATGGCTTGGTTATCTAAAGGAGGATTAAACCCCTTGGATTAGGTTGATTGATTGTTTGGGATATTGATTAAATTAATTGTGCTATGATTCATTGTTTTGCTTGAATTTGTGAAGAACATAAAAAAACCTTAGGTATTTCCCATGAGAGTGAATTTTGGGTAGAACCTAAAAATTCATGAGTTGGAGAGTGGTGAGTATAAATATGCTCGTGATGAACATGCTTGTGCTCGAACCTAGATTGTTGAGCATGCCTGTGGTTAGGTTTTGTGTTGAGCATTCCCATGCTCATGATGAGCATGCTGGTACAAGGCTTGCATTGATTGTGCATGACCGTGTTTCTATGAGCACACTTGTCCTAACCTAGACATACCTAATATGTATTATGGCTTGCTATGTTATGAGTTTTATTAAACTAAGATGTTATTAATTGTATACGAGATATTTGTGTGCTTAATTACTAGAAATGTCTTTTTGTCTATTTGTAAACATAAAATGAGAATTGAGTAACAAGGACGAGTGTCATTGTGACATGTGACCTTGCCTACAAAACGACAAGGATGAGTATAAATAACACTTGTCAAGTGAGTGACCTAGTTTGTGATAGGAAAGGATGATAGTCGCTAATTGTAGGATTGTCAAATGAGCTGCCTAACCTATAAAAGGTGAGCATGACCTTCATTTGCCTATTTTTCAAAGTGTAACAATAAACAAATTATTTGTGATGCATCATTTAATGAACTAAGGTGTAAGACACAAATCCAAGTGACAAGGTCACTCGATCTCTTGGGGTTACTCGGTACGCAAATCCCAATGGTCGCAATCTCACGTGTTAAGACACATGATGCAAGCAAAGTACGTGTTACCAAATAATAAATTCTAGCATGCTATAACCAACCATAAAAGGTTAAAAAGTGTTGCTCTTAGACTACTTCTTGGATTAAAATTGGTGCAACATTGCATATGATGTAATAAATAAGAGTGCATCATTATCATAACATGTGCATTTGTAAAGTGTTCTTGTGGTTTATATGATGTTACATGTTTTGTGTGTTTTTATTTGACCTTCATGCTCATATCATGAGTTTGTAGTGAGATGAAATCTTACTTCTTGTTGTTTTCATTGTTTGTTTTTGGGTAGAAGGTCATTTGCACATAGAAGAGGAGCACGAAGAGTGAGTTAGGACTCCTTAAATGCTTTGTTTTTTTTTTATCTTTTCTTTTGAAGTTTAATGTTCTAATGCTATGTGTTTTGTATGTTTTTATCTAGCCTTCATTCTTGTATCACGAGCTTGTAGTGAGATGGAATCTCACTTCCTTTTGTTTGTATTGTTTGTGTTTGGGTAGATGGTCATTTGCACATAGAGGAGGAGCATGAAGACCGAGTTGGTACTCTTTAAATGCTTTGTTTTTTTTATCTTTTCTTTTGAATTTTAATGCTCTGGTAGGAGTTGACATTAGGGTGATTTTGTAATTAATGATTCATAATAATTAAGTTTTCTATATTTATTATTATTTAGGTAAATTGAATTTTGGAGTGCCATTATAATACCTTTGAATTTCAATATGATTAGCATGTGTATGTGAACTTTTTATCTTTATGATGAATGATTTTTTAATTTTAAATTATTTGACATTTTCTAACTTATTAAAATTAAACAAATAGCATTGGAATAAAAGATGTCACACTCTCATTAAAAGAAAATATTAAATACGTTATCTTTGAAACCTCTTCAAAATAGCTATTCTAATATTTGTGTGTGGATTTGTTATACACTTGTTTTGTTTTTATAAGAAGTACATTAACCATTTTTTTTTGGTAATGTTTTCCTTCTAAAAAACAAGTGGGTAGATGGTAATAAAAACAATTATTTTCTAGCATACACCCACTCATTTTTTTTAAGGAATATTTTAGCAAGCTACACCTTGAGCAGTGGTAAAACTTAAGAATAAAATTTGTATAAAACATTTTTCATAAATTTCTTGATATTTCATCATTCTATTTTAACTTTTTTACCCTTTTCTCTAGTTTATGTAAAAAAATAATTGAAAAGAGAAATTCTTAAAATAACTCACCATGTAGTAGTTTCTTACTAAGTTATTCTCTGTAGTAAAGTTAACCTAACAAAAAAAAAATGAAATGTAGTAAAGTTGTACAAAAAAGGATAAAACATATAACATATAACAATGCCAAAATTTAGACAAAAAGGAAACATAAACACA
Source organism: Mucuna pruriens (assembly GCA_025330945.1). Lineage (NCBI taxonomy): Eukaryota > Viridiplantae > Streptophyta > Magnoliopsida > Fabales > Fabaceae > Mucuna > Mucuna pruriens. The sequence continues at coordinate 866,138 of JAENHJ010000543.1, forward strand.
AATATAATTGTCGTATTAACAAGGGTCATACCATATTATTTTGCATATGATATTCTTTGTTATGTGAGAAGTTGAGAATGAGAAGATCAAACAAATCAAATAAAAAAGAATAAATATTGATCATTGAATCTTATCATAAATAGTTAATATTAAAATATACAACTTATGTAAGTTTTTTTAAAATATCAAATGATCTTTTTAATTGTTTTGTTTTTGTAAGCTTTCAAAAAGTGCTTATATGACATTAAATCATTATTATTCATATATAGTTGTATGACTTATTTGTTTTTATTTTTTTGTTGGTTACAAGACCTTGTACAACAAGACACATTACACATATATATATATAAAGAGAGATAAATTATTTTAAGAGTAACTCTAAAATAGTTATTTTTTTATTTTTACTCTTTATTTTTTTAATCTAAAAATTAAAAGTGAGTTACTCATTAGAACTTTTAGATTAAAAGAAAATGAATAATAGAATGAAGAGTAATTCTTCCAGAGACGTTTGGAACAACGGAAATTTTTAATTTTCCAAAATTTTCTAAAGTTGAGAATATTAGTTTCACATTTTGATATATTATTGTTTTTTTAAATATTTCTAGTATTTTTTTTCTTAGAAATGATTTACTTATTTTTTCTACAAAAAATATTTTCATGAAGAGGTGATAATCCACCTTTTGAGTTGGGAGACAAATTTTAATGATGGGAAAAGACCACGAACTCGTTTAATACAATTATAAAGTTTTGAAAAAATTTCTTATTAACTGTGATAAATAATTTAAACACATGAAATACTATGAAATATTGTTAGTAAGTTGTTATAATTTTAAAAAAATCTATTCATTTCAATATGTTTTAAGTCCCTACAAATATGCTTCTATCTTTATTTAGTCTTGAATTTTTTTTTTGTTATATTTAGATCTTGACATTTTTTTAGTCCTTAACACTAGTTAGTTTAGTACTAACATAACTATCAAAATTAATAATATTAATTGAGATAATTAAGGTATGAAAACATTTTATATTAAGATAATTAGATTATTTTTAGATGTATAATTTAATTGATTAATGTGTTTATTTATTTTGTAGTAGAATTAATATATTTATTATTTTATATGAATAAGATAATTATATATAACTTAATTTTATATTTTATTTTTTAATATTATACTATGAATAGTATTTTTATTGTTTTTAATATTATTCTTATTTTTCAATTTACTAATTTTTAACATTGTATTTTTTTTGTAAAAATTATAATTTATTTAGAAATTTATAATTTAATTTTAATATATTACTTTTACATTTCATTTTATTAATTTTGACTAATTGCAATGTAATTTATTTTTTTCCATTAGAGATAATATTACTACTTGAGATATATTTAAAAATAAATTATATATAAAATAAGTAAATAATAATAAATTAAAATATAAAAATAACATCAAAAAGTAATATATTAAAAATTATATATATATATATATATATATATATATATATATATATATATATATATAAAGTACAACGTTAAAGTTAGATTAGTGAATTGAAAAATAAAAATAAAAGTAAAAAAATAATTTTTTTCATAATATATTAACAAATAAATTCTAAAAGTAAATTATATGTAATTATCTCATTTATATAGAAGACTTAAATATATTTTTAGTCCATGTAAAATAAGTGATTTTTTATTTTAGTTTCTGTAATTTTTTTTGATTGATTTTCATGCTTCAAAAATTTGTAATAACTGATTTTGATTCCTATAAAATGAAAAAAATTTTAGTTTTAGTCCCCGTAAAATATTTTTATTTTATTTTTCAGCTTCTAAAATTTGAAATATTTATTTTTACTCCCTAATTTTCATTTTATGGTAGATAAATAATGTTATTTTAGAGATCTATTTCTTTTAAGATGTCATATGTTAACATGATACCACATATAGTAGTGTGTATAATCTGTGATGGTCACTTGATCTTCCTTTAAAGGTATATGTGATAAACAAGTGTTACATAATAATAAGGATCAAAAATAAAAATTTAAATTTTATAGTGATAAAAATTGATAAAAAAATTTTATAGGGACTAAAATAAAAAATCACTTATTTTACAGGGATTAAAAACATATTTAAGTCTATATAAAATAATAAATATATTAATTAATTGAATTAAGTACATAGAAATAATTTATAAAGTATTTTTAATTTTTAATATATTAAATATTATAATTTTAAATATTTTTTTTGTTTTAATATGATAATATTTAACTTTCCTAGATGGTAAAAAATGTAAGTTGTAGTGATGATTAGTTTTATTTTATTTTTCTTTGTGAATTTATCTTTAAATGTTTAACTTAGTAATATGTATCTTTTAAAAATAAAATAAATAATTTTATTTTTATTTTCATAAAAATAACATTTAGTTAAAATTAGTCAACCCCAAAAGATTTTTAAAAAATTATGTAATTTTGATACATCATTACACTTGAAAATATGTAAACCACAAAATACTCTCGTTTGGTTAAAAAATTATTTTTATAACTTTTTCTTATTTCAAAAAGAATAAATTTTGAAATAGTAAAAATTATTGTATGATAAATAAAATGTTTTAAAAAGTAAAATAATAAAATTTTACAAAAATCTATCTAATGAAATTATTTCTCTCGAAAGATATTTTTTTAAAAAAATTACTTACAAAACTTAAAGCTCAAGAAAGATATGCAAACATTCTAAAAAAAATGTTTATATCTATTCAAATGGATTTTATTCCACAAGAGTTGTAATTTTTAGGATTCATAATTCTAAACAATAGATGTGAATGCTAATGTAGGCGTATGCTTATATTATTTAATAAAATATTATAATAACTAAATTATATTTTATATTAAAATAATAAAAAATAATATTATAAAAAATATTTAACATAAAATTATTTAAGCTTATAAAATAAAATAGATTATGTATATTCTAGATTAAATTTAATTAAATATGTATTAAAATAAAATATATAATATATAAAATTTTATAATATAATTTGAATATTGAACTTAATTTAATTTATAATTATATAAATAATTTATTCTAATTTAGAATGTACATAATTTAATTTATATTATTCAATAAAAGATTATAATAACTAGATTTTTATTTAAATTAAAATAATGAAAATAATATTAAATAAAAATTAATTTCACATTACTATTTCTTACCATAATGTTATATAATATATGTTTTACATTATAAATGAAGTAACTTAAGTAGTTTATTGATAAATGAAGTGTTGTGCAAGAGGGTCAAAAAGGTATACGCACTTAACAGCGATATTTTAGTAAACCTTGGTGAAACAATTCTCTTATTCTTTAGAAGATAAATTATGACAAACTATACTTGTATACTTGACATTCAAGTAAAGTTATTGATGTGAGATAGATAAAAAAAAGGTGTTTGACAATTAATGATTTACTAACTGCCATATCAAAATCCTGAAATTTTCAAATTTGAGAGATTAAATGTGTGTAAAAAAAGCATGGAAGAACCAAAATCACAAATATAAAAAAAAATGAGATCAAAAGTGTAATTTAATCTTTTATATTGTGTCAATAAAATTGAATTATTCTATTTTTGTACATAAAAAAAAAAAGAAAATAGATTATATGATGACAGTGTAATTTAATATTCCACAATCATTTAATCACATATAATAAGTTTATTAACTTTTACAATAACTATCTTAAAAATTAATAATTTTTTATTAATTCATAGTATAAAATAAAACTATATTACTTTGGAAATACATAGAAATTAAACTAAAGTAAAAGAGAGATCACGTCCCGATAGCCATTAGATTAATTAAATTGGATTTGGATTGAAGTAAATCGAGTAAGACTAAATCAAACTTTTCCCTCTTATCCTTGATATTCTCATGCTTTTCTTTTATTGGAGTAAATAAATATTGTAATTACTTATCCTTTTGGTCATTTGTTATCGTAATTTTTTTAAGTTTAAATATGTTTTTAGTTCTTTTAGAAAAAAATTTGATTTTAATTGTTGTAATTTTTTTGTTGGTCTTTAAAATCACTTATTTTAATCTTACAAAATGAGTGAAGTTTGATTTTGTTCGTTATAAAATATTTTTATTTAATTTTTATTTATTCAAAATTTGAAATAACTATTTTAATTTATAATTTTTTAAGATAAATAAATAAATAACATTTATTATAAATATCTAATTATTTTATAAAATTATCACATATTAATATAGTATGATATCACGTATATTGATGAGTATAACATATAAGTTGTTGATAAGTATTGCAGTGGAGATGAAAATAATAATTCTAATTTTTAAATGGTTAAAAATAAAAAAAATTTGTATAAACCAAAATCAAAATTAATTGGTTTTATAGAAATTAAAACACATTTGATTTGTTTATAAAATATCACATTAAATTTGTTGTACCTAAAATTTGAATGTAAAATGTGATTAAAAATCTACTCTGTTAATTGTTGTTGGGTGTATATTCCTTGATCTTTCACACTCCATTCTCTCTTCTCACTTTAGCTTTGCTTCTTATCACACAAGGAAGAACTAACATACTGGTCGCTTTTACACGCCATTCATTGACTAGGCTTTTGACCAAAAATAAGAAAAAAAGACAAAAAAAGCTCTGTAATTGGATTTATCTATGGCAGAAATCCTGCAATCATCCAACACAAAACAGCAACAGCCGCCAACCGCCTAATAAACTCCGTCAAACACAAAGACTCTTTTCTACTGGGTCCCACTCCCATGTTCGGCTACCCACTTTTCACCGTTGATCAAGCCAATACACGCGTGTTTATATGGGCTGTGATCCATTGCACTGACAGTCCAGGGTATCCACGCGTTTACGAACACGCAACGCGCTCTAGAAGTTACCAACAATGCCCACTAAGCACCTTGTCACTTTCCACTTACCTTCTCATCTTCTCTACGTTCTTCCAACGGCTAGTTTTTATTTTTCTCTTTTAACCCGCCATGTTACTAAGAAGAAAGAGAAAAAGTAATTTTGATATTTAGAAGTTTCCCTACCTCACGCTGTATTTACTGTTAAATATTTAATAACACAAAAAAATAATAAAAAGAATAAAAACTTTTAATTTGGTAGGTTTATATATAAAGGGGCCATTTACCCCATTTGTTCCCAGATTCTTAAACAGCTGGTTTGTTGGGCTTTTGATCACTAATTTCATCTCCATTCCCTGGTTTAGCCCATTGGCGTCAACCACGAATAGAAACCATCATAAGACTAGGTTAGTTGTGTGTCTGATTTATTCTTATTCTTTGCGTATTCTGTTTCGCTATTTTTTTGAAATTCTCACAATATTTTATTTTATTTTATTTTATTTCAAAAATTCGGTTGATGTCCATGACCAATTTCTTATAAATAGCGCTTTTTTTTTTTTTTTTTTTTGTATTTACAGATTAGAGGAAGAGGTTGTTATCTGTTAAGTTTTGGTGTGCAGTTATTTAGGTGAATTAGATATGTCATTAGGGTTTGAAGATTACAATTTCACAAAGGCACTTGGGAGGAAGAGGGTTGTGTTATTAAACAATGTGGGAGCCTCTTCTCTCGATTCTAATTCGGAGATTCGTCCGTTGAAGAGAATGTGCAGCGAGAAAATCACTCCCAACTCTGAAAGGTCTCCTCTTGAAGCCCTTCCGCTTGACGTTCTGGTGAGTATGCCAATTTTAAATTTAAATATTTTCCTGTATGACTTTCAATTTCTAATTCTGCAATGGGTATTCTGAAATTTTGGTGGGTATGCCAATTTCAACTTTGAATTTTTTACACCACGCTTTTCAATTTCTAATTCTGCAATGGATATTCTGAAATTTATGTTTTTTTCCCTCTTTGGATGAATTGCAGACAAGGGTGTTGTGTGGTGTGGATCATGAAGATTTGGGGCAACTTGTTCGTGTCTCGAAAACTATTAGAGAAGCGGTAAGTTTTGGAGTAATATTATTCAAATTGGTTCATCTGTGTTTCAGTTGTTGTTCTAATTTGGGAAGTGTTGGGTTTTGCTATTGCAGACTGAGATTGCTAGGCGGATGCATTTTGAGTATAGCACGCCAAAGAAGAAAACTTTTGTTATTCGCCGACCATTAGATATAGAGGGTGCTGGTGGGTTTGAGGAAATTGAAGCTCCAAATGCTCCATTGAGGAGGAAACCTAAGTCAAAGTTGAGTGGCAAGAATCTGGCTAGCATCTCTGTGGCATTGTTTGCTTCCACTGATGAAGAAGAGTGAGTGTGCCAAGGAAAAAGAGCAATTGATGTTAGTACCAGACAGTCTCTTGCTTTGGATAGTTTTGTAAATGAGTAGTATCTGTGGTGGTGTCTATATTAGTTAGTAGAATAGAGGGATTTGATACATACTTAGAAGATCTCACTAGCTGATTTCACACGTCTAGAAATAATCTTTACAAGTCATATCTTCAAATTCTTCATTGGAGATTGTATTGGCTTTGTGGATAATCTTTCTGTACATCTGTAGGCAAGTAGAAAGTGGGAGAGATTCAAGTGATTTTGTTTGGAGGGAAATCCTAGGCCCTTCTAGTCTGATAAATTTGACTGTTGCACAGTCGAGGCATACTCTGCGTGCTTATATCTAATAAAATCAGTAAAGTTTTACTTTTCTTTTATTATGATTTGGTTAAATTGGTTGCTTGATATTCCAATTTTGTTTTACTTTTGTTTCCTTTGATATATCTTGTGATATATTCATTCTGCTCTGATGGTATTTGGAATAATAAATATTCACAAACTGTTTATAAATGTGGGGTATATTTCTCGTTTTGTTAGAGAAATTGTTATTCACAGACTAACAGTATCCACTAGTTACCATAAAGTGGGGGGAAGCAATTAGACATATCATCATCATCATCGTGGTCCACCAAAACTAGAGGGAAACTTAGTTTGAGATACTTGAGCTGGTTTGAATATCTGTTGAACTAGAAGACTGACAACTACGGTGTCCTTGGTATCAAAATCAATGAACTTCATTTATTCTTTAGTCCAAGTCAGGATCTTAATAATCTCGTGTATAGTTTATCCAATTTCTGACTCATCAAAGTGGATTTCCTTCGTTTGACCCTGAAAAAGAGAAACCAAGGCTTTTTTTTACCCCCAATGATGTCAGAGACTTGTAAATTAATTAATTGACAAATTGTTGATCGGTACCTTTCAATTATCTCAGTAAATGGATAACTTAATTGGTAAGCATGCAAGGAAAAACATATATCTGTATGTAACATTATTCAATTGAAAAATATGTTTCCTCCACTTTAATTTCTGGAATGAATGCAAGTCACGTAATAATTCTATGAAACTTTAAAGCACTTTACATTTGTAATTTTCAAAACGTTCCGTAGCTAATTATATATTTTTAAACCATAAGGTGTAATTTGCATAGCAATTAAAGTTGAAAGGTGCAAGCTATCTACCTTTATTTGTCAAAAGAAGAAAGAAAAATAACTTACAGGACTTCTCACCATTACAGTAAGTTGAGGGAGAGTCGAATTTCTTAGAAGCCAAGCAAATATTAACATTTCAGGTTATACACGTATCTTATATCATAAGCATGTATTGCAAATTATCATCTAGGTGTAAAATATATGTTTTACATACACACAAATATTAATTAAACTTTGAAACAATAACATCGACTAATGCTTTTTAATTTTTTTTATACAGACGGTGTGGATTATACAACACCATATGTTTTTGTCCCATATTAAGATGGAGACTTTACCTCTAATTTTTTTTTTTATAATGATTTGACTTATAATTATTTCTCTGGTTTCTTTTTATTTTTAATTATATTATTATTTTCCATATAATTACCTTACCTTATTGGTGCTTTATGTCTTTTTCATTTATACTCAAACTATTTAAAGACGAGACTGTCATATTTTCTACAATGGAGGCTACCCCACCTTTTTTTTTTTTTTTTAATGATTGTACTTCTAATTTTATTCTGTCTTATGCACTAACTTATCCATCACAACATTCTTATCTTTGTGACATTAAACTGTTCATTACGTAACATTACACTCAATCCTATACAGCATTGGAGGTTCTGTATGTAATCGTGTGGTAAAGTTTTCCTTGAAGTTCCGGTGTTATTTTCCTATCACATCAAACTTGAAGCATTTCTTCATTTCATCACTTTCTTGGACCCTGTGATTGACATCATACACTCTTTCCTTATCATTTTATATGATGAAACCAAGGTACTCGACACTCAGTCCTAAATATTATTCTCGCAGAGAGCAATTAACAATGTCAACGTTTGAAAGACCTCTTGTGTAATGTAAATAATTGAATATAAAAGAATTGCATAATTGAATGAAAAGTCTCGAGATAGTAATTAAACAAAAGGATTCAAGACAACCCAAGAGAGATTCAATAGTGGATACCAAAAGTTAAGGGTTCACTTACATTCAATTGTTTGATTTCCTATTCTCATAATAATTGAATAGTCACATCTACTAATTTTATTAGCAATCAATGGTGCGGAGTAAAGATGAAACAATTATCCAATAATTGATTTATATTAATGAAGAATTTAATTAAGTTTGATAATTTAATAATCTTAGACAAAGTTTGTCTAATAGTTTTATTAATAAATTATGGATGACCACTGGTTAATCAATCAACCAAGACACGTTTAAGAATGGTCAAATTCTTAACATGCAATTAAGATAATCAAACAAAATCAAATGAAGAAAACAAAAACTAATATTAAAATAGAGAATACTGAAAATATCAATAAAAAATATAATTCAATGTAGCTACTCCCATAAAAATCAAAAGAATTCATAGAAACATCTATATAAAGAAATATTTACAAGCTCATTTGGAGTAATCGCAAATTTTTAATTTTTGATTTTAAATATAATTTTAAAAATAAAACGTGTTTGGATAAAATAGAATTGAGTTAATTTTTTATCCAATTTGATCATACTTTTGTTAAGTTACTAAATGTTTTAAGCTAATTAACAAACAAATTAAGAATAACTAATCATGTTAAGCATTTAAAATATTTTTTTATAGTATTTCATAAAAGCGTAAATGATCATGACAAGTTCATGTGTAATATTTTTATTATAGACAGACAAAGCAATTGTCTTACCAGATGAATAGGTAAAAATGTGCCATATAACTCAAAAGTTTGTATATATTTCTATTTGTATATTAGTGTACAATATATAATACACGAAGACTTGGAAAAAATAATTATATATGTATGCACAATATAATTCAAATGCCGACATTTTCTCTCAATTTTGATAGAGATTTCATTAAAACTTGTTTTGTTGTTACGGTCTAACCACTTTTTTACCACATTTTGAGAACAACAAAAATAAGTTTTGTGATTGTTATTTTAGTTTTCAAATTATCATCATATTGTTGTACTCCTTTATTATCCCTCACATTAATACTGCAATGTGGATAGAGTGTGTTTTTGCTTTTGGTATGTCTTTACTAGTTTTATATTCTTTTATTGCTAGAAAATGATTTTCTCTCTCACTTTCCTTTTTGTAAATTGTTGCTCCATTTTTTTGTTGTTACTTGTGAGAGTTTCTCTTAGTCTTACCATCTTTGTGATATGTCTATCAGATCCATGTATATAAGGTATTCTTTGTCATTTTACACATATCACTAAATATATATCACTAATCAAACTAAAAATTCATATTAATTCGAAAAGTCCTACAAATCATGATCTCTCTTTTTCTTAAAAAGTCTTTAATTCAACTACAATTTCTAATTATATTATTTTATTTTTTAATGATTTGTAAAATTCCACTACAATTACATTATAATTATTAAATTACATAAAATTATCTTTTATCACTAATTATGATATGATAAGCCATGAACAATGATTACATAGGTGTGACAAAGTATGAAAAATCATATTTTCACGAGAATTGTTTTTGGGCATGCTATCACATTTTTTTTGTAATTAGACGAGCTACTTTATGATTGAACCCAATAGTATGCTAGTCGGGGATATTATCAGGTGAGAGAACTACTCTATAATTGAACCCAGTAGTATGCTAATCGGGGGTATTACCAGGTGAGAGATGCTAGGTGACAATATGTTGGGGTTGATGAGAGACATTTGAGCAAAAAAGATTAAAATTACATTTGCTTTTTGAAAATAAATATATGTCTAGTTGTCATGAAACTATGACCATGACCAATTACTAATGTAATTGATATTTGTTTTATTATTGGGATTTACGTGTTATGCCATATACTCATGTTTTTGATATTCTTCTTTCTTATTTCTAAACTCATGCTTATGTTACTTTTTCTAATTTCTAACAAATTTGTTCATCTATTTAAGAAAAGCTGTCACAAAGTAGAGTATATTATACATGTGATCCAAAAATATTTTGTTTTTCTTTTCAAATCAATGTTTTCATATGTCTTGCAAAGACAAAAATATATACTACTTACATGTTTTGTTATTCATAATTTTATTATCATAGAGATGCAAGATGATAATTTATTTAAACAATATGTTGATGAAGATGTTGAATATGAAATTCAACAATTAGATATGAATAATATGATAGAGCAACATATGCCACCACTAGTGACTATAGTAGATACACGTCAAATGTGTAATTTTTGAGATTGATTCGAAATAAATAAGATACACATATTGAATTATGTGTGATCTTAAACACTTTTTAAAGCTTATTGCAATGATGTATAAGTTCAAAACAAAGACCATAAGCAAAACATCCAAAAACATGTTGACAACATAACAATGATAGGAATAAAAACATAAATACTGAATATTTATCCTCCTAATTCATCCTGTGACTTAGAACAACATCCAATTTTTTGTACAAAGGATTTTTCCACTAAGTTCCACTAACTTACAACAAGTATTTTTCATCTCTTCAAACTTTACAACTACACCAAGTATTCTTTAACACTAAACTTATTTATCTTTCACAAAGATGTAAAAAGAGTTTTTGTAAGATAACTCACTAGTTAGTATAAAGCATTTAAAATAGAGTTCTAATTTTATTAAATAAAGAAAATATACAATATAAAAAAAAGTTAAACACAATGTTTAATGAGAAAGTTTTTCATTTTTGATGATTATCAAATAACATCCAAAAGTGTTCTATCACTTGAAGGCTTTTCATAAGTTTCTTGTAATTTTTTCATAACCTTCCTTGTCTTCTCATGTTGATATATATGGCATGTTGAGAAGATGATTGTTGTTGGTCTTCTAGAATCAAAATATCTTGACAATAAATGTCCAAGATGTCTTTTGCATGAAGAACTCTGACATTGTTTATCTTCTTTTTGTGAGAGAAAAAATGTGCTATAGAGCTTTGTAGACTCATTTTCTTAAACATGATCAAATAGGGTATAAGTAGAAAAAGTTTTTTTTGCTTATTTGCTATGCTTTATAAGCTTCTAATCAGGAAACACCATTATCACGATTAACTTACTTTTTCATAGCTTGAAAAGGCATTATTTTTTTCTTGTAGATAGATAAAACAATACAATATATACTATATTGTAAATAAATGTTAGTGTATAAAAAATATCACATGCATATCTAAGAGATACACATCAAGAAACATATGTATAAATACGATTCTATTTCAAATAAAAATAAGTCATCAAGATAACTTCATTTATAGACACCTTGGTATGAATGTTTTTTTTATAATGTTTTGTGATGCTTTTTATAAATCATATCTTTGGATGCTTTTTATAATGTTCCAAACATAAACATTACTTGTGGCTTAGATGACTTTTATGAGCTTCTTTAATAATTTTTTATCAATAATTTTTATTATAATCAAAATATATAAGGAATTGGATACTTTAACATCTTTAGTTCAACACGATTGACTCAAATATTATGGAATACAACTAATGTAATATTGTATTATATTATACTAAATTATAACTATCACGACAATTTTAGAATATTTAAGTCCTATGCATTTCCCCTGCTTAATGAAATCATGCAATTTCAATGTCATTACTATTTATTCATATATAATTTTTTACTTTATAGGAACTAAACACAAATTGTAAAAACGTTAATTATGTTTATTATTATTTATGTTGTCCTTGTGCTATAATGTTTACAATTTTTATTATTTTATTATTTTTATAATATTTATTTTTGGTGTCAAAATTTATATTATTATTTTTCAAATTTCTTATTATTTTTTATAGGTTTATTTATTTTTAGTTTATAGTTGAACCACTATATCCATTATGTGTGTGATGTGGTCATGCACACTTCTTATCTTAGTAAGTTTTATGAATGAGAAATACATTTTAAGGGTGTTGGCAAGAAAATTGTTAGATGTAGTGAATTGTTCACATACCTTAAAAGATCATTGACTTTATTATGTTGGTCATAGAATCCGATATACCAATGAATATTTTGGTTTTTATGAACATCATAGAAAGACAATTAGATCTCTCCCAATTTTTTCATAAAGATTAACCGTATATAGAGTGTTGGTTTTATTAATAGTGAGTTGATTCATCCTTCTTAATAACATAATCAATGTCCATCTAACTCAAGAAGAAGAATTCTCTCATTCCAAACTTTATAATTATCACTCCTTGTTTTTGGAATATCACTCTTAACATAAAACATATTCACAAGTTGAAAAACTACAATACACATGCTCATTTTTCATATTTTGAAACTAAAATAAATTTCATTTTTTACCAATGTAAATTATGTCTTAATTTATGAATCTAGTGACATAAAACTTGTTGGCTAAAGTCTTACTCAATTAGACTTGCCAATTAACCTGAAGAAAAAATTGTTAAATTATGTTTTTTCTCTTAATTTTTGCTATCAAAAAATATAATATGATATTTCATCCTACTTAATCACACGAATATAATAAAATTCTTTTGGATAAATTTCATTACCTTACATGTGATTAATTACAAATAATGTTTCTAAAACTTAATATATAATCTTAATTAATTAAAGATATTGACACTATTCTCTACTTTATTAAAATTATAATAATCACTTATTATTAATTAATTCTTAAGAAAGAACTAAATATTTGCAAAACATATTTAATAATGCAAACAAATTGAATAATAATGCATAAATATTATTTAACATAATTTTTCATGTACACTAACAACAAATTCATTCATACAAATTTCAAAATAAACAATGATACGTGCATGCAATTATTCACAAGAATATAAGCTCTAAACAATTTATTTTAATGTATATAAAATATTTAACTTTATATTGCATGTTCAAAGAAATATAAAAATTAAACATATAATTTTAACAAAATAAATAATTCATATACACTAAGTTGTATATATGTAATTCAACACACTCAACATTTTTCATAAAGAATTTTAACACCTTAACAAATACTAAGTTGGTATAGCCAAGGTTGTGGGTCTGATCTAGACCAATTCTTTTTCCTAATTAAAATATGGAATCATGTTAAAAAATAAGCATTTAAAATACATATAACATGTTTCAAATATGTGTTTATACAATTATTATACATGAAACTTTGCATTACTGTGTAACACTATATGTGTTGATTATTGATGTCATATTCTATACCACATCACACATGTTCATTAGTTCAATCTTCTTCAACCTAAAATTGGATCATTTTGATCCGGTTGCGATCCACAAACATGAATACGAAACTTAACTATTGTCAAACATTTTTAACACAAAAAATAATGTTTTAAATCACCAAAATATTAGGAAAAATTATTTCCATTTAATTTTTGATTTTATTTTAAATCATATACCTCTAAAACACATTATCTCTCTCTGTATATATAAATAAATACACATTTGAAAACCCAAATTCAATAAAAACAAGCATGACAGAGGCAAAAACAATGTTAAGATACCAAATGATAAATATTAATAGGGATCTAAATATGCTAACAACTAAAGAAATACATTTATATCAAATATAAGTAGAAACGTAATTAAATCTGGACACTTATCTCTAACAATTGCAAAAACAACTTTACATGCACCTTAGTCTAGATCTGTTGGGATTTGACTTTTTGAACTTTGCTCGTTCAAATACGATGATGTTTTGTTTCTTAAAAGAAAAAACAAAAACTAATAGTAACATAATGTATTTATAAAACATTATCTATCATAGAGTTCAACCAATGTAAAGCAAAATGTGGGAGTTCAACCAATGTAGAGGAAATATAAGAGCACGTGAATCAAAATTTCCGTACACGATTAAACCATTAGGTTGAAAAATAAAACACTTTCAATAACCAACTATTTGGTCTGTTCCTGAAATATAAGAAGTGAAAAATTGGAAACTTTCAACATTAAGCCCGTGGAAAAAATGAATGAGCCTTACTTTCGCCCTACATGTTGGAAAATGTTTAAGAACCTCATTGTCAAACTTGTTATGTTCTCAAGTACAAGTCAAATAAACAATGTGTCTTCTTTAATAGGGAAAGTCGTTTTTATAGTCTCACCGTGTCGCGAGGACATCAATATCTTTTAATGTCATAACGAAAGAATAATAATGTCTTTTAATGTCATAACGAAAGAGTAATAATGTCCTTTAATACCTGTCTCTGTGTGTTGTTGGGCCTTAATTATTATAATTTTACTTGTCGGAACGTTTTCTGTGTATTTACTCTTCAGGATGTTCCACGTCAGCGTTCCGTGACGTGGGACAGCCTCGACTGGATGGCGGGACTGAACGGTAAAAACTAAATATAAAGATATGATAAGTCTGCCGTCTGCGATCTTACCCAGTTGCTTTATAAGAATATTGAGAGGTAGTTGATTTGTTGTTCAAAGAAGAAAATTGCCTCTCAAAAGCTCATAAAAACTGAAAGACTAGCCAAGACCCTTTTGGTTAAGCCTTCTTTGACTAGGGACAAGAGGAATATGCTTGTTTGCATATGAAGTTCTGTCCTGCACGAAGAAATTGTTATTTTGCCATAATGGTTCACAGAAAGACAAAAGAGATTTCTACATGTATGGCTCACAAGCCTTAAATTTTTGTGGCAAAAGTGGTTTGTGCAATGATGGGTCTTCCCATCGATGGAAAAGAAGGGTAAACTTTGCAATTTGGAACATTTTCAAGCCCATGCAATAACTGCATATTACTATGTGTGGACATGCAACATGATGTGGTTGCAAACATAAATATTGTCAAGTATTATAGAAGATTGCCTTATCCTAAAAGATTATAGCAATGATTAATAAATAAATACAATATCACTATCTAAAGTCACCTAATTTTGAATTTGGAATATGGGAGTAAAATGGAATTATAAAAAGAAAGAAAATTCAAAATAATAGTAAATAAAGTGAAAGTCGTACTTAGGTTTCATTGAAAAAACTTATAAATAAAGTATTTACAGAAGTGTTGGAAAAAACTTATAAAAATATTTTATAAATATTTATAAAATATCTTGATAAGGTCAGACACCATGAGCGAACCACTTTTACAGATGTTTTTAGAAAAGCTTAAATTCAAATTCCGTCATGGACATTAATGAACATAGTAATATATTTTTTTTCATTTTCATTCATCCGCTTATTACTGATTCTTTTGTTTTTTGTTTGCCCCCAAAAATTTTATATTGAATTGCTTCGTACTGAGTAACATATATATTGTGGGGCCAATTTCATGCTACACGTGTATGTTATATATATAATTGATTTTTAAATTTTTTAAATTTATTATTTCTATTTTTTATTTTTTATGAACTAAAATAGCTAATAATGACTTGTAATTTTTTATTTTTTAATATTTTGTGATATATAATTTTTAATTATTTAGTCACTTTTAAATTTTATTTTTAATTTTAATCTTAATTCAATTATTAAATTTTTTAAGTCTTAAAAAGGAAATAAGTGTTTATATAATAATATATTCAAATGCTTAAAAATGATGTAAGTATTTTTTATCATACATATGTAACACAAACAATTTATTAAATTTTAAATACTTATAACATAATTTCTTGCATAAAAATTTATTAAATTAGATCTTATCCTTAGAAAAGTTCATGTATCAGATTCACAGTTTTTTCATTTTGTTAAGTTATATTTATTTTAAGGGTAAATTATCCCAATTCAATTATTGGTTGCTTTCAAACTCTCAATAACATATTCCATTACATCAATTCCTTCTTTCATAGTAATTAAATCTCACCAAACCTATTAATATTATTATTTGTGATAATTAAAAAAAATCCCCTAAAGCTAAACTTACTTTTGTGGTTTGGATTCTTGGGCTCAATTTCAAAGTTTCTTACATTAAGTTCATTTTTAGTACTTCCTTCAACATCTAAAATTATATGAATAAGAAAGCATTAAATTCATAAGCATGAAGAACATCTAAAATTGAATTGAAATATATATGACATTCATAAAGGGGACAAATTCAAAAGAAAACATTAATCCTTTGTAATCCCCGTAACTAAGAAAATACTTGTTCATGTTAAGTTTACAATCCCTGTTCATAGAACTCAACATAAAATTATCCATAAAAGGTAACAAGATAAGTAAAAGAAAAACGGTTGGAAAAATTTAATATGTAATCCTTGAGAAGTTGCAATCTTTGACTATGTTTAACAAACTATTCTAGTTGGTTTTTAATTTTTTTTATTAGTTTTTCAGTTTGTTTAACTTCATTAACTATATTTGGTATACAATTTTTTTTAGTAATCTATAGCATATTTTTAGACGTTATTTCAAATAGTATTTTTTAAATACTACGTTCTAACTTTTTATATTTATTTTTTTTCTTGTAAATTTTATTTTTATCCTTTTAAATAAAGTAAGATTTTATTTTTAAGTAAGGTATAATTTTATTTTTAAATAAAGTATGATTTTGTTTTAAAATACGATATGATTTTATTATATTATTTAATTTAATCATTATAATATTTATTTCATTATTTTAGCATTATACTATTGATAATGATAAATAATAAGTATTTTATTTTTGTTATTATATTTTAGATATATTTTATATTACACTATTTATTTTAACTATTATACTATTTAAAATATTATTTTATTAGTTCAATATTATTTTATTAGTTCAATATTATACTTCAACATATTAATAATAATAGATGATAAGTTTATTATATTTTTTATTTTTTAAATATTTTTAAATTACACTATTTATTTTAACTATTACACTATTTATATTATTTGTTCTATTATTTTTAATATTATATTTCAAGACGTTTTAATCATTATATTAATTTAATATAATAAAAATATAATACTTATTTAACTGTGTTATTTTTACTTTATTTTAAATTTGATTAAAAATATTTTAAAATATAATACAAGGTTAATAATATAATACACAATATGAAAATTTGAAACTAAAAAATATACTTAAAATAATTGATTTATAAATATAAATTATAAGAATAAAATTTAATTAAAAATCTAAAACAAGAAATACCAAAATATATTTTATCAGTAAGATAAATTAATTTATAAAAAAAATATTATATCAGAATGTTCATTCATATAATTTATATTTATTATTTATTTAAACATATAATTTTATCTAATATTTATAATATAATATGTTTGCTTTACAAATTTTCATATACTCTTTTAGCTAACTTTTTAATTAGTTTTATTCGAAATTTTTGTGATATTTAGAGTACTCTTTCACCTTGTCGTCTTCTCCATCTCCAACTTTCATTCTCAGTTTCCAAAGTTAATTCTATGCTATCTATCATTTCTATGAAAATGTGCTAGGGTGGTTTTTTTTTTTTTAATTTGCATCTTCTAACTAGCAATTTTGGGTTTGTTCACCCTCATCACGATATGCAACCATGGGAAGGTCCCTGAGGAATTGGGAGGGCAAACTTCATTCACTATTATTGCCCTTTCAGTCTAGTTTCACATGCAAATGCACAAACAAATAAACAGGTAGTTAATTGAACAAAAATATCAAATAAAATCTTAAAAATCAACACAAAAATATAAAGTCCTAATGATATTTGAAACAAAATATATAAAACTGTACGCATATTTCATATTCATCACAACCCTCATGTGTAATCACAAGAATGGATAATAGGTGGCATAAACCTTTAGGTATAGGTACTTTTGATAATTACATTATTATTTTTTTTCATGGAATGATGCTTTGCATTGGCTAGTCAATGACACTAAACGTCCTTATGATCGTGAGATATGGAAATAAGACCTATATTAAGGCAAATAAAAGGTTTGTTAAAATAACCTTTGATCAATTATTGTTTCCCTTTTAATAATTTTCTTACAAATAAATAAGATTACTTGTACATTGCATGTATGATACTACAACTTTTCCCCTTCATAATTTTGATAACCAGGCTAAAATTCCATAAATTCATATAAAATGTAATATAAACACGTGTTGCCCAAGCTAAAACCTACTAGGAAATGCAATTCCAGCATTGTCCACTAAATACTGAAGAGAACTAAAATTCAAGAACTACGTCAAAAAAATGATATTGTACTCTAGTATTTAAGTTTCCTTTATCACTTTTTGCCCTTCTTTATGCAAAACAAACCTTAAATAAGTATCTCTAATTAAGAAAAATATTATTTGTCATTTTGTAATATTTTCCTTCATTAAATTATTTGATATTACAGAAGAAAAATTTTTTAATAATAATTTTCAAAAAATAAATGTACTAGTAAATATAAGTAGTTGTAATTATTTATAGAATAAGATTATTTTGATAAGTTAACAACTATTTTATTTTAAAAATCAATATAATTTATTATTGAGACGAATAGACAGACAGGTGATGTGTATCAGGTCCTGTGTCTCTTTCCTGAAGTCCAGTTCTGCGTTCTGTTCGAAGCAATTAGCAACAAATGTTGCTTTGGATTCAACGCAAGTTTACTGTGCCTGCAATACAAAAGGGAATGCAATATATATATATATATATTACTCTCTTTTATTTTGTCTTCTGCCACGTTCTCAGTTTATTTTATTGAGTCAAATGACTAATATCATTTTTATAGATACGTAGCTGCTACTAGTTCAAATTTTTTTTTATGTAATTGGATGATTGAATATGGATAATTTCACTAGATAGTTCATCCTTAGTTTTGGTGAAGGTAATAGTTTAATTTCTTTGAGTTTCTCTGTTTCAAATTGATTCACATTTAAGACTTTTTTTATAGATTAAAAAATAATTACTTAAAGATAATAATTTTTATTAAGGGTTAATTTTATTTAAAATATTCCTATTTTCTTAATTTTTATAAATATATTATTAATTATTTTAAAATAATAATGCTAATTAGGAAACAAAAATTAGAATAAAATTTTCAATATTTTATTGAAAATTGAAAATTTCAATCAATATAGTTTAATTTTTTCAGGCTCATTTAACAAATTGTAGTGAGATTGGTTTTAGATTAGAAATAAATTTTATTAAAACATTGTTAATAAAGTGACATGACGATTTTCATTTTGATATTTTTTTTAACATAGAACATATATATTGAATAAATTCTTAACTAAGTTCTAAACATTTTTACTTTAATCTTTAAATTTAACTAAAAAATTGTCTTTAAATATGTAAATCTTTCGCATTAGTCTTTCGTTAAATGTCTTTGTTAAACTTGCTAATATGATTTGACTTTGGATTGGAACTCGTGTACAAAGAAATAAAGACCAAAGTAATGTAAGGTAAAATCAAATCAAAAGAATAAAATAGTGAAGGAGAATAACAATATGTTGATCTTTCTTTTTCTCTTCCATGTTCGGTGATCCATCACGACTAGCCAAGACCATGGAAATTCCACTCCAACCTTTGGATTGATGCAAGAAAAAATAAATAATGTATTACCACTTACCTAGTAAAGTTACAATATATAACGAATTTAAAGAATCTATAAACAAAATTTTCAGACTTAAGATTATATCAAATAGTTTCCCGCAAGAGCAGAAAAGTAAGATATCAAATCCTATCTCATTAAGTCCAGAATCTAAATCCTACTTTTTCTTCATTCTTTTGTTCATTATTATTTTTCCAATTAATGCAGCGCACATTGAAGGAGAAAATTCTTTTATTCATGCTCTATATACATAAAGCATTAATTCATCTATTCTTCTATCTATTTTAAAGAAGAATAACAAGGAACAACCACACAAATGTGTGTATTATCTTTTCCTGCACCATAAATAATTTTATATTATTTATTAATTACAAATGATTATGAATAATAAGAATAATGATCTTTATAATAATTATTTTAAAAATCACATTAATAGTAATTTTAAATTAATTTATAATATAAAACTATTTTATATTTAGACTAAGTGTATGACTATTAAATCCTAATTATAAAATAAATAAACTTATATAAAATATTAGTGATATATTATGTACTCATATAAAAATATTAATTATATAACATATTAATTATAAAATAAATAAATAAATTTAAATAAAATGTGATAATTAAAATAAATAATTTATATAATATATTCATAATAAATAAATAATTATAATATATATATAACCATAATATATAATTTTATATATAATTAAATAAAATATTAGTTATATAATATATTTCTCATTATTCTTATATAAAATATTATTAACTGTAATCAAACGATACGAGTAATTAACCACAATTCATTAATGTCGCTATAGAAAATTTTTCTTTTCGTATTGAAATATCATTTATTCGAACAATGTTCTTTTCAATATAAACTAACTAAAATTTTCTTTTTCTCTTGCTATTTTATTCACTAAAAACAAGTTATCATACACAAATAAATCCTTAGAAATGTTGTTAATGCAATTGTCTTTACCATTAGATTTTTTACAAACTTTAAATTATACTTAAAACTGTTGAAAGAGACTAATGACATAAAACTTATAAAAATAGAAAAAAAAATATAACTTATTTTAATTTATAAAAATAATGAAAATATAATAACAAAGAAAAGTAATTTATTTTAGTTTATTACAATTGATAAAGGATATGATACTTGATAACAAATTAATATTATATAGAAAGAGGTTATTGAAGAATTTTTAAATATAAATTAATATTACATAAAAAGGGGTTATTGAAGAATTTTTAAATGTGATGCATGTATATTCAATTGCAAATGAAACTCAAATCTTAATTAAGAATTAAGAAATACAAGTGTTGAATCATTTATATTAGTAATATTAAATGTGAATTAGCAACATTCAATCCTAATTAAAATAGTCTCACTTTGATTTTACACAATATTTTTATTAGATAAGATAATTAATTTTAAATAAAATTAAAAATAAAATAATAATTTAAAAGAAAGACAAATTTTATTAAAAATAATTAGACAAATTTTAGCATAAAGATTAATTATCAATAAATTCTATGAATATTTTTGACCAATATTATAGATACCGGAAAAAAAACTTCAGAAGCTACTTGTTTTAATTATTTATTCTATCAAAATTAAGTTACTTTATTTTCTTAAGAACTTCTATTATAGAGTGTTTAGACTAATTTTTTTAAAAATAAATCCCAAAAAAAATATGTGAAACAATCCCACACCAATTCATCGATTATTTCTAATTTGCACTAGTTTGACCCATCAACCCTTTTTTCAACCCTTTTTTCAACATACTATTTAATATTAATGGAGATGCATTAATTATGATTGAATAAACCTATACAAAATTTATTAAATAAAAAGTAACATTAGCGTGATTTTAATGTTATCATTTTCATCTCTACTTTTCTGTAAAGAATGAGTAAAGGTATTAGTTAAAGAATGAAGTAAAAATTATTTAATACCTAAAAGTATTAATATTTAATTTTTAGATAATTATAATTATTTTATTAAACATATTAAATGATTCATAAATATTTAATACCTTTTAATAAGGATTTGGATCCTTGCTATAGTTCAGCATTGATATAATCTACCATAGCTTCTTGTATGCAACACAACTCGTAATCACACTCCTAACCTACAATTATGGGAACTATCACACCATTTTGGTTTCTCCTCTCAACTCTAACCTTTCTATTTTTTGCAACTTCGGAATCATCACCCATGGAAAACTTTCTCCATTGTCTTTCAAACCATTCAAGCCCTGCAATATCAAACGCCGTTTACACCCCAAACCACCCCTCATTCTTATCTATCTTGCACATGCACACACACAATCACAGATTTTCTGCACCAACAGCACCAAAACCTTTGGCTATTGTGACTGCTCTGCACGAGTCTCACGTGCAAGGTACTGTTATATGTGCCAAGAGCAATGGACTTCAGCTTAGGATCCGAAGTGGTGGCCATGACGTTGAGGGACTTTCATATGTATCAGACGTGCCATTTATTATTCTTGACATGTTTCCTATTGGATCAGTTGATGTGGACATTGCAAATGGGACAGCGTGGGTTCAATCTGGTGCAACACTTGGTCAGGTTTACTATCACATTGCAGAAAAAAGTAGAGTCCATGGTTTCCCTGCTGGGGTGTGCCCCACTGTGGGTGCTGGTGGCCACTTCTCTGGGGGTGGCTATGGAAATCTGATGAGAAAATATGGTCTTTCTGTGGATAATATCATTGATGCGAAATTGGTTGATGTGGATGGTAACATACTTGACAGAGAGTCAATGGGGGAAGATCACTTTTGGGCTATAAGAGGAGGTGGTGGGGCTAGTTTTGGTGTCATTCTTTCGTGGAAGATCAAGTTGGTTACTGTGACCCCAAACGTGACTGTTTTCAAAGTGATAAGAGCCTTGGAAGATGGAGCGTTGGATGTTGTTTACAAATGGCAATTAATTGCAATAAAATTGCGTGACGATCTTTTCATAAGAACGATGCATGATGTGGTTGATGGCGCTGAAAAGGCAAACAAGACCATACATGTGACTTTTATTGGGCTTTTCTTGGGACAAAGTGATGAAATGTTGAGTTTGGTAAATGAGAGTTTCCCTGAACTGGGTTTGAAGCAAAGTGACTGCATTGAAATGCCATGGATCAATTCCATCCTTTATTGGTACAATTACCCAATTGGGACCCCCATTGAGGCTTTGCTTGATGTGCCCAAAGAGCCCATTTCATACAGCTTCAAAACCAAGTCAGACTATGTGAAGGAGCCCATTCCAAAAACTGGTCTTAAATCAATGTGGGAGTTAATGATTAAAAGTGAGAGTGTGAGGATGGAATGGAATCCTTATGGTGGGAAGATGGATGAGATTTCACCATCAGAAACTCCATTCCCTCACAGAGCCGGGGAATTGTTCTTGATTGAGTACTTGACATCTTGGGGGCAAGATGGGGTTGAGGCAGCTGGTCGTTACTTGAACATTTCAAGGTCATTCTATGAATTTATGACCCCATATGTATCACACTCGCCAAGGGAGGCATTTCTCAATTATAGGGACCTTGATTTAGGTGCCAATCATCCAAGTAATGCAACCAACATGGAGATTGCCAGAAGTTATGGGAGCAAGTATTACAAAGGTAATTTTGAAAGATTAGTCAGAGTCAAATCAAGGGTTGATCCCGATAACTTCTTCAGAAATGAGCAGAGTATACCACCTCTTTCCCATTAGTTAGAAAACAAATATTCAGTCATTTATTGTTGTACTTGTTGATTACATGTATCCTTCTAAACAAATTATACAAATAAAACATAGATTTATTCTAAACAAAATCTAAACTTTTTACCCTCCTGTTTATTTTGACAAAAAAAATATTTTTTTGTGTTATAAAAACTATATGAATTTAAAAAACATAAAAAAAAAATAAAGAAACATCTTAATTATTTTCATCTTAATTTCACGTCTCTCGTGAAAAGAAATAATTTTGATAGATTCATTATTATAAATTGAATTCTTTTCTGATTTATCGACTCGTCCAAATAATGAAAATTCTCTATCTCTTTTTCTTTTCTCTTCTCTCTAATTCTATCCCCTAATTCACTGTATCCAATAAAGTTGTTAAGTTACACTATTTATTTTATTATTAAATTAGAAATATTTATTTTAACTATTCACTAATATAGAATTGAGTTTTTATATTGGATTCATTTATATAAGTTCACGAAGAACTGATATATCAAAAAATGCGACTGGTGTTTTACATCGGTTACATTCTAAATTAACAAGTTTTGGTCTTATTTACAGTTACATGATATTGGATGATGTGTACGTAGATGTAGACATTGACATGATTTTGAAAAAATAATTTATAAAATGTAACAAAATTACGTATAGAGAATAAATTAAAACAGTAATATTTAATATTAAAAATTAATATTAAATTATAATAAATAATTTATAAAATAAATTAAATTATGTCTATTTTAAATTAAATTTAATTAAATGATTAAAATTTTATATTATTTATATATTAGTATAATTTAATAAATAAATAAATATAATTCATTATTTACTCCTTTAAAATAAGTTCGAAAAATGTCAATTTTCCCTTTTTAAAGCCTAACATAGGCTAGATTTATCCTTTTAATTTTTTTTATTTAAACAGGTTATAGACTTTTAAAAAACCTATTAAGTTTAATAAGATGGTGTACTTATCAATAATATTATTTTTAGTAAAATATTAATATAATATATATAATATTATAATTATTTTAAAGAAATTATAAAATTAGTCTATTTTACTATGAAATGGATGTAACAATAACTTTGATATATAATATTTGTTGAAAATTTTTGACAACTGTATTCGATGTAAGAATGACTTTGACAGTTGATCTTTATTACTTCATTGGTTGACAAATTTATTGATCAAATAGATGTATTAATTTATTAACTTTTAAGTTTATTACACATATCTTATCAGAAAAAATAAGTGAAAATATGAGTATATTTTTTTTTCATATATAAATTCAAATGTTCAAACTCAATTTACTCTTACTTAAGTATTTCTTTTCTTATAGTCTTTGATACATTATAATTATAATTATAATTTTAAGTTTAAACTATAAATTTTTATTGATTGTTGTAAAAAATTTATTTCTTTTTAAAATGTGTGACTTATTTAAGTATAGGTTGTTGGCCTATTTAAAAACCTTGATATAAAATAGGTCTTTCAATAGGCTAACTAGTTAGGTCAACCTAGGTTAAACCTAAAAAAAGCTTATGACAAGTAACAAACTTGGGTTGTAGAGCTATAAAGTTAGCAAAACAAGGCTAATGTAAAGTTTAGCCTAACCCAGCCTATTTATACCATTCATGTCCTTTTTATAAGATCCAATAAACTAATTCATCAAGATTAACGAATTTAATTAATTTAGTTAATAGAATTAAATGAGACATGCTCTTATTCTTTTTATAAATATTTTCTGTAGTTTTAATTCTTTTAGTCTCTCCTCATTAATAAATTTATTTCTTTAATTTTATTGGCAATACATATGAAGAATCAAAGTAATATTTTTAAAATACTCTTTATACACGACAAAGTTAAACTCTCAAAAGAACCTAAAACATTAACATATTTCACTTACTATTTATTAAGCTTAACAAATGACTTATATTCAAGGATATTTTGATGAAAAATAATAATTACATGATAAAATATATATTAATTATTATAAAAATAATCGAGTCGAAGTTCTAATTTAAATCTTATAAAAAGGATCGAAAAGAATAGTGTATAAATTCAAATGGTTACCTATTATACTAATATATAAATTATTAATTAACAGGTGAAGATAATTTAGTTTAATTATGAGTGAACCAATTTTTTTAAAAACACCCATATTATATATATATATATAAAAGAAATACTCATTATAGTCATCATTGTACACATAATTTCTTTTAATAAATAATTATAACAGAAACTTAAATAATCTAATAGTCAATAAATCAAATCAAATAATTTAATTAATTGATTAAAAATAACTAATTTATCAACGCAAAATATGTTAAAATTACTATAAATTAAAATATTCTATGGATCAATTGTGACTATCTCATTTTCTTTTTCATATAGCATATTTTAATTGTCAAACAAAGTATTAATATTAATTGAAACTCAGGAATTGCGGTTTCAGTTCATTTAGAAACATTATTAAGTGAAATTATTAATAATTAATTTCATTTTTAAAAAGAGAAAATAAATGTTAGTGTTAAAAGTAAGTGTTCTATTAGCAAACAAGGAGTTTTCAGGTACATTTTCAATTACTTATTACTTCATGGATTGTAAAATAAAAAATATATAGAAAGAAATTTTAAAAATTATAAACTAATAAAAAATAAAATAGGTATCTTAAAAGTATATCAACATTTGCAAGTGTGACGAAAGGTAGTACATTACCATTAATCTTTTTTTAAAATATAAACATGACAAATATTTCAAATAAACTTTCTCTATGTCAGTTTCTATCTCTCACCCCATAAAAAAAAAAACCAAGTTACTATTAACGTTACTAAGAATGATAAATTTTGAATATAATATTTAAATATTTTATAATAATTATTTTAAAATTTATATTTAAAATAATTTTAATGATATACTATTTTTTACATTAATAATCATATCTCTTTTATATATAGGTTATGTACTAACGTGTAATACAATTTTCATAATAATTTAATTACAAACAAACCATATGTTTGTTGCCTTTAAAATAATTAGTTTGCTCATAGTCATTAAACTCATATATATATATATATATATATATATATATATATATATATATATATATATATATATATATATATATATATATATAACTTCTTTTCATTTAATGAAATTTTAATAAATATATTATATTTAATAAAAATAGTATTTAAAATATTAAATTTAATTAATTTTAAATATACATTGTGCTCAATAAATTTTTGTGCAGTCAACTATTACAATATATTAATTATAGTATTTATTAAATGTAATATATAAATATGTACAATAATTTATTACTTAAAATTTATCCTTTAATAAATACTTTGTTTTTATCTAATAAATTTAATATTTGACCATAATTTTTAATTATTATATATATTATATTTAATAAATAGAAAATTTAAGATTTTGGGAAGTCAATTTCACATTGTATGAATTATAGTATTATTTATTGAATATTAATTATAGTTTTCGTAAAAAAAAACATAATTATATTAAATAATATTTTAAATATTAAATTAATAAATATAAAAATTCATTAAAATAATAAATATGAGATTTTAATAGTGATTAATAAATAATATAAAATAATTTTATACTATCATTCAATTGCATGCTATTGTTAATATGAATTTGATGATAATTATTATAAAAATCAACAAATTTATACTACAGTTGTAAATTGATAAAACTTATTTTCATTG
The DNA here is from genome assembly GCA_025330945.1 of Mucuna pruriens. Taxonomy (NCBI): domain Eukaryota; kingdom Viridiplantae; phylum Streptophyta; class Magnoliopsida; order Fabales; family Fabaceae; genus Mucuna; species Mucuna pruriens. Next base: position 893,537 of record JAENHJ010000543.1, read on the forward strand.
TCACGCATATTTTTTTTTAAAGATAATATATATTTATTAAACATATGTCTTCTAATATAAATCTATATATATTAAAATATTATGAAATAAGAAGTAATTATAGCAAATATATATATATATATTAAAATATCCATAAAAATCTATTTTTTGTATGATTGTTTAAAATAATTAGTTATTTCAAATATATAAAAATGTAAATTCATCTCTTAATAATAAAATATATTTATCAAATTTAATAATTTTAATATATGTTTAATTGATTAATTTGTTTTTATTTTTTTTATTGTGAAAAATTAATTGGTAGAATATATTTTAAAATAATATTATATATATATATATATATATATATATATATATATTATATATATATATATATAAATGACTAAATTATAACTTTGGTCTTTATATTATGGTAAAATTCATTTGGTCCTATATTTTTTATAAACATCATTTTGGTTCTTTTAACTCTCAAAATTAAGTTAATGTTATTTTTTTGAAAAAAAAAATCGATTTTAGAATACAAATTTGACTTATTTTTGACTTATTCAAGATATTTAACTTATTCCATTATATTCATTTACATAAAAATTATATAAATAAATTAATGTTCGAATAAAAAATAATAAATAAGGTTTCATATCAAATTCTTTTTTAGATAATCATGTGACTCACTTTTTACAAAATTTTCACCATATTTATGGTATTTTTTTTTATTCAAGCTTTAATTGAATTTTAGAATTTTCATGTAAATAAATGTAATAAAAAATTTCGTATCTTAAATCAGTTAAAATATAAATTTGTATCCCAAAATAAAAAATAATTATTTTTTTAGAGGGACAACATTGACTTACATTTGAGATAAAAGAGTATAATAATTTTTTAAAAGATAAAAGTAAAACATAAATATAAAATTATAATTTACCCTATATAAATATATAAAATAAGTTGTGTTTTAATTTTTAACCACAATAATATGACAATAAATTTTACTTATAATGTATTAGTTATGATATTGATTAAATATGATGTATTTTTTAAATTTAAATAAAAATAATTATTAAATAAATACCTATATATATTAGTAAATTAATATATATATATAAAATAAATTATCAATGAATTTTTATACTTAATAATTTGATTACATAATGTATTTAATAAATATAATATTTAATGTTATTCATAGTCCATTTAGCATTAATCATTAAATATAATCATTTAATATTAATAATTAATGTAAATATTTAATAATTAAGAATAAATATTAAATAAAAATTAATAATAAATATAAAATAGTAAATTCAAATAATTAATAATTAATAAATTTTATTTAATATTTAGTATTATTTATTTTAATTGAAAAACTATTAAATAATATAAATATTATATATTAAAATAATATAATATTAGTGATATGGTAAAAAAAAATAGGATAAAAATATATGAATAATTGAACTGATAGTATGCTTATCTTTATTGAATAAAAAATATATTAGATGGTTTATTTATTAATTTTTATTACATAAATTTATTATTTTTACTTTAAAAATAGATTTATCATTACATAAGTATTTTAAAAATAAAATTAACTCATAGTATTGTTATATATAATATACTATTTATCGTAAAACTTAAAGAAACCAACTAGTTTGTGTTGTAAGAGACAAACTCATGCTTTTAACATTTTTACGACTTTTTCCTATATTAAATCTAAAATTGCATAATTTTATAAATTGGAGAATCAAAATTGTGTAAAAAATTAAAAGAGGACCAAAATTGTAGATTGAATATCATAGGGTGAACAAATGTAATTTAACCTAAAAGAATCTATTTCACACACTTTAATTCGGATTGCGTTTTTTTTTTCTTTTGCAGTTTCGTAATGGGTTTCAATAAATAATTTAATTAAATACAAGTTTAGCACATAAGAGTTTATTCATAAGTTTGAAATAAAATATATGGAAATAATGTAAAATAATTTATTTTAATATCTTTTTTTTAAGAAATTTATTAAAATAAATTAACAGAAATTATAAATTACTCTCATAAATAAATTTTGTATAAACTCTTTCAAACTTCACCCAAATATGTGATTATTTTATCGATTAAGTTGTTTATAATTTTATACAATTACAATTTAAAATAGAAATAATCCTTAATGAAATATTCATAATTTAAACTCTTAAAGTTATATGTTTTTTATTCCTATTTTTATTTTCATTTAATGCAATATTACTTTCATTAAATCGAGACTGAAACGTTTTTCTCTCTTCATAAAACTATATATATTGAATGCAATGCATAGTAGTGTCATATTCTAGCTTGGAAACAATGGGGTGGTTTTCTTTCTTCCTAGCATTCCTAACGCTGATGTTCCCTGTTTCACTGGGAAATTCACAATTTTACAATTTCCCCATCCAAAAATTCCTCAATTGTTTTTCACAAGAGTCTCAATCTTCAAACCCTACTGTTTCTCAAGTCATATACACCCCTGGAAACGCCTCATTCATCTCAGTCTTGAACTTGCACGTTCACAACAAACGATACAAAAAGCAAGCCACACCAAAACCTCTGGCCATCATAACCGCCCAAAGTGAGACTCACGTCCAGGCAGCAGTTAAATGCGCCAAATCAAACGGCATTCAGCTCAGAATCCGAAGTGGTGGCCACGACTACGATGGCCTTTCGTATGTCTCCGACGTGCCGTTTGTCATACTCGACGTGTTTCCTCTTCAATCCATCGATGTGGACTTAAAAAGTGGCACGGCATGGGTTCAGGCTGGAGCCACAATTGGTCAACTTTATTACCAAATAGCAAATAAAAGCAATGTCCATGCATTCCCCGCAGGGGTGTGCTTTGCTTTGGGTACTGGTGGCCACTTGTCTGGTGGTGGGTATGGGAATTTGATGAGAAAATATGGTCTTTCCGTGGATAACATCATTGATGCCAAATTGGTCAACGCCGATGGTGTTATCCTTGACAGAAAGTCAATGGGGGAGGATCTGTTTTGGGCCATACGAGGAGGTGGTGGGGCCAGTTTTGGTGTCATTCTTTCATGGAGGATCAATTTGGTCCCTGTGCCTCCAGAAGTGACTGTGTTCAGAGTGAAAAAATCTGTGGAACAAGGTGCAACCGACGTTGTCTACAAATGGCAATTTGTTGCACCAAAACTAGATAAAGATCTTTTCATTAGGCTGGAGCCTGATGTGGTCAATGGAACAGTGATAGTCTCTTTCATTGGCCAATTCTTGGGCCCAATTGAAAAGCTTATACCTTTGGTGAATGAGACATTTCCTGAATTGGGTTTGAAGAAAAGTGATTGCACACAAATGCCGTGGGTCAATACCACTCTTTTTTGGTATGATCTCCCAATTGGCACTCCTATTGAGGCCTTGCTACCTAGTCCTTCGGAGCCACCCACGATCTACTTTAAGGCCAAGTCAGATTATGTGAAAACTCCAATCCCAAAGGACGCTTTAAAATCCATTTGGGATTTAATGGTGAAAGTTAACAACATATGGATGCAATGGAACCCTTATGGAGGGAGGATGGAGGAGATATCGTCATCAGCAACCCCGTTTCCTCACAGGGCAGGGAACTTGTTCCTGATTCAGTACTTTGTGTTTTGGAATGAAGATGGTGTTGAGGCTGATAATCGTTACTTGAACTATTCGAGGTCGTTTTATGAGTTTATGGCCCCTCATGTTTCAAGCTCTCCAAGGGAGACGTTCCTTAATTATAGAGATATTGATATCGGTGCCAAACATCCAAGTAGTGCTACAGGCGTGGATGTGGCTCAAACTTATGGAAGAAAGTTATTTAAGCAAAATTTTGATAGATTAGTGAGAGTGAAAAGCAGGGTTGACCCGACCAATTTCTTTAGTAATGAACAGAGTATACCACCCATTATCACCAATTAGGTGGAAATTGATTTGCTTTTTATGAAAAATAACATTTCAACAATAACAACAAAAAAAAAACTCATCAGTTTATGTGATCAAGTCTTTATCATTTGTATTTTGTTTGGATTATAAATGAAAAAAAAAAATAGAATTAGTTCATGTGATCAAGTCTTTATCATTTGTATTTCGTTTGGATTATGAATGAAATAAAAAAAATTAAAGAGATAGGAAAGATAAAAATAAAAAAAGTAAAAAAAAATGTATTATTTGAATGGATAGAAAAAAAAAGAAAAGAAACAAATGAATAATTTTTTCTTTATTTGGGTGAGTAAAAAAATAAATAAAAGGTATGAAGACTATTTCTACACTAATTAAAAAAATAACTTTTTACTCCATTATTTTTTAATTTAAAATTATTTGTTAATTCTTTATATTCTTTTTTATATTATAACATTATTTAATTTTCTTAAAAATAAAAAATGAAAAAGTAAAAGATCGTTTCCTCTATTTCATGTCAATTTTGGGGAGAAGTTTTTCTAGCAGGTATCATAAAATTAAACTCACTTTCATCCATCATATTTTACTTCTTAAACAAATAATGAAGTTTTGCTGATTTTATCCTATCTTCCTCTTTTGAGGGGATTGAAAAAATAAGAAGGCTAACAATATACTCTAATTTATTTTATTGATTGAAATGCATGTATTTTGCAAGATTCATATGAATTTCGCTCCATAACAGAGAATGCATGTAAAAAAAAAAGTGTTATTAATATTTCTCTTAAAAAATTATAATAAGTTAGAAAATTGATTAGTCATAACATGTTTTAATAAATTTTATTAATATAAAAGGAATAATTCTAATAAATATATAATATTTAATGAATATAGCATTTAATAATAATGTTAAAAGTAATTATATATATGTTACATATAATAAATAAAATATTTAATACTAACATGAAATTAATTTTACTCGTATACATAAATGTAATCAACATACTTTCAATATTGTAGGTTCAACCATTTTATTGATGGTATTCTTAATAACATATAACTATATAATTATTGTAGGTTTAATCAACATTTTGGTACCCGTAAAATGCATATTTTAGTTTTTAGCTTTTATAAAAAAAAATTGTTCAAATTAGTCCTCCTAATATATATATTTTGATCCTTTCCATTAATTACCTTTTTTTTTTTGTTGTATCAACACAGTTTATAAAATGTTACATGCTATCACCTAGCAGTAGCATACTCACGATAGAAACTAAAATAAAAAATTATATTAAATGGACTAATTCTAAAAAAAAAAAATATATTATAGGAACCATTAAGATGATAACATAAATACTTTTTATTTATTTATATAACTCTCCTACTGGGTTTGACCTGACAGAATATTATCTTGTGTTCGTCTCATTAAGCTAGAATCATATTGGGTCCTTTATTTCTATGTTGATACAATTTAAGTTACGGGATGATATTTTCAAGAAGAAGCAAAATGACACTCGCCAAATTTCCATGATAATCTATTTCTTCGAGATGAGAGTGAAAATCAATCTTAAGTAAGTATTGAATATTGAAAATCAATATTAATTAATCCAGTAGGCCACATGTCTACTATAACACTTGGTGGTGCAATCTACCGTAAAGAGATTGATGATACTAGTGTTCACATTTTTGTGATATCATCTTTTGTGATTGCATTTCTTGTTATAAAGCTTCCTAACTAAGATGAATATTCTTAATTCAAAGGTTGGACACATGGTTATATTCTTTTCCATGGTTAGTGATTAATGCATGTGGATATTGTATTTTGTGATAATCAACTGTGTTAAAGTAGTGCTACAACATACATATAAACAAGTTACGAAAATAGTTGTAATAATTTGTTACTTCTAGGTCTCCTTATTCTTCTTTCTAAGAGCATTGGTTTTATGGATCTCCTACCACAATTCACATGGCCGTCCAAACTCCAACTTCAAATAACATGTAAATAAACTTCCTAAAAAAATAAGTATCTAAATAACGAGAAAAGGTTTAGAGTCTTGAAAAAGATTACTAAATAGTCTTGAAATTTCAAGTCTTTTAAAATTTAATAATAATAAAAAAAAAAAAAACACTCATAAGTTATAAGATTATGGTTGTACTTGTCTATCAACAACATTTGAGTCTGGAACAATTAAATCTATAAATTTATAAAATAAATTAAATTACGTGTATTCTATATTATAGTTAATTAAATAGTTAATAAATTTATATTATTTATAAATTAGGAAAATTTAATAAATTTATACAATTTAATAAATAAATATGTATAAATTATAATTTATTAATAAATGAATTATATACTTTATTAATAAATAAATATCATGTATAATTTTATAATTTATTAATTAGTATATAACTCATTTATTAAAAAAGAGTTTAATTAATGGTTATGTCATTGACCGTGTAAACATAGTTTTACACTGTGATTACATACTCTGTTTTTAACAAATTATACATATTTGTTTACATATTTATTAAATTTATTAAATTACAGTCATTTATAAATAATATAAATTTATTAACTATTTAATTAAATTTAATCTGTAATAAACATTATTTAATTTACTCTATAAATTTATATATTATAGATTTTGTATAATTTACTATTAAATCTTTTTAATATTATTATTATTTTAACTTAAAAATTAATGTAATTATTATAATATTTTATTAAATACTATAAACATACATTATTTTTTCTTCAAATTTTTTACCCAATTTTCTTCTCATATCTCTATTCTTTTTCCAGCATACCACTTATACTATATTATTTAATAATTACTTTTAATATTAAAATAATAAATATTTAATATTAAGTAAAAATTAAATTAATACATTAATCATACTTAAAATTAAAGTACAATTATTTCATACAATAATAATATATATAATATTTATTTTACATTATAAATCAAATAAGTTAAATAATTTAGTGAACGTGATTCTTCATCGTATAAGAGATCTTGAGTTTTATCTTCATTAGAGTAATTTTATAATATTTTTTAAATAATTAATTTATTATCACATCAGCAGTTATATGAACTATCACATCAACATAATACGTTATCTTTAATAAATTATCGTCAAAATTATTTGATTATAGATGGTCAACTAACTAAATTTACGGAATTAAAGGAGAAATCTAAAATGAAAGATTAGAAATTAAGGGAACAAAAATTGCAATTTATCCTAATATTAAATACTTCTTTTTCTAAAATTAAATTTTGGAGATCCTCAAATTAGTAACATAGGAGAGTACATCCTTTATATTTAATGCAATGCATAACAGTGGCATCCTATTCTAGCAAGGAAACAATGGGGTGGTTTTCTTTCTTCGTAATATTCTTAATGCTCGTGCTATCTGTTTCTCAGGCAAATTCACATCCCCCCATCAAAAAATTTCTCTCTTGTTTTTCTAAAGAGTGTCGATCTTTAAAGCACCCTGTCTCTGAAGTAACATACACCCCAGAAAACGCCTCATTCGACTCTGTCTTGAACATGCGCATTCGCAACAAACGATACAAAATGCAAACCACACCAAAACCTTTGGCCATCATAACCGCACAATGTGAGACTCACGTCCAGGCAGCAGTTAAATGTGCCAAATCAAAGGGCATTCAGCTCAGAATACGAAGTGGCGGCCACGACTACGAGGGCTTTTCGTATGTCTCTGATGTGCCGTTCATCATACTCGACATGTTTCCTCTTCAATCCATCGATGTGGACTTAAAAAGTAGCACGGCATGGGTTCAGGCTGGAGCTACAGTTGGTCAACTTTATTACCAAATAGCAAATAAAAGCAATGTCCATGCGTTCCCCGCGGGGGTGTGCGTTTCTTTGGGTGCTGGTGGCCACTTCTCTGGTGGTGGGTATGGGAATTTGATGAGAAAATATGGTCTTTCCGTGGATAACGTCATTGATGCCAAATTGGTCAACGCCGATGGTGCTATCCTTGACAGAAAGTCAATGGGGGAGGATCTATTTTGGGCCATACGAGGAGGTGGTGGGGCCAGTTTTGGTGTCATTCTTTCATGGAATATCAAATTAGTCCCTGTTCCTCAACAGGTGACTGTCTTCAGACTGAAAAAATCCGTGGAAGAAGGTGCAACCGATGTTATCTACAAATGGCAACTTGTTGCACCGAAACTAGATAATGATCTTTTCATAAGAGCCCAACCCAATGTGGTTAACGAAACAGTGATTGTCTCTTTCATTGGCCAATTCTTGGGCCCAATTGAAAAGCTTATACCTTTGGTGAAAGAGAAATTCCCTGAATTGGGTTTGGAGAAAAGTGATTGCAAAGAAATGCCGTGGGTCAATACCACTCTTTTTTGGAATGATCTCCCAAGTGGTACTCCTCTTGAGGCTTTGTTACCAATTTCTAAGGAGCCATCTCCGATCTACTATAAGGGCAAGTCAGATTATGTGAAAGCCCCCATCCCAAAGGACGCTTTAAAGCCCATGTGGGAATTGATGGTGAAATATAAGAACATATGGATGCAGTGGAACCCTTATGGAGGGAGGATGTCGGAGATATTGCCATTAGAAACCCCGTTTCCTCACAGGGAAGGGAACTTGTTCCTGATTCAACACTATGTGTTTTGGACTGAAGATGGCGATGAGGCTAATGATCGTTACTTGAACTATTCAAGGTCGTTTTATGAGTTTATTGCCCCTCATGTCTCTAGCTCTCCGAGGGAGGCGTTCCTCAATTATAGGGATGCTGATATTGGTGGCAAAACTCCAAGTAGTACAACAGGCATTCAGGAGGCTCAAAAGTATGGAAAAAAGTTCTTTAAGGAAAATTTTGATAGATTAGTGACTGTGAAAACCAAGACTGATCCGGACAATTTCTTTAGTTATGAACAGAGTATACCACCTCTGGCATAATCAGTCGTTAATTGTCCGGCCATAAGTTACGCAAGAATATTAGGGTGTTTATAATCCTGTGAAATTCTTGCGATAGCAATATTTAGTTTTGTAATTTAGTTTTTTTTTTCTTTTTTCATATTCATATGTAATTTTTTAATTTTTTTAAGATTTACTCCATTATTAACTTTGGAAATCTTATATATAGAGAGACTTTTGAATCAAATTGATTCTTTTTTATCTTCATATGTTAAATTCTCTTATATCATAGAATATTCTTATATTTTTTTTTATGTAATTTTTTTATATAATCTTGTATTTTTTTTATCTTTGTATATATCTTCAGAATAACTTGTTGGTTGTGCTAATAAAAAAGAAACACGACTTTAAGTTGTAATTAGGTCCGATCAAACTCATCTTATAAAAGATAAGATTTGAATTCTAAATTATATGTATATCTTTTTATCTTAGACATGATGAAACTTGCTCATAATCAAGTTCGGGAGAGACTAACCTTCTTGAGTTTGGGCTATTTTTTTTTAATGCAAGAAAAAATGAAACTAAAAAAAGTTTGAGACTAAAAATAATCACTAATTCATTGTCATAAACTTTCATTTGTTTGATATAGATTTTTATATTTGATTTTATCAAATGTCATCTGCGTAGTTATAGTACATGATTCTAAATTGTATTTTGTCTTTTTTTAACTACATATTTTAAGATGCTAGGAGACCTTTAATTTGTTTGACATAGGCTATCTATAAAGTTATAATACACATCTTCAAATTGTATTTGACATTTTTAGAGCTACATATATTTACAATGATATAAGACCTTTGTAACATTTACAAACATGTGTAAATACAAATTGTCTTTTTGCATTAAGCAACATTGTTATGCTGTCAAGCATGAGTCTTCCATAGCCAAGTTTAATGCTCTATGTTATGACACTAAAAGACATCATTGTACAGCTAAGTGTATGATCTCCAAGGCTTAATGTTTGATGTTTTGTATTGTGGCAGTAAGCAAAAAGTTTTAACATAATGCACAAGACCTCTAAAGCCTAGTGTGTGGTTTTGCATGTAACATCAAGTGATAAGTTTTATCGTTAAGCATTGGTTGAATGTGCCAAGTGTGATCCTACTTGTGTTAAATGTATGACCCTTAGAACTAAATGTCTTGTGGGTGTTTCCTTTTCTTATAATTGTGTGATTTATGTTATTTGTGGGGTCCAAATGCATTCTTTGTTATTTAAATCAAGAATTTAGTTAAGAAAAAAGGTAAAGAGATAGGGAAAGAGATAATTACAAAGAGATTTTTATATTGGTTTGTCATATTCCAAGATTACATTTAGTTCTTGGTTTGTTTTTTTGTTTTTTCTTTATAGCTATGAGATAACTGCGAAGTACTTATCACTAAAAGTAGTGACTAATATCTGCTGGTAGGTATTTTCCTCCCAACATGATTTTTTTCATACTTAAAGACAAGATTTGAACTTCTGACATATTGGTTAAATAACACAAGTAGCTACTATTTGTGTCAACCAGTGTTGGTACATCTAGTCTTTGATAACCCACCAAAATTTTCACTATAATGAATTTCCTATTACAAATATTTTTTCTACAAGAATCTTCAGGCTCAACCAAGTATTCTTACACTTGTTTCTCCAAGTCAACAATCCCAAATATTCTTTACTACAAAGCTTCTTCAAGCTTCAATTGTTTTCACAAAATAAAAAGTTTAGGGTAAAGCTTATTGACTTACATGAAGTTCAAGTCTCAAGATTTAGAAAAAAACATATCTTACAAAATATATGAAAACTTTAGATTACAAAATAATAAGTAAAGCATTCAATCATCTCTAATTCTTCCAATTCATCAAATATATAGACTTCATAAAATATAATCATTGAAAGATAATTTTGAGTTTGTCTTTTTAGTCTTCACTTGAACCTAAAGTGAATATTTAGGGCATTTAATGTCACATTATACCTTTTATCAACTAGTCACACTAATAAGATAAAACATTTTTATTTCTAAAAATGTATATTACTATTCTCAGTACAATATGTAGGTACTTCTTTTGAGGTGATAATGTACTTGATTACTTTAATTTTGTAGATCTTCATTGATACACTTGATATCAATAAGACGAATGTGCATTATTTCTTGAAAAATTATAACATGGTGCACATGTATATTTAGTGATAAATACAAGCATAAAGTAATTCAATGTGTTTTAATTGTCATATCTGTCTATACTTGAAGCATTATATAAGAAACTTATCATTTTTTGTTTGTGCTTTATCGTAAGAAATCATAAATATTTATCATGGTTAATCTTTATATTTTATTTAAAACATAGTGCATGTTTATTGTTGTTTTTATAGGATGCAAACAAGTTTTGCTGAGAAACTCATGTTATCAAAGTACATTTCGTAATTAGAAACCTCGGCGTTTTAGGCTTGGTTCTGTATTATTACTTATTGTCGTCTTGAAATTGTTTGCTTTGAAATTATAATCCTTAATTGATGTTATATATATATATATATATATATATATATATATATATATATATATATATATATATATATATATATTCACTCAAAATTAATCTTTATATAGTCATGGTGATGTTTGCTGTGATGTTAAAAACAATAAAATTAACACACCTTGTATAAAGTTGTGTTCAAAATCTTTTAGCATGTTAGTATGTAACTCAAAGCATTAATGTATTCAAGTTTTTACTTGTAGTACCTATAGTTATGCATTCATAACTCTCATATGTTCTAATTTTTAATGGAATTAATTAATTTCTCCAAATGGAGTGTGTAAATCCAATTCCAAGCATGGAAGGAAAGAAAGACCATTATGAAAATTAGGAAATATCAAATAGATTGAGTTGAATGAATAATTTTAGAGTTGTCAAAAGTGAGTAAATAAAAAATAGTTTATCCAACATACCCCAAACCATGACTGATGTGTTAATTGAGTTGGCTCACTTAAATAAAAAAAATAAAATTTAAACATTATTTTTATATCTCTAATAAAATATTATAACAATTAAACATTTGAATTTTAAACTAATGAGCTCCATCGCTCTGATGATGTGCTGATAACATATATTATATCAAGGACATATATTATATTAATGATTCCTTGACAAAAAGTAAAACCTCATGTTCTTTATATACAAGCTTATCAACCTAAAGACAATTAAAAATAGGTAAGATTTCATGCTTCTCATTCATGACAAGTTAAATTATCAAATTAACTAAATCAATACAACGCACATACAAATTTTTAACTCCTTTCGTAACTATTCAAGAGCTTTCTCTAAATATCCATATTCTTCTAATAAGGAGTTCCGGATAAAGATATTTGATGCAGAAAATCATCATGTTAGGGAAATATTAATAGTGTGGCATTTGAACCATATGAAAGACTTCATATTCCTAAGGATGAGATTGGGATAACTTCTTTGATTTTATGAATTGATTTTTGCATCCATCCTTGGTTATCTTTTATAGAAATTCTCAAGATCCTAAATATTGTGTGGATTGTGTGATTGTGGATTTGCATTTGAAATTCATAGCATAGATGTATTCTGCGGTTTCACTTTGATTGATGAGTTTGACACTCATGTTGAGGAGTGTCATTAAATACTTCTAGGATGTTTGTGAGTATTATTGACTGTGTAAAAGCTTTTTATGTTGTTAGAGTGTACCATTTAAGTTTGTTCAATTGATTTTGCTTCATTATCACATAATTTATAATTGCATCCAGGTTTTGAAATGAACAAGGCATTTTTTCTTGTTGTTTCAATATTAATTAAGTCATTCAAACCTTAAAAAGACCAACGCAAGAGATGTATAATTATTCCCTTGCTAACTTTTGCGCTTATTAATCCTTTCTTCAATCCTTGAGTTCAAAAATTTATACCTTCCCACATCCAAGGATAGGAGAGTTGTTGTCTTGAAATGGATTAACAATCAAGTTTTGGGGAAGCGCAAAATCAAAAAACAGTAGTAGGGACTAGTTTACTTTAAAAAATTATATAATAAAAATAATATCAATGCTTATGGAATATGCTTAGTCATATAGCTTATAGAAATCAAGAATTAAGAGTGTATTGTGCTTAATGAAAATGTTCTTCTATTCTTAGATGTTTAAATTGTTGCCTTGAAAAGTCAATTTTTTTTTTCTTATAAGCCCAACCAAGTTATCACCTGAAGGAAAGTCCTTGAAATTGATTAGTTTTGATGAGTGACATTCTTAGAAAATGGTTTCGAGCCTAACTCAACCCTAAAAGCGCTTAAAAGGTAAGAATTTCTCCCCACTTATAAATTTTTTCAGACTCTATCTCTAGCCAATGTGAGACTTGAGTTTCTTTTTTCCAATAGACATAGAGTAAAACACTTAAGTAGATTCTTACGAGTCTGACTGAAACACCATTTATGTAAGAAAGGAAGTGTTCTCTGGCTATTTTCTTAATTATTGGGCCAAGCGTGTTATTTCAATCGAAATGTGACATTTGTGTATCCTTGTTATGAACCTAATGTGAGCACCATATCTTGTGATCAAGTCAATAGCATTTTGATTCCTTGAAAATTTTAGTTTTTGGGAGTGTGCTATGATGAAACCACAAAGTGAAAATTTGTTTTATAAGCTCTAGCTTTATTGTGTCATCTTGTGCTTTCTATGTTTGGTTCCTTTTGCTAGAAGACAAGCAATGTTCTAAGTTTGGGGAGTTGATAATTGTCATTTATATATATTTGAACATATAAAAATTTAGGCAATTATTTACTTTTCTCTTGACTTAAGACCAAGTTAGTTCTAATTTCTAGCATTTAGAATAGCTTCTGGAGATGTGGTAGTTTTTAATTTATACTTTTAATATTCTTTTGTAAGAAATGATGAAATTCAAGAAGTTCATCAATCATAGCTGAATCAGGCTCTTGCCCAGCAAATGATAGGATCCACAGGGTAAGTAGCTCATCTAGAGAATCTCCCATGTTTCCGCTTTCACCCAACGAGAATTCTAGTTGCTAAAAACAACATTTTGTTCACTCAACGAATTGAGTTCTTGCCTAGTGAATGTGATGCTAGGCCTTGCTCTTGCCTAGTTAGGGCTTGCTCTCGCCCAATCAAGGCTTGCTCTCCAATGGCTCCTTCATCATTTCCCACCATTTCTCCATGGATTTTTGCTCTATTCGTGTCCATGAGTATCTCCCTTAGTTGGAGTTAGATGTAAATGAATCTCATTTCCATGTATCTATTTTGAGTACTCATTCACTATATATATATATATATATATCGAAATATAGATGTTTTGTTTCTTTACTTAATTCTTGTTTTGGGTTGATCTCCTTAACTTTTTGTTTAGTGGTCTTGTGGTTGGAAAATACTTTCTCTCTTTTAAACTAAAACAAGGCAACCAAGAAACCTAATTACTAGGAATAGAGTTCGGTTTGTTGGTCATCTTAAATATCTCTTTTCTTAATACCAGTAACTTGGTAAACTTAAGAGGAATCATAAATTAACCAAGAAGCTTAGGCTCTTTCTACCTAAGAAATTAGGGCTAGAGTGTTTATGAGGATTGATGCATTATTTAATATATAAAATCGAACATGTTACTCTAATAAGGTGCATGATGATGATTTGGTGAAGTCTAACCTCAACTTATTTTATCATTTGTGTAAAAGAAAATTGTTTTTCTCGTTTGTTTACTTAAAAGAAAATACAAAAGCAAAAGAATTCTTTGAAATATTTTGATTTTGTACTTGCGTACAAACATCAATTCATTGAAATATACAATTTCTTTTCTTTTTAGTTTAGTTGATAATGATGTGTTAATTTGACTAGTATTAGACAAGTTCTCATATAAATGATACTTAACTCATTACTTATTATTTGCACAACTTGATATACTTGCCAAGAAATCATCATAAAGCAATATATTATCCAATACATTGTAATTATATATGCTTTTGGGGATTAAAGCAACATGCATTAAACAAGAAAGATAAAAAATTTATAATTTGTATTAATTATTTGGGTATCATATTTTAATACAGTTATATCATATGTTTATTTATTGAATAATTATAATATTAAGAGGTCTATTTTAAGTGGTCTGGTAGACTTCTTAAAAAGGTGGTACGAACTTAATGAGTAGATGCTCATGTTACCTGTTAAAAGATAATGAGAATCCTATATAAATTTTTTACACACAAGAAATGATTATGGTCTCCAATACACCAAATCAAAAAAATCAATTTTTATTTTCAATAAAGAAAAGAAACAAATGTTTCTTGAGGAATTAAGATAATTTTGATGAAGAATATCACAAACCAATTATTTATGACTATTGAAGATTTCCCTACATTCTCCAACCAATCTCCATAAATTTAGGTATTTTATCAAATTTAAAAATTTTGATAATTTGACATAATGCGATAGAAATTGTGGGATTTATAAAGATACAAAATTTTTAACAAGTGATATTAGAGTCACGTTCCTGTTATATTATTAAACTTTATAATTATTGATTTTTATAATATTTGTTTTTTTTTTCAATTGCATGACCTTTGTATTTTAGGGAAAATTAAGGAAAAGTTTTTCTTAGGTGTTTCCTTGTTCATGCACGTGAGGAATTGCGAGAATTACTCGTGGACCGATAAAGATTTATGCTTGCTTTTATATTTATTACCTTTGTTTGGAGAAAAGAGGTTTTGTGTATAGATAGAATCGGCGAAATTTTTTCGAAATTCCAGTATTTGTGAATGAAGGCATTTATAAGCCGTAGCAGCAGATGCTTTTTCGAAATTCCAAATGCTTTGATTTGTTTACAATGAACCACATGTACGCATTCATAAGGAGTGGCTGCAGTTTACGCAATGGAATTCAAACGTGGTTTGCGGTTTTTATATATATATTTTTTGTCAGTTTTTGAAAGTTTGGAATCTATATTGGAATGTGATTGCACAGATCCTTTAATGTGTATCAGTTTCTTTTAAAATTTCGTTATAATTATAGACACCATCTTTTTAAAGGCAGTAAATTAGGAACCGTTTTTCTCTTGTGCTAGCTCTCCTTTTTTTTTTCTTGGTAATGCATATGCAATTACGTCAGTCAGTGTTTTTTTTTCCCTCAATTGTATTTTTTTTTTAAATAAAAGGTATACATACTTAGACATGATTTAAATAAGTATGTATCCTTCTTAATTATTTATATTTACTTAGTAATTTTTAAATTAAATTGAGTGTAACAATATATTATCAAAATAATCTCTATTATATAAATTAATTTAATTAAAATTATATACATGTACAAGAGTATTTATGTGAATTATGTTTGGTGTAAAGAAAAACATAATTTAACTAAATAATAATATACATGTCATAATAAATATGTAACAATTATAAAATTTTAATTTTCATGTAAATAATAGTCAATTCAAAGAAATAATATACATAACTAATTGTCAATATTTGATTATTATATTAAGAGTATTGTTTACAAATTAATTTTTCTGTTTAAAGACTCAATATTAATATTGTGTTGGATATCTTGTAATGGATCTATTATATGTTTTTTTTCATATGTCTTGTTTGTATACTCTATATGACTTGTCCTTTTTTTAAAACACATTATTCACTTTTGTTCTCTATTCAGTTGTTATTACTAGTATTACTAATGTTTCTGCTCAAATAAATAGTATCACAATATTTAATGAGACAAAATTTAAGATCTGAAAGGAAGTGTAGAGATAGTTATCTACTGTACAGATTTAAATCTAACACTTATTCCTACTTTGAAAAACTTTAAAGATGTTAAAATCGATAAATGAGAACGCTCAAACTAAATGTGTGTCATAATCATGAAATGCTCAATTCTATAAGCATTTCAAGGCTTTACTTTTTAGAGTCAAGGTACAAGGAAGTTCCTTTAAGAAATTCAGTAATTTTTTGCCAAAAATGAAAAGGTGATGAGTAACCTTTTGAATAAACCCATCCCCATGAAGTATAAAGGTAAAGGAAATATAAGGGAGTACATAATGGATGTGTCTAATCTCGCATAAAAACTCAAGATACTCAAGTTGGAACTTAATGAAGACTTGCTTGTGCACTTGGTTTTGATCTCATTTCCTACATATTTTGGGCAACTCAAAGTAAGTTATATACTCAAAAGAACAAATGGTCCTTCAATGAGCTTATATCTCACTATGTGCAAGAGGAAGAGAGGTTTCAAAGAGATAAGGTTGAAAGTGTTTACTTTGTTTTGACCTCTTAGAATAAAAAAAAATGAAAAACACTAAAGGTGTTGTGAAAAGGTCTTCTTAGCAAAAGAAACAAAAGAATGACGAGGAATTTACCTACTACTTCTATAAGAAGTCAAGATACATAAAGAAACAATGTTCCAAGTATGTCGCGTGGTGCATAAAGAGAGGTAAATTTCTTGCTTTAGTTGTTCTAAAGTTAATTTAACTTTTGTACCTAAGGATACTTGATGGGTGGATTCTGGTGGGTGCCAAGTGATGATGAAAAATTCATTTTTATGGACGATGGTAGTAAAGTTGCAATATAGGCTATTGGAACTTTTAGTTTATAGTTGAAAATTGAGTTTCATTTGGATTTGTTTGAGACTTTTGTTATGTCATCTTTTACGCAAAATTTATTTCTACTTATAACTTTGACAAATTTGGATTTTGTTGTTTTGTGGGAACTAATAAAGTTAGTCTCAAAAAATTGTTATTAGTTCTAGTTCTTTAATTAATAATTTACATATGCTTGATGTTATTAGTTCCTATAACGAAATATTGAGAACAAGTTCATGAAGGACAAAGCGAAAATTAAATGAGAATTCAACCACCTTATGATACAAACGTTTAGGTGATATCTCTAAGCAAAGAATTCAAAGACTTGTGTTGAATTAAATTCTTGAACCCTTGGATTTGTTAGACTTTGAAGTTTGTGTTGAATGCATCAAGGGAAAACAAACAAACATAAGAAAATTATGTGCCCAAAGAGCTAAGGATATTTTAGAACTAATTCATACAAACATTTGTGGACCTTTCTATGGAATAGACAACAATGTTTTATTATGTTCATAGATTATTTCTCTAGATACAATCACCTATATTTGATACATGAGAAGCCAATTCATATACGTTTTCAAGTCTTTCAAGGCTTAAGTTGTACTTCAACTTGGAAAGAAAATTAAAGTCGTCAAATTTGATTATGGTGGTGAATACTATGCTAGATATGATGAATCAGGAGAACAATATCCAAGACCCTTTGTACTTTTTCTTTGAGAGAATGGAATAGTTCCACAATACATAATGTTAGGCAAACCTAACATGAATACTATGGCAGAATGAAGAAATATGACTCTTAATGATATGGTGAGAAGTATGATCAATCATTCTTCTTTACCATATTCACTCTAAAGAAGTCTTAAATATCGTAGTTTACATCGTTAATAAGGTGCGAAGTAAAGTAGTTAACAAAACCCTTTATGAACTTTGGAGTAACAAAAAGCCAAGCATCAAACACTTGCCCATTTGGAGTTGCCCAACTGAGGCATGACCTTATAGGCCACATCAAAGAAAATTGGATTCAAGAACAGTCAGTTATTATTTTGTTAGATATGTTGAATGCTCTCAAGGATATAAATTTTATGATCTCACATCAAGATCCTTTTTTGAAATTGGAAATGCAAGGTTTCTTAAGGAAGTTAACTTTGGGAAGGAAGAAAACATAAGAAATGTTGTCTTTGAAGAAGAATCTATTGATTACACTAGTCAAATCCTTGTACCTATTACTGTTCAAAAAACAACTTTAGTAATAAAAGACAATGTTCAAATTATTGTTCCTAACATTGTTTGAAAACAAAACTATGATGAGGTTCTCCCCCAAACACTTATAAAGAAATCTTAATAATCTCAAGAAGTGTCATTAAAGAGATCCATTGGAGAGAGGAGAAATACAATTCCATATGATTACATTGTCTTTCTCCAAGAACATGAGGGTGGTGTTGGTTTAACAGAAGATGATCCAATCAACTTTTGTTAAGTTATGCATAATTCTAACTTTAAATACTTATTGATGCCATGAAAGATGAGATAACGTCTATGCAAGACAATGACATTTGGGATCTCGTCGAATTACCTGAAGGTGTGAAACCTATTGGTTGTAAATAGATATTTAAAACTAAGAAGAATTCTATGAGAAATATCAAAAGATATAAGGCTCATGTAGTTGCTAAAGGATTTACTCGAAAGGAAGGCATTGACTAGAAAGAAACATTTTCTTCGATATCTTCAAAGGATTCTTTTATAACCATAATGACACTAATAGCTCATTTAGGACTCCATCAGATGGATATTAAAACTATGTTTCTAAATGGTGACATTGACGAAACGGTTTATATGGTGTAGCTTGAAAACTGTGTCACATGACTCTAAGTCCATGGTATGTAACCTAAAGAAATCCATTTATGGTCTCAAACAAGCTTCTCATCAATGGTATCACAAGTTCTATCAAGTCATTTCTTCATATGGTTTCGAGGCAAATGTAGTTGATGATTGTATGTATCATAAGTTTAATGGGAGTAAATACATATTTTTGGTATTATATGTCGATGACATATTGCTTTCTAGAAATAACAAAGGCTTGTTCATTAAACCAAGAGATTTCTAACGAAGAATGTTTAGATGAAAGTTCTTGGTGAAACTTCTTTTTGGTTAGGGATTCAGATACTAAGATATCATTCTCAAAGCATCCTAATGTTGTCACAAGATAGTTATGTCAATAAAGTCTTAGATATATTCGACATGAAAGATAGTAAATTACAAGACACCGTAATAGCTAAGTGAGACTAAGTTTAGTCTTAACTAGTGTCCCCAACAATGACCTTGAAAGAAACGAGATGCAAAAGATTCCTTATGGATCAGCAGTAGGGAATCTAATGCATGCTCAAATTTGTACTTGTCCTGACATTGCTTTGTGGTAGGAGTTTTTGGTAGGTATTTAAGTGATCCCAGCATTGAAAGCCAGTTAAATACATGATGTGTTACTTAAAGAGAACAAAAGGGTATGTTCTTACTAATAAAAAGTTTGAGATATTATAGATTATCAAGGTACTATGACTATGATTTTGTTAGATGTCAAGATAACAAATGTTTCATGTCTAGATACATCTATAGGATTAGCTAGAAGAGCTATCTCATGGAATTTTGTTAAACATACTTTTATAGCCCCTTCGACCATGGTTGCAATTATGGCTTGCTTTGAGGCATTCAACCATGAGATATGATTTGAAACTTTGTTATTAGTTTATGGATGGTCAATGATATTGAAAGACCATTGAAAATATATTGTGACAATAATTCGATAATTTTTTACTCCAACAACAATAAAAGAGTTATACAAAGTCAAAGTTCATTGATATCATGTTTCTAGTTGTTAAAGAAAGAATTCAAAATAAACATATTTTGATAATGTATATAGGGACAAGTTTTATACTAACTAATCCATTGACCAAGAGGATAATACCTAAGGTCTTTCAAAAGCACATTGCTTATATGTGTGTTGTTCCTTAGGATATCTTAGTTTAGTGGGAGTTTATGTGTTTTATGTTTTACTTTGGACATTTTTTTATTTTTTTATTTTTTGCATAATAAATTTGATGGTTTATGTTTACATTTTAAACTTGCTTATGTTTCTTTGTATGTAATAATTGTGTTACATTAAATTAGTTTGGATTGATCTCACTAAAGACTATAAAGTAGGACCAATTGAAAATAGACATATATGAGATCACATTGCATATAATTTTCATGTCTCTCATCCATATTTGATTTATGTCCTTAAGTATGTTAATATGGTGATCATTATGATCTAGTCATGCTTGTTTATAATGAAAGTTGTGATGGTTTCATTGTTAATGTATAAGATGAACCACATTGTATTAAGGACAAGTCTAAAGATAAATAGCATATAGATGTGTGCCTAAAGAATTTTATAATATAATTGTTTCAAGAAAATATGAAGTTCAAGTGCGAGATTGTTAAAGATTTATAATTTCTACTAATTATTTTGGCATCATATTTTAATACAATTATATCAGTTATTTATTTATTTAATGATTATAATATTAAATGGTATAATTTAAGTGATCTGGTAAACTTCTTTAAAAGGTTATATGAGTTTAATAAGTAGATACTTATATTGGTCCATTAAGAAATAATGAAAACCCTATATATGTTGACATATCATAAATGATTATAGTCCCTAATACACCAAATAAAAAAATCAATTTCTACTCTCTTCATCAAGAAGAGAAACGAAGGTTTATTGAGAAATTAAGGCAATGTGGTTGAGGAAGATTACAAATCAATTGCTCTTGTCTATTAAAGATTTTGATGTATTTTCCAATCAATCTCTATGGATCTAGGTATTTCATCACATTTAGAAATGTTAATAATTTGACCTAATGTGATAGGAATATGTGAGATTTATAAGAATAAAAAATTCTAATAGAAACAACTTTAGCAACAGCCAAGGAAACACCTTATACAAAAGCATTTCCCCATGCTCACACTAGCCAAGAGAAAACTCTAAATGACAACTCCAAGCTCAAATAACAAGTGTGTAAATAAACTTCCTAAAAAAAAAGTATCTAAATAACAATAATAAGAAAATCTTTAGGGACTTGAACAAGATTACTAAAAAGTCTTGAAATTTCAATTCTTTTAAAACTTAATACATACACACAAAACAACACTCAAGTTATAATATCATTGTTGTCTTTATCCTTCTCCATCATCAACAACACTAAAGTCTTGATCAGCTAAATGTATAACAACTTCTCTTTCAACATCTTTGTTATCTTCATCTATAATTAAAAAAATGTTAACAATGAATGATTAAGTAATATAATAAATTAATAACAAAGTAATAGTAAATTATAAAAATTACCAAATTTAACAAAGTTATTCAATTAATTTTGGATTATAATGAGTTCTTAAACATTGTCAAGAAGAAAGGAAGAACAATATTTATTTAGCACTCGAGAATCAATACTAAAGCAAACTTACTAGCAATTGTAGTGATTGGAATGTTTAACACATCACAAACCATCTTAGAAAGGCTTGGATGATAGTCTCAACATTCTTCTAGTAAAACAACACATTTAACATATCAAAAAAAAAATTAGATCAAGATTTTCCTCATCCAAATAAAGATTTGATTTAGACCTTCCAATGTCATTAACATTTTGACTCAAATAATCAACATAATCCTAAGACACTACAAGAGAACTAAAATAAAAATAATCAATGGTATGTATTAAATAATAATAAAAATTTGAAAATAAATAAAGAAAATTTTTGGACTTTAAAAAATATTTAACTTACATAAAATGTATTCATTACTTGTTCACCCTTCGTACTAGAAATTTGTTGCATTGGAGGAGTAATTTAAGAATTTGAAGTAGTCAACTCATAGGACCTTACATTCTCATATTCTTTAAACACCTTGTATATTTTGACCTTTAAATGACTAATATTTTCTTCACAAATAGAAGGAATAATCTTTAAATAGCAAAACTAAAGCACATCAAACTTCATTCTTGGATCAAGAACAACCTTAATTGCAAGAATGTCACTATAGTCATGTCAATACTTGCTAAACTTGATCATCATGTTCTCTACCATATTTTTAATTATCAGATCATCACTTTTGTCATTTTCCCACAACAATCATTCAATTTTCCAAACTTGCATAAAGTATTAATTAAAAATGGATAAAATATGCCTAAAATCAAATTAGTTATAAAATAAAATGATCTCAAGAACTCATGCATCTTCTCAACCTTTTTCCATCAATCATTTGATGAATAATGATTGTAGTTTCTATCACAGATGGCCAAACTTCTAAAAACATGTCAATATCTAAATGCACTTTCAAGCATAACATAAGTAGAATTCCATCTAGTGAGAATAATCATTTTCAAACCTACCTTAATTAGTATCAATATCTTTCACTTGAAGAACACACAAATCTATAAGATGTAAGAGGATCTCTTATAAAAGAAAAATGTTGTTATTCATTGTAACTCTCAAGTAGGAAATTTGACTTTGTAAGGTGATACACTAATTGAAAAGAAATTTTCAAGTTTGTATAGAACCCTTGTAATTATTATTTGAGATGGTAAATATTTATTTAGATGTTATCATAAACATAGAAAATAGTATTAAATCTCATCTTCGATCCTTGTGTGTGATTTTTCTCTCAACATATTTTAACTTATTAGGATTATTCATAGTCATACATTCATTCCTTTTTTGTCTTTCTTTTTAATGGAAAAAATAGGATTTTGTTTATAAAATAATATTACAAAATTAGTCAATATATTTAATTTAAAACTTAATATGTCTTTACTTCTTGTAAAAATTGGTTTTGCCCCTTCAAAAAATCTTGTTTTTTACTTGTAAAATGATTCATATCATTATTTATAAATAACATAACATGCATGTAAATATATTATGTCAATAATTATTAAGATATGATGCGTTATGTAACATATTTAGATATATGTCATATCATTAATAAATTATAATAAAGATCATTTTAGAAAAATATATAAAGATAAAAAAAATAACTAAAAAATTTTGTAGTATTTCAAACCAAAATTTTTCATATTCATATAGATTAACAAACATACTAAACCTTAATTTAATTAACATTTAACAAAAGTATTCAATTTATTTCACTTTTATAAAAAAAAATAATCTGGTTTTGAATGGAACTAAAGTATTTTATTTTTTTAATAATATGTCTAAACATAGTATATGGATAAATTAATGATAATCACTTCATTAAAGTCATAATAAATAAGTATTATTATTTTAAAAAGAATAATATGAAAATAAAAAATATAATTTAATTTTATTATTTATTAATGGAAATCTTGACGCATTTAATATTATAAAATATTCAAATAATAAAATAAACATTTTATTCCATTATATTTTTATTTCTCTCCATTATGTTTTCTTCTGCCAATTCAAAGACAATCTGAGGGTCTCACGTAGTCTTTTTAAACTCTCTCAAGTATGTTAGGGACGAAAGTGAGTATATATTGCAGATTGTTTTGTTTACACTATAATTTGCTCCATTTGCTTTTCGGTCCAAATAGGTGATGTCTTATCCCACCTTCATTATTCTCAATTCTCACCCCTATTACATTTTCCGTGTAGTTTGGCGTATTGAGAACTTCCTGATGGCCATAAAGCCACGTTTAAACCACATTAATGCACAACTCTCTGGGAAAAGAAATACATAAAAATTGATGACAGTTCGTATCTATGATTTTGATTTGACATGCATGTGCATGTTTCCAATATGAAGATTTTGGTAGTACAGGTAGAAAATAGAAGTTAATGATTTGACATATAATTTTATCTTTTAATCGTATTTGATATCTAAATTTGTGGCTATAAAACAATATACATTAAGAAAAATCAAACTTAAATAAATTTTAATGCTTCAAGCAATTAGTTCTTAACTTATCATAAGTTAAAAAATATATATATAGAAAATGGAACGGGAGATCTAACCCATGGTTTTGACAAGCAAAAGGGTCCCAAACCATGTGACTAAAGCTTTGCAAAAGTGAAGTTCCCTCCGGCAGCTTCATGGCTTAGAGCATTGAACAGATAGATAAACTGTTTGCCACAACAATGTGGCAACCAATCTATCAACTCTGTCTTTGAGGCAGGGCTTCCTTCCAACAAGTAGATTATTAGTCACACCAACTGTTATGTCCTTATAGGTCCTTTCCCTGGTACAAGTTTCTCTTATTGGGTAGACAATGAAGGAATACAACTAGGAGGATAAAATACCAAGAGCGCTAGGGGCATGAATTAGGAGACAAAAGTTACGAGTTAACTCTGTCGCGCCCTTAATTGGTTCCTTTTACTTTAACCCACACTATCCTTGTTAGACCTCAGAGGAAGATCTAGCTAACATTGTCAAATTCAATGGTGCTCTACTTTCTTTTAAGCTAAGTTGGGGTATAGTGGTAGACCCAAGTTCCCATTTATGTAATTGGGAAGTGGGAGAATGAAAAGAGAGATCGGTTCACATTAGACGTGCATTCCCACTATTCACATTTTCTCCATACAAAATTAGACATTATTTGACTTTGGTGAAATGCCTTTTAATTTGGTGTCGTAGCCTCATCGGGTAATCATGTGGAGCATGTAAATGCCAAGCAAAATAAAATGCCATATGATCAATTTCTATGCCCATTTGCTCATTCCTTGTAGGTGTGATATCTATTGCACCTGAAAAAAGTGGATGGATGGAGCAGTGGTTGAGCTTGTGTATTCCTTGATTTTGTATACCTTGCAAGTACGCATGAAATTGAATGATAAATACCTCATTAAAATTATGACAAATATGATAGATTGTTGTTGGACTATAAGCTCCAAGGCCATGACACCAAATTAAAGGCCATTGAAATGATGGCTTCCTTAATAATAATGTCTTGCGCTTCAGACCTTACTAACTCCAACATTCTGCAACTTTATATCCATCATTATCCATTGAGTTAACCGAACTGGTAAGAACTTAATAGAAGAGTTAAAGATTGTGTGTGCGTGTGAAAAAGGATTTTTTATCTTAAATTTTACAACTAAAGCAAGGCATATGTAATTTTATCTTAAAATAAAAATTATAAATTTGGGGTCATATATAAGAATACATACATGATCAAGATATTTACAATTTAAATATGATTTAAAAATTTATATTTATAGTTCTTTTTTTTTTAAGTAAAAAGGATCATGTAATGGTAAATTTCAAAAAAGTCACAACATGTTTAACATATTAAAAAAGTGTAGTGTATTTCTTACGGTATTAATTATAGTTGGATAGGCTCGGCTAAGATTTTTAATTTTTTTTTTACTCCAAAAACTTTTTTCATAGCGTGATTAGTTAATAATGAAGTGAATATTATACATGAAAAATATTATTGAACCTGAAATTTTGCCCGATTCTTCCTTGCCTGAGTTAGGTGGAACCTCGACTTCATTATAAATTTCATGGCCTTTTTCACAATTGTAGTTATCTACTTTACCTAAATTCCTAATCGTCTTTACGCTACCTTGGAACAATAGCGCCATCGTCGTAGATACCACACCAAAGAAAATATTAACATTATGTTAGAAATATATAGCACTCTTGTTAAAAAATAAAAGGAAAAAAGAATGAATCTTGCGGTGCATGTTGGACGAAACAATAATTAGTCTTAAAGGAAATGAATTATGACCTTGTGCAAATTTCACTTAATATTAGTTGTTTGAATGTCGTCACATTTTTGTTGTGGTTAGCCTCATAACTGTATTTGCGGGGATAGCAGTCAACGATCAACCAAAAATGTAATGGCAAATATTAAACATAATGGAGTGTATGAGTGGAAGGAAGAGAGATGAAGAGAAAAAAAAATTTAAATAGAGAGAAACAATAAATCATGTGTTGAAATATGAAAAGAGAAATAAAAAAAAATGAGATGAGAGTGAGTTGTAAGAGAAGTTGAATATATGAATATAATTATTCTTTATAGGTCATTTTGCTTTTAAAGAACCAATTTCTTTTTTATTAATTTTAAGAGTTTTTTAATAACTCTTTTATAATTATTTTTTTCAAACATATGCTTATTCCACTTAGTTTATAATTAACATTATGTTAAATTTACACGGTTATTGATATTATCTTTTCTAAATTGTAGCTGATTTTTACTGGTTTAGACACCTATGAATATATATTTTTAATTCATAAAGAATGAGGGATTAGTTTTAATATTTTGATCAATAATATTTTACAAATTAATTAAAATTACTTATGAATACGAATGAGAAAATAAAGTACAAAATTTAATTTTAATATTTTCATATATATTCGAATTCTGATTTTTATTGTCTTTGATGTTGAGACTGATTCTAAGAGAGAGAGGTAGTAGTTAGATTTTACTAAGATTATAGTTAAATTTTAGTTAAAATTACAATTCGCTTATATTATGAGCAATTTAATTTTAGAAACTATTTTATGTGAATTCGGATTTTAAATCTTAAACTTGGATGATGAGATTGAGTTGACTAAGCCACAAGAAAATCATAAGCTCAATCTTTTTCTTTAATCATTTCATGTGGGATGTTTATATGTATTTACTTTTGAAACATCATAATTTTCAATATTAAAATAATATTTTTTAATAAATTATTCTTGCCTTTCCCTGCTAGTTCAATCATAATAGTTTATGACTAACGCAATAATACTTCATCAACTTGCTATCACGTGTGGTAGCCTTTATGACATGGTTTGTTATGACAAGAGCTAGCGATTTGAGATGAAAAGGTGCTAAATTCTTATTGAGTTTATTTTCATATTACCCCAATTGACCAAAGTTGCGACTAGACATGGAAATTAAGGTAATTAAAAACCAACATCAAGACAGAAAATCACAGAATTTAGAACTGTTTTTACTTCTTACTGACACATTAAAAAAAACTGAAACTTCCTTTTTACATAAGCATTGACATATATGTGTAAGATAATATTGGAACATTTTACACAAATTTAATATATAATTTAGTTACCTTTTAAACATAAAGCATATATCTTTACTATTATTTCTCCATAATTTATGAACTTGATTGATTATTATTTACCTCGATACGTCCATAGAAAGAAGGAAGAAAGTCACGACATGTAGGGTCCAATTTTCTCTTATATTATTATTTTTTTTATTTTGTGTATAATAAAATTTAAACTTAAAAATCTTATAAAAAATACTCAAACTCTTTCGCACTAGGTATATCTAATAATTTTTTTTTTATATTGTCTAATTAAATAAGCATTCAA
The DNA here is from genome assembly GCA_025330945.1 of Mucuna pruriens. Lineage (NCBI taxonomy): Eukaryota > Viridiplantae > Streptophyta > Magnoliopsida > Fabales > Fabaceae > Mucuna > Mucuna pruriens. The sequence continues at coordinate 921,291 of JAENHJ010000543.1, forward strand.
CAAAGACATTTCTATCCCACTGCAAAAAAGGGGACAGAAGCTGTGCCCATAAAGAACATGGCTACTTGATAAAAGGTTTTGTACGAAAGTGTATGACAGAAAAGTGAGACATCATTTTAGCAAAGATGACATTTTGATTATAACTAAGAAACCACTATTTTCTCTACCACCATAGAACTTTTTAGCTTTTGTTTTTACCTCTAAATTTCAACTACAATTTTTAAGTACAACGTCGTTTTCTAGTTTCTCTTTCTAATAGTAAAGAAAAAGAATGTATCCTCTTAGATTCGGATTCCTATTCAGAGAAAAAGAAACCAATTAAAGGGATTTGAGTGTTTACCATCCGAATAGAATAGTGTGTGACAATCACCACGCAGATCAATTAACTGACGAAATATTGTTTTAATTTAATTAATAATTTTGAGTTCAAACCTAATATATATAATTATATTAAATATTTTTAAAAGATTATTATTTATAATAATTTTAACTAGTTGAAGTAGAATTCGCAAAAATATACATATGATCTTTTAAAAAAAAATAGTCAGTGCCAAGATCGATTTCCCGTTTAAGGTTCCATTTGGATAACGCATGTACCAAGCATAAGCTATACAAACTATAATATATTATATAGTTCATTTTGGAAAACAAAACATTAAACAACATACATTCTATGATTTTATTTTTCTGTTATTCACTTGTTTAAGGATATTGGTTAAAGAATCACTAAATAACTTTTTATTAAAATTTAAGTACGATAAAAAAAAACACATTTGTAATATTTTATATTTTTTATAATTTTCTTTATACTTTTATATATTCTTTTGTGTGTGTGTGTGTGAAATTAGGTATTTTACCGTTTATGTTAATTAGTCTCAAAAAAAAAATGAATCATTTCCTTGACAGTCTGGAGACTCTGGAAAATGTTTATCATAGGCATTTATACTTCAATTGTGAAATCATAGGCATATATATACAAGGATATCACATGATGAGCTTATCATAACCCTAATTATTCTTGGACAAAATAATTTTATAAAGTGTCCACATCTCATATGGAATCGTCATTTATTATGTTTGAGTAAATAGTTGGTCAATTTTTTTAGGGCAGTTGTTGGTCATCTCTTAAACTTTAGAACTAGAGTCATTTGATAAATTATCCCACATGTCAATGAATTTAATTTTGGTAGAATGTTATTGTAAAAAAAATTTCATAGTCAGTTAATTAGAAATTATTCTAGATATAATTTTTAAAATAATAATTATAAAAGTTAATAATATTATTATGTATATAATAATCAATAATTAAATAATATAAATAATTTTATACTATTATTACATTATCATTAAATTCTATTCGTAAATAAATATTTGACATTTGATATTCGACACTAAACTAGTTAATTTATAATAAGTTATTTTCACTAAATTTATATAGAATTATGGAACCGGTTTAATTAAATAGCTTCGAACCTGTAGTGTACTTTGCTACCACCCCTTGTCGAGTCATTTGGATACATCACGAATTGAAGTAACGAACAAAATAGAAAGAAATATAAATGAGTGAAACATAATATTACAAATCATAGTACTCTTGATTATTTTAGTGAATGAAAAGGAAAGAAAATGACATGTGTTTCTTTAGACAAAGGAAAGAAAATGATAGCACTCATAATATCTATATCTTCAATCCTTTATTATTTTAGTTGAACATTTTATTTCGTGTAGAAAAAATCAATAAAACACTATACATACTAAAAATATATATATTAGTTCATGGTTTGGTATTGAATTAGCTTTCATTATATAATGTTTGTTTAACAAAGAAATAAATTACATTAAAATTGATATTATGAATCTACATTAACAAAATAACACATTATATTAACATATATAATTCTATTGGTATAAAACAATTGTTATATTTCTAACAATACATTAAATTAAATGATAATATAATATACTATACTGTTAATATTGACCTACACTGTTTATGTTGCAAATGGCAATTAAGCAAGGAACACAATGGATACCCCCAAAGAAAACCCATGCTAACCAAATAGATTTAAATATGGGTATTTACCCACAACATCTTTCCTGAACAGAGTGTAGGTACAAGTATTTTATTATCTAACATGTTTCATAGTCGCATGTTATTAATATATTAATATATAAATTTAAAAACTAATATTATACAAATCACTATATATAACTAAGTACTTTATTTTGAATAATATTAAACAAATTACTGTATATAATAAATATTATCCAAATAACCATATAATAAAAAAATATATTTTAACTTCACAAATTACTGTATTTAACTGATGAGTGTTAATTTATTATTTTTTTATCATATATTAAACAACGATACTAACTAAAGTAACCATAATGCTTGATAATTTTTGTTTGTTACAATTTCTTTTGTAATAATCTGAATTGTGCCATTCTTATATATTAAATCAGAGTAGTTTACGTATTCTTTTTTACTTTTAATTTTCTTCTCTTTTATATATTTTTTAATTTACCTGAATTAATCAAATATATACCTCCTATAATTTTAAGTACATTTTAAAATTATTTTTCTTTTAATTTTAACTAAAATTTAAAATACCCATGTAACAGGAGGTATACTTACTAGATAAATTGTTAGAGTTTAAAGAGAAAATAAAGGATGAACTTTAAGAAAAGAAATTAAAAAAAAAGTGAAAAAAAGGAAAATCAAAGGCGAATAGTTTTGAGCTTCTTTGTATCAAAGTTAGAGTGGTTTGGGATTAAAAAAGAAGAAATGGGGACCAAAAATGAGGAAGGAATTGTGACATGTGTGGGCACTTATTGACCGACTTACCCTAAAAGAACAGTCCAGCCTGCATCTCATGTGGTCTAGGTGAAGTTTCACATTCTGAAAAGTAAAATACAACTAAAAGTGCTGAACAGCTTAACGCCATTTGGACCTTAAATCAACGTCTTGGATGGACATGGATCGCTCCATCAAAGGTAAAACGTGAACAGGTTCCATGAATAAATAAAAAGCCTAAACCAGCACGATCCAAAGGGCCTCAAATACATTGATTTGATTAAGATCATGGATTTGAGTTAAGGGCAAAAGCAAAACATCTTTTTGGTGCATACAAGATCGTCTAGGTCACTGTACCCTCTCCCTGTAGGTCCACACCCCATTAGCTTTATTATTCCATGCCTTCTTCTCACGCCACAAAAACACTCTTTTTAAAGCCCTCATCCTCATGCATGGTGGCCCTTTCAGTCCCATCAATTTTTCCTCCTTTTCTCATCATCCAAACACTGCTTAATGATATCTCTTCCATCATGGGCTTGATTTTCATTTTCCCATTTCCATTTCTCTCGGAACCATAGTTAGCACAAGAAGAGGAATAAACAATGGATGAAGCTAAGTTTCTTTTGGAATTGAAATTCGTTTCGTCCTTATGTCTTCATAAATTCGCGAACCTGCTATGGAAAGAAACCATTTCCTTTCTCTCCGTGTTCTCTTCAGATCCTCTGTTTTCATGCATCGTGACGTTTTGCACCTTGGTTTTCCTCTACCTGCCGCACCTTTTCTTGAAGATAGTGTTATCGCCGGTTCTCATTCTCACCGCGATTCTCTTGTTGACCATTCTCCGCCTCGGTGCAATTCAGAAGTCGCAACATGAACGAAGTGAAAATCAAGGGAAACCCGAAGAACCCATCTTGTACGAAGAAAACAGGGGAAACAAATGCACAGGAGAGAAACAGAGTTCAAGTCCCATTGAAGATAACGAAACAACGACGTTGGAACAAGCGACCCAGTGGGTTCATTCGGAAACAGAGTTCATTTCCCAAATGTGTTTTGAACAAAGTTCGTGTTTTGTTGAATGGAACGTGAAAGCGCCGTTGGAGGTTATATATGAAGAGTACGGTGAAGGTGAAGAAGCAGGGGATGATACAAACGAGAACGTGGGTATTTTAAGGTACCCTTCGTTGTCACGGTTTTACCCGGAATCGGATTCGGATAGCGAATCGGAGAGTGGGTTTCCGGTGATCGGGGATTGGCACTCGCCGGAGGACGTTGGGTTGGGGTGGAGCGACGAAGAAGAAGAAGAAGACAGAGAAGGGTTGATTGAGATAGCTCTTGATGGATGCAAGAGGAAGAGGGGCTTGGAGTTTCACTTCGAGGAAGAGAATTTGATCGAGATCGATATTTCGCCGTCCAGGTACAGAGAACTTTCCGGCGACGACGAGGTGTTTTCCGGTGAGATCAGTTGCAACTAATGTGACATTAATTGGAGATTGACATAGTGGATTATTGTGTTTTTTGGGGTGAGTGAAAGAGGAGACCGGAGAATAGAAATCTGTGTTTTTTTGTTTTTTAAGTAGGTTTTTGGTGCTTGCCTGTTTCGAACGTGGTTACCGTTTTATTGAATTTATGATCTATGTACAATTAATTACTAAACCCAAACTTTCAAAGGTTTCATTAATAATGTATTCTTGAGTAGGCTTGTTCTACTTCCCGGATTCCTCCTTCCAAACCCAATAATAATATTAATAATGTGTTGCAGCCAAATTTGCAGGTATACGTGGCATTTCGAGTAGCGAGGATGGTTGTACTTTATTCAACTATTCAAGCATGAAACTCCACTAGTTGAAGTGGTTTGCATTGCATGTTCATAGGGTCGGTAGGAAAGTTCATAGACAACAAGTCAGGTGCACACATGACACATGTACATGGCAAATTAGGGGCAATGTTAGATGTGTAATACTAATACATTAAAAATGGCAATATTCTCTTTTTTTGTGCAATTAACTTCGTCTTTGGGTTATTCTTCAAAAAAGAAAAACAAAACTTCATCTTTAGGATAGGTTTAACTTGTAGGAAAGAAAAAATGCCAAGGATATGTAACTACCGCTAGAGTCCTAAATATAAAGTTAATGAAAATGGTTGATAAAGAAAGAGAAATTAATGAAAATAGTATTTTTATAATCTAGAAATTGTACGTTTACGGAGATGTGTAGTCGAAAATAATTTCAACTAAAACTTAAATTTAGTTTGTTGTTTTATTAAATTTTATTTTTCTTGTTCATATGAATTTATTTTTGTATTCTGTCTTATTTTTTATTGGGTAGGTCTATATATAAAACAATGTGATTAATTCAATACAACATATTAAGAATTAATGATAGCATCATTAATTTGGTGAGAGCTATTAAGGATTAATCAACAATATTATTAATTTAATGAGAGATTTAATTGACAAGAATTGGGATATGATCTATGGCCAATTAGTCCTTAACTTATGGATTGATCAATGCTTATGAATTAGGTGCATGCTAATTGTGAATTCAAATTAAATATCCAATTTAAGATCTAAAAGGGTTCACAATCCCTCTAGTCTCACATCAAAGATGAATAGGCTAAAGATGATCATGTTGACCTTGTTGAGTTATATATTATGTGCCAAAGGGATGTCTCTAATTCTTTATAGTTGAATATTTAAATTCAATCAACTCATGAAGTTGAATAATGGATCCAATAGTTATCTAGGATGACCTACAATCCCTCAAATCCTAAGCCAAAGGCAAAGAAATTGGGTCAAAAGCTTGGTTGTTGATTCAAAATTACCTTGGAAGGTTAAGGAAGCACAATGTTGTTATAGGGTCTTAATTTCCATATTACAAGTTGATTTAAGAATATATATATATTTTGTAGCCATGAGATCAAATAACGATCAACCATAATGTAATGGTGGAAATAAAAATAATTCAAGCATTGCCCAATTAAAGTAGCTTTTACCTTAAGTTGTGTCCTTGTAATAAGGTTGCTTGGTTGAAGTCCTTCTCATGACATAATATGTAATTGTGTTTTTCTTTATCACCTAGATCGTTACAATCATATTACTTAATCTTTGTCTTCTAATTGCCTATATCTTAGCTAGACTAACTTTTTTGTTTAATGAGGTCACATAATTCTTAGTTGGATCGACCTCCATTTTTAGTAAGGTCACACCTAAGTCTTTATCTTCTAATTGATTAGGTCTAAGTTGAACCAACTTCGTTTTAGGAATGATATCACACTCAGGTTTTTTATCTTCTAATTGCTTAGGTCTAGTTCGATCAACTCTTTTTTTAGAATGAGGTCGCGCCTAGGTCTTTATCTTCTAATTGCTTAGGTTTTAACTAAGTTGGCCTCCTTTTTTTTTTAAGTGAGGTTGTCCTTAAGTCTTTGTCAATTAAGATCTTTCCTTTAGGTGCACTTTAAGGGGAGGTTGAGTAATATCTCATGAGGTTAAAGTGCATCACTAGCCACAATTTCTATTATTGCTTACCTATATTTCCTGTAAAATGCGGGTTGAGATATACCATTGATCACAATTTCTATTATTGTTTGCCTGTTGGGACCAAACTTTCATTGAGAAACACGTCAAAGCACACCTTCAGTCATAATTTCTATCATTGTTTACTTGATAAAACTGGATTTCTTTTTAAAAACAAGTTGAGACACATTATCAATCATAATTTTTATTATTACTTGTATGACGAGATTGTGTTTCTAATGAGAAGTGGGTCAAAACACATCACAATTTCTATTAGTACTAGTCCAATAGAATCAAATTTCTTTTGAAAAATAAATTGAGTTTTTAGTAATATTTTATTATAAAAATATTATCAATATTTATATTAGTAACATTTTTATATCTTTAATAACATTTAAATGTTACTAATAATATTTTACATCATGGTTAAAAATAATAACATTTATTAAAATATTATAAAAATAATAAGTAATAGTTTTTATATTTTATAATATTTTTTAAATATTACGTAAAGCATATATATATATATATATGCAGCAGTGGTCAATCACAAATTTTATTATTGTTTAGCCATAGAAACCAAATTTTCGTTAGAAGCAAGTTGAGGCACACCACTCGTCCCAATTCCTATTATTATTTGCCTGGTGGGATCGGGTTTCAGTCGAGATTCCAGCGTTAGTGAGAAACTCAAACATACTTCATGATAATGTTATCTTTTATTACTTGTTGATGGATCGAAGTATATGAAAAGGCATCAAATATATTTCAAACCAAATTAAATTTTTATGAAAGAAAGAAAAATAAATGCTAGTTGCTGATGATTTAATAGACAGCTAAAATACGGAGTGTTAGGGGAGATAAGGTGGAAGAATTAAATATTAATAATAAGTATTAAGGTAATAATAATAAAAATAATAAGGTATTAAAGCATTGGGAAATAAAACCTTCAAGTTAAATTTAAAGCATTATTTGGATGCTTGTTTGGACTATTTTTTTCTCTTTTGTTTATATTTTACGTAAAATCACTGAAAAAATCTTATATTGATGGCTAACATTAATGGTTAATTAAAGTAAATAATTACGTGAATGCAGCAAGTGATTTTGAGATTAATAAAAATAAGTTCTTAATCAATATTAAGTAATAACTAATCAATAATGCTATATGGGACGAAGTTATGTAGGAAAGCGTACGAAATCCATATATTAATATATTATTGGATAAATATTAAATTAGAAAGATAAATGGTAAGAAGTTAGACGAAAATCACGGATAATTGCTTTATATAGGTTTTCGTACAAACGGATTCGTAGTTTCTGGCATTTTTCATTAATTAATATATAAAGGGAAATTAATGCACAATTTCTATAATTTTAACAATTAATATATAAGATATTGATATGTGGGATATATATCATAAATTACATTTAGATTCAAATATAAAACCTGTGCGTAAAATGTAACTATTGTTTTATTCTAGAATTTTTTTTAAATAAAATATATATGTCTTACATAAATGGTAAAGTTTTATTTATGTGAAATTAACTTTTAGGAGCTTAAATTAAATATTAGTAAAATTTGTCAAATTCAACCTAATAAATAGTCACAAAGAACTAATTCCACGTATAGTAATAAGTGTGATAATAACGTCACTATGTCCTTTTGCAATATTTAAAAAATATAAAAATATTACTTTTGGTAATATTTTAATAATTTTTTATCTGAATTTTGCACAAAATATCATTAATAATATTTTATATTTAATAAATATTATTAAAGATTATAAAAAAAATATTACTCATAGAACTATTGGCAACAATTTTATAATAAAATATTACTACAAGAAATTTACATAGTACTATAAAGAATTAATTTAATCAACATTTATATGTAGTAATTAGTTAAGCAGTAAGTATCTTTGTCCCAATTAAAAATTTCAAAACTAATTAAAACAATTCAGGTAGTTTATTTTTATTGACTATTTATAAAATAAAATAGCGTTAATTATTAATTCAATAGTTTTGCATTTAATATTATGAGAGGTAGACTAATCAACCTAAAACATCTATCAATTAAAAGGACTATACTGATTCACTACATTTGATTTTACCTTTTTCGTCCAGGTTCAACTCAATTTATGTTTATTTTCTTGTACTAATTAAATATTTGAAGTAGTTTGGTATATTAATTATATGAATATCAAATAAAATCTTGTCATATATATTTATGTTTACCCAAAACAATTGAACTATATCTTTTATTTCAAAATAAAATTTGAACTTACACTAAACAAAGAATCCTAATTTTAAATTCTTAGGGTATCTCATATGAATAACGTTGTAAATTTATGATCATTTGTTGGCCAAAAAGTGAAATTAATTTAAATTACATGGCTTACAAATTTTTAGCAATTACTTTAATGAGAATAATAATTAATCATTTGAATTTACAATAAATTTTAAATCAAATAATTATGATATAATTAATGTGGAAAATTTTCATATTTGCACAAAACTAATTATATAATATATGATATAATTATGGTGTAGGAGAATATAGAAAAAATTCAGCAAAGAAAAAAGAAGAATAAAAAAATGTACATAAAATCTGTTCTAATTAAATTGATATGTAACATATTACAATATTAGATGATCCATTTTTTGTGTTAAAATCAATTTGTTTCTCACATAGGATCTGTTGATACCAAAAATCATAATATGAAGGAGAGAAGGGAAAAAAGGATAAAAATAATTTGTCTTGCTATGAAAAGGTAAACATAAAAGAGAGTATACTACAGAGTCTCTGTAGATCCGATTCATGTATGGTAAAACTGTTCACAATTGTCTTCCACCTGTCTGTTGCAAAATCATACTTAGGGGCATTAGGGCTAGAACGTTTAGTAACATCACCCAAAAAGTAAAAAAAATATAAAAATCAAAATATAGGATAAAAATTTATCTAAAGAATAGGAAGGGTTGAGTCATTGCACTATTTGATCCTCGTACTCACAGATTTCTAATAATCTAGTGTGTTGTGAGAAATGAAGTTCATCATCAAATGTCTCGAGAAAGAGTTCTATGTCTTCTTATGAGCTATATTTCCTGAGCAGAAGGTCTTAAGCTGAAAGGGTGTGTGGGCCTGAGAAAAGTTTTATCCCAGTTCTACAGTGAAGCTAAATATTCTGGTTAACATTAGGTTAGTCTTACAGTTCAACACTTTATGACTTATGGTTTTCTTCTTTTTTTTTTTATTGAGTTGATCTATACGTAGAAGGCCTTATTAATATAGTGAGATATATTAAAGGTTAATTCACAATGTTATTATTTATTTATAATGAAGTTTGAAAAAAAATAAGAGCACGTGTGCATAGGAAAAAAAATATAATATTACATCTTTAGACTTGAATAGATCCCAACGTATTCAATTGAAATTTTGAAAAATTTTAATAGGCTTTTTATTATAAGAAAATTATAGTATTAATATTCAATTAAAACTTTTAAGTAATAATATAAATAATTATTTGGTACTCAACCAGTCAGGAGCATTATAAATTTTTTAAAAAGATATTAACATCTAATAATATTATCTTTTTACCACTTACAAAAAGACTTTTGATATTGAAAGACATATAAATTTTAATAAATTATTTTGTACGATAATTCAATAGATTTAAAAAAAAAATTTAATAATAAAGCATATATTCAACAATTTCATCTAGTGAAACTTTTTCTGACTCTCTTGTTCTTTCTTTTTTTTTGTTGCTAGATTGCATATATTTTCTTCCTTTATTGCTGAAAGCGATATAAACATTAAACTTAATCATCTATTTTCTTCAATCCAGCATACCTTTTTTGCAATCAATAAAATACCTTCTTTGTACACCTTTTTCGTTTCTTTTTTTAATATACATTTTTCATATATCTTTTCCATCTATTGTTACAAAGAAATTAAATACAAAAATTTTATTTAAAATTAATATTATTTATTAATATTTATAACATTTTTATAAAATTGATTTTCTTGATTAGTGATAATTATTCTTATATGTATAATATTAATAATTTAAGTGAGGAAATCGCAACAGAAAAATAATAAAAAAAATGATAAAGAGGTAAAAAACTTTTATTATTTGGAAGGTTTGCTAAAAATTTAGAAATTTTTTCAAATCTTATATATTCATTCACTTCTTACAAATTCTTATGATATAAATTTATTAAAATTAAAACTATAAAAGTCTTTTAAAAAAATCTTATAAATGGTTACGTATAATGATTTAATTAAAATTTTCTTATATATATGAATATTATATAAAAATAATGTGTATTTTTAAAAAATATTAATAAAATAATAATAATATATAATATAAAAATAAATTTGTAAATTTTAAATTAAATAAAATTTATGTATAATTATTATAATATTAAGAAAAGTGGACGAAATTATCTCTAAAATTTACATTCAAAATATTTTCATTACTTAACAATTAATCTATGAAGTGGTAGGGAAAGAAAAATGCAGACAATAGAAGTTGTGGTGATGAACCATTCTATAGGAAGAAAAAATAACGTGTTAGATTTATGTTTTGAGGATTTAAGGTTATGTTTTATAATGTTGATTTATTTAAGGTTATAATAAGAATAACCAATAATAAATTTTGAATTCAATTATAATAATTTTTATAACTAATATTTTTATTAATTTATTAATCTATTACCCGACTAAATTGTTTATCAACATGTGTATATAAATGTCAGTAACTAAGATGATGAAAATTAAAATTATTACGTGTACAAGTACAATATAAATATTTTTTTAAATATAAATATAGAGACGAACGATAATATCGTAACAAGATATTCCTATTTCAAAGAAAACAAAGGATGAATGTGTAGACATTGCATCGAAACAAAAGGAATAAACTCACGTAACTGGTGGAGCCATTAAATTTTATGTCTTTTTTGGGGTTTCGATACTGTGATTGTGTAAATATGCAGGTATAAAGTGTGCAAAATTTCTTAAGATGGCTCAATTAAACAGTATGTTACAGGTAGAACTATGTAGGAAATTTATTTTAATCTAATTCGAGTATGGAGATGTTGTCTTGAGATGTTGTCTTCTCTTTTTAGACTTAATTGATACTTAGCTCAATATGCCTGATAAAAGAAGGAAGCCTCCAACTGAATTAGCAAATATACAAAACTTAGTCTTTGTATTATCACTTCCTCTAATTTGTTGTGATTGCATGGTACTTCGTATCATGTTCAACTCCAAGGCTGGGTCCATTCCTCCGCCACCATCTCCTGCATTCCTCTGCCACCATCTCCTGCATGACTCCACCATTTCCTCTCACATGTAATATTCTCTGCTTAGCTTTTTTTATTCTCTTCTTTTTCTCTTTCCTTTTAATTTGCGAGTGACTACAACTAATAAACTCTTTTTTTTTTTTTTCTCTTGATTTAGAGCAACTACAACTAGAATAGACCCGTAACTGTAACTACAATTGGGGATGAAACGAAGCGATATGGACTTCTTTTATTAAAAAAAAAGAAATTACAAATGATAGATCATATATATGATGTGTAAAATTGACCTCTTTCTTCCACCATCTTTGAGATATAAATGAATTCACTTTTATTTTATAAAACTCATAATGCTGTTATAAAACCCACATATATGATGTCCTTCTTGGATCTGACCCAAAATAAAATTCCCATTCAATTTGGACCTTAGGGCATCAATCACATTGACCATCCTCTTATTTTTTCCACTCTTTTATTTGATAACTTTTTAATTTATTTTATTTTATGCTTTTAACTTTGTAGTTTTGTCAGAAGGACAACTATTTTAAAATAAATTCCTATAGTTGTACAAAGTGTATTTAATAAAAAGCACAGTCCCATTAGTTATTTTAAAAATCATATTATTACTTCAATACATAATTTTACACTCACTATTAAGACCTTAATTTATTATACTATTTATATTAATAAATTATTTTTGAAGAAAAAAAAAACTTATACTATTAATTCAATACGTAATTTTATGCTAACTATTAAGATCTTAACTTATTATATTATTATATTAATAAATTCTTTTTTAAAAAACTATTATACTATTATTTTAATACAGAAATAAAAAAAACATTATACTATTATTTTAATACAGAAATAAAAAAAAATTATACTATTATTTTAATACATAAATAAAAACAAACATATGTCTCATTCATATGTATAAATCAAGATATTAATTCTTATACAGACTGAGCAGGAAATCAAAATTTTATTTCTTAAAAACATACTGAACATGCAAATTTAACCAGTTAGACAATAAACCAACTGAGCAACAAAACCATTCTATAAAAAAATCAACCTTTAAGACAAATAAAATGGTTCAGGAGATTTGACTATCTAATACAAAAGTTTAGTACTAACAAAAAAGCATACTAATTATATAGCAGAATACAATCATCATTATTACACACTGTGCAAAGTAGCCTTTTATTTTATATGAAGACGAATGCATATCAATTTCAATGACTTCGAATGTGGGACTTTGAATTTTTTTTCTTAAACTCTTACAGATTGAGAAATGTATTTTCTTAACATACTTTTATTTCACAACAGCACAATCTTATTATTAATGTGGGATTTCACAGTAACAAAGTATCACCACCACTGCGGGACTTAGCAACACAATACCACTTCTAATGTGAGACTCAATTTTATTTCTCATATTTTCTCCCTTTATACCTGTGTCCATACTGGCATCTTGTATGAATTATGCATCCTAATGTTTTCTAAAAAACTGATGCACCACGTGATTATCAAAAGAAGTAAAGAATTTATTATTTGAATTTATTATTTGCTTCCATGCACAGGAGGAAAACTTTGAGCATATTGATGTGACAAAAATAAAATTATCCATTTGCATTTTACTTTTCTCTTTTTTATTAAATTCTTTGAACAGTATCAAAGTAACTTTTTGTATCTTTAAAAAAAATATAATAGTTAATTTTAATATAATCAATTTGAATTCTTATATGTATAATTTTTTAGACAATTTAAACAAATCTCTATTAGTTCAACACAGTTTTTAACTAATGTATAATTTCATTTTTTAATGTTATAAATGAATATTATTTACTTGCTTTAAATTTTAAAATATTATTTAAATACTACCTGTTCAACTACTGTACTATCACCAGTTCGACGACGGATCCAATTTTTAAAACAATGAATATAAAAGCTGAAATCCAGCTAACGACGAACTAATTCCAACTAAAAGCAACCAACTCCAAACTAATTATAACTTCCTAATTACACCTTCAATAGTCATTGAAGATCTAGTAGCAAACTGAATGGGACAGCTTTTGGGGGACATGTGAGACACCTTAAGGAATAAAGTAAAGGACCCTGATTTTTTATGGCCCTGATGGTAGAGGTTTTGAAGTCATTTTCTCTGACCATTTTATATCCTTAATTTACCTTTCATATTTTGACATGTCAAATTCTTCAAACTATCATTTTGTTCCAAGTAATTCTACTAATTGCTAGTCAATTTTTATGTTGCTTATTGGAAAATGAAGCTCGCGGATGGATAGTAATAAAATATGGTGCAGCTTATCAGCATTAAGTTTGGGAGAATCATAGACTATCTATCAACATGATTGGCATACGAGGGGATTCCTTAGTACTGCCGATAATGGAAAAGTGCTTGGTCTTCAGGATCGGAAAAACGCTAAAAGGAATAAAAATCATGTGAAAAACGCTCAAATATATATATATATTGCTAGCAAAATTGGGTTACAATTGAAAATGAACTTCAGCTGTTAATTGAAACTGAAACTGATCAAAATCATTGGCATGATATTGAAGCTGCTGTTGAATTCTTCTCCAGGTGCCGAAGTAGCAGTTTCTTCTAAATTACAATTCCGTCAAACTCGAATTTTGGATTATATAACGCTGTTGACCCCACTTTACGATACCTTTCGAGAAAGGTTCTTCATGCCATAACCAATACACTTCAGAAAAACCGACTGTGTGTTCGGATCTGGTTTGATAATAAACTTCAAATCAAGAAAATCCCTTATGTTTCTGAGAGTTTCAACCCCATGCTGGGAAAGTTTTCCAACCCGAACCTTGGAAACATCTTGAGGGCATAGAGCACAAAGAAGAAATAACAAACCCTATATAAACCAGAATATTAAAAAATATTAGGGGAAGCCAAAGTACCACAAATGGAATTAAATTTCATCATATACTTCACGTGCAAGACAATAAAATTGAAGTAGCAACTAATTTCAGCACAAAGAATAGCATTTATGATGTCAGTATACTTCCTAGGGGGTGCATTCCTACCAGTATCTTATATCTTATATGTCTGTCCATATTTTGTGTTTAATACCAGTATCTATCATTTGGTAAAGAAACATTAAAAGGGGCTGAAACTGCTGGCATTCTAACCTGGTGTGTTGAATCTACCACTCCACATTGAGCTATCTCCCCTAGCAAAGCATTAGTAATTCCCACACCAATATCCTCTGGAGGCATCAGGTCTCTTTTGGCATCATCTGCAAGGCTAGAAGTATCTTCATCTCTCGCATGAGAAGAAGCAGTGTCTACAGAGATGAAGCAACCAGAAGTAGTTTCCGCAACCAGTGAAATCCCATATCCTGGAGAGCTGTGCCAGCAAATGACCAATTAAACAAAACATACCAAATATATTTCAAAATTCAAATTAAATATCCCACAACATCCACTGAATGAAAGGAATCATACTTTCCAGCCTGTGGACCTGATCTGTGATCAGAGAAAATGTGCACATCAGAAACCAGTGGATTGATGATTCCTCGGGCGGCTTTAATCATGCTATTTTCAAACTGAACGGACACTCTTGCTGAAAAGGTAGTTCCTCTAATTTTCTTCACAAAACCCTCATCAATCCAATTAACTGCCTGCTAAGAAGAACATATAAGATAACAAAAAATTTAATTAAACCATTAAATTAACAAAAGAATTAGAAACTTACCGTTAGACTGTGAACAACAGGAAGTGACAAAATAACTTCGCCACCACCATTGGGAGGTAGTCCACGACTCTCTACTTTAAACTCCAAGCCTTCAGATGGAACTCCAAAGCGCTTTAATATGGGTAAAGCAGTAGACTTGAAGGTATCAACAGATGGATCTTTAGAATCATTTGTAATTCCTGATAAACAATAAACAGTTTTAATTTAAATTATTGGGATGTCTTCTAAATGGTCCTTCTGATGTAGTTTTCAAGCTTTTAGATACTTCTTTTTATCTTTTTCATTTTTTGAGCAAATAAGAAATGTCATAAAAAAGAGAAGGATAAATACAATTAGGGAGGAGAATCCACACCATACAAGGTCCTAATAATGAGTGCCCAGAGAATACTGGTTATTTATCAGACGGGAGTACAATGGAAATCATGACAAAAGTGCATTGATAACACTAACCCCTTTCCACAAAAAAAATCACGTTTAATTGCTTTACTAGTGTCCTAGGGGCACTAGTCAGCATTCTGCTTAAAATAATAATAATAATAATAATAATAAAGAAAAGAAACAAAGTGTGCTACTAGGCTTCATAATGTCTCTGCATATTACAGATAGCAACACCTTAGAAGCAGCCATGAGCATAACAGCACAGAGAAACCAAAGACAGCGACCCTGTTTGGATAAAGGACAAAACTTACAGTTCCTTGGGTTGTTTTGTTCTCTAATCAAAATTGAAGTTTTGCTTCAATAATTTGCATAATAAGGGTTTGCATTAAAAGATGGTACAAATTATCAAGGTGAAACTCCAACTTTTGATTGGAGAACAACACAGACAGCACCTAAAGAATTGTATCCAAGTTTTCTCCTTGGACAAACTTTTGAAATAAGCACTTAGGGAGTAAAAATAAAAAAGTAAAATGAATTAAATTTCTCCGTAAGTTAAAATCAACTTATGTCCTTCAACTTTTATAAAAGCTCTTTCATCTAGCTCATCCAAAAGTAGCAGTTCATAAGTTGATTATAACTTGTGCAAAAAATTTAACTCAGTGAAAGGTATAACCAGGAAAAAGGGCTACTCTAATCAAGACAAAAAAAAAAAAAAAAAAAAAAGTAAAAAGGTATAAGTGCTGCATTGCACTCCATAAAACACACCAAAGGACTGAAAAAGCGGTACAGGAAAACATTTATATTAATAGTGAACAAATTATTAAAAAGAAAAAAGAAACTCTAAGCAAAGCAGGCGTTAAGGAGGGAGCAAGAATATAAATATACCTTTGAGCCTGATGGTGAGAGGCTGCTTCGCAAACAAACACAGCACAACCAGTGGCTCCAGAAAATAGCCAATGGATCGCGAGACGCCACAATCGTGCGCACGGTGTTGTCTGCCACCGATAATAGTTCCCGGTTTATACTTCAGTTTGGTACCTGCGCAACCCAACGAGAATGGATAACTTATCCCTTGTTGTTATTATTACAGGAACTAAACTTAACTAATAAATAAAATTATTAAAAAAATTACCCGTTTCGTTAATTTCGACGTGGCAATCGTCGCAGACAGCCTCGAAGAGTCGGAGGAGTGAAATCTCGTGATTGCGAAGGCCAGGCCAAGTCTCGTCGGCGCGTATGTCCTCGATGAGAATGGGCGTGGAGGAGAGAGTCGCCAGAAGAAGGCGCTGCCTGAAGCTCTGGCTTCCCTTCAGCCTCTTGTAAGCCGTTTTCCCCATTCTAGGCCACGCGCGTAACTGATGCTGCGGATTTTGATGCCTCGGTAATGAAGTGCAGAACGGAGAAGGAATTCCAAGAGGACGAAGCAGAAAAACCCTACAATAAGGAGCGACCCCTGGGTTTATTGGATAGATTTGGGCTCAAAATTGGACAACACAAGCCCATCAACCGAAAAATGTTTTGCCCAACTGGCTGTCCATAGCCCATGTTTATTTCAGACAGATAATAACTTTTATTTCAATAAATTTCTTACAAAATTGTAAAAAATAAATGAAAAAAAAAAAAGGTGATGCCCTCTCTAAATTTTAGACTCTCGTTAAATCACAACTCATAAATTAATTAATTTTATGATAAATATCTTAAAAATTATACTAAATCATACTCAGATTATTTGTGATTGAAAATTTCTACCTACACCAACACGCAGGCAGGTTGAGTTATATTATTTGAACAATAAATTATATATCATATTTTGGTATTATATATATTGTCTAATTTTTTTTCAATTTTTTATATACACGTATGACTAATATAAAAAATACTTTATAAACACAAAAAAATAGTATTTTAAAATCACTGTACAATAAAATATTAGTGTTTAATTATACTAACCTTGTTTTAATAACTCCTATTCAAATATGAGTTTAAATCAAAGTGAATATACAATAGTTTATTATTTAAACATCAAATAGTTAATATTATATTTAAAATTCTACATAATTATTTTTATTTTGTACTTATTTTTTATTTTTCATAAATACGTAATTCAAAAATAAATAGGACAATAGAAATTATCCTATTTTTTTTAAATCCTAGGCATGTCTTTTATTTGGGTACGTTGGACGACCAGCCTGTCTCTCGAGATTTTCGATCCAACAACCTGTGAAGGCTATCATTCTTCTAGAAATTATGAATACAATAATTCCAGTCAATTCATCGGAGCAGCCCACCGACCAAAAGTCCAAAACATCTGTAAATATGGTTGTCGTTTTATTTATTTTTTTTATTTTAGGAAGTTGTCATTTAATATTGTTGTTGAAATTATTTTGAACGTAACGTGAATGAAAAAATCTATTATTAATTAATAAAATAATATTATGATATTTAATACATTTGTATATTTATGAGGTACTAAGCTCATTGATAGAATAATACATCATTAAATATTAATATATTTTAACTAATAGTTTATCAAAATAAATTTCAACACTAAATTTCATGACAACCTACTTAGTTGGGTATTACTCTAATATCGAACATGTTAATTCAATCTTTTAACTATGATAAAAAATTTAAATTAATTGATAATTTATAAGAATTATTTTATTATTTTTTAATTTTATTAACTAATTTAAACAAGTAGAGACTAAATTAATTATAATTTATAATTTTAAAGATAATTTGTCATTTTATTAATTTCAAAATTCAAATTGACTAACCATAATTTCAAGAAGAAAAAAACAATATGTGATTTACTCTTTCAATTGATTTGAACGAATGAACTAATTTATTTAAATTTCCTTCTCACGTAACATTGAGTTCAATTTGTATATATTATCAAAGTTGAAGTTTTTATATTTTCAACCAATTAAAAATAATTTAGATATAAATTTTAATATAATTATTATTAAAGTTAGTCACTAACTATTTGTAATAGTTTATTATTAAGACAATTGTATACTTTTTCTATCATCAATATATTTTAATTAAATTTGCACAATTTTTTAAATATAATTTATTTCAAATAATTATTTATATAAAAATTGACTCCTTTAAAATAAGGATATACATTTTAGTAAGAGCAATCAAAATCAATTTGATAACCTAATCAACCCAAAATGAATATAGGAAAATATCTAGATTTGTTTAAACCATTGATTTAGTTTTAATTTTAAAATTATAACCTTACTATATTAATTTGGATGTCAAATCTAAACACTTAGAACTCAATACGACCAATCCAACCCAAACTGAACTTATATCATTTTACATTATTTTTAAATTTTATATTGTATAGTTCAATGATTTTATAGTTTTTATGTTATACAATTTTATAGTTTTGATTTTTAAGAATATTTATAAATTTTATTTCATTTTATTATAATTTTTTAAGAAAATAAAAGAGTAATTTTTTAAAAATTACTTATCATCTTCAATTTTATTTTATTTTAATTTAATAGTTAGAAGTGGATTATCCATTATAACAATTAAATTAAATAAAAATATATATATAAATAAAGAATAATTTTGTTAAAGTTACCCTTAAAATAACTTAATATTTTTATATAATTTTCAGTTTTTTATTATTTTTTATAAGTAGATCTTATCATTTGATTCAACGTAACTTTAATATGATGAAATTAGTTTTATTTAATTTTTTAAAAAATTGAAAATCTAAAACTAACTCAAACCAATTAATATTAATTAATTTAGATAATATCTCCTAAACTGAACTTGTGTTCACCATTATTTTAAAAAAAATAAAATACATGTACAATCGTTAATTGAAGTTTTAATGTTTAAAAAATGTCATCGAATCAGGTACATTCACATTTATATATATTTAAAATTAACTAGAACGTAAAATCTCACTATTAATTTTGTAATTAATCAGTATTATAATAATTTTTCTTCTAAAGTGATATCTCTTCTTATAAAAGAACTAAATTCAATTATATATATAATAAATTAATTAAAATAATTTTTAAAAACAATTCAATCCAAATATTCTTCCATTCAATTAAATTCTCTTCTTGAACATTGGGATAAAGCATTGTAAAAAATATTATTTTTAAGAGTTTAATTTTTGTATCTAGTGTAATAATTCTTTTACTATCAACTAATTACAAAATATAATTTTTAAAATGATTTTTATAAAAACAAAAAATTTGTACGTTAGTAAAAATAAATCACTTTAGCTTATACAATATGACAAATTATAATTAAATAACAGTTACACTGCTATTTGTATATCAGTAAAAAAACGAATAAAAACTATTTTTTGAATCGTGTACTTTCCTCAAATGTGATCTTAATTCTTATATTTTAAATCGTTATATTTAGTTTCTATAATTTAAAAAATATATAGATTTGACTAAAAGTACATGAACTAAATATATATATTTTTTAAATTAAATTCTATTTAAAATATAAAGAGTCTGATATGTAAACTGTATCTGTGTCATGTGACACGTGCTTCCTCGCTTGCCTGCCAGTTTAACTGCCTTAACGTAACAGCTAATAATAATGAAATAATTTTAAATGCTTCTTTATCACTACATCTTTCTACTAATTTTTTCACTTCTTTTAATTTTTCAAAATAAAAAATAGAATAATAACACCCATTGGTGTGTGACTTTCTTGACTGATTTAAAACATGGAGGTGGAGGTTAAAGCATTTGCTATTTAGTTTTCTTTAGGAGAAATGTGATGGAATGTTATCTTATTAATTCTTTGACATAAGAGTAGTAAGGAATTAATTTTGCGTTTTGTGTTTCCTACTCACTTCGGAAATGATCTTTTTAGCCAACATAGTTCCTACCACGATGTGTATAATTTTTTCGTTTCTTACCTCACCTTTATTCTTTCTCCTATGACTACCAAATCAGAGAAATTTGATGATATATTTCCTATCATCTTTTCATAGAAAGGTGGTACAAGTGTATCAATGAACATGGTAATCATTTCCTTCTTTGATAGTGGGGGTTGTATGTGGGCTGCTACTTCCCTCCACCATTGGGCATATTCCTTAAAGGTTTTTGTTTCCCTTTTGACCATATTCTGCAATTACGTTCGGTCAAGAGCTATTTACTCATTATATTTGTATTGCTTTAGGAAGCTTCGGCCAAGTCCTTCCAACTTCTAATCTGTCCCTTTTCTAAGTTCAGATACCAGTTATAGGCCACTCCCATGAGGCTTTCTTGGAAGAAATGAACAAGCAATTTATCATCTTGGGTATGTGTAGCCATATTTTGGCAATATGAAATCAAGTGGTTTCTTGGACATGAATTCCCTATGTATTTGACAAAGTAAGGAATTTTGAACTTGTGAGGGATGATGACATCCGATACTAAGCATAAGTTTGCGGCTTCAAACTTGTACTTCCTTGCCCTTTCTATGGACTTCAACCTTTCCTCTAGGTACTGCCACCTTTCTTAAAATCAGAGGTCCCCTTGTCATTCTGAATGGATCACCATAGTCAGAGTAGGCTAGGGCCTTAAGTGCCCATGAAAGCAACACTACATCCTTGCTCATTTTCTATGGTGATTGCGTTTGTACCAGGAGTAGGCCAGGGAGGAATGATCCCTTCTCCTTGTAGGTTCATGGTGATGTCATATTGGTGATCCTTTATAATCTCGAAAGGCATGTCATAGGGCTGAAAAAGGGTCTGGTTTTTGGGTTTGTAAAGGAGTGAATCCTAAAGGATGATCCGAGGTGGGTTGAGCCCCTCAAAAGTACTGCCGCCATTGCCCTTTTTTGCCTCCAAATTTTTAAGGATTTTCAGGATTTTCCCTATTTAAGCCTTTAACTAATTCACATCCCCTCTAAGCTTTTCATGCTACTGTTCTAAATTGTCGACAACCACCTCCATTACTTTCGTCTTAGCCTTTGTTTCATACGGATGTTGTAGTGGAGCTTTATTTATTTTTCTTGTTTTCAAAATAAAGAAAGTAAGAAATGTAGGTATGATATGTGACTATGCAAGTATGATGCATGACTATGTTTGTTTTTTTTTCTTTTTTACTTTTATTTATGTCATTTTTTGTTTTAATCATAAGCTATTTTTTAAAGAGGAGAGGTTATCGGATTAGAAAAGATTCACATTTTCATTGAAACACAAACCTCTTAATATTTTCAATCAAGCTATTACAAATATTGAGGAAAGCAAAGATCTCGATTGGTGTGTTAAGAGGATTGGTCATCCCTTCTACTTTCTGGAGGGCTCTTGGAATGTCTACCAGTGCCTGGTTAGCCAACCATGCAATCTTCCTATATTGATCCTCCCAAAAGATATTGTCATTTTCCAAGGTCTTTAGGTGTTGTTTGGCTTGATCCGCCATGTTTGAGAATTGCCCCTTCCATGCCATTATCTCAACTGAGTCCAAATATTATTTTTTGTGATTGGTCTTTTGAGTCTTGACTTCTTCCCTATTCTGCTCTTAGCTCAACTTGAATTTGATCCTTCATGTATTCCAGGTCTACTTTTAGCATTCGTTCTCTCAATGCTTCTTTCTTCATTTGGTTTATCTACTGTTTGAAATGCTTGATCTGGCTCTGGGACTCTCGTGCTTCCATCTTTGCATTAATCAACATCTTGTTTAGCTCATGTTTTTCTATTAATGCCTGATATCTCTCTGCCCTTCTTAGGCACATTTCTCGATCTACGGCCTTTAGGTATTCCTTTGTCTTTATTTTGTTTTCCTCCTCCATCCTAGCCTTTTTCATCATTGATTTGGCCAATCTCTTCTCTTTGTCTACTTCCTCCCATGCAACTCTTTGTCATTCATAAGCTTCCTCTACCTTCCTCTTAAGGTTTTCTTCTTCATTCTTCATTTGGACCAAGACTTCCGAAAATTCGTCTATCTCTTTGTTTTTTGAATTGTCGGGAATTGACGAATCGCTAGTGGTTGGTAGTGGACCACTAAAAGGTAGATTAATCATATTGACTCTGATCCTAAGCCAATTCTTATAACTT
The DNA here is from genome assembly GCA_025330945.1 of Mucuna pruriens. Classification (NCBI taxonomy): domain Eukaryota; kingdom Viridiplantae; phylum Streptophyta; class Magnoliopsida; order Fabales; family Fabaceae; genus Mucuna; species Mucuna pruriens. The sequence goes on from JAENHJ010000543.1 coordinate 944,038, forward strand.
GCTGAAGCACCATGATTCTCAGTCCTAAGTCTCGTCCCCTTTTGCTGGTGTTTTCCCAAGCCAACCTAATTCTTCTTAATATTCCGACATTAGGCGATACCAATCCGTGAATAATGATGAGTGTTATTGACTTCTCACTGGGTGGGTGCAACATGGGGTACCCTGACTATTTGAGCACGACTACCAGGTTGTAGTTGATGCAGCCTTGGGTTCCCATCAATGGAACATTCAAAAATTTTCCACATTGATACAATACTTCTTCCCTTTAGTTCCATTTAGGATACCAACAAATGGATTTGTCCATAATGTTTCTCAAGAAATATGTTCATTCTTCCTTAGTTCTTCTCTCCACATAGCACCACTTGAAGTCTTCCACAAGACATGAGGTCACGCATTTGCTGGTGAATGTGTGTGCTATGAGCCATAGGTATAAGGCTTGCAAGCAGCATACCAATCGTCCTCCTTTCTTCTCATGACAACTATGGATTGTATAGTAAGTGTTCGCCAGTGTTGTTGCAACGAGATTTCTACCTCTTTCTCGGTAGGTCAAGAAGACATCTATGACAGGGAGATCAATATAGTCATTGAGGTGAGGAAAAAAGATTATTCCATAGATAGCCAGTCCCAGTATATCAATGAAGGCATCCCAATTTCCACCTTCAGAGAAGAATTCCATTCTTTCTTCCAAATAAACTAAAGGAAGACCATCCGCTCCACTTCTCCTCATCTTCCTCTTTCTTAACTCTAACTTGGATACCTTTAATAACTTGGCCACCTTGTTCCAGGATGGGTAGTTTTATAGGTAAGGTGGGTTCTTCATTAAAGATTGATCGAGAATGCATTCATACTCTTCAAGATTCGGGGTTAACTGAAAGTCCTAGAACATGAAGTTCCTCATGAATGGATCATAAAATTGTGTCATAAAGGACAAGGCTTTCGGCTAAACTTCCACCTCCATTAAATCTAAGACCTTCCCAAATCGTTTTTCAAAGGTTCAACATGTACTTCCTTTCAGCAGGTTACCAAAATGTTTTAATGACTAGAGCTCAGGTACTTTGACCTTGATGGGCAGGGTGCCTCGTGTTTCTCTTTTTGGTTTGATGTCCATTCCCTCTCTTCTTAAAAAATTTCTTATTATTAGAACAATTTATCTCAAAAATTTCATAAAATTTATGTGAATGGGATGATGCATAAGGGTATGAAAGTGAGCAAAAGCTTGGGTACGTCCTTGGTGCCATGATAATTTCGTCTAGAGAGATAAGTCAAGTGTCTTATAGGTCTGAGTGGGTGACCAAGACCTACCAGCTCTATGCTTGTGAAGTGATCATCGCTGAGGGAATGTTCTATTTCTCACGTCTCTTGGCCTCTAGAGCTTAGTATACGCCTTGCAAAGTCCCCACAAATAAGAAGTACATCCATGATGTGGTTGTTTGCAAAAGGATCACACTCTAGATGAGACTTTTACAGTGTCCAAATAGGAAAGATTCCCTAAAATGGCTATCACTACTCGCCTCTCACTCCCTAAGTCATACTCAGGCTCAGGTGTAGGACCCCTTTCAATGTGTGAATTGTATAGTGTGTGACATACTATCCAAGGGTTTCTCCCCTGCTGAAGAACAGAATGATCAGATTTACATGTCCTCTATCCTAAGGTTTTGAACAAATACAACATATAATGTAAATAAAGACAAGCAAATAAAACAAAGACGCAAACCAAAGAAATGGATAAGGCAAATAAAAGACAAAAACAATAAAAAAAAGAAGTGATTAATTTCACGTATCTAATTATACAAGTTTGACTTTTTAAAAAATATCATCAATGAAACCGTCATCTATCGCAACCCAAACTACGATGAAATCAACGAGAAATAGGTTGGAATCCTGATTCCCTTCTCCAAAAGAAACACAGACTCTAACCTTCTATTTCTCACCGACTCATCGGTGGCTTGGGTTGCGACACTAAGGTTCAAAACCCTGCATTACACTTTTCAATTTATTTTTAAACCACTAGACTAACTTCACATTACACTTCATGTTAGACTTTTCCTTACTATAATATGTCAAAAAAGAATAAATCACGACTACATCACAACCGGTCTGATTAGATTTCAATTTCCAAGAGATCGGTGCTTCATTATTTTATTTTATGGAATTTATAAAAGAGAATGTGCAGAAATATTCTTCATCTTGATTTTAAGATTTTAATACATAAAATAAAAATTTTGATTAATATTTGAAAATTTATAAAAAAATTATATATTTTTAATATATCTTTGTGTTTTATATCAATTAAATTGTTTCATTTGTATTTATTTTTTATTTTTATTCGATAGTAAATAATCAAAAGTATAATACAAATATTTAATATAGTATTTTATTAATATTATAAAATTAAAATTAAAATAAAACAACTTTTTTTTATTAAAACATCAAATAAAAGTACCATTACTCATGGTAATAAGTACAAGAAGAACAAGTCACGATTGCATCGCCCTTGTTCGGATTAGATTTAAATTTTCAAGAGATCGGTGTTTTATTCAGTTTATTTTTAACAAGTTATTAAAAATAAATAATTAACTAATTATTTCAAAAATATTTTTACTCATTTTTTAAAAAGTAATTACTATTTTTAAATATCTTTTTATTATTTTAGTTAATATAAAAGGTACTAATTTATATAATTTCACACTATTTTGGTAAAATAAGTTGGAGTAGATTATTACCAGGTTGAAGTAATTTATATAATAGGTAAATTACTTTAACTTAGTAATATACTGTAGAAAATATTATAAAAACAAATCAATATTAATATAGGCCTCTTGGTCCTTGATATAAAATGTACATATTTTTTAGTACTGAAAAGTAAAAGATATACAAGTAAAAGGTTTAATAATGAAAAAATTGAAATATTCATCTTATGTATCACTTTTCTACTATAAATTTTTAGTATGAGAGTGGATCTATGTTTTTTTTTTTATAAACACTCAATTAACTAATTTATCTGATTAAGAAAATTAATCAATCTAGTTAATAACCTTAAGTTTATCTTAAATTTATGTGTTTTTCTAAAAATATTTCTAACATTGATTAAATATATTTTTATTTTTTAAAACATTTTTATTAATTTTAATTATTTTAGTTTCTTTTATTGTTATAAATTTCAATGATTATGCACATGAATAGTTAAAGTAATTTTTTTTTATATAAAACAAAGTTAAAATTTCAAAAACCTTAAGATGTTAATGTATTTTGCTTATAATTTATTAAATTAGGAAAATAAATTATAATTAAAAATATTTTTATAAAAAAAATTAATACAAAAAATTTGTAAATTAATTTTTACAAAAAGGATCAAATTAAATCTCTCGCTTATAAAAAAAATAACAAAGAACGTAATGTAATGCAAAGTATTAAAAAATATCATATTATATTAATATATATTCTATATTTTTTATTAGTAGTAGAAAAGTTCGGAAAATTGTGGTGATAGTAGTAAGTTAGAAACTAACTTTTTAGTGTACCATAATTTATTTAAAAAGTTCACTTCTTTTAATAAATATTTTTCTAGACATACAAAAGTAAATATTAGATCACACACTACAGACTAATCACGTCACATTATATTAATTTATACGATCACTTTAATTATAAATGAAACAAATATATATATTCATGATTAAATTTTGATATATCCGACCAAAATAAGAAGTGGTAAATATACTAAAAATGGAAAATTAGTATATTTTAATTAGAAGTGAAATAAGTAGACTTCTATAACTATATTTTCTATTTATAAAATAAGAAATAATACATTTAATGTTGATATATTAGAGAAAACTATTATAATATATTATTAAATAAATCGCTAAACATGTGTTAAATGGCTAGTTTAAATATAATATATTTAAAATAATGTTCCAGATTCACATTTAATGAAAATAATAGTTTTATTATACTGAAATGTTTTTAATATGGAAAAAATATTTTAATAAAAAAAAACTTATATTGCAGATAAAAATATAAAAATTTTAATTTTTAATTTACTTATTTTATAAGAATCAAAATCAATAATTATAAATTTTAAAAAATAAAAATCAATAAAAAAATTATAAAAACTTCAATAAAAACTCTAGCACTAAAAACATATTTAAAATTATTATTTATTAATATTTTTAATTTTTCTTGTTATCTCTGTTCTCTCCACCCACTACACTAAAAAAAATTGTTGTAACTATGTAAGTAGAACATACCTGATAAACATACCTACTAACAAAACCAACATCTGAGATGGTAATTAAAAAATAAAAACTATGAATAAAAAAATCTGCTACTATACCTGATAATTTTTTAATTAAAAAAGTTTGAAAAGTTTTTGTAATACGTGGCAACATCATAATTTCCATTGAAGTATTGTTTAAAATTAAAAACAAAAAGAATAAAAAAGTAGAAGTGATGACGAAGCCATCACCGCAAAGCCTGAAGCACACGCTGTTCCTGCTTCGTAACTTCCTCTTTCTCCAACCTGGATTCTCTTTGACCCCTTTAACATACTAAGACACCAGACCATACCAGATTCCTCTCTCTACAATTACCTCCTCTCTTCCTCACTTCTCATCCTTTCCCTCTCTGTTTTCCCCGGAATTTCGGACACTCCAACCGTAAACCAAAATGCCTAGTTTCACTTTCTTCGAACGAGTTTCTAGAGCTTTCCGTGATCACGGCTCCAACTTGAAGCTTGTACTCCTCTGCACCACCGTAAGGTACCATCAACTTCATTCCTTTTTTTCTTTTCCACAAACAGATTTTGTTTTTTTTTCTCTATTTTGACCTTCGTCACTTTTCTTCTGCTTCTTTTATCATATTTTCACCTCTAGTTCCGTGAATTTTGCTTTTAAGGAAGATCCACGTCTTGCAATAAAAGCATACTTCTAAAGCCATTTTTTCAAAATTATCTCGAAAATTATTCTCCTATCCTCCGCATCAAATTATGCTCTGTCCTATAATCAAGATATAACTTAGATTGAATACATACATAGATAAATAGATATTGTTTATTGTATTTACTGAATAGATCTAGGAGGGCTTATGAAGAATTTAATTTACATACACCGTCACGAATTTACCTTATGTTATAGACTTGACAGTTGACACACATGTAATAAAATTTAATTTATATACATTATTAGTTTAAAAAAAATATACGAAGGTTTATGCAGAAACTGTAGACGCGACACACATATATTATAATAAGAATTTACATTATCGCTATTGATAAATAGGATGATAGAGTAAAACCAAATTTACTAAATGTTTATTAAAAGAGCAATGAATATAAATTAAATTCTTGTTGGATTTGGGTGATGTGTGAGTGAATGAAGAGGTGAACGGTTTGGTTGATGCAGTGGTGGAGGGGTTCTGGCTTACGGAGAGGCTGTTGCGGCATCTGAAGCGGCGGTGACGGAGAAGAAAAAGGTGGTGGTGCTGGGAACAGGGTGGGCTGGCACGAGTTTCATGAGGAATCTGAACAATCCCAGATATGAGGTTCACGTGGTGTCGCCTCGCAATTACTTTGCGTTCACTCCTTTGCTGCCTAGTGTTACCTGCGGCACTGTTGAAGCGCGCAGCATTGTCGAACCCGTCCGCAATATTTTCAGGAAGGTAATGATGAAAGCAAAACACTCACTTGGTCCATGTTCCTTGCTGTTGCGTTATGAGATTGGTATTTTTTTTTTTTTATGAAATTGTTCATTAATTTTAAAAGAATACTTATAAATGATTTAAAAAGACAGTAAGAACGAACACCGGACTCAATCAGTTTTGATTTTGAGTCCCGAAAATGCTGCTGCTTTGTCGTGTCAGTGATGCTTGATAATCTAACACCTCTTGAAAACGTTTCTTTTTATGATTTTTCTATCAATTAAGAATAGAACGTTTATTTTTTTAAAAATTATTACATTAAAATTACAAATATAATATTTATCATATTGAACTTTATTATTTTTTATTTATTAACCTATGTACTTGTAAATAAGATAATGAAATTGTTTTCTTATATATTTCCAATATTTAGGGAATTATTCTTCTTAATTTGTTTGGGGAGGAGGTTAGCGGGTTTCAATGGGACCCTGTCAAAAGTCATAACTGGATATATTCCATATTAATTTCAATTTCAAGTCATCTACCTATATAACGTTGTTTACAAAGATTGATCACTCTTGATGGTTTGAATAAACTTCTGCCCAAATATTTATAGGAGAAAAAGATAAATAAAATAAAATAATTTTTTTCTATAAATTATAATACAGAGAGGTTCTACGTATTAAGCTTATGCATGAGCTAAAATGTGTTGGGTTGGCTCAACTTATCTTACATGTATAATGAGTGTTAGCGAAACTATATGGGCACACGCTTACATGTATTTTCTCTGGAGATTTAATTTCGTCACACCATTGTGTTATACTTTCTGTGAAACAAACAGAGTTTTAGTCTCATGTCATGCGTGACTAAGAACACGTTTATCTGAATAACATTTACGAGATTGTAGTTACCTCGTCATAAATGAATAAGATATTGCTGGTGTGATGAAGAATTGCTACTAGCCAGTAGGAGATACATATTCTGGTAACTAGATTGCCAGTATAGAAATATGCTTAATGCTATGCTCATGGATGCAACTAAAGGGTTTCCTTGTTATCCTTGACGCAGAAAAAGGTGGACCTTCAATTCAGTGAAGCAGAATGTGTAAAGATTGACGCAGCAAACAGGAAGGTTTACTGTCGATCTAATATAAGTAATAATTTGAACGAGAAAGAAGAATTTGTGGTGGACTACGACTACCTGATCATAGCCGTGGGAGCAAATGTCAACACATTTAATACTCCCGGAGTGACGGAGAATTGCCATTTCTTGAAGGTAACTTCCTTTTATCATATAGTACATCATATTATCATGTATTTATGCTGTACTTTTTTTCAAAAAAATAAAAAAAAGTTCTTTCCCTGTTAAGAAATAGTCAGGTGAGGAGAAGAAGGGGTCAATTGACAATCAATGATGTCTTAGGCGTGATTGGATATTGTTTAGGCACATGATGGGTTTTTTAGTTATCTCATGGACACGTGCTTACTTTGCAGGAAGTTGAAGATGCACAGAAGATTAGAAGAACTGTTATTGACTGCTTTGAGAGAGCAAGTTTGCCTAGTGTAAGTGAAGAAGAAAAGAGGAGAATTCTTCATTTTGCTATTGTTGGAGGTGGTCCAACAGGAGTGGAATTTGCAGCCTCACTACATGATTTTGTCACTGAGGATTTGGTTAGCTTATATCCTGGCATAAAAGATTTAGTTAAAATTACGCTTCTGGAGGCTGGAGATCATATTTTGGGCATGTGAGCGCCAAACTCTCATTACACCTTTTTCCTTGTAGCAACTTGCATTGTTTAATGATGCTTTGCTGTCCCTTATTTGTGTTATGAGTAACCATTTCCACATTTGATAGTATTTGATTCAGTCATGGATTTTATGTGTTGGTGGTGGTTTTGTGTTTTAAAATAGAACATTTGATTCAGTCATGGATTTTATGTGTTGGTGGGTGGTTTTGTGTTTTAAAATAGAACATACTATGAGCTTATACGTTTTCATTCTTATGCTTAATTTTCAGGTTTGACAAAAGAATCACTGGCTTTGCTGAAGACAAGTTCCGAAGAGATGGCATTGATGTGAAAACAGGATCCATGGTTGTGAAGGTATCTGAGAAAGAAATTTCTACTAAAGAAATGAAAAATGGAGGAGAAATTACTACAATTCCATATGGAATGGCTGTCTGGTCAACTGGTATTGGCACTCGTCCATTTATAAAAGATTTTATGTCACAAATTGGGCAGGTGTGTCTTTGGGAAATTTGCCATTATATTTGTTCTGATTTATTATTCCATATCATGTGTCTGCTGTAGTTTGCATTATTTTTCAGCAAATAAATTTTACTTTCATTTATTATTTACTCGACATCAATTATTCTGAACAGATTAACAGACGTGCCATAGCTACTGATGAATGGTTGAGAGTTGAAGCAACTAACAACGTGTATGCACTTGGTGATTGTGCCACAATAAACCAACGAAAAGTCATGGTATCTTATACTAATTCTCCATCATTTATTTAATTAATATTGGACATTGTTACTAGTGCATGTTCTCACACGTGTACAACACACTGGCTATATTCCATTCTTATGGAGACTTATTCATACAAATACTGTAAAGTTTCTTTATTATCTTTCATTAGAGTAATTTTATATCTATTTAATTTTTATGAAATAATAAAATCTTTATCATTTGTTTATACACTCAGCTTAGCACATGCATATCTTACTCTGTGCTTACCAGTACTTATTATTGCCTTGCCACTGGCAAGCTAGCTGAATGTATCATAAAGCTAAATCTATCCACAAACTGGGACATGTATGATGTGTGCCATTTATTCGAATATCAAATGTTATTTTTCTTCCTGTTGTTGATTACTGTTAATTTGGGTTTTGGCATTTTAGGAAGATATTGCGGCAATATTTAAGAAGGCAGACAAAGACAATTCAGGAACTCTTACTGTCAAAGAATTTCAGGAGGTATTGTCTGACATCTGTGAGAGATACCCTCAGGTGGAGCTATATCTGAAGAGTAAACACATGAACGACCTTGCAGATTTGTTGAAAGAGTCCAAGGGAGATGTTGAAAAAGAATCTATTGAACTGAATATCGAAGAACTCAAAACCGCACTCTCTAAAGTGGATTCTCAGATGAAATTTCTCCCTGCTACAGCGCAGGTGCATGTCATGCTATTTTTTATGCGGCATTCTATTATCCGATTTTGTCTCCTCAGTAATATGACTTCAGGTTTCTTAAACTTCATACCAGGTTGCATCTCAGCAAGGCACCTACCTGGCCAAGTGCTTTAACCGGATGGAAGAGTGTGAAAAAAATCCAGAGGGTCCTATCAGGTTCAGGGGAGAAGGGCGCCATCGCTTCAAACCCTTTAGGTAAAAGGGATCATATTAATTTACTAGCTCTGCTTTTATGTGCTCTTTACCTTGACATGATGATGAAATGATGATAAAAGATTCAAGGTTTTCCATTGGTTGGTCAATGTTTTTCTCATTACTACATGGTTGATTGTTCCTCAAGGTACAAGCATTTAGGTCAATTTGCTCCCCTAGGAGGAGAGCAAACAGCTGCACAGCTTCCTGGAGATTGGGTTTCAATTGGACACAGCTCTCAATGGCTGTGGTATTCTGTCTATGCAAGGTAGTGAGTTTCCTTTTGCTTAATATCATACTCTTAAAACTACAAGACTCATAAGGCATTCTGATTATCATTTATCAAGTTACTAAAGCTTCATCCAATGCTTTGAACAGCAAGCAAGTCAGCTGGCGCACAAGGGCGTTAGTAGTATCAGACTGGACACGACGCTTTATTTTTGGGAGGGACTCAAGTCAAATCTGAAAGAGTTTCAACATTTTCCAGAGTCTTGCAGTGGTAATATTGCAGAGCTCGTCAATTCCTGATTCTTTGAATAACACAAGCAAAGTCCCAGCTGGGATTTATGATCACGCTTTTTCCAGTTTCAACTATGTATGAATTTTTCACATACCCCTTCCCCCTTTTCTTTCATGCTTCTGGCATTAGAATTGCAGCATTTGTGGATCTCCGAGTTTTTCACATTTATTTCGGTGATGCTCGGTGATGTTAGGTTCTCATGTTAGCATGTTTATATTTAATAAATTCAAGTGGGTTATAATCGACAGTCACTTTTTGGTTTTCTTAAAATAAGTTAATATTATGATTCATTAAATGATATTTCAAGACTAATAATATTGTGATCAATTAGTGGGATATCTGATACTGATTTATGTATTTATGTAGGTGCTGTAAAGTAAACAATAGAATGCTTAATCTTATATTGATTGAATACTTTTACTATTTTCTTATTGTTTGAATTTCTGTTCAAGGGAATAATTGTAATTTAGACGATTGCTTTGTTGGAATGAGCACGGTAGTATCGTATTCTTCTGTCTTGTCAAGTGTGTGTGAATCCAGAAATGGATCCTGAAACATGTCGACATTTGTAAGTAGGGCACATGTGATTGAATTGTCTGAAATTTGCCCTAGAGTAAAAAGTGTATATGGCTGTTTTTTTCAGTTACATGGTTAAATGCACATTTGATTTTGAGAGGATAATTCGCCACTCACAATGACGTTTCGATACTACTTTCTTGATAATTTGCCCATTTCAGTTCAATATAAATGCTTATGGTAGCCTAGGTTTGGACTCATCAAAATTGAAATGCTTAAATATTTTAAAATTTTTTAATTTTACGAGTATTTATACTTTGATTCTTATAAAAAAAAATAGTTTTTTAAATCTCTAAAAGAGTTTTCATTAGTGATTTTAGTTTTTCTATTAGTTTTTTTTTATTAAATTGAAATGAAAAGATTAGGGGTAGCCAATACGTTTCCTCTTTCTTTTTAATCAATTTTTCTCAAATAGATAAAAAATTTAAATGAAATTTAGATCACTTTTAAGAGTTCAAGGATGCCATTTTAGAGCATTCAATATTAAATGGAAGAGAAGTTATACGTGTAAAAAATGATGTAGTTAGGGTAAGAGTCAAGTGCAAAAAAGATTGCAACTTCATTGCCTTTGCGAGTCAATTTGGGCGGACCCAAACATTTAGATTGTGAATACTATTTGGTAGATACAATTGTAGTTGGGTGTTTGACAACAAGAATGTAAAATTCAAATAGGATGTTGAGGTGTTACTTAATAATAAGCTTAAGATTAATAACAAAATATATTAAATGAGATGGTGACTAAAATAAGAAGGGATTTTGTGGGCATTATTATCTCATGCATTCAAAGCACGACAACTAGTAAGAGAAGTTGTGGAAGAAGATGTTAGGAATCAATATGCACTTTTATGGATTTATAGTGCTAAGCTCCGTAGAGCCACTATGGGAAATACTTGCAAAATTGGGTTGGACAAATCTTCTACGGATGTTTAGCCAATGTTTAGTAGGTTCTATATATGTTCAAAACAGTGTAAGACGGGTTTTTAGCAGCCTGTAGGCTCTTTGTTGGTGTTGATGGCTGTCACTTGAAGACGCTATATGGTGATCAATTACTGATTGCAGTTGAAAGGAATCCAAATGACCAATATTTCCCATTTGCTTTTGCAATGGTTGAAACAAAAAGTAAAGACACTTGGCAATGGTTTCCATTGCTGTTATTGGAGGATACTGGAGAACAAGATAGACGGGTTTTTAATTCAGGCCAACAGAAGGTAGGTAACTATATTTCTTGTTTTCGTAAAGTACTTCATATGAGTTTACTTGCCTTACTCCTGGTACATAACTCTGTTTTATGGTTTGTGTAATAGGGTCAAAATTGTTTGAAGAAATGATGGAAAGCTTGGAGCATATTTAGAAGCTATTTTTGAGAATGTTTTAAGAGTTATTATTGAATGAGAGAAATTTCAGGAGTTACTCTCGATTTCATTGAGTCACATGTATTATTCTAATCTTATATATTTAGTATCTAATTTAATTTTTATTATTTTCAAATATATTTCTTATTTTAATTTTAATTTTTAATTAATAATTAGCTCAAAAAATTATTTTATCAACCATCTCAAATGATTAATTTTTTTTATCTTAATCTGTATAGTTTTTTTTTAACTTTTTATTTCTTTTAATTTATTTTATATCTTTATTTCTAAACTGAATTTCAATAATTAAAATTTTTATCAATAATTAAAAATAACATTATATCACAATATAAATTATTTATTGTAAATACAAAATATAATGTATATGTTCAAAAATATTTATTTATTAAATATTTTAATTATAATATAATTTATACATTTAAAAATATTTATTTATTATAAATTTTAATTACACAAAAATAAATATTTATTTTGTGTATTGCATAAACTAAAATAAAAATAATTTTAAAGTAATCTAAAAAATAAACATATCTTTAATTTGATATGATATATTAATATTTAAAATTTAAAATAAATTAAATTAGAATAAATTAAATATATGTAATTATATTTAAAAGGAAAAATATAAATAAATAATAGAATTAAATGTCCAATATAAAAGGAGTCATGTGATTTGAGTGTTCCCTGAAAATAATCTATTTATGAACGATGATTCGAATTTATAATTTAGTAGTTGATAAATAGTTAAGATTAAATTTAAATAAAATAATCTCAAGTATCTATATATAATTATTTGATGAAATTTAATTTGTCTTATCCTCATTAGATATATCATGTAGATGCATTACGATGTATATGATTTTTTACAATATTTAAAAAATAAAAATAAATAAATTTATTCATTAATTTTAGTAACATTTTAATAAATGTTTTATTTGATTTATGTCACGAAATGTCATTAACAATATTTAAATGTTATTAAAAATATAAAAAATACTATTAAAAAAAGTATTGGTAAGATTTTTATAATAAAATATTACTGAAGTGATATATTTAACAGTGATGTAATATTTTTAAAAGTAATTATTAATATGTGTATGGGACAAACATTTTGAAAAAAATAATTAAATAAAATAATGGTTATTTTAGTTAGAATTATATACTAATTTTTATTGCAAATTTGTTTTGGAAATGAAAGTTTTTAAACAAATTATTTTATTCAATCTCAATTTTAACTAAAATTAATTTTATACAATCAAGATATTCTAAAATTATGTTTACCAACATGAGATATGACTCACATAAAATACAAAAATCTTTGGAAAAAAGTATTTGGAAACAATTAATTTTAAAATACACTTCAGGAAATGAGATATTCGTATCAAAAGTATTTCACTTTAAAAATTTTGTAAGAATGAGTTACTTATGATTAAGTTGAGTCTTTTAAGGGTGGTTGTGACTCACTCAATCTATTTAATAGTTAAATCTAAATGTTAGTTCAAGATCTTAATTATAAAAAAAATGTACTTGCTAAGACATTCCAACATTCAAGTCATTTAATGGTTGGTAACTCACCCAATCTATTTAATGGTTGGTGGTAAATCTAAATGTTAGTTCAAGATCTTAACTATAAAAAAGATGTACTTGCTAAAGCATTCCAACATCCAAGTCATTGTATACTAATTGAGCAATAATATATGAAATAACACGTGTATATGTGCTTGTATAGGTGTTCTTTTTATAGAATTTAGTCACACATGAGTCGCTATCAAAATAATTAAGTATGGTGTAAGATAATTTTACATAACGTGAGTTCTTTAGTTAGCTAAATGTTCTAGAACCTCTAGCATATATGGTGTGAATTGATCCTCTAATGTAAAATTATGAAGCACTAAGTAAAACATACTCCTGAGATATTAGGCCATATATGATCAAGAGGTTAAACCTTGTTAATGCTTAAATACATGGTGAATTGGAGCTCACTCCTTAATATGAAATAATTTAGATAACATAAAGTATATTTTGTTGCAAAACTATATATAAAAAAAGTATTTTGTATTTTGTATGAATATATATTTTTTTTTTGGTAATTATGAATATATTATTTAAATGAAGACATCTGAAAATTCAATCCAAAATGCATTCAAAATAAACCTACTTTAAAATGATTTGTCAAATATTCATTTAGTCCTAAAATTAATATTAGGAGTTAGCGCGCATTGTAAGCAAATCAAACAAACCCCATAATCTTAAGTTGGGGAAGATTGAGTTAAACCTTAGCTACTAACTTAAAAAAATAATCACAAATTCACAAAGTTTGATTATATCTTCTAGGACTCCTTATAAGAATATGGAAAAACATGAAGAGCATGAGAAGGACGCTAAAAATATAGAGATCAAATCCCTTCAAATACTCATTATTAGTAGAGTTTGAAGAGGTTTGAGGAGGAAGTTTCACATCCTTAGTAACTTGTAGGAGTTTTGTATAGTTGCTTTAGTTTGTTTTCCTTTGTATTAAAAACTTTGGTTTGTCTCTATGGACGCATATGGAGTCTTTGGACGACATGTCCTTAGATGATGTCTAAGCCCCTTTGGACGATGAGTCATTTGAATGGCTCCTAGGTCCTTTGGACGCACTTGCCTTCGGAGGACAATACTTAAATTCTTTGAATGCACTTGCCTTTAGACGACTCTTGAGTTTTTGGTCTTTTTGACGCACTTGTCTTTGGTTGGAAGTTCCCTTTGAACGATACTTAGATTCTTCAAACGACTCTTAAATACTTTGGATGCATTTTTAATCATTGTGCTTGAAGTCTTGTTTTTGGGCTACGTTTGTTCCAAGGCCCAAATCCTTTTTGTTTAGTTTGTTTTGCACCTAACTTGTATGTAGGATCAATAGCAAGCAATTGAGAGAGTTCTCTCAACTCATTTTTGGATTGGAATACTTAATTTTAATCAAGTTTTCATTAAGTTTGTGACGAATCTCATTTTCTTTTATCTAATTTCCACGAAATAAGGGACGAGCAATTTCTAAATCTTATCCAATTTTTTTTTAATTCTTTTCTATCTCGAAATATTTTTCACAAATATATTATATTTTAACAATAATCTTATTCGTATCATTGTAATATTAATAATTATGTTAAGTGTAAGATTTAGGTTTAAGTAAAATCTATCATGTATAATATTGTTCTCGAATAAAAAAATAGTATAATTTAATTTAATTAATAAAAGAGATCGAGAAAAATAACTCATGGTTGATATTATGTAGTTAATTATACAAGTTACTGTATAATTGTAACTGACATATCTCGTTTAGTTAATAGCATTGATATGATTCTGTTGTCTTTGAATTGATATATGGAGATTCTTTGTGAATTTTATTGATGTGATTCATAGTTTTTTTCCATGACAAATTAATCGTAAGCTTCTAAACGCGATTATTTGATGCCCATAAATCATGCCTAGTTAGTAGAGTTTCGATTAAATTTCAGATTCAGATTCAACCTAACAGTTAAAATCACCACCCATTGAATAAGGCACAGGTGATCCATTGGCTCTGAAAATTCTCCATAATAAAAAGCATAAAACCTGTCACATGTGCATCCTTTATACCTCTCAACGAATGATTTGCGGTATAATATACATTATCATAATTTGTATACAAGAAGAATCAATTCTAATGGTTCATGTAAACATGATCGAGCTAGTTTCATTCTTAATAACATCATACATGCATGAATAGTGAATCAGGTGGTTTAGCATGCTCAGGTAAAAATTTAAAAAGTTGGCTGGATCCTACTACATTCTAGAGTGGGTGGTACTGCTAGATTGGTGTGCTTATATATGCTTCGTGCATCTATGATAGGATACAATATAGTTCCCTCCTCCTTAAAGGTGCCAAAGAAAAGAAACTCTGGCGTTGCCGACAAATTGGATACATCCCCCGTAAACCATGAAATATGTTATGCTATGTTCATATATAGAGCTTGACACTTGTCCACTTGTAATGTAAGGCCAATTTTCAAAAGAGGAAAGGAACTACGCAATTGACGTCGATCAATGGGGTCTTTTCAATCACAAATAGTGGGACATTTAAGCATAGATGGTGACGACGAACCAAAAAAAGAAGCCTTATGCAATTTTTTAGAATTTGAGTTGGAGATTAATTTAATTTTAAAAATTAGTTAAAAAATTAGGAGATGCATTTTATTTATACATATTATTTTAGTTATATTTATAGTTAATGTAAAATTTTCAATAATTGAATAATAATTTAATAGTATATTTTTCGATAAATTTAATTATGATTATTATCTTATAATTAAAATTTAAATCTAATTTAATTTTATAAAACTGATTAATAAAATAGAAATTATTTCTCACTTATATATTTTATTAAAATCATATCATTTATAAATACTAAATCTCCAATATATCTTTTCCACCGAAAAACGAACTTCTTTGATATGAAATTTATAAAAATAGACCTCGTAAGAAGTCCAACAACAATCAGATAATATAATATTTTGACTAAATTAATCACTGGTTAAACTTAGGGTCTCCAAAACATGGGTTTGGTCAATGCACACAGAGAATACTGATGGTGTAGGCTGTTGCAACTGGTTGGACTACTGTTTGACATACAATCCTGTTTATGGGAAATAATGTTGAAAGGTGATAATTGTAACTTATGCATATTATTCAACCACTTCATGAATTTATGAAAAAAAAAACATAAAGAAAGAAAAAAAAATCACTAGCCTAAGAAATTCTTAGGTGCAGCAAGGGTGTCTCACCCGACAGCTTATATTTCTTTCTGAAAATGAATGTGACCATTCACATTTAATTTAATTTATTTGCTATATATCATATATGTCATAGTTTCACCGATCAAATACATATAATGCACTCGGTGCAGATTAAATTTTAAAAATTTTGTCAATGGATAATGGTGCAGCAGCCCAATGCCACGGATGCATGCAAGCAAGTGATGCAACGGATCAGCCCAATTCTCTCATCCGTAAAATTTGTCCTCCGATTCATTAAAACATAGAACAACACAAAATTTAGTCAAGAGAAGTCATTAAAATTTCATTAGATTTGTAAAATATCAAACAAAATACAAAATAAAATTATGTACTTGGATTTTATCACTACCTTCAATCGTTAATTTTTTAATCAATAATTATATATACACTTTATCTAGAGTACATTCTTTCACTTTAGAGAAGCTGGGTCAGTAAAAGAAAAGTATAACTATTATGATCTTGTGCATGCTTTGATAAGAAGGACTTCTAATTACTCGGAAGTTGAAGCTCAATTAAATGTCTCCCTAGAGTGGTCACGTGCTAACAAAATATACTGAAATAATAAGGAATTCAGGACCAAAAAGAAAAAGGTATCATTTAATAGAAATTAAAGCAGATTGCATGAGTCAAATTGTAATTACCAAAAGTTGTAGTCTTAATTTTAATTTCTAAACATGTTTTACATTGATGGCCTTAAATGACCTGCAAAAGTCACTGATTAGGATGGGTATTTAGATTAATATATAGATATTTTTGTCAGAAAGACCGGATGCACAACAATGATATTGAACACCCCATGTGCAATGAAATTACTAATAAGACAATTAATTAGACCCATCCAGAAAACGATATAAGCATTTTTTCTGTTTTTCTTGGGAGCATGAACAAGTTTAGTATATTTGACATGAAGCATTAACCCAGCACATGGTCCACGGTGTGCAGTCAAACGCAAGGCTAATGGACTAAAAAACTACTCTTTCTATCTCATTTTATTTATTATTTTTCAAATATTTTTCTGTTTGTAATTTTAGCATATAAAAGTATTAGTTTTTTTTTTCTAATAATATTTTTATTTATTAATATTTTAACTTAATAATATTAATGAGTATTTATTCATAGGAGTAGTACTGAAATCAAACTTTTAAAGTAAGAAATTTTATAAATAAAAAAATATGATTGAAAATTAAAATAGATAATTCACACATATAGATAATTATCCAAAAAATATTAATGAACACTTTTTTTTTTACTATCTATCTAACTACTATTACAATAAATAAAGATATTTTAACTTTATTATAAAAATTGATACAATTACTTATTTTCTTAAGATTTGTGCAATTAATCCGATAAATAAAATGAATGAAATATATAATTATTTAGTATCTCTGTCAAAATTAAAGATGAATTGAACAGTTTTAAAAATAAATTGTGTTTGCATTGACTCTTTAACGCACTTATTTTTTAGTTTTCACGTCAAATCAATATAAAAACGCAAAAGTTACTTATAGCGTGTTTGTAATTTGTTAAGAAAAAATTATATTTAAAATGAAAAAATTATAAACTTCTTAAATTACATGCTGACATGTAGAAATTAAGATGTGAAAGTGAAACTAACATGCTATTACACTGGTTTCAAAATGAACGTGGTCCATTATTCACAATGTTGAACCAGACACAACATTTTCATGCAAAACTTCCTAAATGTTTAATTCTTTTCCTTAAGATGACATCAGATTAACCTCAAGCAATTAGTGTCACAAGATTCACCAAAAAAGTATTTTGTTATTTATACCCTTAAGTTATTCATGATAATTAAGTATACTTCATATGTACACCATCAGAATTTATATTAAACATTTGCCCAATACCCTTTTAAAAATCCAAAAAGAGCATAGGAAAGTGACGTGTGAATAAATGAATAGCATGTTAAAAGCTGGATACGGATGAATGTGCTAACATAAGCGGGGTCCTGTTTATCCTATGAGTCGGAAAAGAGGTACAGCTTATTTGTGCAGACTGCATGTCCGGTTAAGTACGTATATAAATAAGAATTACTTTTATTTTATAAATGATTAAAAATAAATAAATAAAATTTATATAATTATTTGATACGTGGTTAATATATAATTATATTATGATTCACAATATTATTAAAATGTATAATAGTAATTAATTTTATGTACAAATAATTACTAGTGTTATAATATTATTTATCATTACACATTACACATGTTTAACTATGTATATAAATATAATTAACTTTTAACTAATGAGTAATTAAGAATAAATGGGCATAATTTATATACAATTATTAATATATACTTAATTAATAGTATCATAAAGTTATTAAAATGACAAATAATAATTAATTTTAATATCTTACAAGTTATTAATATGAGAAGTTAATAACATGTCTAATAGTTAATAATTTTGTGCTGCAAGTAATTAATAATATAACTATAATATTTATATTCATTTATTTTTAATTACTTATGAAATAAAATTAATCATATTTTTATTAGTAATTAATCTCATGTCTGGATGGACATTCCCAATAGGACGATAATGATTACTCCTTATCCTATAGTCAAAATGGCCACGTGTTAATCCTGAAACTAAATCACATTCTAGGCAAGTGATAGATTGGATATGATATGGATTGAAAGGAAGAGGGATAGTTGGGCAGAAGTAGAAGAACATGGGATTCTTAAGCTATGGGGAACAAATGGGTAGGGGTCCATCGCAATTGAAAGTGAACCATAACCTTTACTTTTCAATAATTTGTACGTGGTACTATTTAGAAGCGTATTGGAGTTTCTGGCTAAGGTCAAGAAATTGATCCAATAAACCCTTTCATATCTTATCTTGTACACCAAACTGAAAAGGCATTGGAGATCAACGAAAGATTGGGCCTTATAATATCTATAACCACGTACCAAGATTGCAAGCAAACATTAGTAAGTTGGAATTAGACTTGCAATTACAATTTAATTAGCTTTCGACCTTATCCCATAGTGTTGGTGAAGAGTTATAAAAAAAAAAAAATGCGTTGAAGATGTTGTTCTATATTGTTACCTAATTCTCACTCAAAGCTGCATATAACAACAAAACATTATGCAAATTCCAATCAGTCAATGAAGCGAACACAGGCTTTTTTGTCACCACTTGCGTTGCCTATAGTGCTTTAATTAATTAAATAATCTAAAAAACAAGTTACAGGAATGATTTGATAGCGAGGGTGCCAATATATTGATCAACATTATAGTGGGAGCTCCAACTTGCAAACGGGGCAGAGCTAGCATTTGGTTAAGTGAGTAAGTGCTAATGATTTTAGCTGCAAGATCGCTGACAGCACTAAAAATTAACCCTAAAGAAATAGATATATGAATAATGATGATATAGATCTTTCCATGTTACGGGGAAAGAACCTAAAATTCCAAAGAAGGTTGGGTGCATGTGCTTTCTTTAACCTAACCCTACCTAATTCAATGGGGATCCAATTGAGAGGGAAGTCCCCACCACACCCACATGAATTCACATTGCATATGCCACAGTTCCAGTACCTTTTTTTTTTTTTTTTTTTTTCTTTAATGGAACATTCAACTTTCAGTGCCCTAATTTTTTATTTCAACCGATGGCGTGAACCTTTAATATAGTTCAGCATTCAGCTGCCCTAGTTTCTAAATTTTATTATTTTCCTTCTTCTGTACACGTTAGGGATTGAAGTTTTTTTTTTTTTTTTTTTTATAAGCAAAATATTATTAAAAGAGATAGTATTCCAACCACTTAACAAGCTGGGAAGAATATGCGCTAGCAATTAGAAATACAATAAAGAAAATCAATGGACTAATCTAAATAAAACAAAGAAGAACTTTCTAACTTCTTCAAAATCGGAATCATAACCAGACCTTCGTAAGTTTTAGATAAAAGGAAGGAATTAAAGTGAATGGAGACTATTTAAACAATATTTTTTTTTCAGATTCAATGCAACTACATTCATCACACCACATCAGTGTCGTTAAATTGGGATCCATTTCATCTCACTAATTTGTTTTGAAACAAATTTCGACGGGTTCAATTTTTAGAAGAAAAACAATCTAACGTGTTCTAGAGACAAATTCACATTATGTTTTAGATCTTCTTAATTAATCTAACTTCTTATAATTCTTTTTAAAAATATATTTTTTAATAATGATGTATTAATAATAATATTTCTTTAATTAGTTAATATAATTTTAAATAACAAGTTAAAATATATTTATATTAATATTATTTATTAAACATATAGTATAAAATATTTCTTAAATTTAGTTTATATTTTTTAATTGTACATAATATTAAATTTTATATATTAAGTTAACAAATTTTTTATTCTGTCATTTAAATTAATTATCAAAAGTCTTGGTTAAATATAGTTTGTTCTAAATAAATTACCCATTAAAATTTCAAATAAAATAAGGTTCAGATCAAACTTGTCCTGTGAACACTTATATCATCTTCACTGGTTGCTCTCAGAAAAAGTGGAATACTAGCATCATAGAATTATTAGAAAGAGATTCTGTCGTATAGGAAAAATTTTGAGATGATCATGTGTTACGATTTTATTATTTATTTTTAAACCTTTTATTTAAAATAGAAATATATATATTTAATCAAACAAACTTGAGATGATCATGTGTTACTATTTTATTAATTATTTTTTAAAACTTTTATTTAAAATAGAAATATATTATATTAATAAAATTTATTGAAAGATGAAGATCTCATTAAGCAGTTATCATTGCAGAGAAACCATTTTCTCATGTTCTTTCTAACTTATAAATGATATTTAAATAGGGATGTTTTGGTATTTTTTTTAACAATGAATTGAAGAATGTAATTATAGAATGTGCTGATAGGATATATACCTAACATTTCTCATAATTTTTTTTAAAGAAAAAATACAATAATGTAATTATATTAAAATCTTATGTATATTATTAAGCCCATCATTAAGTCTGGTTCACTCTTAAATTATTCATATATATATATATATATATATATATATATATATATATTAATTAAAAAAATGAAGGTTTAGCAATTATTACATACCCCTTCACGCAAAAAAAAAAAAAGCAAAGACTATTGTTTTTATTCGAACTCAAATAATGTTAAAATTATGTAACTTGTATAAGAATTTCTGTTCAGCACTGGCCTAACGGAGGGATAATCAAGATGGAATCTTTAATGGTTTGCGCGAGTTAAGCTCAGGAAGTGTATCTGCATATACATCCTAAGTTTAAGTCAATATTTGTAATTAAGAAAAAATTAAAGTTTGTGATTTGAAAGAATGTTACTTTATCTTCCAATTTGCGATATCCATCTATCACTAATGGATTGTATTCATAATCCAATGTTTCGTACTTATATGAGTCTTAGTGCAAGATAGGAATATTCTTTAGCCCTAAGAGGGTCAGACCATGGCCAAATAATTGGATTTCATTTATGTAGTCCAATATATTTGTTTATTTATTTATGTATTTATGTGAACCTGAATGTGAATGGAGTTTAGAATAATTTTCTATAAATTTTATTATATATTTTTTCTAGTCTATTCTCAAATATAAAAAAAAAACTAATTCACTTTTACACATATGGAATTTAAATAAATAATCTTTGATTTTGCATCAAACAAAATGTGTGAAATTTTATGTATTCACTTTCTTTTAATTTTAGAATTGTGTCTTAGTTATATCATATTTTTTTTCAACCCATTGTAATTATGTAAAACAACATAAATATCACGAAATTTGTATGGCTTTTGAAAATTTTTAATTTTGAATAAAATTGAGCTTTTATATCGATCATCTTATATTGATTTCTTAAATAAAAACATAGAAATTTTTTTGTAAATATTATATATTTATTTACATTAATTTCTTAAGAATTCATGTAAAAAGTACATTTTTCAATTGTTGTTTTTAGAGTTGATGTAATTTTTACATCATTTCAATTATTCGTTAATTTAAAACTCATTTTTTTTCTACAAGAAAATAACATCTTAAACCATACCTGTTAAAATCTCCCTTATTAAAACCTTCATTGATGCTACCTTCCATTCAAACCTTTGTTGTCGATTTGTACTACCCTTTATCCAAACTTTTGTCATTGACCCTACAATTTCTATTGTTACACCTTCGCCTCTTTCACTTCGTCATTTTTGCTCTTTTAAGATAATATTTTGTCTTCTAATTCTCTTTATCATTTTTTGTCTTATTTTCGTTTGTGTAATAAGTATATATACGTAGAATCTGCAAATACAATACCAGTATAGTCGCATAAGCATAGATTTGTGGGATCTGCCATTATACATTGCTTAGAGAAATTTGTGTATGGGAAGTTCATTGCATAAGCATAGATTTGTGAATCAAATTGTATACAAAAATAGAAGCAACTAATATTGTATTGACGGACAAAGATAATGAGAATCAAAAGTTTGGTTCTAGGTTTTTTTTTTTTCAAAATTGAACTTTCTACCTCGGTTATTTTATAACTGACATAAAAAGTCTTACTTTCTACCTCAACTAATTTCGCATCAATTTCGTGATTGATGTAAAAATTTAATTTTAACCAATGGAAGATGTTTTTTCTATGGTAGTATAATTATGGAAAAGAACATAAATATCATGAAATTTGTGTGACTTTTAAAAACATTTAATTCTAAACAAAGCAAATAAAAACTAAATACATTATAATTTTTTAAAAGATATATTTTAGAGTAAATTACTCTTTCTTCACCTAAGAGATACGAATATTACACTATTATCTCATTGTAAGTTAACAACTATACTCTCCTCCCTCAACACATTATAATACATGATATTTTACTTTTTTTTTAATTTTTTTTAAAGTTCCATTAACTTATGTTAAAAAAAAAAAATTACCAAAATATCTTTTATATTACCACCTCTTCAAAGATACAAATATTGCACTTTCCTCCTCCTTTTGGGTCAAAATACATTTTTTTTCATTAACTATATATATAGTTATTTTACCACACACGCACACACACACGCTCACGCACACACACAAGCGCGATTTTACTTTTTTTTTTTTATTTTCCGTTAAAGTTCCATTAACTTATGTTAAAAAAAATATATTACCAAAATATCTTTTATATTACCACCTCTTCAAAGATATAAATATTACACTTTCCTCCTTTCTTGGGTTAAAATACATTTTTTTCTTCATTAACTATATATATAGTTATTTTACCACACACATACACACGCGCACACACATACACGCATACACACAGAGACAAACAAACACACAAATAGACACAGATACAGACACAGACACACACATTACCAAAATATCTTTTATATTACCACCTTTTCAAAGGCACACGCACACGCACACCCCCCCACACACACACATGTATGTATGTATATATATTTTATTTATAAAAATTAGTTCATAAATTTATTTTAAATATTTTATTATATATATAACAATTTATCTCAATTTAATCCTTCAATTATTATTTAAAGAGTTATTATAAATTATGCTAAATTTAACTATATATTTAAAAATATTTATTTTTTTAACTATTATTATTTTCACAAAAATATTTTAAAATAATTAAATTAAAAATAATATATATATATATATATATATATATATATATATATATATGTTTAAATAAAATAAAATTAAACACAAGTATTAAGGTAATATTTGATTGATGTTATTAATATAGTATTTTTATAAATATTTAAATAAATCAATATTTTTATATAGTATTATTTATTAAATTTAATAAATATGATGCTAATATATGTATATTAAACATACAAATTTTTAAATGACTCTATATACTAAAAATCTATTATTAAATAAAATGTAATTATTAAAATTTTTGATACTTATATATACGTGTGTGTTTAAAATATAATGTTGAAAAATCAGAAAAATATCTGATGATATCACTTTTATATCTTAGAATATTTTAGAGTATCCTAAATAATCTCTTAGGATTTATTCTTCTTTTAGAGTTAAGTCACTGTTAGGATTTATTTTGTTAAGTCGTTGTTAGGATTTATTCTGCAGGAAATATTTGGCAGGTCAGAGTTCTCTCTCCAACTTAACAGAGACGATGACGATCCTTTCTTGGGTTCTCGTATCAGTGTTGAAGAAGAGGATGCTTTAACAACTAAGACGCATTTAGAGGTCGCTTCCTCTAGTAAAGTTGTTTCTAGAAAGCACAAATATTGTATGATCATCATCAAATTGTTTGGGGTTAGATTTGTCCCTTGATAATGTTGTTGTAGCGATGGTATATTTTGTTCAAGGTGTTTTAGGACTTGCAAGGTTGGCCGTGAAGTTTTACTTAAAAGATTATTTGCATTTGGACCTTTCCAAGGCAGTTGCGATTTCTAGCTTTTCTTCATTATCGTGGCTTGTCAAACCTTTGTATGAGTTTATTAGTTATTTTGTCTTCCTTTTTGGTTACCAAAAAAGGTCATACCTAAGATCTCTTCAGTCGTTATGTTAGGGTTCTTTGGCCTTTGGTGGAATTGTGAGCTCCTACTTCACTGAATCTTTGTTGGATGCATATGGAGTAATATTTGTTTTTGGTGTGACAAAATTGCTTTCATTGCTAGCATTTGTAGTTGTTATTCTTGTAAAAGAACAACCTATGCTCAATACAATAAGAGGGCAAAATCTTCTTTTTGTCAGGTCAGAGTTTTTGGAAAGTTCAAAATAGAGCATTATTCAGTTATGAGATTTTGTGCGACAACCTAGTTTTTTCTTCCTACTTTGTTTATTTTTTTTTTGTGGCAAACATTTATGTAGTCTGACTTTGCTGTATTTTACTTTACCACAAATTCTCTTGGTTTTATCCTTGAGTTTTTGGGATGTGTCAAGCTTGTTACCTCGATTGCGTTTGTGCTTGGTGTTGGTCTTTATAATGGATTTTTGTAGAATGTGTCTTTATGAAAAATATTTCTTGCAACTACACTTTTAGGTTCAGCAATTGGGATGACTTAGGTTTTCCTTATTATTGGATTAAACCAAATATTTGGTATTAGTGATGAGTGGTTTGCAATTGGTGATTCATTAATTCACATTGTTTTTAGTTATGACTTCTTTCCCACCAAAGTTCATTTTGATGGTGACTATTTTCTCACATATGAATTATATTATTTATAACTTCATTCCTACCGATCATTCTTTCGATGATGACTCTTTTCTCACACATGAATTATATTAGGTGTGATTTCTCTCTCATCGACGTTTATTTCGATGATGACTCTTTTTCCATTAACAATATAACTAATTTGAAACTTCAAAATGTGATTTTCATAAAGTTGGACTTTGCTTTACTTGCCAAGAAATTTCTCTTTGGTTGATGGACATTCTACCTGTTTTGGCTAAGCTATATTTCTACCAACTTTCTCCAGCTTTCCCAGCATCCCTGAGTTTTCTTTTAAATTATTATTATTTTTAATTATGTTTTCTCTTTATTTGTATGAAAATAAAACTTTATTCTTGTAACAAGTTGAAAGCTTAGCTTCAATTTGATGGGGAGTGTTGGAAAATCAAAAAAATATCTAATGATATCATTTTTATATTTTAGAATATTTTAGAATATCCTATATGATCTTTTAGGATTTATTCTTCTTTTATATTTTAGAACTAGTTTTCTTATTTAATTAGATATATTGTATCGTGTAAATAAGGATATTATCTCATATATTTATTTACATTTATTACATTATGTCTATATAAAATAAACTTTGCTATATAATTGATATACACATATTTTAATATCTCTTTCATCTATTTTTTTTAACATATAACTAAATTTTATTTTATATTTTATAGCTCCTACCAGCTTTCTATTATAATTAATTAATAATTATAATCTCTCAAATTTACATGAATGTTCGATAATGAGTGTTTTAAGATATTCTTATTAAAAAAATATATAATAAAAAATATTTTAAAACTTTTAAATTTTAAGTTTTTAATTTAAAATAGTTGTTAGCTTGCTTTTACTTAATTTATATCACGAAATGTGTTGAATATGGTAAAATTTGGTAAGTTAACCTTACTGCTCATAGAATTTGGTAAGTTTATCATAATACTGTTTGTTTGTGATGTTCTATTTTTAATGTTTTGTTACTTGTGCTTGTTTTGAATGGGCAAGTGATAATTAGTTTCGAATATGCAAATACCATTTGTGTTCTAAAACGCCAGCATGTTTTTCTACCATTCTTTTTATTTTTATTTTTATATTGACATCTTATATATTAATGAGATTCGAGATATAAATGGTAACAATTTGATGATCTCTTAAATCATAAGTTGGACACCTCTATCAATTTGATATTTAGGTCGTAAAAGTTACGATAATTTAGAAATTTTAATTTAATAAATGGAAAAAATACTTATAAACATCAATACACAAATATTTTTTTATCAAGAAAATTACGTAATTTTGATTTTTCATTAGATAATGAGATACATTGGAGTAAGTATAAACTATGACAAACTAAAAAGATAAAAAAAATAATGATAAGATATTAACTTTTTTCATAATATTACACTAATAATAATTGAATCTTCCCCATAAATAAATATAATATTTAAAAGATATTAATAATTTGTTTAATTAATTAGAATTAATTATTTTAAGATGAACTTTATAGGATGCTAATATCTTTCATATACATAATTAATTCTCAAACCTATTTTTGATTTTTGAAGACAACTCTTTTTTTTATAGATTTTTTAATTTTTTTCTTAATAATATTGATAGTGACTCTTCTGTTTTTACCATATTTTTTTTTGTCTTTTCATGACTTTGGTTGTAACAAGCATTGTCCAACCCATCCACCAAAAAATGATCAAAATTGATCCTAGGCATGTCTTAATTTTTCCAAGCTTGTACTTGTTGCTATTACAAATGGTAACTTCCCATCTTAAATATTTGTCGCTACTAGTGAGCTTAATATCTTTTTAAACAAATGCTCTCCCATGTTGGTAATAATTCCACTGCCTTAACTACAATCCTAAGTAAAACTTGTTGGTACTTTGACTTAGCATGTTGTAATCACATGACATCTTTAACTTATGTATTTTTTTTTTACTCTTTTCACTCATGATATTACTTATTCTATTCATATTATTAATGGGTCTCCTATGGAAGTAAGCCATATAAAGATTCTATTTTTCTTCCAACTCTTTGTCTGATGTTAATCTTATCCCAATGCTTAATTTTGATATTATATTTGTTGAACAACTTTATCATCATGGATGTACTATCACCTTCACTTCTCATGGTTGTATTGTATAGGATTTGCAAACAAGTCTGATCATTAAGAATGAGCATAAAGTTGAATGACAATTTGAACTAGCAAACCTTCATGACCCTTCAACATCTACACTTTTTATTACTTCCACTTCATCCTCTCTCCAGTCGTGGCATCAACATCTTGGACATCACTCTCTTAGAAAACTTCATCCCTTTTTTTCATGAGGATGTTTAGGTTTTATTAAAAATGATTCATTTTATTAAATTGCTAAATAACTTGCTTTATCTTTTAATATAAATGATTTCATTTCTTCTTCTTTTTTTTGACCTTGTTCACTCTAATGTTTAGGGGCCAGCTCCCTTACTTAAATCACCAAGCAATTCCTCAAATTTATAACACCTTTGTCAACATGATTAAGACTTTATTATTAAAAGTGATTACAATATTTTTTTCATGATAGTTCTCCTGAATATTGTGATTCTAAACTTCTTAACTTGATATATCTAAATTCTCCTATCTCAACACTTCTTAACAAAATGGTTATGTTGAAAGATAACACTATCATGTTTTTAACTCCATTCTAATCATGCTTATCTATTTTTCTTGCCTCGAACGAGTTTGTAGTGAAGCTTTTTTCACTGTTGTCTATGTCATCAATTGTCTTTCTTCCTTTGTTCTTAGTAATGTCTCTCCTTATGAACATTTGTATCATACCTCACCTAATTATAATACCTTTTGTGTCTTTGGTTGTACCTATTTTATTCTTCTTTATACACCAAGCTTGAGCCTTGTGCTCATCTATGTTATTTTCTTGGATATGGTCTTAAACATAAAGGTTATTGTTGTTGAGATTCTACTTCTCAAAGAATTGATGTCTCTCACCATAGTTTTTTTTGGAAGGATATCATGTTTTTCTCCTTTTCTTAGTTCAAATTTATTCCTCTACCTCTACATCATTCTTTAATAACTTCTTTGTTGACCTTTTTCCTACTAATTTTGATGTATATTCTTTTAGTTAGGCACCTAATGAAGTTGCACTCCCACAAAGGGTTAGAAATAAACTTACCTATCTTCATAACTACCATTGTTTTTCAACCAAGCTTCTTTCTCATGAACTTCATTCCTATTAAAAAAGCCTCCACAAATCCCAATTGACAACAAGGAATACAAGAAGAATTATAGGCTTTAGAACAAACCAAACATGGGGATTTGGTTGAATTCCCTTCTAGTTGGGCTTTTATGGATGTAAAAGGGTATCTAAGATCAAAAATCAGTCTAATTGTTATGTTGAGCGCTATAAGGCTCGTTTGGATTCCAAAGGGTTCACATAAGAATTTAGGATTGACTATTAAGGAGACATTTGCCCCATGTCGCTTACATTAGCTTAGCGCATACTCTCTTAGCCACTATTGCCATTAAGAAATGGATTCTTCGTGAGATGGATGTGAAGAATTCGTTTCTCAATGGTGACATGGAAGAAGACATATACATGTGACCACCCCTAGGTACCAATGTCATGCAAACAAAGTTTGACGTCTTCGTAAATTTGTGTATAGTTTCAAGCAAGCTCCTTGAGCTTGGTTTTCTGAGTTTTATAACATCATCAATCAACTTGACTTTGCCTACAATGACCATGGCATGTCCTTATTTTTGCGTAAAACTAAACAAGGTCTTGTTATTACTTCTATATATGGATGGCGTTATCATTATAAGTGATGTCACTCTTAGTGTAATAAAGTTAAAATATTTTTTACCCAATTTTTTATTTGTAATAGGTTGAGATGTTAGCAATAAATTAGCTTGTAATTACCTCAATCGTCTAAATTAGAATATTATTAGCAAAAAAATTGTAATTGCCATAAACTAGCTCAATCATCTCAATTAGAATATTTTGTAATTACTGTAATCTATTTAGTGTAGATTACAAATAAGATATACTCTTGTCTTGTGTTATTAAGATACAATGGATTAAAATATACATACATTATTTCTTCCCTTTCCCTTTTTCAACAATAATTAAACGGAGTGCAGAAATAAATAAAAATATAACGAAGATTTTAATTTCATTTTTTGAATTTTAAAATAGGCTTAAATATGTTTTTATTCCCTTAAATTTAGGTCATTTTTGTTTTCCATCCCTAAATTTAAAATTACTTTTTTAGTCCTCATATTTCACAAGTAGTTGATTTTAGTCATCTGTCTTACATGGAAAATAGAGTATAAGTTATTATTTGTTATGTGAATAGTCGAAAATCAAATAACATTATTAACCTTAGAGTTTCTGGTCTAGTGTTCTTCAATTTTTGAATATAAATATAATAAATAATGACTCATATTTTGTTCCTTATATAAGGCGAGAGACTAAAACTAACTATTTTTGAAAAAAATAGGGACTAAAGAAAAGTAATTTTAAATTTGAGAGGCGAAAAACAAAATTAACCCAACTTTGAGGGAGTAAAAACATATTTAAGCTTTTAAAATAAAAGGGTAAAATTATTATGTTGGGTTTAGTATGACTTGAAAATTCTCTTGAAGAATGAAAAATAAAATTGTTACTAAGCAGGTAATATTAAATTCTATATATTAAAATATATAATGGAAGAATGATATTTTTATAGTAATCGATGATGTTACACTTTGGACTTTTGACACGATCAAAGTGAATGTCTTGAGACTTAAGACTAAAGTGCTTCGAAAATGTCTTCTTTTTAATTGAATGTTTTCCCACAAGTCACCAATCCTATCAAACTTATAATGAAATATGATAAATTAGGAGAAAACTAATTTTGTTGAATATACTTAAGGTCTGCTTATTTAAGTTTTCAATAGTGTTTTAATCAACAATTTAGTAAAAGATGAAAACTTTTCTTTTACCAAACTTGCCTCGTAAGGCAAGAATTGGCTATCATCAGTGAAAATTCTTTTATTGAATATACCTGAGGTCTGTTGATTTAAATTTATTCATGTTATTGCAAAAATATTCCAACTCTCTTTTCAATACATTACAATTTGTAAATTAAAGCTTATCAAATGAAATTTATTTTATTTTATTAATACGTATAAAATATATTGTTGAATAAAGAAAAATTATTGTTTTTAATAATCCTACCTTACTTAAATTCAAATTAAGTTGGTTACATTAAAAGGAAAAAGAGAATATCAATATTGTTTTAAAATATTAACTAAAAATATTAAATATTTAAAATATATATAAAAAACATTTTTATTGGTAGAAGGACAAAAAAAAAAAGAAATTCCAACAACATCTATCACTAATAGTAGAGATAAACTTTGAGGAAATGAGACAAGGGAATCAAAGAAATGGAGACCTTATTGAGCATGAACACCCATCTTGACTAATAAGTCTACACATTGATGGTATTCTTTGATGATTTGTTGAATTGAAACGATCTAATTGAGACATAATTTTTCTTTGATAGCATGAATTAAACCAATGTGTATGTGCATGGTTGGAAAGACACCTTTTCTATAAATTAATAATTGAAAGGGAATCAGGCAAACAAATATATAATATGCAATTACCCTCGGTCCAAGCAAGCTTCAAGCCATGAATAGGTAGAATGATCAACCTCCCAAATGGACCACATAATCTGGTAATCCAAGTTCCTTGATTATTTTAAAGGAGATAGCTAAATCTTGCTTGACCTAAGTTTCCTAACCTAACTTTTTTTTTGGTAAAATAAAAAACACAATGACAACATTAAAGTTTGAATCCAAGACTTTGTGTATACTATCCCAAACTTCTCACCACTTGACCAACTCTAATGATTAGTTCAATGACATAACTGCCATCAACACTTAGAATTTCCTCTGTGTTGAAACATTGACACCAATGTATCAAATGTACCAAATGTTATAAGTTAGTAGTTAGTTGAGTTTAATTAGTCGAATTTAGTTAGTTAGTTAATTGAGATTAGTCAACTTTTATTCCTATAGATACATGTAATTATTTCTTATATCTTTCATCTTTTCATATTAATAAATTGAATGAGTCTTTTTTTTTATGAAAATCTTCTTTTATTCTTTGAACTTTATGATGTGCGACCACATCAAATGGGTGTTACTTGCATGACCTATCAAAGTTCTTATATCAAATACACTTGTCTTGGAGTGGGATCCTCAACGTAATAGCTAGCTAGAATGCTGGAATGAAAAGTGTAAACATTGTAAGTCCACATGTTTGTAAGGAGCTCTCTTCCCTTAAAACAAAACAAAAATTATATTATGCCAAATCTGGCAAAGATCTGCCATAAAGAAGGGGTTATTTGTATATGAAGAAAATACTTGAAGCCAATTGTAACTTAAAAATGGGTGTGAGCAAAGAAATGTTCTTGTGCAGAATTGATTGTAGTCTCCAAAAGTCTCCTTGAGTGAAGACATTTTCTGACACATTTTGAACTACACTTGGGGCAACAAGTTATTAGTGTAGAAAATACCTTTTACATTAATTAAAATTGGATTTTTACATCAGTTATAAAGCGAGGTAAAAAGTCTAACTGACTACATTGGTTCCATAGTTGGTGTAAAAAGTGACTTTTTATATTGGTTATCCCAAAAACCAATGTAAAGAGTCACCGTTTTTACATCGTTTACTTGTAAAAGTGATATAAAAAGGATTACTTTTTACATTGATCAAGAGTACAACAAATTTATATCGGTTATAATCACAGCCGATAAGCTATAGAATTTTCATTCAAAAAAAAAATAATATAATGGAAAACAATGTATATTGAAAATAAGGATATATAATAAATGTAAATTATCAATATTCACTAAAGTCAAAATTTTCTAAACTATTAATGTTCTTTAAACTCAAAATTGCAGTAAACAAACTAAATTTTCTAAATTATAATTGTAACAATAAAGGTTTTAAACTATATTAAGTATTATATCAAACTATTTAGAAGAATTACTAATGTGTAGAAAGAACTTTGTCCAACGTCGTCTGATGTCGTTAATTTCTTCATGAAGGAATGATGCTGCATTATCATTGAATATCTGGAATTTCAAATAAGAAAAATTTAAAACAATAGGTCATAAACTAAATAAAACATAATTAATCTTTGTTAAAGATGTTGTATTTACCTCTATCCATGAATCAGTAATAGTTATAGAGACAATGTTGAGCAAATGTTTCATCATATAATACTCACTTTCATAACCCCTAGGTTGTCTCTGAGTCTACAAATAAAGAAGAATTTAAATAACCAATCTAAATATTGAAGTTATTAGTAAGCATTATACACTATAATTTAACTAAGATTTTTAAACTACATACTACAAGGCTAATTAGGCATGGTTTCTTTATTTGTGACAAATGCTTACCCAACATCCTATCATGTAATTGAAAAGCACTATCATCAATCAATAATTAGTAAGTGTTGTTCCAAAAAGTTAAAAGTTATAATAGAAAGTTATATGTATTACAAGTAAATACTTGTCCAATATTTTGTGTATCTCTTTGTCTAAGTTACATCCAAATGAACAAAAAGAGACAATAACATTGTCTTGTGAGCAAAGAACAAACAATTGCCAATGAGACATGTATTAAGAAACAATTAAGTTACATGATGACATAGCAATTATAGTCCATGATAAAAATTCTAATGTAAAATGTAAATTTATACTTTCTAAATGGCTACTAAACGAGGATCCTCCTTATCTACATCCATCTCATACTGATCTAGGATATCAGTGTGAGTGTCCTCCCTTGATGGGTTAGGAGTAGCACAACTACCATTGACGTGACCTAAATCGTGTCAGGGGGAAATTTAAAGGAAATAAAACTTGTTTGAACATTGGAAGTCGAATCCATCTTCAAACAGAACTGGCGGTACAGAGTCAGAATTGGTTTGGCCAATCCAGGAGGATAAATCAAGACCAGTCCAGCTTTGACAGAAGTTGCCACCGACGTTTTAAAGGTAACATCAGAAACTAGAAAAGATAAGGCAGGCTAGCGAAACAGAGTCTGAGTAAGGAGTCGGTTACGCACAGGAATGACATGTCATCCTACTCGTCTATCATCTGATAATTACCCTATGGATGACATGAGCTAAGACAACCTTTACATTTGCTGCCTTTCTAAGAAAAATTTAATGTACTAAGATGACATATATACGGATTTTTGGTGTTTTGGGATGAACTTGACAAGAGTGTGCCTCTTGCTCCTAAGTACCTCTTTAAATTAGAGGAATCAAAGTTCATGTAGTTTTGGACATATGGGGGAGTTAATAAAGTAGACTATCCTTTAGGCGGCTACTACTGGAAGAGTGGGACGAATGAAAAGGCGGACTATCCATTAGGCATTTTGATTCGAAATGACTTTTAATGAAGGAATATGGACTATCCATTAGGCGTCCATGTGGTGCGTGAGGGTTGAACTATCCATTAGGCATTCAAATCCTAGATGACTTTTGAAATGAAGTGTGGACTATTCATTAGGCGTCTTGACTTAGAATGACTAAGGAAAATGGCTAAGTGTTTTGACAATATGCAAGCTGGGTCGGGACCGAGACCGACTCGGTACCGGATGTGGAAACCGACTCGGATTCAGATGTTTGGATGCTAAATCTGGGTCGGTTAATAGACTAGATGTCATGACAAGCCAGTCAGATGAGAGGTATCATAAGATGATATGCAGAGAGGAACCGACACTGACTCAATTTAGACCAATGTAGACTACATGTCTGCGAATTGATCTACTTCCAATGGATCATATGAGAAGGTGTTCTTATAGCATGATTTCCTACTCAGTGTTATGGATGATTATTCCTCTTGCAGGAAAAAGACTTACCTGGTCTCCAAAGGTGCAGCTTGCGCTTTCACTCTTAGCTTGAGCTTAGCTCCTTCAGCAAGTCAGCAATTCTGCTTACATATCCTCTTCCTCCAGATGTTCCTTCTACAACTTTTGCTCTAACTCTTTCTTAATTCTTAGGGCGTAATTTGAACCAACCAAATTCTAACCCCTACACTTCGTAGGAGGCCTTTTATAGTGTTTGGAGTGAGCCATGGACTTATCAGATTTTTCCACGTGGGGGTGCCCCAGCCTTTTGATCCAAGTCGTTAGTCTTTCCAATCCTCAAGTTGATGCTCTTTGGGATCTGCATTTGATCATGACACGTTCTTCGACAGCCACTTCAAGGGTGGCTGACCTAGCGGATTCCTGTCCCCTTGCGTTGTTGTGATTGGCGAGGAATTTTATGTCGTTGGGATTGGTGGGATCCTTGTCCCCCTTCTTGCTGACATGGCTTCATCTAAGGGTTCCCCTTGGACCCCAAGGGATCTGATGACTCAAGGCCTCTTGGATTGTGTAAGGTCCTATCCCCTTTGTTGAGGTGGTCGACTTTGTAGACTTCTCGCTGACTTGCCTGGCTCCGTTAGTGTTGAGCTAAAGCCTTCTTGGACTTCATCTTGGGCCATGTTTGAAGGCCTTCCATAGTGTAAGCCATTTTGGGCCCTTTTTGTCAGTTTGGGCCGCGTTTGATGCCTTTTCTGCGCACAAGTTGTTTTAGGCCTTCTTTTGATCAAACTGGGCCAAGTCGGACAACCTTCATTTGAGATGAGCTGACTTGGCTCTTCCTGTTCATTGGACCGGGTCTGAGTCCTCCTTTGTAGGCAAGTCCAATTTTGTAGTTCTTTCCTTTATTGGGCTGAGGCTGGGCCCATTTGGCTTGGGCGGACAGATTTGGGGTCCTACAACCATAGTGCTAGGGTGTTTAGGCTTTTGGCTAGTTAGTTGCACCATATCTATGGTTGAGAGAGGCCAATGGATGCCAGCTCATCTCTCAATTGTTGTCGCATCTCATTTTTCAACTATTAGGTCCTTTGTTGTTTTAACTCTAGTGCAATCATCTTACAAATCTGGTCATGAATGTGCTCGACCATTTATGTCAATTGTTCCTTGAAAATAGTTGCTAAGGTAGGTGCACAACATGATGGTTCTCCAAAAAACTAGCGAAGCTCCATAGCTCGTCCAGTAGTCCAAACACAACCTAGGTGCTTTAGTCGTCCAATAACAATGGTAAGGATATTCTCACAACCATGGGAAATAAAGGTCCCTTGTGTGCTCTCCTCAACTAAGGAATCCTACAATTAAAAGTTTCTTAATATATGTAAATAATAGATCACATGTTACATTTTTAAATACTGAAAAATGAGTTTAACCTGCAATCTTTTCAGCAACTTCCTTGGAAGAGTCAGAATTGTAGTTGTTCAACGACTTCAATCGGGCTCTCTTCCACAACTCATGGCATGTATATCAATTGATTAAGGATCTACTTCTAATCCTTTTGACTCGACTTATTTGACCTTTTCAGCCATCAATTCTTCTACAAAGCTTTATACCCCAATGAGACAAAATATGGGGGTGGAGATTCTTTGCTTGAATCTCCTTTCCTTTTTGCCCTTTCTCCTATTACAATGAACAAAATACTAGCATTAGAAAATGCATATAAATTTATAGGTAAATGAGAGAAATAAAAGAAATGTAAACTAACCTAGAATGTAGGATCAAAACATTATTGAACAAACTCTGGCCAATTAGCCTTTGAAATGACACTATAAGTCAACAACAAAGACTTATTATTCTTATTGTAACATCCTAAAATTTATTTAATTATTTTTAGAAATATAAATTATATTATTATTATTATTATCAATTTTATTTTAATTATTAATTGCTGCAGGAAATTATTTTATTGAATAAATGCATTTCGAACTAAAATGTTATTATTGTTATTATTCTTAATGATGGCAGAAAATTAATTTAGTATTTAAATATTTACATTTAATTTTATTTTAGTGAGAGAGTTAATGATTTTATAAATTAATGAGGCATTAATCTGAATTATTTTCATTTATTAATTTAATTAATTGAATTAACGGGGAGGCTGACGGGCGGGTCGGGGTTGGCCCGACCTAGTTAGACTATTAGACAAGGGGTAATCAGTTTACCCTAATTGGTGTTTTACGCGTCAGACAGCCAGACCTAAAGGAGGGAGAACGCAAACCTGCAAGGAGGAGAAGCTAGAGTGTTCAGATCGTCCCGGAAACGCATCAGTTCTTCTTCGTTCATCGTCTCTAAGGTACGGTGGAGATTGGTTCGGTCATATGCGAATGTAGGGGCGTACGGGTAGTGAGGGCAATCCCTAAGTCCCTCTAGGATCTAAATTCTCAAACTTGTTGGGTTAATTTGTTCTGAAAATACTTTAATCGATAAAAAGAAGGATTTGTCAATATGTTCTGTGGTTTGATTAATGTCTTGTCCTAATGTGATTTTTGTTGGGAAATTGTATGATTAATTGCCCTAATTTATTGACTCTTGTGGTTGTTTATGGTTGTTTATGATTTGGGACTCTTGTGTGCAATGATGAAATTGGGTGAAACTCAATGGTGTTTTACGTACATTTCTGTACTGTCTAATAAATGATTTATAATAATGATGATTAAATTAATATGACTGGGTATGACTGTGGACTGTGCGGAGGATGTATAAATAAATCATGAGAATAAGAGTGTGGATGAGAATGCATTGAGCATGGACATGAGAGGCATGAGAATGCATTGAGCATGGATATGAGAGGCATGAGATGCATGAGAAGTCAAACGTGGCTATAATACCCTGGCCATATGTGGTGTTTAATAGGGGACCCTGGCCAAAAGTGGTGTTTAACAGGGTGGACTAATGATGGGGGACATTCATATGCATGGGCCACAGGTGGTGTTTAACCATGCTGCACGCCGACCATAGGTGATGTTTAACAGTTGTGTGGAATGTCTTCACACGGGCCATAGGTGGTGTTTAAGTATGCGACACACCGGCCCATACGGGATGTTTAACGGTGTGACCATCATTAGTGATAACTAAGGGGATTGAGGAGGTTCGCCCATGGTGTGGAGTTCCGACTCGAGACTCTTAAGTGTGGTGATGAGCATATGCATTGTGCGAGCATGTGCATTTTATAAATATAAATGAATTGTTATTGATTTTGAATGAATGGAATGTGATTGATATATGAGCATTTGTTAATTGTTAGTAATTGAGTACGGTAATGGGCGGGATTTGGGGCATTATCTGCATTTATATATGATTGAATGTTATTTCTCACCGTACTCTCTTGTGGTTTTCTTTTAGGTAACGTTGAGGGCACTCATGGTGCCGAAGTTTTGAAAAGGGGGGTATTGCTCTAATTAATGTGACATCGGGGCTTTGGGATTTAGAATAGTGGTTTTATGTTTTTTTGATACGTACTTTTGCATCTTAAATATTTGAAAATGATGAGTATATTAATAACTCACTAAGTGTATACAGAAATGAAAGTGATTTATATGTTTGAAATATGTGTCAAACACACGAATGACGCGTTTAGATTAACGTTAATAATCTATGTTAATTTTTCTTTTATGTGAACCTTTTATCCTTTTTATTTGCTTTATTATTTAATTTAAAATTCGGGGTAGAAGGGTGTCACATTTAGTGGTATCAGAGTAGGTCGATTCATTTGGCCGTGAATTATGTGTCTAACACGTTTTGCCTTGCATTTGTTAGTATGATTGGATTGATTTGAAAGATGGTAATAAATTGTTTGTTCTATTTTGCATTGCGTTGAATTATGTGTCTAGCATGTGTTAGTGTTTATTTATGTTAGGTGTGGTGTACGAGTGCAATAATCTGGTGTATTTTAAGGAAGTGTTGAGGTAATATAGATGTTCCTTTGTTGGTTGTTATACCAAGCATCCCTATTGCTAACTACGATCTATTGAACCTGATCACCTCAATATATTGTTAAAGGCAAAAAGGACTCTTGACGAGCCGGTGGATCAATTGGTTTGAAATGTTTTCTTTTGAAGAATGAACATTTTGTTGTGACTAGCCTAAGTAGCTATTTATTTTGGATGTCTGTGAAGTTTGAGGAATGAGTTTCTCATCCTTGTTCTAATAAGTTGGGAAGTGATGATGTGATGTGTTTTATTGCTGTATTTATTATTGTTTATTGTGTTTTTTGGTGCTTACTATTATCTTAATCTTAATAGATTAAGATGGTAGTAAAGAGGGTGTAAAGATTCATGCTTCACAGCTTATGACAAGGGCCTTAAGTAATTAATGAGTTAGAGGGGTTGACCCTAAAACCCGCTTAGTGTTTGTGTATGACTATCTCTGTCAACCAACATAGTATTGCTTCACAGCTTATGGTAAGGGCCTTAAGTAATTAATAAGTTAGAGGGGTTGACCCTAAAACCCGCTTAGTGTTTGTGAATGACTATCTCTGTCAACCAACATAGTATTTAGTCATTTTTCTACCTACTACTTGTATTTGAAATGCTTGTGTTCGATTGACTTTGTAAGTTGACATAGTTTTAAGTTGTTTTCCTATTGTTTATTTTTTTATTTCTTGTCTCTATTATGTTGTCGATCTAGGGTGAATTGACGTACACAACTCTTAATCTTGTGGTAGTAGATTAAAGGTTTTCCCAAACCCCAAAGGTGTATGCCTTGGGTTATCTAAAGGGGAGATTCTTTAGATTAACACCCTTCACAAATATTAAGATTATTGATAACTATGTAGCTGCAAACCATCTATTCTTAGCATCCTTTAAAGGGGGCTAAGCTTTCTAAGATTACAGTTTCTTGTTTATATTGTTTGTTTGTGGAATCCCTTATTCACAATTAGTTGTGTGTATTTGAAACAAAATAAAAACCATAAGTTACCTTTTATTTGAAATTATGAGCAAAAATCCAGGAAAATTCAATAGCAAGTTATTGAGTACGAGTGTGCTCATGAAGAACAACATGTGCTCATGAAGAACAACATGTGCAGGTTGTGCACACCCGTGCAAAATTTGTGCACACTTGTGTAAATTCTGTGCATGCCCCATGCTAATGGGAGCACATGTACTATTAGTGAAGAAGAAGGATGGAAGCATGAGGTTGTGCATAGACTACCGACAATTGAATGAGGTAACTATTAAGAATAAGTATCCATTGCCCAGGATAGATGACCTTATGGACCAGTTGGTAGGGGCATGCGTGGTTAGTAAGATTGATCTTAGGTCGGACTATCACCAGATTAGAGTTAAGGAGGAATATATGCCTAAGACTGCTTTTAGGACTAGGTATGGACATTATGAGTATTTGGTAATGCCTTTTGGTGTGAGTAATGCTCCTGCTATTTTTATGGATTACCTGAACAGAATTTTTCATCTCTACTTGGATAAATTTGTAGTTGTCTTTATATATGACATACTAGTTTATTCCAAGACTAGAGAGGAGCATGAGGAACACTTAAAGGTAGTACTTTAGGTTCTTAGGGATTAACAATTGTATGCTAAGTTATCTAAGTGTGACTTTTGGTTAGAGGAGGTGAGTTTCCTAGGTCATGTGATTTCTAAGGAAGGTATAGGTGTTGATCCTTCTAAGGTAGAAGCCATTCTTAAGTGGGAGACCCCTAAGTCAGTAAGTGAGATTAGGAGTTTCCTTGGGTTGGCTAGATATTATAGGAGGTTTATAGAGGGATTCTCTAAGATAGCATTACCTTTAACTGAGTTGACTAGGAAGGGGGTTGTTTTGCATGGAATAGTAAGTGCGAACATAGCTTCCAAACCCTTAAGGAGAAATTGACTAGTGCACCAGTTTTAGTTTTGCTGGATCTTAGTAAATCTTTTGTGGTACATTGTGATGCGTCAAGGATGGGTTTAGGCGGAGTGTTGATGCAAGAGGATAAGGTGATAGCTTATGCTTCTAGGCAGTTGAAAGCCCATGAGAGGAACTATCCTACCAATGATATCGAGTTAGCAACTGTAGTTTTTACTCTTAAGATTTGGAGACATTACCTATATATAGTTCTAAGTTTGAGGTCTTTAGTGATTATAAGAGCCTTAGGTACTTATTTGATCAGACGGAGTTGAACATGAGGTAGAGGAGATGGTTGGAATTTCTTAAGAATTATGATTTTGACTTGAGTTGTCACCTAGGTAAGACTAATGTCATAGCGGATGCATTAAGTAGAAAATCTCTTCATGTGTTTTAGTTGATGATTAGAGAGATGAATCTCTTAACCCAATTTAGGGATTTAAACTTGGCTTGTAAGGTGACTCCTAGTAGTGTAAAATTAGGAATAATTCGTATAAGTAATGATCCTTTGATAGAGATTAAAGAAGCTCAATTATAAGATTCAGTTTTGGTTGCTAGACGTGAAGCTATAGATGAAGGTAGTAGTGGAGAATTCGCCTTGGGTGTAGATAGGGTAACAAGATTTGGTGATAGAGTTTGTGTACCTAGTAAACCTACACTTTGGCGTTTGATTTTAAGGAAGGTTATGGAAGTAGGCTTAATTTCCATCCTGGAGTAACTTTGATGTATCAAGATCTTAAAGGGATATTTTGGTGGCCTAAATGGAAAGAGACATAGCAGATTTTGTTAATGATTGTTTAGTTTAAGAGAAGCTTAAGTAGCATCTAAGGAAACTAGTCCGTACTATTGGAGATGAACATAGTATAATTGTTTAATAAAAGTTAAATGGAAGATGTGAGTTCTTTAAGTTATGTTATCTTTAGTGTGAGAACCCTATAGTCAACCTTTTAAGGTAGGAGCTTCCCTTAAGTTAAAAATCTTGCATTAGTGAGTAAGATTATAAATTTTCCTGAGATTGGACAAAACCGTAGTGAATTCCTAGACATATTCCTTAAGTTAGCATAGTCTTTAACTCAATAATCTAGGAAGGGAGCAAGGTTTAGGTGGATTGATAATTTGAAATTAGTTCCTAATGTCTTGGAGAAGCATTATATAGCATGCCAACCTTAGTAATACCTGACCTTAGTTATTGAGAAGAGTGTTGTTACTAGACGGTGAGGATGTAT
Source organism: Mucuna pruriens (assembly GCA_025330945.1). Taxonomy (NCBI): domain Eukaryota; kingdom Viridiplantae; phylum Streptophyta; class Magnoliopsida; order Fabales; family Fabaceae; genus Mucuna; species Mucuna pruriens. The sequence goes on from JAENHJ010000543.1 coordinate 985,523, forward strand.
TTTAATCTCATAGACAACTGGGAGTTGTAAGACGAACTATGTAACCCCTAGCTTAGAGGTAGTAGTAGTAGTGGCTACTCTTAAGATTCGAAGACACCACTTGCATGATTTTAAGTTGATATTCTCGATGACGTAGAAACACTAAGTGAAAATTCAACTAGTAGGAATGGAACCTAAAATAGATGAGGTGATTGGAATTTCCAAATGACCAAGGTTTTAGGAAGCCATCACTAGGTAGAATCAAGACCGTAGAATATGTCATAAATAGGAAATCCTTTCGCATTCTTTCGTGTGATTAGAGGACAGGATCTGTTAACTAGTCAGAACACCCATTTTAGTGGATAGAAGAGAAACCATAAGACGAGGGAATATGATTTTCTAGATGGCATTAGGTAATTTAGAAATGGAGTTGTGTACTTAGTAAGTCTGGGTGTAAGAACCAAATTGTAGAAGAGGATCATACGGTAGATTTAATATTGAACTGAGGTGGTATATATGCCTGAGGATCTTTGGAGGAGGTTTTGACAGCTTAAATCATACGAAGAATAGATAAGTGTGAGCACCTATTTGGTTGACAGGTTGAAATCCTGAAGTTATTTTTAGAACTTGGGGAGAGATTTTGTTAAACTTGAGGAATCTAATTGGATTGGGTTTAGTCTATCACTTCACCCGTGTCATGTACACGATAATTGCACATGTTTCAACTCTGGACGAACATTTGTTATTCTGGCAAGTAATCGAACTAACTTGGTTAAAAGAAGACTAGGTATGAGAATTGATACTAGAAATTGTGAAAGATTTAAGGTTAACTGGTTTATAGAGGTGAGATGATTATTTAGCCAATGCAAATCAAGTAAGGACTGTTGTTAGAAACACTAAATGAGTAAGGGGAGGGCAATTGTAAGGATATGTGAAATACTTACTCTATGTAAATTCGAGGACGAATTTTTTTTAGGAGGGGAGAATTGTAACATCCTAAAATTTATTTAATTATTTTTAGAAAAATAAATTATATTATTATTATTATCAATTTTATTTTAATTATTAATTGCTGTAGGAAATTATTTTATTGAATAATTGCATTTCAAACTAAAATGTTATTATTGTTATTATTCTTAATGATGGAAGGAAATTAATTTAGTATTTAAATATTTACATTTAATTTTATTTTAGTGAGAGAGTTAATGATTTTATAAACTAATGAGGCATTAATCTGAATTATTTTCATTTATTAATTTAATTAATTGAATTAACGGGGGAGGCTGACGGGCGGGTTGGGGTTGGCCCGACCCAGTTAGAATATTAGACAGGGGTAATCAGTTTACCATAATTGATGTTTTACACGTCAGATAGCCAGACCTAGAGGAGGGAGAACGCAAACCTGCAAGGAGGAGAAGCTAGAGTGTTCAGATCATCCCGAAAACGCATCAATTCTTCTTCGTTCATTGTCTCTAAGGTACGGGGCAGATTGGTTCGGTCATATGTGAATGTGGGGGCGTAGGGTAGTGAGGGCAATCCCTAAGTCCCTCTAGGATCTAAATTCTCAAACTTGTTGGGTTAATTTGTTCTGAAAATACTTTAATCGATAAAAAGAATGATTTGTCAATATGTTATGTGGTTTGATTAATGTCTTGTCCTAATGTGATTTTTGTTGGGAAATTGTATGATTAATTGCCCTAATTTATTGACTCTTGTGGTTGTTTATGATTTAGGGCTCTTGTGTGCAATGATGAAATTGGGTGAAACTCAATGGTGTTTTACGTGCATTTTTGTACTCTCTGATAAATGATTTATAATGATGATGATTAAATTTATATGGCTAGGTATGACTGTAGACCGTGCGAAGGATGTATAAATAAATCATGAGAATAAGAGTGTTGATGAGAATGCATTAAGCATGGACATGAGAGGCATGAGATGCATGAGAGGCATGAGATGCATGAGAAGCTAGACGTGGCTATAATACCCTGGCCATATGTGGTGTTTAACAGGGGACCCTGGCCAAAAGTGGTGTTTAACATGGTGGAGTAATGATGGGTACACTCATATGCATGGACCACAGGTGGTGTTTAACCATGTTGCACGCCGGCCATAGGTGGTGTTTAACGGTTGTGTGGAATGTCTTCGCACGGGCCATAGGTGGTGTTTAACTGTGCGAAACACCGGCCCATACGGGGTGTTTAACGGTGTGGCCATCATTAGTGATAACTAAGGGGATTGAGGAAGTTCGCCCATAATGTGGAGTTCCGACTCGAGACTCTTAGGCGTGGTGATGAGCATATCCATTGTGCGAGCATGTGTATTTTATAAACATAAATGAATTGTTATTGATTTTGAATGAATGGAATGTGGTTGATATATGAGCATCTGTTAATTGTTAGTAATTTAGTACGGTAATGGGTGAGATTCGGGGCATTATCTGCATTTATATATGATTTAATGTTATTTCTCACCTCTTGTGGTTTTCTTTTAGGTAACATTGAGGGCACTTATGGTGCTGAGTTTTGAAAAGGCGGGTATTGCTCTGATTAGTGTGACATAGGGCTTTGGGATTTAGAATAATGGTTCTATGTTTTTTTATACGCACTTTTGCATCTTAAATATTTGAAAATGATGAGTATATTAATAACTCACTAAGTGTATACAGAAATGAAAGTGATTTATATGTTTGAAATATGTGTCAAACACACAAATGACGCGTTTAGATTAACGTTAATAATCTATGTTAATTTTTTTTTTATGTGAACCTTTTATCCTTTTTATTTTCTTTATTATTTAATTTAAATATTTGGGGTAGAAGGTGTCACACTTATACTTTCCATATATGTAGGTGGAATTGAGTTGAGTCTTAAATTCTCTCCAACGATCACCAACATAGGAAATAAATCTTCTCTTATTCAAGTTCGTTTTAGGAATATCAAAGATAAGCTACATTACCTAAAAAGTAATAAAAGAGTTAATAAATCACCTAAGATATAAAGTAAATATTATAATATTTATATACAAAATGCATACAAGGCAAAAGTGACATATCATAATAATTTGCCAAATCATGTTCTTAATGGATTCAAGTACATTGCCCCAATCCTTGTAGACAATGAATTTTTACCTGGTTTGTAACAAAGGACTTGAATCACGTCCCTACTTCCCTTATAGGATTGTCAAGATCATCAAACTCTTGATAATTAACCTGTCTCCAGTACACGGATAGTCATATCTTTCAATCGTGTGACCTGCCTACCTTTTTTTTTTTTGGTAGATTTAGAAGCACCAAATATGTCCTCCAAAGGATCTCCCATCTTCCTGTTTACAAAATAAGCAATGAATATAATAGTAAGCTTTGTAAAAATTAAATAAATAACAAATATAACTACAATTACAAATACACAAATAAAATAAAAATAAAATTATAGAACAATAAATTTTAAATCAAATAACAATATTTTTCCAAAGACCTTCTATATGGTAATAACAAGTGGCATGTACATCATCAACTCAAAATTAAGAGTATGTTTTATTTGGTGGTCAAACCATGGTCTATTGGCCATGGTTAGTTCAGTCAAACAAAGTTCAACTCAAAATTATGGTATTTTTTAATTTGGTACTCAAATCATGGTAGTCTAGTTGAGTCACACCAAGTTTAATTCAAAATTAAAAGTATATTTTATTTAGTGATTAAACCATGACTAACTATGTGCAATTGAGTCAAGCTAAGTTTGAATCAAACTAAATCTTATTTCATTAGTAATTTTAAGGTTTTTATAAGGGATATATATTCTACTTATTTTTAATTTTATAATATATCTAAAAATGGTCATTAATACAAGATGATATCAATTTATTAAATAATATCATTATATATGACAATTTATGTAAAGTGATACTAATTTATTAAACAATATCATGATACAAGACCAACTAAGCTCTACATGATCATTCATGTAAAGTGGTACAAATTTATTAAACAATATCATCATAAAAAGGTCCAACTAAGCTCTATATACTCATTTATGCAAAGTGATATTAATTTATTAAACAATATCATTATACAAAACCCAAAATGATACCAACTTATTAAACAATGTCATGATATAAGTTTCAACTAAAATTGGTATTTATTCATATACGCGAGCGCACATATATAGGTAAAATTTAAATAGAATAAACAAATACATTAAAAATATTGAAATATCAAAAAATAAATTGTAAACTTAATACCATGCGAAACAAGACTAGTATCGTTATCAAATTAGAGTAACTTTTAAAAATTTATATCAAATTAGAATAAGTCGCAAGTAAAAAATATCAACGCATATGAAGTTATATATAGAAAATATAAATCACAATTTTTTTACAAAATAAAATGAGCTGTACACTATTTACAATTTATGTTTATCATAAAAAAAAAGTGCAAGTAATATGTTTCTGAAGGAGGTGCATGAACGTCCTTTCCATAGTAGATGACACGTACTCTTATTCATTTTACCTTATAATAAATTTATGACCCACATAACAATACTTGTAAAATATGATCTATATAAAAAATGTTAAACTATTAAGTGGTCAATGTAAATACGAGTTACTTTACTCTAATTTAGTAATTTTGTTAAAAATAAAAACTACACCATTAAAGTAAAAAGGTTTAAAAGATTCCATTTTTGTTCCTGTAAGTTATAACCACCCAATACCAGAGGCACCTGCCACCATCGATTTAAGAAGAAGCATATGCCATATAGTCAGTCTCAATTGGGTAACGTGGCCGAATCATAGACATGTATAGGATAGGACTATCATACCTTTGGTGAGCCTTTCTGCCATCCCAGTTTAAGAGATTCTCATCATACAAAAATTTCACTTTTACTTTTACATATTTATTTTCATTTCTTCATTCTTTTATAATTTTTTGTAAGTTTTAGGGAGGAATATATATATATTATGTCAAATTAGTTATAATTTTAAAATTTATATCAAGTTGTGTCACAGTATAAAAATTGGACTTTTATCCTAACAGGTCGAAATTATTAAGTTATTATAAAAAAAAGTGATGAGAAAACATGAAAAGATGCTTGCAAATATAAATAATATAATAATATTTTTGGATGAGTATATATTTCTTTCTTATTTTTTTGTTATTTTAAAAATTTTCTGTGTTAATTTATTATCGTTTTAAAATATTAAGAAAGAATTGATTATTATTTTTTAATAATATCCTTATTATTGATATTTTAGCTTATAATATATCAATTAATTTTATTATTTAATATAATAAATAAATATATTTTACAAATAATATTATTTTATTATAAAAATTAATATACTAAATTATTTATACCGTCAATAATTTAAAAACTATTTTTTAAATGATTTTTAAAATAATTATTATAAAACTAATAAATTCATCTTACATGTTAATTTTTGATTAAATAACAATAAAATACATTTTTAAACAATCAATACATTTAAATTAAATTCTAAAATTAATATAACTAATTATTTAAAAAAATTATCAACAGACTTATGAATGATTTTACTTGAATAATAAATTTCGTTAGTATATTTTATAATAAATTTAGATAATAAAAATAGCTAAACATTTATATATTTAAAATAAGTTTATATTTTATAATTAAAAATTACTTATTTATTTTTTATATAAAAATCAGAGATTGTATTAATTTCTAAAAACAATATATAAAAAATGAACAAAGACAAAAAAAATTTAAAAAAATAATAATTTATAAATATATTTAATAAAATTTACGGTGTAAAATATTTTTATATAATCACATATTATAATGTATAATAAATTTATTAATTTTAAAAATGATTATTGAAAAATTTATAATTAAATAACAATATAAAACTATAAGAACATATCCATTAACCAAGAAAAAAAAATTCCACATTCACAATCAATTATTAGAAAATTAATCATAAAATTCAGTTTAAAAAGGACAAATCTTTTATAAATAGCCCTATGCCTTGACAGTACAAACATTATTTATATCTCTATATTACTAATTATATCAAGTTCTACACTTGTAATCTCTCTTGCTTTCTAGCACCAATCTTCTTCCAAAATGAAAACTTTAGTTTATTCCTTATGTCTTTTTCTCATCCTCTCCTTTTTGCTATAATACGCCGGGGGTTATCAGTTCCTGTGGTCGTTTGGCCTCATCACTCATCATAAGGCAAAAGTGGACCGAGAACTTTAGTTCAGGGAAGAGATCCCAATTTTCAGTGACCCTAATCTTTTATCTTCTCTGTCCTCACTCTTCTTCCATCTCTTAGCGGATCTCAGATTCCACCATCTTTTTTTCAGTCTCCAAATTTTTATTCCAGTTCTTAGTCCACTTTAATTCTGCGTTTTTCCTGTGTTGAAAGAGAAAACAAGGGTGAAAGCAGGTACCTTTGTAGTCAAAGACTGAAGGGTACATAGCAGCAGGTTTTCAGCTTTGAAAAAGTTCAGTTAGCAAATTGCTTTACATTTTTGTTGGATAATTATTTTGAGTCACTGACAATTTGCTTTTCTCTGCAAACCCTTTTCCTTGTACCTGTTTCTCTTTCTGCACCTTAATTTCACTTAGTTTGAGTCTTACTTTTCCATTTGTCACCTTACCTTAATTTAACAAGGTGGTCGCTTTCAAATCTCATGGTTGATTCATAAGGGTTCTTGAAAGTTTGTCTCTCTCTCTCTCTCTCTTTTCTTACTATTTTTGAGCTTAACATGGAGTCCAAGGGAAAGAAGGAGAATCCAAAATCAAACTCCATTTTTCCTGATGAGGTGTTGGAGCGAGTTCTTGGGATGTTAAAATCTCGGAAGGATAGAAGCTCGGTTTCTTTGGTTTGCAAAGAGTGGTACAACGCTGAGAGATGGTCAAGGAGGAGTGTGTTCATAGGTAACTGCTATTCTGTGTCTCCTGAGATCTTGACTCGCAGGTTTCCAAATATTCGAAATGTTACACTGAAAGGGAAGCCTCGTTTCTCCGACTTCAACTTGGTTCCAGCCAATTGGGGTGCTGATATTCATTCATGGCTTGTGGTGTTTGCTCAGAAGTACCCTTGGCTTGAGGAGTTGAGGCTCAAGAGGATGACTGTTACCGATGAGAGCTTGGGGTTTCTGGCTCTCAAATTTCCCTATTTCAAAGCCCTTTCCCTTCTCAGCTGTGATGGATTCAGCACTGATGGGCTGGCCAAAATTGCCACTAATTGCAAGTAAGAATTATTTGTCTTTAAACTCTTGTGTTTAGTCCAGAAAATATTTCAATGAATTTGTGATTCATTAAGGGTTTTAATTTTACTTTTGTTTGGCTGTTATTGTTAATCTTTTGTTTGTAATATACATGGTTTGATTGGTCTGGTTGAGAGAATGGTGTTTTTGTGATGAATCACTGGTGGAGTTTGCATGTTTTTTGTTGATGGGTTTGCTTTTGGTATCACTTTCTATTAATTTGCTGATGTTACTGTTTTGATATAAGATCTTTGCTTTTAACTTTTGGATGATGTAATACAGTTAATTGTTGGGTTTACTTTTTAACAGTTTTAAAATTTTGATTTGATTCTCTAGTTTAGATTGCCTCTTTTAACCAATTCTGATAATAGTTCATGCTGTTGAAGCTATTTACTCCCAGTTTTGGCCTAAGTTTTATCTACCCTTTAATTGATTCATTCTTTTCTTAGATTTTTTTTTTCTTGAGTGCCTTGTTTGCCATTTTCATGTGCTGTGCTTTGTTATGATATATTAGTGATGGTTGTGAATTTTGTTGTGAGTGGATATGGAATCCCACTACAAAACTGGTTTTTTATGAGGGCCACTTCTTTTCTGTATGACGAAATTAACATTTGAGCATCAATTGAGTGGGAACATGGTAATATTCCTTATTTTATACCAAAAAAAGAAAAAAGCAGCTAAGACACAGGGAATCAATGGACTTTTATTTCTCTAGAAGGTGGCGTTCTTACTTGTGCCGCCCAGTATGAGGATAGACTTCAGCTAAGATTGGTTGTAATTGTATGCTCGTGATGCTATTTATTCTTTAGCTGGAGAAAAGTTGATATGACTATTTCACTGTGAGAAATTCTATAATGCATGTTCAAGAATGAGAATTTCCCAATAATTCATACTTCATAGATTGGTTTATTGGAATTCACTAAAATACAATGCATTTATAAATATCCTGTAGAATTTGAGTTTGCTCACAGTTACATACATATATTGTGATGTAATTGAGCAGCCTTCAAATTATGTGTTCAGTTGTTTAACCATAAATGTATAAGTTGGCAAGGGATCTTGTGTCAGTAGAACAAATTTTTGACTGAAAGCATAAATTACATTAATTAAAACCATACCTTTTTGGTAGCTTTATAATCTTTCTTATGGATTTCAAAATCTCAACTCATTGTACCACCATATTGAGTAACCAGTAAATAGGTATTATTTTCATTATGATGGCATTCATTGCTAAATTTTTATTTGACCTATACATAATCTTCTGCATTCTACTTGGATGCAGGAATTTAACTGAACTTGACATACAAGAGAATGGTATTGAGGATAAGAGTGGCAATTGGTTGAGTTGTTTCCCAGAAAGCTTCACATCATTGGAAGTATTGAACTTTGCCAATCTGCACAACGATGTAAATTTTGATGCACTTGAGAAACTTGTCAGTAGGTGCAAATCATTAAAGACTTTGAAGGTTAACAAAAGTGTAACACTGGAACAATTACAACGGCTTCTTGATCATGCTCCTCAGTTAGGTGAACTTGGTACTGGCTCATTTTCACAAGAGCTGACAGCACAGCAGTCCTCAGAGCTTGGAAGTGCATTTGAAAATTGTAAAAGTCTTCACACCCTTTCAGGGTTATGGGTAGCTACAGCACAATATCTCCCAGTTCTGTACTCTGCTTGCACAAATCTAACTTTCTTGAATTTTAGTTATGCTCCTCTTGACAGTGATGGTCTTGCTAAGCTTCTTGTTCACTGTCCTAAGCTTCAGCGCCTCTGGGTATGACTTTTTATTGAGTTCTTCATTGCATGGTTTCATTGATATTGAAGTTTCCACAAACAGAACCCTACATGTCATGCTTTTCTCTTAAGTTCTAATTCATGCATTAGCTAGAATTGGAAACTTGTCTCTATCCCACATGGTTACCATCTATGAACAAAATCTAGACTGATAATACTTGAGAATATTCATTTTCTCTCACTAAATTTATGATAATATTTTATGAACCATTTAATATTTAACTTAAAATAAATTGTCATTGATAGTTCTAACTTCCAAATAGATATTTGCCAGATATTTTATCTTACTTTTTCCTACTAAAATTAAATATTTGTTCTTTTCTATCTTCTTTCTCTCACATGCACATAAACACAACCAAAAGATTATGCAATATGCATGTTGAATTTAGCAAGATTGTGATTATCTAAGTTGATGGTGCGTGAGGTGGCAGATTTTTATCAAGTTTCCCGTGCCTTCTAATGAAAATGTATTGGAACATGTACCTTACTCATTAAATAACTGACACAGGTTGTGGACACAGTTGAAGACAAGGGGCTAGAAGCTGTTGGATCACACTGTCCATTGCTTGAGGAACTGCGTGTTTTTCCTGCAGATCCCTTTGATGAGGGCATTGCTCATGGGGTTACTGAATCAGGGTTTATTGCAGTCTCTCAAGGATGCCCGAGACTTCACTATGTTCTCTACTTTTGCCGTCAAATGACCAATGCTGCTGTTGCTACTGTTGTGCAAAACTGTCCTGACTTTACTCATTTCCGGCTGTGCATCATGCACCCTGGTCAGCCAGATTACTTGACACAAGAACCTATGGACGAGGCCTTTGGAGCTGTTGTTAAGAATTGCACTAAACTCCAGAGGCTTGCAGTATCTGGTCATCTGACTGACCTAACTTTTGAGTACATAGGCAAGCATGCAAAAAACTTGGAAACACTTTCCGTGGCTTTTGCTGGAAGCAGTGATTGGGGCATGCGCTGTGTGCTGGATGGCTGTCCAAAGCTGAGAAAACTCGAGGTAAGAGACTGTCCATTTGGCAATGGAGCTCTTCTGGCAGGATCGGGGAAGTACGAGTCAATGAGGTCACTGTGGATGTCAGACTGCTCAGTCACAATGAACGGGGTTAGAATGTTGGCCAAAGAAATGCCTAGGTTGAATGTTGAAGTCATAAAGGAAGAAAGCTATGACACTCACCAGGCTCGAAAAGTTTATGTTTATCGTTCCGTTGCTGGGCCAAGAAGGGATGCCCCTCCTTTTGTTCTCACTCTCTGACATGCTATCTCCTACTTTGAAGCTCCAAATGTCTTTGGTAATCTCTCTCTCACAGATAGACAGCCTTGCACTCACATTCAAGAATGCATGACATCTTAGCTACCCCCATTAATTAGACTCAGAAGTGACGAGCTATTTTTTTTTCTCTAGAATATGATTCTGCTACCTGAAAGCCTTGGTTTATAGTTGCACTGTCATTTTTTTGTCAACTGATTTAGTGTTTAGATATATATGATCACACCAAAGCTAATCTATCTAAAAATAAAATTTCTGTGCTGGTTACATTGGAATATGGAACCTTGCAGAGATTTATCCTTCGTGAATCACTCAGTCCAACTGAAGTTTGTATTTTCTACTAATACCTGTGTTAAATCATTTTGTTGTGCAGCCTTTGGTTGCCTCCATAGATGGCAAAAACCATACTGATATTGATGACTCAATAATATGAAAGGGGGGAGGAAGAAAGGGGGGATTCTGCAAGATTCAAACTTCTATCATGTTGCCAATGCCAGATTGTTCTCTTGGTACATCATAAAGCCAGCTTTTTTTGACATCCTATTATTGCAATACTTGCCTTCTTGATACTAGCTGGACCCACCAAGAGAAATAATGTAACTATCCATGAAGTCACAGCAAATGTGAGCTAAATTAATCGGTTCCTGAGCAATTATTGTGAACAATATCCATATACATGAAAAATATGGCATTGATTACAGACCGAAAGTTCTATAATTCCAGCGGATCATGGTAGAAGTCTGTACTTATCTGTGGCCTTTTGCTGCTTACCGAAGATATTATCTTGTTGCTGATTGAAATATCTATTCAGGAAAATACAACATTCCCTTCTGATAATGGCGGAAATCATTGCAATAAATGAGATTAAAAGAAAGTGATTCATGCTTGATTGGATAAATTGTAGCAGCAATTTTCTTGATATGCAGATCAAATTCTTTGGACTGTGATAAATGATTTCATGAAATAAAAATCATTTATTGGGCAAGGTTGATTTAGCTAAGCCTTATGATAAAAATCTAAGGGCATGTTTGATTCACTTTTGTTTTAAAAAATTGTTTTCTTAGACAATTACACACTATTCAATAATCAGTTTCTCACCCTAAATCTATTAAAATTTGAAATTTGTTTTCAAAATAAATGTTTCAAAAACTGAAAAATTGAAGCAGCTGGAGTTTTCTCATCTTTTTCTGTTTTCATCTTGTTTAACATCTTCATTAATTCTACACTTTAGCTATGTCTTGTACTACTTTCCATCGGTTATTTGAGTAACTTTGTATAGTTGTATTTTAAAAATTATAAACAACTTATAAAAATAGAAATCAAATGCATCCTAAGTGTCCTAAGTACCATAAACGGCAAAGAGCCCTAGTGAAGAAAATTAATGTCCATCAAATTTAAATCTTTTTTGCTGCCTATTTTCTTGCATCATCCTTGTGTTCTCAAATTTAATAAGGAATGGTTGCGGAAAACCATGCGACACATGCAACTCATTAAAAGAATAGGTAATTTTTCTGTCCTCCATCGTGAGTATATTTACAAAAGGGGAATTCTCGAACTACTTCATGTTAATACAATTACAAATTACAACAACAATAACCTTGTTTCATTAGGTGCAGCATGTTAATACATGAGACCCCTATTTTTTGGTGGGAATTATGCATGAACTGTCGCCGTGGATCATTTATTGCTTCTGATCCTATGAATGGTTTCATTAAGGATAAGCTCCATTTTTAGGTGTTTATGGCTTCAACTATCAGAGGTTTTAATTTTATTTAGTGCATTTAGTGAGAGGAAAAGTCAAAGAATTAAAAGATAACACTCTCAACGACTTGCGCGTACGGCATAACATGTGAAGGTATAGATTTTGGTTCCCCAAATTCTCCCAATACATTTCCCAATTTCCAACCTGCACAGATTCCCTTCTAACTGTGTGTCTATGTCCATAATATTCTCAACGACTAAACTTTTATTTAAATTTTAAAATTATAGTAATGGCGTTAAGAGATCTAGAAGCGTGGTTATTGACCTGATCAAGGTAAAAAAAAGATATTTATTTTGTCATCCCAAAATGAATCCGAAGCATAAGCTCAAAAATGGCCGTGGCCCATTTTCAAAACTGGGCCTGTAGTTCACAGTGTTGCCAGAATTGGGCTTTAAGAGGGAGGTTGCTTTTGTTAATGTATCGTTTGTCATCTAGAAGGGTTGAGTTATTACATATAAGATTACCCTAGAGGATATGGCACCAAAATGAAATTATCCTAGAGGGAATACCCTAGGTACATTAATTAATTTCATTCTCGGGGGAGTGAGATTCATATGGTCCGTCATACTCCAACAAATAAAGTGATAATACCTAACCGAAGCAGAGTAGCCCAGGAACATGAAGCACAATGATTGTTAAACTAAAATTTTTGTTCTATGGTACTGGGCCATTTAATTCACTATGTGTGTCACAGCATTAATCATACAAAATATCTCTGTTTTACGGTTACTACTCAAGTAGTATAAAATTTTAAATGTTGACCATCAAATAATGTATAAACATTATCCATCTGCAAATAATAAGTTGAGAAAAGGAAAAAAAACATAGAATAAGATAAATGTTTGGTAACGTGGCCATTGCTCTGTGATCATATATGAGTCCATGACGCCATTGCTTTATTTATGGTCATATTCACGTTCACAAATATCATATAAGAAATGAAGCGAAAGTTCAAAGGCTCTTTACAGCGCTGTATGCACTCCGCGTTTGGAGTAACGTACTTTAGAAAATGCTGCTTTTGTGAGAAAATTTTAAATTTCATTAAATGTATTTTTTATGAAAAAAATTAAGTAGGGACGAGAAATGGGTGATTAAATAAATTTTGATTTGAATTATAATATATGTATTAAAAGTAATTTATTAATTTATTTACATTTATTAAAATTTTATTAAAAAATCTTATTCATATCATTGATTAATTTTAAAAATCAATTCAATTTATTAATTAACAATTTTTTTATAGATGAATATTCAATCCATTCATGCAATTATTTTAAAAATTAAAAAAAAATTGTGACTATTTATAAAAAATTAACTCAATTTTGAATAGAGTAATTTTAATTCAACCTTAGTTAAAATATTTTTTATTTAACTCTAACCAAAACATCTTTAGCTTTCCCTCAACTAGAACGTCTTTAGTTCAATCTTGGCCTGATCTCGATCAGAATATCTTCAGTTTGGTCTAGTTTTGTATTTTTGTTTTTGTTTTTGTTTTATATTCAATAAATTTATTTTTTATTTAATACAATCCAACAGATTTTGAAAATAGTAGATGAGTCACTAACTATCCATGAAATTAAATGGATAAATTGGACCAAATTTTTTTTTTATAATGGATGGATTTACGTGTGGATAAATAGTAGATAAATGGATTGTTTTGCTACAAATGTAAGTAAAGGCGACAAAAGAATGAATTGGATAAATTTTAATATGGGTTATAATGGATGGATTAAAGACAATTCATTAATAATTTTATCCATTTATATCCATTAAAATTTTATAAAAAAATTCCAATTTATCTATGATCCATTTAAAAAAAACCATTTGATCCATCTATTAACAATTTCTTTTTATGGATGCATATCCAATCCATAAATAAAATTCTTTTTAAAAATTAAAACATTATGCTTACTTCAAAAATGTTTTTTTTTTTAAATATCTATCAAAATATTTTCAACTTCGTTCTTGACTAATTTCAACTCGGCCTCACCAGGAGCATCTTTGACTTGACTTCGGGCTAAAGATCATTCACATGACAGAGTATCTTTGGTCTGGCCTTAGTCAAAGCATCTATGGTCTGACCTTAGTCAAAGCATCTTTAACTCAACTTCATCTTACATTTTTGTTTTAGTTTTTTTATCTACTAATGAATTTGCTTTTTATTTAATGTAATTCAACGAATTTTGAAAAATAGTTGATGAATTACTAACCATCCATAAAATTAAACGAATGGATTGGATTCAATCTGTTAATTTTGTTTTGTTTGTAATGGATGGATTGAATGGATGCAATTCCAACAAAATGATCCAAGCATCTTAATAATGCCATACGAGATATGACATCAAAAGTGACTCCATCAAATTTTACATCTCATTAATAAATAAATATGCAATCTCAAACTCCAACTACCCCAAAACAACAAAAGACTTAAATAAACATACAGGAGCTACAAAATTTTCAAAAGTTTCAATAGTTAAGCTTTTGGTTAGTGAATTTATCATAACTATGTGCTCAATTTGAGTTTGGGACTTTTGAATTTTTTTTCCCAAAAAAAAATCAAAGTGCATTGTATAAGAAGAACTCTTATTATATTCCAAGAAAAACACAACAATATTGTGACAATAAAAAATCCTAAACCTTGAAATCAACCACAACTTATCAAATAACCGACAATAAGTGACACACTATACCTCTAAGGTAGAAGTAATTGGAAGTGTTTGCTTGATATTTTTCTAAGAAACAACTCCACCTACTATCATACAATTAAAATCAAAGGTTAGTCTCACAAGCAACTGAAAAGTTGAAAAATCAAATATTATATTTTTTTAGTTGCTCATGTGACCTACTTTTCATAATTTTTTTACCATGTTTATAACCTTTTTTGGTTCTAACATCAATTAGATTCCATAGTTTTCATGTAAATGAATCTAATTAGACAAGTCTCACATTTTGAATTAGTAAAAAAATGTTCAAATTTGTATCCAAAAATAAAAAATGATCATTGTTTTGGAATAACAATATTGAATCAAACTTAATAGTTAGAACTTCAAAATGAATTATTTAAAAGATAAAGTAGGGGTTCATGTCATCATAAGCACACTCACATAATAAGCTCAAACAATTAATATCTATCAATCAAAATACTATAGTTTTTACTTCCATAGATATTAATAATGCAAAATTAATCCAATTACTAAATAGTGCTAATCCATAAATTTTCAACACAACAAAACTTATATATTTATGGTTATAGAATCTAAAGACTTGTTAGAAGAATCATTTGAGTCTTCTAATATAAATAGGTTGATTGTTCTGCTCTTGTATCTTTCAAAAGGAAAAAAGATCTCTAGAATTTTTTCCAGGATTCAAAAGAGAGTACTCAAGTTCTCCCAATAACTAAAAAGTATATAATGCCTGAATCTAGCTAGGGTTCATGGTGGTGGAGAAACATGATAGGAAAAAGGATGGATTCTAGTTGTAAGATATCTAATGAAATCATCGTTGGAATTGAGATCTCTTTCAAAGAGAAAGATATCAAATATCTGGAGCTACTTTTTGTATATTATAGGGATGATCCGATCCATAAGAACCATGTTTGAGAATTTTTTGATCGTCTTTCTCTAAGAAAGAGGCAAAACATAATCAGCTTGAATTCGAAACAACTATTCAAAATCATATCTCGTAAATACAATAATCGAGTCTAAAGATTTAACTTTTTAAAAAGATAAATTTACCCCAATTCAAGACTTGAGGATGATAGCGTTCATTCTAATACATAATTAAGAAAACAATATTTTCATTAGAAATATAAAAACCTAGAAGAAGTAAGAAGGCTAAGAAATAGAAAATTTATGGACCATAGTTTTTCATATTTCTTGTTGAAGAAACAAAAGAATCCATAAATAGTTTTGGATTAATTTGCTATAATACATAAAGTGATACAAGAACATTTGAAGATGCAATAAAGTCTCAATATGCCCCTTTTTGTAAATAAGCTATATGAGAGGAAATGAACTCTATAATAAGAATAAAGACATGAAATTTTGTAGACCTCCCACCTAGTTCAAAATCAATAGGTTTTAAATGGATTCTAAAAAAAAAACAAACAAGGGTAAATGGAACCAATAATAAATTTAATTTAGGATTAAGGAGTTTACACAAAAAATAATATTGATTATTTTTATCCATATACATGTGTAGCAAGAATCACTTCAATTATAGTGCTTTTGGCGCTAACCTCTATTTATATGTTTATCTTTCATCAAATGGACGAGAAAACTACATTTTTAAATTAGATGAAGTGTATATATGTCACAACCAGAAGTGTTTGTGATAAAAAAAAAAAGTCAAGAAAATAAAGTGTGTAAATTAAATTAGTCATTGTATGGACTAAAGAAAGCTCCTAAGTAATGACATAAAAAATTCAATAAGTTATGATAGCTAATTGATTTAAAATAAATGAAATAAATTTTATAATGGAAAAGGTGTTATGATTTGTTATTTGTTTGTTTGTATGTAGATGATATGTTGATATTTGATACTAATTTAGATCAATTAGAAAATTCTAATTGAGAGATTTTTGTTTATAAATTTTGACATGAAAGATTTAGAAGAAACTAATATGATTCTAAGAATAAGAATAACAAGAGGTATTAGTAAAGAACAACCTCTTATTATTGAGGTATAAAGACTTTGATAAAGACGTCAATGAAAAAAAATTTTATTCAAAAAGAATAACTATAAAACTTCAAAATTTATTTGAGATTGACTCATTAAAATAATTTGTAAAACCTAAAATTAAACAAAAACTTCCTTAAAATAAAAATCATAAGTGATTTTTTAAAAATACTAGAGACTTTTAAACCTAAGTCTTGTATTGATACGTGAATAAATCAATTGATATATTTGTCTAATGGTCTCAATTTTAATTTTTTTGATATTTCATTGCTTAGTTTGACCTTTTAGATGGTTAGGAAGAACTAATGGTTGAATTAAATTATTTTAAAACTAACAAAATATTTTTTTAGATAATTTTTAAATGATTAAATCTTTTACAAACATTTTTATAAAGTCAAAAGTTGAATTTACCACATCTTGACATATGTATAATATTTGAAGGTATATATTGAGTAGAGAAATCGAAACGAAATGAAACGAAATTGACGCCCAAATTTCAATTACAAAATTATTTACAACCGGGAGAGTTTGTGAAAGCAGCACTCCCATATATGCAAGATGTGAGATTATTTCTTCTCAATCAATAGGAAGAAAAAGTAGGTATTTCCGGATAATAGCAAATTAACATGTTAACCTTTTGTCAGTGATGGTCTTTTCTTTCCAATCCTCTGGGAGAAACTCTTCCCAAGTTGAGCAGCAACAGAAAGTCGTTGATTACAGTTACGGCATCAGTTTCTTCCTCGTACCCAAATTCATATGCCCATGTCTAATGTATACATACAAAATATACTATAATCACTATTTTGATCAACACTTTTTATACAATGATTACTTGCCATGCTTAATATATGCAGGGTATGATTCATACGATCTGGCCCCATATTTATCACTTCACAAGTCCCACTCTCCTACTCCAATACAAGGCTATAATAACTTGTAAGTGATGTTAGGTAAGAGGTTTTTTTTTTTTCTGTACATATTTAGCATTTCATCATGCTGCAATTAATTATCTATATGCAGGACGGTGTTCTTATTTGTTTATATATAATTGACGAGAAATTTCTTTTAAAATGAACTTTAATGTAAAATATATAAGTAAGCATGTATTTTTTTTTAAATTAATGAATTGAAATCATGATATATTTTAAATTAAATTAAAGGTACATACCTTTTCTTTTTTAAATTTATAATTAATGAATTGAAATTATGTAAATTAAATTAAAGGTGCATGTACCTTTATTTATAAAACGTCAAAATGTGTGTGGCTGATATTTTTTCATCTTTCGTACATGCACTAAAATTTTTACATTCACGCGTATCATTTTTTTTTGTAATCTCTTTAACAAATTAAATATTTGTGCAAATAATTTTCCGGTTTGGCAAATATATATATATATATATATTTCATAGATAAGGTTTTTTAGGAGAGTCTTATCCCTTTTAAATACGAGTGACAGAGAAAATTTTATTTACAAATGTCACATATGTTAAAAAACGAGTGTGAGGGATTTTTTTAATCTATTACTCTTTTCTCTCGTTTTGTTTGACGTTTCAGTAAAAAAATGTGTCCAATTTTAATTTTTTTTAACAATATCAATGAAATATTAGATATATTTTATCTATTATATTTTTAACTATTTATTGTGAAGTAAAAAAATATAGATAAAATATAATTTAATTAATACGAAAGACAAATGATATACTAAAAAATTAAATAATTATTTTATAAAATTAAAAATATTAATTATATTTTTTAATTCTTATAACAAAACCTTATTCATCAAATGGGACGGGGAGTAATTTATTATACATTGAAGTTTTTACATTCCCTCACATCAATGCAAATTTTTTCTGTAATATCTTTAACAAATTAAATATCTGTGCAAATAATTTCGGGTTCTATGAATTATGACATGGTGTGTAAAGTTCTGGTAAGCCATCCTGTTCAAAATTTCTAGCTAATAATTAACCATATCCGCCTTTGGGTTATGCAGGACCCCATGCATGATCTCCAAGACACACATCGTTTTCTTGCAGTATAAGTCGTAAAATAAAACACTCAACAAGCTAGCTAGTCCATACTCCATAGCCATTATCAAACTAATTGGTCAATATAGTAAAAAGGAATAGGGGTCTGATGCACATTACTCCACTTGGTGTTCTTCCAATCGAGTCACTATTTCTCAGCTTTTAGTGGTTGGACATCATGCTTGCTTCACGCATATGCCAAAATAGGCCAAGTAAATCAACAAAAGAAGAAAATATTATGATCCTTTGTATTTGTTCCTTTAGCTAAAATGACAGTGATGATAAATTATTTACTCAAAAAATATAAAGAATTCTAACCCTGTCACTCTAGGAGTATGGAGCCAAAATTCTTAAGCCAGTGAGTCAACATTTGTCTCTTCGATGTTTAGTACAGAGTGATTAAGAAGTGACAAACTTTGAACAAGTAATTAAAATATGAAAATACATTTTGATAATATCGGGGTTAAAATGGACAATCAACATTCTTTTTTCTATTTGAAATGTTAAAAGTATGCTATTTATAAATGGCCCGTGTGAAAGCGATAGAATATAGAAACTGTAAAAATCTTTTAAATTGGTATCATACATGACAATTGTCTCAATTTTATACCTAAAACAATAATCTATACTAGCCATGTACACACACTTTATAAGTGTAGAGCAAAATTCTTGAACTAGTTGAGTCAATTCTTATCTCTGTAATGCTTTGTATAATGTAATTAGGAGATGACACAAACTCTGAGAAAGTAAAATATGAAAATGTATGTTGATTAATCTGGGGACTAAAGTACATAATTGACATAATTTAGTTTTCTAGTTGAAAATTTAAAAAACATGTTATTTTGCTAAGAGTATGAATCAGTATCTACTATTAAAGCTTACAAGTTACAATTGTAGGTAATTTTCTGTAAGCAAAAATAAAGTAGGAAATGATGAGGTTGTTATTGTTTCTGTTTAGTTTTTTCAGAGAGAAATTTTTAACAATTTTCAGATCTGAATTTTATTGCATTTAACGAATGTTGGTATCAACAAAGTTGGATGCTTCAGTCCTTCGTAATTCTTCTCCGATCCCTAAAATATTTAATGGTCGTCGAAAGTGATGGGAGTACAGAAACTGTAATGCCGAAGAGATAAAAGAGTACAAACTTACGCTACCACAGTTTCGGCAATTTCTCAAATTATAAAAAGCTTTGATTAACATGTTTAAGAAAAAGCATTTTAATTTTATTACAAATTCTTGGCGTTTTCTTCAAACCAAATTTGATTGCTTGACCCTAAAACAAATACATAATGATAATAAACGTATTTCTGTATAATCCATGTTCCATCATACGTGGAATGATTGTTGACATATTGTTCGCATCATAAAGAATTCATAGTAGCCGCATCAAGCAATCTTATGTAGTATTGCTGTTTCCCAATTTGTTTAAATTGGTTAGGAGTCATCTTGCGTTGCCCCTCAGTTGAGTTGATGAACATGAAGACATTATTTTTTATATATACTTTTCTCTTGAAAGCTAAGACATTTTCAGACTTTTCTACTGTCTTGAATTTCGCTTCTTCCCTACTCAAAGGCGCCACGGTAAGGCTTCCGCATATGAATGGCATTCTTCACCTAACATATCTATAAAGACCAAAGAAAAAAAAAATTGCACAGTGCTTTTTGACTCAGATGGAGAAGGTAGGCAATAACCCCTTTTCACTCCACAGTAAATTTGAGACCAAACTTATGAAAGTGATCATGATTACAACTTAAACTTCCAACTTAAAGTGAAAGGGGAAGCTAAAATTGAATTACAATCTAGATCGATTTAGTTTGATAAAAAGTGACTTGATTAGGAGTGCACATATCAACAAAACAACAAAATTAGATCAAAAGATCCCCCACATGCTTCAATTAATGGAGTGACATACATGCAAGATGTGGGACGCTGACCCCTGAATTGAGGCATGTGCAGATTGCAGATTACAACTTGCAATTATACTCTATAGATTAAGAAATATAATTACTTAGCTTTGTAAAACAATGGAGCTGAACTATTTTGGATTAGTTCAAAACTACTAACCCTAAGGTTTTGTCTAAAGCATACTATTTGCGGTCACGTTACATAAGATAAGAATCCGTGACCAGCAGAATAATGGTTATTTTGACCTTTAATCTAACAGTGTTTGTAAAAAATTAGACAAAAAGTTGACAAGATGGGTCATTCAATCTTGTTTTGCCTTAGTACTAGCATCTGATTTGCCATGTATTAAGATTTAAAAAATTCACCTTGATCCGAACAAACCCCCATAAATTCTGTGAAAGTTCATCTTCTTGGTAGGATGGTCAATAATAGTATAATGCTTTTAAGTCGAGATTGTCATGACATAGGCAGCTTTACTCTTTTGCTTTGAGGTTGGGCTGTGGCTATTACCATTTGGACCTTCTATTCATGATTTCTCGTGACCCCTCCTTTTGTGTCTCGAAACCGTGCACTCTTTTTGAGATATATGCACCGTTTGATTTGAAACCTATCGTTGGCTGAGATTTGATTGCCAGTGTGGAACTGCATGTATGGTAGTGGTTCCTGTTATTGGCTTTTGTTGGACTCTTCTTTACTATACGTTTACATCTCACACAAAAAGTGTTGGAAAAGAAAGCAACTTTCTCTCAATTAGTTATGTGATTTCACTCCCCACATCCTATTCAAAAGGTCATTGCTTGCTCAAGGCATCCAACAAAGGGTTTCACATGGTGGGGTGTGTCAAGTGTGGCCGTGTCATTTCCATTCCAAGGGCATTGAAAGCTACCCACTTTTATTTTGTTCACGTAATTAAAGCTCTGTCCTCATTAAGGCTTGGTCCATCTGCACTTTCATCTACTCTCTCAGTACTAATTCCACACCTCTGAATTTGCTTTTACTCTTATTTACTATCAACTACACCTTAAACAAGATTCTTATATCTGTCCCATTGCTTATTTTCTAGGGACCTCAATTTGATTTGAAGTCGGCCAGTTGCTAGCAATAAAACGACAAGGAAATATAGCATTCAACTCATGATAGATAGCTGGATTAATACGACGACAGATTCGATTTCTGATTATGTATATATACAAATATTTATTGAAAAATAATATTCATTTCAATAATTTCTACGTTTTATTAGTTAAAATGTGAATATCTGATTATGTATATATACAAATATATATTGAGAAATAATACTCATTTCAATAATTTTTACGTTTTCTTGGCTAAAAATATCATTGGTACAATCTATATATAATTCTTTATAGCATTAGAAGAAATTTCAAGATCGTGTTGAATTATGATATGAACTGTAAAGCGAGATGGAGATATAGTAAGTAAATCCTTTCCTTATATACAAGTCAAGCAACTAAAACATTATCCATAATTTTTTAGTTGATACATGGTCCAAATGGTAAGAAGCCGTGTTGCAGTTATTAAGAAAATGGACACAAATCATAAATAAACTAATGGACACAAATCATAAATAAGCTAATAAAAAAAACATATATACACGTTAATGGGTAATAAATAAGATGAATATAAGGTCGGAAGGGCAAAATTTAGTTCTGAATTAAAATAAAATGCTTTATAATTTTAAAGTTATTATGTGATTTTTAAGTAATTTTTAAAATTGTTAAAAATTGACTATTCTCACATCTGATTGCAAGATAATGCCAGGGCCCGCCTCCAAAATCCTATTAATTGGACTCGTAAGCTAAACTGAAAAGTTGGTTGATTAATTTATATCGGTGACATTGTGTTTAATTTAGTGTACGCAAAGTTGAAATTGCATCGTGTTTATTACACCGGGTCCACAAATTGAAAAAGATAAGGACTACTTTATTATAATGGTTAACGGGATTATGAGCCTGAATATACCATTAAGATTTTAGTTCATTATTATTATTTTGCTACTTATTATTTTTGTTAGTCCAATTTCACGAGCCATCTACCCTCACCCCCAGGTTTAAAATTAAGATGAAAAGACTAATGTTACTCTCCGAATACAAGCTCCAGAAGTTTCGTTTCAGTTTCGTGCCATGATATTTAATTATGTCAAACTTTTAATTAAAGAAAGTAAAAAAAAAAATAAGGATGATTAAGCTGAAGGAAGTAAGGAACTAACAACCTATGCTTCTGCTAATACAAAAGTAACAGTTAACTAATAACTAATGCAAATTAAAATATTGAGTTTTGTAATTCATGCCTTGCTTCTACCTCACCTTTTGTTTGTCCTATGTTGAAGTATTATAATTTTTTCATCGTATATACGGACAAAACAAAACTATGTTTAGAAACATGAACTACCACCTACATGATTCCGTCTAAATAGCCACAACCTCTCTGGGCCTCTCTTGTCTCCCTTCAACGCACCCCTAACTTCCGAACACTGCACCAACTGCAATTACACAATTGAACCACAACACTGCGTTCTACAAAGCAATTTCCAAAGGGCATTTCCGTGATTTCACATGCTAAAGTCCAATTGGACCAGTTCTGTATCAACTGCAATCTAAGGATAACCATAGATCTGCAGAAACAGTGAAACACTGAAACACTTCTTTCTTTCTCCTCTCTCTCTCTCTCTCTCGGTTTCGATATCTTAATATTAAGATCGTTCATTACTTGGATTCCGAACTTGTCAACGCATCTCGCCGGAATATTCCTCCGGGAAATGGGGTTTCTGAAAAGCTACCACTGAGGCAGAACATAATGGGCGACGAAGAAGAACTCGCCGGAGCTTCGGGTCTCCGGCGAGTGGTGGAGCACATCCGCGCCGTGCTCTCTCTCTCGCACTCGATTCGCGTCTTCGCCGGAAAATGGCAGCTCATTCGCGCCAGGCTGGAGGAGCTTCACGGCGGATTAATCGCCGCCGAGAACTGCGACTCCGGCGCGAGCTCCTCGCTCTCGCGGCTGGTGCCGGCGGTGGCGGCCACCACGAGGGAGTGCCACGATCTGTATCGGCGCTGCGTCGACGTGTCGTACAGCGGGAAGCTTCTGATGCAGAGCGATTTGGACTTGGCGTTCGCGAAGCTCGACGCGCACGCGAAGAGGCTCTCGGAGATATACAAAACGGGTATTTTGACAAATGGGTACGCGCTCGTCGTGTCAAAACCGAGTCTTGGCGCTTCCCGTGAGGACACGAGGTTCTACGTGAGGGACTTAACGACGAGGATGAAGATTGGGGATTTGGGTATGAAACGACAAGCGTTGCGGAACCTTTTGGAAGTTGTGGTGGAGGATGAGAAGTATGTGAAGGTGATTGTTGATGTGGGCGATGTGGTGCATTTGTTGGTGGGGTTTTTGGGTTCTAACGAGGTGGAGATTCAAGAGGAGAGTGCTAAGGTGGTTTCTGTGATTGCGGGGTTTGATTCTTACAAAGGGGTTTTGGTTGGTGCGGGGGTGATTGCACCGTTAGTCAAGGTTTTGGACTGTGGGAGTGTGTTGGGGAAGGTTGCAGCTGCGAGGTGTTTAGTGAAGTTGACTGAGAATTCGGACAATGCTTGGTCTGTTTCGGCTCATGGGGGGGTTAGTGTATTGTTGAAGATTTGTGGCAGTATGGATTGTGGTGGTGATTTGGTTGGGCCTGCTTGTGGGGTTTTGAGGAATCTCGTTGGTGTTGAGGAGATTAAGAGGTTTATGGTTGATGAGGGTGCTGTGTTAACTTTCATTAGGCTTGTGAGGTCCAAGGAAGAAGCGATTCAGATGAATTCGATAGGGTTTATTTTGAGTATTGCCTCTGGGGATGAGTTGGTTAGGCAGATGGTGGTTAGGGAAGGAGGAATCCGTGCTTTGTTGTGCCTTTTGGATCCTAAGTGGTCTTATTCTTGTAAAACAAGGGAGGTAGCAATGAGGGCCGTTGAGGATTTGTGTTTTTCCTCACCTAATTCTGTGGCTGTTTTGATGAGTTATGGCTTTGTTGATCAGTTGGTGTATTATGTTCGAAATGGGGAGGTTTCAATTCAGGAGTTGGCATTGAAAGTGGCGTTTAGGTTGTGTGGAACATCCGAGGAGGCTAAGAAGGCAATGGGGGATGCAGGGTTTATGTCAGAGTTTGTTAAGTTTCTTAATGCAAAGTCATTTGAAGTTCGTGAAATGGCAGCTGAGGCACTCTCTGGCATGGTTGTGGTGCCTAGAAATAGAAAGAGGTTTGTGCAGGATGACCATAATATAGCCCTTCTTCTGCAGTTGCTTGATCCTGAGGAGGGGAATTCAGGTAATAAAAAGTTCTTGATCTCTATATTAATGTCATTAACGAGTTGCAACAGTGGGAGGAAAAAGATTGTTAGTTCCGGATATGCCAAAAACATAGAAAAACTTGCGGAGGCTGAAGTTTCTTCTGATGCCAAGAGACTCGTCAAGAAGCTATCCACAAACCGGTTCCGCAGTATGTTGAGTGGAATCTGGCACTCATGAATATTGTAATTCATTTTTTCACCCTTTTTTAACTGTATATTTACATAAGTGTCTTACAAGTTTTGCTAATTTGTGTTCACCGTCTCGATATGCTTTCTGTTTTATTTAATTGCCCTTGCTTACCACAAGAGTAGCACAGCTTTATGTTGTGATTGTAACCAGGTGTAGTGATACCATAAAAGCTTTGTTGTAGATTTTCTTGAGGATACTCTGCCATTAGCTATGGTGGATTGTACCAAAGAAGTAAAGAATTATATTATATTATAACCAAAAAAAGAAGAAGAATGTAATTACTAGTTACACACAGTTATTCTTCATTAATTTCTTCTTCACCTACCTACCTCAATATTTGTTTGGCAATATTCCAAAAATATTATAGTGTTTGCATTTGTGGTACCACATGGGGAAGACGTCAATCCTTGGCAAGCATGTGAGTAGTGTAAGCCTTGCTTTTTCTCTATCCAGCATTATATATAAAGAAGACAGCGATAGATGAAGTTTCCATCTGTATTGTTTTGTCTCATAGCAAGCACTGTCTTTTGGCCATAGCTATTTCCTAGTTGTTAATGAAGAATGTGCACGTGGCAATTGCCTATTGTTGATATACATGTTGCCCGAGAATTCTTAAAGACAAGAGAACAAAATGATCCCACATCGTTCCCCCTTTGTTTATTCTTCTGTTTTAAGTGCTTTCAAGTTAACATGATGAAAGTGCAAGTTCCTAAATCTGGGTAAAGGTTTAGGCACTTGGGTTCCGTGAATGAGTGGAAATCTATCATCTAATCACATATTGGTTGTGTGGCCAGTGTGCCAACCAATGCTAGATCACCACAGAATGGGAAACATGTGAATATGCAAATCAATTAGGCTGGTCCTGGGAGGTGTTAATGGAAGAAAGCAAGGAAACATGAAACTTGTGATTCTTCCAATTTCCATGGGCCTTGAACGCTATTTGGTTTATCGTTCAAACTTCAAAAAGTTGTTTTATAATATGGCATTAACAAGATATTATGGGTGGAGAGTTGTGTATTATTGTGGTAGGGCTCCTCCTCTTAACTACGCCTACTACATATTTTGTTACTTTTAGTGTTATAGACTTTGACTTGTTCTAAGTACTACCAAGAAACCAATATCAATTACGGGGAAAAGTCATTTTTAGTTGAACGGTTGGATTATAACAGTTGCAACTTGCAAATTGTCGTATGTTAAATAGCTGCATACCACGAAGGTGTTCTTCTTTCATATTGATTATTATTTTTAGGTGAAAATGTCAATATGCTTTCCTTGAAATGATTATAACAATTGAACAAAAAGAAACAGCATTTTTTTAAAACTTTTATATGGTTAATAAAAAAAACATAAAGTATTTTCGCATCAAAACCCAAAAGATTAAACAGCATTTTTTTTTAAATGTATTCTCCACAATACAAAGGGAAGGAAGTGGCCCCTCCTCCCAAAGGTTTAACACAGGTTATAATATTATGTGCGGTTGTGACTTTTGCTGCAGATAGCCAAAAACACCTTACAGGTTATAATCATATTTGTGTTTGAGATCAATTTTTTTTTATCATATACAATACTCACACACCTTATTTAACCATAATCCCAAAACTTAATTTTCTTTTTTTATTGTTATTAATTGGAGATGTCCAGTCACAAAGCAAAACAAAAATAATATAAAAGTATAAGATTTTTTTATGAAATAAGATATGTTAAAAAAAAAGGAAGGTGGGCTATTGGTCTTGTTTAGAATATGAAAAAGGCCATACTGGCTTATGTGTCATAGCCCACATGGGTTAAGGTTTGATGGAATGGACTTCATTTTATCAAAGGAGCTAACAAAAGCTTAGCTTAATTTACCTCTTATGGCCAACGGCTGATCCATGAGCTAGTCCACCAAAAACTTAAGTAAAAGTTATTAAAAATTAATTTATCAACGTAAATGAATCTAATTAAGATTCAGTTTGAGAAAAAATTGCATTTTATTAGTATTCATTGATTTGATTGATTGCAAATTAATAAGTAAAAGTTATTTAATTAATTGAGATTTTGTTGCAACAAAATTGCATTTCATTAGTATTGATTTGATTTGATTGAGAATAAATAAGTTATTAAAAATTAATTGATCAATATTTGACCCTAAGAAAAAACATGAATCAGATTGAAATTTGGTTGCGGAAAAAAAATACACTTGATTAGTATTCATTTATTTTTGTTACCTCTTCTAAATATTTCTCTGCCTGCCCTCAATACATTCATACAATATCGATAACTTACGATCCGTTTACTTTTGTTTTTATTTTTATGTATAAATTGTCATCTTTTTTGTTTTTAAAAATTTATAAAAAATAGATAAAATAGTTGTTTTTATTGTTTTCGGTATTTTTTTTAAAACAAGAAGTAAAATAAAAATAAGGTGACAATTTTGTAATTAAATATGAAAATAGAAAATAAAAATAAAAAAAAGATTTTTCTCACAATAAGCATACTTATGTTTCTTTTCTCTTTCTTTCTTTATCTTTTAAATTATTTGTAATTGTTTTCATAAGATTTAAATTTTATGTACAAACTAACGGGATTATATCTAATAAAAGATATTAGTCTTTTTATAACTTGATAAATCAAGGTTCTAATTCTTGTTAAGAAAAGTGTTTATATTTAGTATCTAACAATGCCTTGATCGTAATTGTTTCTAAAGGAGGATACATATAAGAAACAAAAAATATAATTTACAAATTTCTCATAGTACACAACAACAAACCATGCTAACACACAATACATAAGGTCAAATGAATCAACCAAGCTTTGATGTCACTAAATGTAATACTCTTTATCCTGTGATCTATTTACTAATGTTTATGCAATTGTTTTTAAGGGATAAAAAGAAAAACTTATGAATATAACACAATCTGTTATTGATAAATTAAAATAAAACAAATGTCATTCATCCGCAAACAAAGGATTCACATCGATAACATCATTAATGAAAATCTGAAACTCAATATAAAACCTATTGGCACTTTAAAGGACAATCCAACTACTCATGTTTAGAACCTTAAAAGTGTAGTTAAGTCTAAAACATGTCCAAGTCCTAATGTCGCAATTCTATCAAAGCAAACAAGCAAAAAAAAAAAAAAATTAAAACTAAGCATAAAATAGCAGTGGAGAGCCCAGGTTACTCTTCTCATTCCTGCTTGCCCTTACCTGCAAATAGCATTTACCCATAAAATAGAAACGTCTCACTACTATTAGGGCAACACTTACAAGGTCAAGTAACACACTGATAAGGCTCGTTTTAGTTGTCTTAACGGGCATCAAATAACTAAAGTTAACTATAGTATAGTCAATCCTAGGTCATTCATCTCAAGGACACGGCGTGCTCTATTGTGACTCGGTGTGAAGTGGAATAACGTAGAATCTAAGATGTAGAGTGTCGACTCGTCTCAGCCACTGTCCGAATTGCTCTCGGCAGAAACTAAGCCAAGATGATCTCGGCAGAAACTAAACCGAGATAATCTCGGCAAAGATCTATCTGATTTGGTTTCGGCTGAGTGCAGATAGACGCTACAGAGATGGACTATCTCTGTCTCAGACTGAAAAGCAGTAAATGAGGGGGGTTGGAATGCAAGAAAAGTAGGAAGTAAACTAGAACTATGAATGCAATGAACATATACTAATGCTACTGGTTTTACGAATATTATTATTATTATATAACTATGTTCGTGTTCAGTTCTATTAGTCCAAGTCCAGTCCAATTTCCACACTCCAGTTCTCAGTCCATATCAACCTTGGGAAGTCTTATGGCAATCGTCAAAGGTTCGTCCATTGTCATACCGAGGAATTACGCAATTGCTATCTCATCAGTTGGCAGGGATTAAGTTTAGAACTGATTTTAGGTTCTCGATTAAAAATCGTTAAATGATTACCTATTGAATTAGTTAAACCAATTCCAATCGCGGATTAAATCATGAATTAAAGGAGAGGAAGGAAATAGAGATAAGAATGATTGATAGAAAACAGAGTACAAACACAGTGGTCTAAATTCAAGTGGATCCATCTTCCACGACGATCACCATGGTTGATGGTGGTGGCTCACCTCCAATAGCCTGAGCGTTGAGGATCAGATTCACCAGAATGTGTTGGAAATCCCAATCAGTCCCCTCTGACAAACTTCGGCTTCCCAATCTCAGACCTGCATTTCCTCGATCGAGAGAAACACCAACGCAGCACCGTGCACCACCGTAAACGAAGAGAAACAAGAGCGAAGAAATGGAAATAATGAGAGTGTGTTGAAAGTGAATTCAAAGACCCCTAAAAAGTGCAAAACTCCTCTTATATATACACGAGCTGTGACCTGTTGCTCCTAATGATTCCTAACAAAATTACAACATAAATTACCTATTCTACCCTTGCATAACTTGTGTTGCAAGCTTCTCTAGAAGTGACGTGGCAGTTGAGCTGGAGTTGAGGTGGTCCTGAGTTGTACAATTGACGTGGATAGCATTTTGGGCTGCTTCTTATTGGACTACACCTACTTGGGCTGCTGGGCCGTGAATCCTGGCCTGATCTGGTTTGGCCGACATGGAGTTGGTCTTGGCCGAGACGACTTCATCTCGACCGAGTCTTCTTATGTTTGACCCGAGAACATCTCGACTGATCCTGTAAGAAAAGAAGAGTTAGTTAAGATCCTCGAATTAGCACAAATTTGTATTTTCTCTATTTTTAGCTCCATAATATGAATCTCAGCTAACACTCTATTCTTAAGTACAAGATAGTCTTGTAAACATCCTTCTTAGGTTCATAAAAGATGCATAATTTGTGACTCATCACACACACACAACAACAAGAAACAAATATAATTATAAACATACACATCAATAATAACAATTATGCACATGTTATAATAGTATGCACCCTACACATTACTTCATACATATGTGGTACCAACTCAATCCAAAACGTATGCTAGAGGTAACACTTTTTATTTCCATATTCATACCATGCTAGTTTGGAATCCTTTATAGCATATCAGAATATACTCAACTTGCATTGCACGCCCCCACTCATGGGATCAAGCACAACTATTAGAGTTTCCATACTAAATAGTCCTCAATAGATCTAGTGACTTTACAACTTAGCTCATGTCTACTTTTATTTCTCATTATTTCTCTTAAATTTGGACTAATAAGAACTATTTTCACCTCTCAAAGGCTAGGTACAACATCTCCTTGAAGCCATAACAGTGAGCACCAATCCTCCCTTCACAAGCCTAGGTAGTTCACTTAACAATTGTTATTTGAGTCTCTTTCTCTCCAACTCTTAGCTTAGGCAACCTACTAGATAACTACTCATCCATTACTCAATTTCTCATTTCTTAATGCAATGACAATTATCACTTCATTTCACTCATATACAAAAATATATAAAAGCATACACAAGGATCACGAGAAAACTCTTAAGCTTCCAATAGAGGAATCTATTCTTCTAAGTTTACATCTTTTTCTCAACGAGTCCACACACTTCCCTAACCAATAAGAACCACAGTGAGACCTACACTACCATTGGCCCAGTAA
This sequence comes from Mucuna pruriens, assembly GCA_025330945.1. Classification (NCBI taxonomy): domain Eukaryota; kingdom Viridiplantae; phylum Streptophyta; class Magnoliopsida; order Fabales; family Fabaceae; genus Mucuna; species Mucuna pruriens. The sequence continues at coordinate 1,016,296 of JAENHJ010000543.1, forward strand.
ACCACTTTGTTAGCTAAACAAATGGGCCATTCTCGCTCAGTGAGTGAAACTATAAAAAGTGCAAGATTTCTTACTTGTCTAGCGAGTTGAGCCACAAAGGCTCTAAGGGTGCCATTTTCCCAACAAACCCTAAGTTCACACAACGAGCGAACCCATAAACTTGCTCGACAAGTTGGGTATTAGAAAATTTCAACTCATTAAACCTCACATTCCCGCTCAATGAGGCTATTCCTTGCCCAACGAATAACTTAATAGAAAATTTTGACTCTTTTTTACAAACTCTCACTCAACGAGTTTCCCTACTCACCCAACGAGTGAAGCCATAGTGCTCTAAGGCTCAAATTTGCCCAATGAGTACACTCGCCCATCAATTGAGACATTCCTTTGTTTGATGCATCCTTTCCCAACAAAAATATCTCTCACTTAGCAAGTGACAACGAATAAAAATTTGTGATTTGTAATTTTCTACAAAAAAATGATTGAATCAAAAGGGAACTAATAACTTCTATGTTCTCTTGATAGTTACAAATTTAGAAGTTAAAAGTGCACTTAAAGCAACACCAAAACTCTTTTTTACAAACTCTCACTCAACGAGTCTCCCTACTCACCCAACGAGTGAAGCTATAGTGCTCTAGGGCTCAAATTTGCCCAATGAGCACACTCGCCCATCAATTGAGACATTCCTTTGTTTGATGCATTCTTTCCCAACAAAAATATCTCTCACTCAGCAAGTGACAACTATCATACCCCAAAACAGTCCAGGCCCAAAACCTTGTGGCCCATCTCAATATAGAGTATGAAAGGGTTTCTTAAACCCCATACGACGCCATTAATGAGACGTAACCCCCCAAGGCGGCATAATCATTATGCCACCAGATTAAATGCGCCCCAAAAAATGGAAAGACGCATTAAATTGCTCCAAGCAACAAAGCGTCACATTGGAAATGAAAAGTTATACGATTCAAATTTTAAACACCTACACGTGGCGGCAACGCCACGCCATCCTTATCAATGCCACGTCAGCGCTATGTCATCGCATCTGAATCAAAGTCATTTTGGTCAATATTGAAGCCACATCGGTTCTGTTAGGCCGACATGACCCGGACGCATCCATATAGGCTCATTTGGACTGACATGACCCCGACGAATCCCTATCGGCTCATTTGGGGCCGACACGATCTCGACGAATCCCGAGACCATCTCGGCGCCATAGACAAAAGCCATAAAATCACAAATCAAGCCCCAGTGGACAACCCAATGTTAATCAAACACTAAGATACCAAAAAAAAATTCAACTCATCTTATTCAACCTTGGGCACCTAGAGGAAAGTCCATCGACCTTTAAATTTGGACCCCTATTGGACAGTCCAAATACTTCTTTCGACAACCATGGGCACCTAGAGGAAAGCCCATCGACCTTTAAATCTGGACCCCTATTGGACAGTCCAAATACTTCTTTCGACAATCATGGGTACCTAAAGGAAAGCCCATTGACTTTCAAACTTGAACTCCCATTGGACAGTCCAATATTCCTCTTCAACAATCTTGGGTACCTAAAGGAAAACCCATTGACTTTCAAACTTGGACTCCTATTGGATGGCCTAATACCTCTCTGACAACCTTAAAGAAAATCTAGTCCAAATAAATGAGAATCTTTATTCATGCTCACTATGGGAGAGCTAAAACCTCCCTAAAGTGAGACATGAATAAAGATGGGGCAACTGTCATACCTCAAAACAATCTAGGCCCAAAACCTTGTGGCCCATCTCAAACAAACACCATTGAAATCAAATCAAATCACAGCCCAAACCGAATCAGTCTCGACCCAATCAATATGTTGGGCCTAAATTTCCCCTAAACTGTCTAGGACAGAATTAACCGCTGCGGAAAACACGGGTCAACTATCGCAGACAAAAGGCAACCGATGGGAAGTTAACTGTCGAATACTTAACTCCCAAGTAACTTCCCGTTGGTTGCGGAAAACAGAAACTTTCATAACCAATTCTGAGGCCTATATAAAGCCTTCAGATACGAGAGTCAAAGGGAGGATTTTTTTCTGTGGAAAAAGGAGAAAAGAAAGAAAAACAGGAAAACGTAGAAACTGACTGCAATACAAAAGAAACAAGGCAGACCATCCAAGAATAGTAAGATTAGAAGGAAGGAGTACGAGCCGTCACAAGAAAAAGATCAAGCATTTTTAGAATCCAAGTAAGTAATGAATGACTCCATCGTTTTTCTAGGCTAATTTTGATCTCATTCGGGTAGACATAAGTCATTCCCATCTATGCCATCTTAGACCTCTTCATGAGGCCGAACTCATCCTGTCTTTGTAAATAAAAAATGGTTTGCACTCTTGTATAAACAAAGCCAAATTTGTGTTAGTTCCATTAAGACTGAATTCACTTCCACCTGATCAAGAGCCGAATTCATTTCGGTCCAATACTTTACAATCACACATTGATCCTTCACCCAGCCGAATTCATTTCGGCCTGATACTCCGACTCTCCATTACTTAAGACTGAATCCATATCGGTATGAATCCCTAAAACCAATACTAAAAGTCACTCATCCCTAACCAATAACCAGACCATAACTACGTTAACTTTGACTCCTCTAAAGCCGGGGTATGTAAGCACAGTAGACATCCTCCTATCAAGTCATAAAATCAAAATAAAAAATAATTTACTCCTATCGTTGGCTATCGTTGATCTTCACTAGACCCAAACTTAAGCATTATCTTCCCAACCTCACTACTAACCTAGGGTAACTATCACGTGATAGGCATGTTGGGACACCCTGTGTTCCAAATGTGTAACCAACTCCCGGACATTCGATTCTCTAATTCTTAGACCCGCCTTACCACCCGATTTCCTAGCGTTCCTAAAAAAAAAACGCCCGTGGCGACTACCAACGACCAAATCCGTTTCGGCCGTCTCCAACCGAATTCGTTTCGGCCTATTCCAACCAAACATGCTCTTCATCACAAAACTGGTTGTGACAACAATGAATATCAATTTGTGATTCGTAATTTTCTAAAAAAATGATTAAATCAAAAGGGAACTAATAACTTCTATGTTCTCTTAACAGTTACAAATTTAGTACTTAAAAATGCACTTCAAGCAACACCAAAACACAACCTAAACATGTCAATTTCATCCATACAAGAAAAAAATCCAAATTTACACAATTTCCATAAAAAAAAACTTAACATCAAGAACAACAACAAAAATAACCAATTAATAGCATGCTATAACACAAATTATACACCAAGATGCAACACTAATTCAGAGGTTTAATCCCTTTCAGAGACCACTAAAAACATGTAAATTGGGATCATATGAAAGACTCATTTACTCGTCTTACGCAAAGTAAACCTAAAAAGTGAGATAAAACTCACTTCCCCCCTCTTATGTAATACATAAATAGTGGCAGAAAATTACTTCAAGATTTCTCTTTATGATCCATTGGTGCTTCCTCTACAAACTCCTCCTTTTCTCTCTTTGTTGTTAAGGGTCACATCATCTCCCTTTTAATAGGCCAACATACCAAAATAGTCCCAAAACTATTTTCTCACATTTAATTTAAATAAAATTTCGATATATAATTTGCAAAATTAATCTTTATTTGAATTAATGACAAGTATAAATTGCTTTAAAAATTTAACATATAATAATAAACATAATGTTTACATGTAATAATAAATAATTAGAAAAAATCAGGGTGTTACATTCTAGATCTAGTCTTAGGATCAAGGCTCTTATGTTGCTATCACAACAATACCACCAATAAATGCTTTGATAGCTCTTGCATTCCTTCTCCAACTACATTTCCAAACCCCAATTTTAATTCACCAAACTCACCTCTCATATTAACAACCCTACTCTCCACTAACTCTTTTAGTTACAAATGCAACTCATTTTCCTCCTTACTTTAATCCATCTTTGCAATTATTGTTGACAAAAAAACTACGCTTTGAATCATCCTAGTGTGGTGCCACCAATTATGATTACACCTACACTAAGATTAGCGTTAATGAATCTTAGTCTTATGGATGCCAATGATAATTAAAGGTTCTAGAATCTTCCTAATAGTGTTTTGTTTCATTCTATTGAAGGAAAGGAAAAATAAAAATTGGTGGTGGATATGAGGGGTTCTTATTATTCTTATTTTTATTTTTCATATTTTTATTGAGGCGATAAGGTTATTTAATTTGTTAATGTTTTAATTAATGAGTATTGAGATAATTTGATAGTGGGAGGACTTTTTGTAAGGTGACCTAGTAAATTTACGAAGTTGTTGCATACCAAGAATTTGACAATGCAACCAAGTAATTTCGAGAGGAATTTGTTGTCTTAACTTTGCTAATTAAAAATGGTTGAGACCTATCATGATAATGAATTTGAACTCAGCCTCACAACAACAAAACTTGTTGAAGAGCTTGCAGTCACACGATGAATATGGATAGGAGTGTACCCTAGAAGGGTCCTCCATTGTGGAGGAGATGAAGTCATAAAATTGATCGTTAGTGTGCTTCTAGAAGAGCTCTAGTCTTCCAGCTCTTGGTCATGACTTTTGTCTACTAACATTACTTGTTTTCTATGAATGCTTATCTAACATGTGAATGAACCTTGAATGTTTTCTATCATTACAAGAATTATTTATTAGTTTCTAATTTGAGAATGAGGGTTAATGAATCCTAAAATTAAGAGTTTAGGTGCTAAGAAATTTTAAAAATTAATTTTTTAAATGTGTTAAAATTTTAACAGTTCCAATAATTAATTTTATGTAAATAGATATTTTTGGAAAAAAAAATACGAAAGAAAGTGCAATAGTAAAAAAAAAAAAAGTAATTGCCATGCTTTGGAGTGGGCAATCTATAATGAAACATTCTTTTATTTTTCCTGAATCACAATCTAACAGGCCTTGGGATAACATCAAACTAGCTTCACATGGTAAAAATGTGTAGTTCTTAGAATTAGCTCCTTTATGATGAATAAATATATAAAGTGAAAAAAAAAAAGACATACGTACCTCAATTTTTAAAATCAGTTAAAATTATAAGATACGAATGTTCAAATTAATGGTAGATTAATTCTTACCTCTCCTTAACTTTGGAGTATTCTCAATAAAAAAAAAATCACCAAAGGCTCATTTAAAAAGTGCAGAAACTGTATTCCCAGAATACTCTACCTTTCTATCCAAAAAAAAAAAAAAAAAAAACATAAAGACTGCGAGGCTACGACAACGTACGAATCTCAATCGTTATTAAATTATTAAATTATTAAATTATTAAATTATTAAATTGTGAAATTATAAAATTATAAAATCATTAAATAATTAAATTAGTAAATTAGTACATTAATAAATTATTAAATAATAAAATATTAAGTTATTCAACTATAAATTTATTAAATTATTAATTTATTAAGTTAATAAGTTATTAAAATTTTAAATTATGAAGTTATTAAGTTATTAAATTATTAATTTATTAAATTGTTAAACTATTAAGTTATTAAGTTATTAAATTGTTAAATGATTGCTTTATTAAAACTTTAAATTATTATCTTTATTGATTAAATAATTAAATTATTAATCTAACAAGTTATTAATTGATTCAATCCTTAAATTATTAATTTATTAATTGACTAAATAATTAAAATATTAATTTGTCAATTTATTAAATTATTAAATTATTAAATTAATCAACTATTAAATTACTAATTCAATAAATTCTTTATTTATTAAATAAATTAGTTAATAAATAAATAAATTGTTAATTTATTCAATTATTCATGTATTAAATCATTAACTTAATAATTTATTCAATTACTAAAATTATTAAATTACTAAATTATTAAATTATTAAATCATTACACTATTAATTTATTCAATTATTAAAATTATTAACCTATCAAATTATTAAATAATTAAATAATTAATTTGTAAAATTGTTAAATTATTAAATCAATAAATAATTACATTATTAAATTGTAAAATTATTAAATCATTCAATTATTAATTTATTAAGTTATTGCATTACTAAATTCTAAAACCATTAAATTATTCATTTATTAGGTAAATAACTTACTAAATTATAAAATTATTAATCTATTAATTTATTAGTTTATTATATTATTAAAATTTAAATTGTTAAATTTCTAAATGAATACATCATTAAATTATAACATTATTCAAACTTTAAATCATTAAATTATTAAATTATATATTTTTATGTTGAATAAATTATTAAATTCTTAAATCATTAACTTATAAATTATTTAATTGATTAAATCATTAAATTATTAAATTATCATTTTAGTGAATTATTATCTTACTAAATAAATAAATTACTAAATCATTAAATTATTAATTTATTGAATTAATAACTTATTAAATCATTAAATTATTAAATTATTAATTTATTCAATTATCCATTTGTAAAATCATTAAATAATTAAATCAATAAATTATTTATTTATTAAATTATTAATTTAAAAAATTACTAAAATAATAAATTATTAATTATTAATTTATTCGAATATTTAAATTATTATTTATTAAATTATTCAATCAGTAACTTATAAAACTGTTAAGTTATTAAATTATTAAATTGCTAAATCATGAAATAATTAAATTGTTTAGTTATTAAATTATTAAATTATAAAGTTATTAAATTATTAAATCATTAAGTCTATAATTTTTTAAATTTTATGATTTTAATCTATTAAATCAATAAAACATTAAATTATGAAATTATTAAATTATTAAAATACTAAATCATTAAATTATTCATTTATTTATTTATTTATGGAATTATTAAATTACAGAATTGTCTAATTACTATATTATTACATACTAAATTATTTAATTATGAAATCATTCAATTATTATTTTATCAATTTATTCAATTACTAAGTTATTAAATTATTAAATTATTAAATTATTCATATACTAAATTATTAAATTATTGAATTATTAAATTACTAAATTATTAAATTGTTAAATTGTTAAATTGTTAAATTATTAAATTATTAGCCTATAAACTATAAAATTATTAACTATTAAATTATTAAACTATTAATTCTTAAATTATTAAATTTTTAAATCGTTAAATTATTAAATTTACTAAATCCATAATTTATTAAATTATTAATTAACTAAATTATTATATTATTAAATCACTAAATTATTAAAATATTAATTTATGATATTGTTGATTTAATAAGTTTTAAAATTATGAAAATGTTAAATATAAATTTTTAAATTATTAAATTATTCAAATCATAATTTGTTACATCGTTAAACTATTAAGTTATTAAATTATTACATCATCAAATTATCATATTAAAAAATATTAAACTACAAAATTATTAAAATAATAAATTATTATGTTAATAAATTCTCTACTTTTAGTTATTCAATTTATAAATATTTTTATTAAAAATTATTAAAATATTAAATTATTATATTACTAAACTATTAAATTACTAAATTGTTAGTGTAATATATTTTTAAATATTACATTATTAAATTATGGAATTAGTAAATTAATAAATTATTAAATTATTAAATTATAAATTTATTTAATTATTAAATTATTATTTATTAAAATTACTAACTAATTAAATTAGTATTTATTGAATTATAAAATTACAAAATGATAAAATTTTAAAATTATACAATTACAAACTAATTAAACTCTTTAGTTATTCAAATTTTATATTATCAAATTACAACATATTCGATTATTAAATGATTAAAATTATAAATTAATAATTTTTATGTTATTAAATTAATAAATTCTTAAATTTGTAAATTAATAAATTATAAATTATTTTTTTTATCAAAATTTTAAAGTATTAAATTATTAACTTCTTAGATTATTGAATTATTAACTCATTCAAATAAGAATTAGTATATTATTAATTTAAACAAATATTAAATTATTAAATTATGAAATTATTACGTTATTAAATATTAAATATTAAATTATTAAGTTATTAAGTTTGAATTATTTTAAATTATTAAATTATTGAATTATTCAATTCCAAAATAATTAATTATTAAACTACAAAAATTATGAAATTATGAAATTATGAAATTATTAAACTATTAATTAAGAAAATTTAAATAATTAAATTACTGAATTATTAAATTGTTAAATTATTAAATTACTAAATTATTAAATTATTAAATTATTAAATTCATAAATTATTAAATCATGAGTTAATAAATAAATAAATTAATAAATTATTAAACTGATAAATTATTGAATTGTTAAATTTTAAATATTTAAATTTATAAATTAGTAAACTTTTATATTATTCAATTGATAAATAATTAAATTATTGAATTTTTGAAGTATTAAATTTTTAAATTAATAAATTTCTATTTTACTAAATTATTAAATTGTTGAATTATTGATATATTAAATTATTAAACTGATAAATTATTAATTAAATAAATTATTAAATTTTGAATTATTAAATTCACAAGTTATGAAATTATTAAATTATTAAAAATTTTACTTACTATATTTTAAAATTACAAAAATTATGCAGTTTTTAAAATGATATTATTAAATTACTAAATTAGTAAATAACGAAATTATTAAATTATTAAAATTTTAAATTATTAAATTATTAGTTTTCTGAATTACCAAATTAATATATTACTAAATTAGTAAATTAATGAATTGCTGAATTTAAAAATTATCAAATTATTAAATTATTAAACTATTAAATTACTAAATTAATAAACTATTGAATTATTAAATTATTAAATGAATAAACATTAAATTATTGATTTATTAAATTTATATATTATTGAATTGTTGAATTATTATATTATTGAAATACTGAAATTTTTAATTAACAAATTATTTTTTTTCCGAATTAATAAATAAAGAAATTATTATATTTTAAATTATAAATTATTAAAACTTAAATTATTAATTGCTAATTATTAAACTGTGAAATTATTAACTTATTAACTTATTAAATTATTAAATTATTCAGCAATTAAAATATTAAATTATTAAATTATTAAAATACTAAATTATTAAATTATTAAATTATTTAATTTCTAAATTAATAATTACAAATTTATTAAAATTTCAAATTATTAAATTATTAAAATAATAAATTAATAAAATTCATAATTATTAAAATACTAAATTATTAAACTGTTAGACTATTAAATTGTTAAATTACTAGATTATTAAATTGTTGAAAATTTTAAATTTATAGTTGTTAAACTTGTAAATTATTAAACTATTAAATTATTTTATTGTTAAATTATGAAATTACTAAATTATTACTTAATATAATTTTAAACTATTAAATTATTATTTAAATAAATTAATAATTTTCTTAATTACTAAATTAATAAATAATTATATATTATATATTTAGATAATTATGTTATTAAATTATTAAATTATTAAATGTTTAAATTATTGAATTAATAAATTATTGAATTAATAAATTATAAATTATTAAATTATTAAATTAATAAATTATTAAATTATTGAATTACTAAATTGTTAGTAATTTAAATTATTAAATTACTAAATTAATAAATTATCAAATTATTAAATTATTAAGATATTAAATTTAGTTATTAAATTATTAAATTATTAATTACTAAATTATTAAGTATTTGATATTTAAAATTATTAAATTTTTAACTTAATAAATTATTAGATTATTAAATTATTTAATTATTAAATTATTAGATTCAAACCCTGTTCGATTATTTTTTATATATCAAACTAATTATTTTAAAGTTATTTTAGTGAAAATAAAAATACTGAATTGTAATTATCAATCTCAATTTTTTTTACAATATTTATTGTTTGAATATAATTTAAAAATAATATAGTTTTATATAAATTAAATGCATATTGATTACTAATAATAAAATACTAAATTTTTTTATATATTGTTCAATAATATTTTTAAATATATAAAAACATATTTATTTAAACATATTTTAATAATATCATATTATATTGAAAATTTAAATAAATAATATGTAACTAATTCAAAATTAAGTTATATATATATATAGTTCAAGAAGTTTGTTTAAAATCTCATTTTCTTAAGATTTACAGTTGATTCCAAGGACCTTATGTATCGAAGAGATTTTATATGCAAAGTGTTTAATCCAATTTTTCTTTCTAAAAATTAAAGTTAAATTAGGCCAAACACTGCCTAGGATTAAAAAAAAAGTCTAACTTTATGAATCAATATGAAATAATTAAATGTTTAAGAAAGATGGATTCACTTTCTTGTGTGCTAACTTAGAAAGTCAAGAAAAAAATATCATTATAAGAATTTTTTGATTTTATTATTAATTTTGACTATCATTTAAATTAGTAAGTAAATTCTAACTAATTAATTATTAATTAACTAGAATATTATTTTTTCTAGTTAAATTGAAGTTATATCTATTTATACTTCTTATTACTACAAATTAGCTAGAAAATAACTATAAATTTTAAAAAAATTACTACAAATTAACTAAGATTATTTTCTTAGCTAATTTTCTACTTATTTCATACTATCATTCAATATTATAGTAATTTTGTAGCTAATTATTTTACTAGAAATTAGCTACAAAATAACTATTGATTTTAAAATTTGTCACAAAATTATTTTGTAGCAAATTTTAAATTTTCTAGTAGTGTATATGACTTTCTCTTTCTCTAATAAAATCATATTAACCGAATAAATAAAGAGTTATATTGGACAAACTTTGACTTTTTTTTTTATGCTATCAATATACTTACTCATCTATAAATAACACAACATATCAATGTTAAATTAAGTCTACACAAACTTAAGAATCAAATCTTGTCTTTGTGTGATTGAAATGACTATTTCATTTGGCAAAATTCTCAACATAATTCTCTTCCTTATCCTCATTTCTCAAGGTAATGATTTCTTTTAATGTATGAATTTATTTATTTAATTTTAAATTGTTGTTCATAATATCTCTCATACCTCATGATGTTAGGTTATAGCAAATGTTTCTTGAGTGATCTCTCCGTAAACCAAATTCAAACAGGAGTTAAGGTGCAGGGAAAGCCAGAATGGAGTGTGACTATCACTAACAAGTGCTCATGTGTTCAAAATAATGTGATATTGAATTGCACTGGATTTCAGTCTACTGAAACTATAGATCCGACAATTTTGACGGTCTCACTTAGTTCTGGTTTTTGTCTTGTTACACCTGGTCAATCTATCTATACAGAACCTGTTAAATTCAAGTATGCTTGGGACCATCAATTTTCATTGAATCCCATTTCCTCAGAGATTGCTTGTTCTTAAATGTATATCCAAAAGATTTGAACTTTAATGTCATTTGTTGTAGCTTGGTTTACCAAAATTATACTACCAAAATAAAATAATGATTATTGCAAGTGAATTTTTGCCATTTTAATGCTACCTCTAACACAATAACTTGCATATATAACTCTGATTAAAATAAAAACTAGTAACAAAAATAAACTAGGAGCATTGATCGAATGATTGAATCATAAAAAATATATGAATGATAATTAAATATAGGAAACTTTCAAAAGTCTAACTATTTATTTTATTTTATTTTGTTACTACCTTTCATTAAATAAATCACTACCACTTTCTAGAATCAACCAATTGTCATCTTTTGAGCTTAACAAATTTTTAATTCATGTTTCTCGAAAAATGACCATCATTATTCTAGCTTCTAACACCATTAAATAATAATAAAAACTTTAATGTAGATTTTTACGTAATTTTTTTTTCAATAATTACTTTTAACTAATAATAGATTTTTAATATATATGAATAATATAAAAATTGATATATTTAATAAATATAATAAATTTAATAAATATATCATATTTATTATATGTTATAATTAATTTATATTTAAGAAATATAATATTTAATAAAAGCAACTCATTTTATTCTTCGTGCTCCAATCACAATATATAATATCAAAAAAATATAAAAAAAATTAGCTTACTCTTTATACTCCTACTTTATATCATCTACAAATAACAATAAACCTAAACATAATGCAACACAAAAGAAAAGCGAGTAAGAAAACATCTCACTACAAGTTTATGATACGAGCATTAAAGTTGGATCGCACATACATTTAATATCACATCACACATAATTACATAATAAACATCACATAAATGCACATAAATTACATAAACGCACTCTAATTACTACTTCATATGCAATGTTATACCAATTAATCTAGGAAAGATATTAAGGTAACTGATATGATCCTACTAAGGGATCAGAAAGTGGACCGTCTTGAAAATAGGTGAAAGCATGGTGTGGTGAAAAAGGAACTTGACCCTAGCTGCGACCTGCTGGTAGAACTAAAGTTATCAAGAGAAAGCGTGATCCTAACCGCGACCTGCTGGTAGAACCAATACTATAAAGCGTTCTTAATCCTAAGAACAAAGGAAAAGTTCTCACAATGAAAAAGACTTTATTAAATTTCAAATTCTGAATTCTGATTGATTACAAGAGCTTATTTACAGGCTTAGCTAGGCAGCCCAGAAGTTAAAGCACAATAATATTTGAATTGGCATAAAATCTTAACCAATCAAAATCTCCATCTCTATCTTAAATATCAATCTCTATCTCTATCTAAAATCTCAATCTCTATCTCTATCTAAATTCTCAACCAAAAATCTCAATCAAAAGTCCCTATCAAAAATCAAAAATCTCTATCTCTATCTAAAATAAAAATCTCTAACTAATTACTTAACCCAAATTATATGACAATGACTTAGGCTTTATTTGTATTCTTCAAAATGGGATTCATTCTTCATCAACTTGCAATAAAGTGACCCACTTTGATGCAGCCTTTAACTCACTTTCCTCTAAGTTTTCCTTAATTCTCAAACTCAGGCCCGACACGGATTGCTTCATCGTTTCAAATTATCTTTATCTTTGTTGGTTGGGTTTCTATCAATAACACTACTTAACCCCTATAGGTTAGTCATATCACTTTAAAATGATGTCATATGGTAACACATCAGATACTACTTGGCTTGCATCATGTATCTCGACTCATTGGATTAGTCATTATCGTTAAGATTTTCTAATTGAGTAGGTCATAGGAGGTCTAATGACCTTACCATTTGGATTCTTATCTACTTTTTTACACCTTAATTTCATTAGATGATGCATGAAATATGGATCTCATATTACTCTTTCTATAAATTGAGCCAACAAAGGTTGTGTTCACCTCTCACAGGCTAGATAACTCATCTCGTAACCCTTCACACTTAGCTAACCCTATTTTCCTTTCATAAACTGGATCGCTAAAGTGTCACATGAACACATATTTGTTACCTCGTAGGCTAATTCACTTCGTCACAATTACACTCATTATTGTTGTTCATAACATCTTCCATGCATCTTTCTTGAGTGATCTCTCCATAAGCCAAGATCGAATAGGAGTTATAATACAATTAAAGGCAGAATGGAGTGTGACTTTCACCAACAAGTGCCCATGTGGTTAGAAGAATGTGACCTTGAATTGCACTGGATTTCAATTTGTTGAAGGAATGGATCTTTTACTTTTGATAATCACACTTGGTATTGGTTTTTGTCTTGTTAAACTCAATCAACCTATCTATAAAAGAAATTGTTAAATTTAAATATGTTTGGTACCATTGTTACTCTAGCTGCTAACACCATTATCCAAGTAGATACAAGACTTTCTGATTTTACTAAATAAAAAAAATCAAAAAGCTTTTTACCTTCCTTTTATCTTTTATTTCAATCTTCACTTCTTTCTTTCACTTTATCTCTCTTCCTTGTTAAAGCATTCCTTCTCTTCTAACTTGTGTCCTTTCTTGTTCAAGTTCTTTCATTTATGTCTCCTATGGTGCTAATGTTTGTTATTTTTTCCTTCAAGTAAGACAAACTACTACCTCTGTCCCTACATATAAAATTATTTTACATCCCTTAAGAAAGTTATGTAATTTAGTTATTAGCATTAAATTTTTTAATAATTTATATTATCTTTTATGCAAATTACCCTTAAAATTGTTGGGATACATCATTCACTTTTTTTATTTAATTACTTTCTATGTAATTAATTCATATATGCTAATCATTTTCTCCAATTCTCATAAGAGAGAGAATGAATGTATCTTATTAATTTTTAGCATTTATTGTAAAGTAACTAAGAATAGTTTAATAAAAAAATAATTAATATATGACGCGACCTAAATCGCGTCGGGGGCAATTTATAAAGAAATTATTGTTTCCTTTTTGAAATGGAATTTTTTATTTTTGGTTGAGAGTTGGAAAGGAAGCTGAATCCACCTTCGGGAAGAGTCGACTTTAATGAGTCAGTGTAGGTTCGACCAATCCGAGGAGACTGATCAAACTTGATCCGACTCGGAGTGGAGTCTCCATCAACGTTTAAAGGCACGTTGGAGCCAGGGGTGGATAAAGCAAGTCGACGGAAACAGAGTTTGGGTAAGGAGCCAGTTACGCATGGGGTTCACCTCATCCGCCTACCATCTGGTAGTTATCCTATAAAATGCATACGATGTAACATTTACCTTTACTATTAATAACTTACTGGAAATGTAGGAGTGTGTTTGTACAGAGCTCGAATCTTTGGAATGCATAACTTGACAAGAGTGAACCTTTTGCTCCTACGTACCTCTCCTAGCGCAGAGGAATCAAAGTTCACGTAGTTTTGGATGCATGCGGTTAAGTATAGAGTCGGACTTTCCATTAGGCGTCCTTCCTCTTGGGTAGGGACCTGGTTATGAGTTTTGGCCAGACTTTCCCCTGGGCATTCGCCAGAGTCTGAGACATAGGGGTTGAACTTTCTCTTGGGCGTACATACTCGAAGGTTTGAGTACAGAGCCAAGACTATCCATTAGGCGTCCCGTCTCAAGGGTGAGTGAAGTTTATGAGTGGGTATGCTAGGTTGACTTGGCCATGTGCCTACTGACTCGAAGTTAGGTGGAATGTATGGTATGTTATGATCATGAAACCGAGATCGACTCAGGTTTAGGCTTGGGCGGGCTGCATGTTGGCCATCTGAAGTGTGATTGACTCGGTTTGGCTGAGGCTGGCTACGTGCCTACCAACTGAATTGAGATTGGCGAGGACGAGGAAGTGTTTGATAAGAGCGATTTTAGTCGTATTATATTTATCAAATAAACTAAAGCTAACTATAACATAGTCAACCCTAGATCGAATTTTTCAAGGACACAGTGTGCTCGATTACGAATTAGTGTGAAACAAAATGATGTAGAATCTAAAGTGCAGTGTTGACTCTTGTCTCGGCCGCTAGCCGAGTTGCTCTTAGTAGAGACTGAGCCGATATGGTCTTAGTAGAGACTTATCAGACTCGAACTCGGCTGATTGCAGACTTGCACAATAGAGTTGGACTGACTCCATTTTAGACTTAGAAAGTAGTAAATAGGGGGTTTGGAATGCGAGTAAAGTAAAACAGAAAGTAAACTAAACTATGGATGCAGAGAAAATATACTATTATTACGAATATTACTATTATTATTATTATGATATAACTGTGCTCATGTTCAGTTCCATTAGTCCAAGTCCAGTCCAATTTCTTCACTCCAATTCTCAGTCCATATCAGCCTTGGGAATTCTTATGACAATCGCCAAAGGTTTGTCCATTGTCATACTGAGGAATTATGCAATCGCTACCTTATCAATTGGTAGGGATTAAGTTCAGAAGCTGATTTTAGGTTCTCATTAACATTCATTAAGTGATTACCTACTAAATTAGTCAAACCAGTTCCAATCGGCTTAGTTTAACATGATTCACATTCCAAGTGCAATCGCAATTCAGATTGTGAATTAAAGAAGAGGAAAGGAACAGATATCATAATGCAAAATAGAATTTGATTAATAGGAAAAAGATTACAAACACAGTGGTCCAAACTCCGGTGGATCCATCTTCCACGACGATCGCCATGGTTGATGGTGGTGGTTCACCTCCAATAGCTTGAACGCTGAGGATCAGATCCACTAGAGTGTGTTGGAAATCCCAATCATTCCCCTCTGACAGACTTCGGCTTCCCAGTCTCAGACTTGCACTTCCTCGATCGAGAGAAGCACAATTGTAGTACTGTGCACCACCGCAATTGGAGAGAATTAGAATGAGATAATGGAAATAGTGAATGTGCGTATAGTGTGAATTCAAAGACCCCTAAAATGTACACAGCTACTCCTATATATACAAGAGCTAAAGCGCGTGAATTACGAGGCATAACAGAATTACAAAAGTGGATTTCCTATTCTACCCTTGTGTAGCTTGCGCTGCAAGTTTCTCCAAGAGTGACATGGCAGCTGGAGTTGAGGTGGCCTCTAAGTTGGATAGCTGACATGGACAGTGCCATTGGGTCACCCTTATTGGGCTGCACCTACTTGGGCTGCTGGGCTGCGAGGCCTGGCCTAGCCGAGACGGAGTCGGTTTCGGCCGAGATGACTCTCTTGACTGGTGTGAACTTAGCTCAGTCGTGTAGAAGAAGAGAAGAAAGCTTTTTATTAGCTAAGACCTTCAATTTAACACTGATTTGTATTTTCTCTATTTTTAGGTCCTTAATGTGAATCTCAGCTAACAATTAATCCTTAAGCACAAAATAATCTCACAACATTCTTCTTAGGTTTATAAAAGATGCATAATTTATGACTCATCAACGTTCTATTTATTGCATGCTTGGAGTTGGGTCAAGGGACTTACCTGGTATCCAGAGAGCTAATCGGCATTTCTCACTTGTGGTCGAAAATCCTTCAGCAACCTTGACTTGCTAATCGCGTAGCGATTCTTCAGCATTTTCGCTTAGCTTGTTGTACTCCTAAATTCTTGGCCCCGAGCTCTTCGAACTAAGGCCTTTTATAGCCTTCGGGGGTGATGAAGGTGCACTTGATCTTACCATGTGGAGCTACCCCATCCTCCTGATTTAGTCAATTAGCTTTGGTAATCCTCACACTGATTCTCGTTGAGTCCCATGCTCAATCGTGGCACTTTCTCCCTGAAATTGTGGCATTTCACGTGTAGTGGTTGACGTGGCGCATTCCTTTGTTGTGATTGCCAAGGATCGCAGCTCTGTTGGTGTGTAGGACCTAGGTTTGCTGTTGTGGTCTCATCCTTACGTCCCCTAGAGAATCCAATGGCCCAGGAACCATGAGGTGGCACTCTTCCTCTTAGGGGGGTTGACTTGGCTTGATTTTGTTGACGTGGTTGGCTCTTTCAACGTTGAGCTAGCACTCCCGGGATCCAGCTTGGGTGGTCGCAACATGCCCTACGAGAGTTGTGCCGAGTCTGTGCGGGTGACTTGTGTTGGACTCGTTCGCATGATTGGTCCGCTGATTCGTGCCTACCATCCTGGGCCCTTCTCTCGGTAGGGGTGGATCGACTCGGTCAGACTCCCTTGATCAATGGGCTGGTCTGGTTCTTCGCACTTTATAGGCCATGTTTAGGTTGACGTGATCCGATCGGCCTCCTCAGGGACTTTATTTGTGTTGAGTAAGTGTTGGGCCGGACCAATTTGGGGTCCTACAATATAAGAATAATTTAAAAAAAATTATAAAAAAAGAAGAAAAATTTAAAAGAGTTACCTTTAGTGACGAATGTAATAATTTCTAAGGGTAATGTTGTTGGGTTATTCTTGAGCTCCCATCAATGTAAACAAAAGTACAAAACACTCAAGTCCGCTAGATCTCTCTTGTAAGAGGAGAAGGGGTCAAATTGGAAAATTGAGAGAGAATGGATTTTCACAACTAAAAGAGAGAAGAGAAAGAAAGAGTTTTATTTTTATCTCTACACATATCAGCACAATATTAAAATTATGATATCTTTTTTGTTAACCGTTAGATCAGGTTGGAACTTTGTCAGAAGGTTCAACACATATATTTCTTCATCTTAACCGTTCAGATCTTGATTTGGAGGTTTGTGGTGTGAAAATCATACTCGTTCAATAGCATAATTTTGTAAGTTCTTGACTTTCTTGTTTCTTGTTTTTTGCCTTCTTTTTACAAGCTTTGTTGCTTATTTGTGTTTGTTGGTTGTATGCAAGAATTTGTGCTCTTAATTAAATAGTCTTGCACTCCTATATGATTATAGGAGATTGATTTCTTTGGTATGGACGACCCGTGGTTTTTACCTCTCACATTGAGGAGATTTTCCACGATGTTTCTTACGAAATTCTTCTCATTATTGTTGTCATTATTACTGTTATTTTTATTTGTGGTTATACCTTATCGATTCTTGTAAGTTAGGAGAATTTATATTTGTTATATTATTGTATCATTATATGTGTATTACTATTTTTTCCATTAAATGTATGTACTAGAATTTGAAGGATGACCAAAATAAGCTTGCGATGCAGAGTTCTCATGCACTTATTTTGTTTTCTGTTACCAAAAACACATAATTTCTTAGGTGCTTACATTTTAGGCTTTCAATTGTTGCTCTAGGTTGTGGTTAAATAAATAAAATGCAACGGTCTATTACGAAGAAGGTGAAATACATGGTTTATTAAGAGGGGATATTTCTGTTTCTTTTATTATGATGTTTAAAATGAATTATAATTATTTCTAAAACATAAAATTTCTCTTATAATTTAATATTTTATTTTTATGCTAACTTTAAATTAATTGATATGTTATTTGATAATTGTCTTGTGTCTTTTATGATCTTTAAAATGTATCTTATTTGGGTGTTCCTATGATACGGTATCTGCACTTCCTAAACTAAAAATATTAATTAATAACAATTTTCTTGATTCTAAATTCTGATTATTTTTACCGTGGTTTCTAGAAGGGAATGTGGTATACTATCTCTATCCATGTGTTAAGATTTATTTATATTTATTTATTTATTTATTAAAGTTAAGCTTTATAATTTAGTGCTCCTCTTCTACGATTTTGCATCACATGACTGGTGTTCAGTGGGGACTGAGGAAGCTTCGTCTCGTCTTCCCTTCAGGCAGTTTAATTTGGGAAGCATGTTATGACTTTTAGTTTGAAAAAGTCCAGTGGTCCATGCCTCCCTCATGGGCCCAATGGACATTAATTTCTTTTTTCATAACAAAGACGAAAAACAGTGCTGCTTTTGACATTTCATTGTCAAGATATTTTTTTCAAGTATTTTTAGTTTAAAATATTTTTATTCTGTCACTTAAGAAGTTTTTTTTTTCATGTGTGCTTGTATACACATGATAAGAAGTTAAAATGTACAATTTTATTAGAAAATATTCAATATTTATATTAATTTTAAAGTAATTTAAAATATTTAATAAAGCATATTTGATTTTTTTTATATCATCTTTTTTTAGATGGGGAAAAATATTTTTATATCATATGTTGGTGATTATACAATTGAATCCAACATTAAAATTTAATTCATCAAAATGTGTTGACTTTGACTTTTTAGAAATAATATTATTAATGAAATTGTCTCACTTTTTATTTATATGTTTTTTATTATATATAAAATACTACAAGCATGACGTAATAATATAATTTCTCTTTTTTAAAACATGCATATCTAATTCTGAGTAGAAATCCAAAGATAAGTTTTTTAAAATATATATCAACGGACATCTCAATCTTATTTTACTTCAATATTTTTTTAATTTTCCTACTAATTTTAATTATTATTTAAATTAGTAACTAAATCTTATTTAATTAACTATTAATTTATTAACATATTAATTTTCCTAATTAAATTTAAATTATATTTTTTATTACTAAAAATTAACTAGAAAATAACTATAAATTTTAAAAATTTATTATAAATTAATAAAAATTATTTTTTTATCTAATTTACTACTTATTTCATACTATTATTAATATTATAATAATTTTGTAACTAATTATTTTATTATAAATTAGTTATAAAATAGTTATTAATATTAAAATTTTATAATTAATTATTTTATAGTAGATTTTAAAATTTTTATAGTGTTTAACAAGAAAAATAAAAGAAAATATAAATAAGAAATAACAAAGAAGAGAGATAGAAAAAAAAATGTTAGGAGGTGATATAATGTATAATATGTAAAAATATCCACATATTATAGCTCTAATTAAAAAGCATTCAATGGTTTCTGAAGGAATATCATCATTGCACCCATTTATAGCAAGAGTATAGAATTTAATTCTACGTAGGTATAGTATGTTATGGTTGCTGTAAATAAAGTAATAATAAAGGTGCAACTCAATTTAAGGTATGGTAGTTGGACATTGAGTAATGATAAAGGTACAACTTAATTTAGGATTGATTTATAAAAAAAAAAAAAAAAATTAAAATTTAAAACTAAATACGATAAATGATATAATAAAAAAATTAAAAATAAATGTATGTGAAATTTTTTAATTCTGAGTATCTAATTTTTCATCCCAACCAATCACTCACTTTAGTTGAGTGGAATAATATAAAAAAAATATTTTTTTAATAAATAACATAAAAAATAATTAAAAAATTTAATAAATAAATTTTTAGTAAAAATTGTTAGAATCACATAAAAAATAATTATGAAAAAAAATTAAAAATAAATTTTATACAAGTTTAAATATATTTTTAGTCTCTATAAAATACACGAATTTTAATTGTAATCTTTGAATTTTTTTTATCGATTTTCATCCTTCAAAAATTTGTAAGTATTGATTTTAATTCTTATAAAATGAAAAAATTTTGGTTTTGATCTCTGCAAAATATTTTTATTTATTTTTTATCCTTTTAAAATTTTAAATATCTATTTTTAGTCCCTAATTTTCATTTTAAAATAAATAAATAGCATTTATTTTAGGGATTTAATTTTTTTTTAAAATATCATATACTAATATGATACTACATATATTAGTATGTATAATCTATGATAGCTTCATTTAAAAATACATGTAACTAATAAGTATCATATTATAATAATAATAAATAAATAAATTTTAGAAAAATAAAAATTAATAAAAAATTTAATAAAGACTAAAATAAAAAAATTACTTTCAATTCTAATTTTTTTTAAGTTATGGTTATCATTTACCTAACAAAACACTAACATTACTCAGAAAGAAACACTTTAGTGATGCACAAACTTTCTACTGTTTACACCAATTTTTTAAAATGGTCCAACAATTACTAACTCTAGTATTCTTTTGGAGGGTATCTTGTCTAACAATTAATTTAAAGCATGTGAAAGTTCGGGTTTGAAGACGATAGGTTGCTTTCTGTCAACTGGTGGCCCAGGTGCGTAGCTATATTAATTAGTTTCATTAAATACTCTTTAATATTTAGTACACATAAAATAATGATTAAATAAGATATAAATTATGTTCAAATAATATAATTATTATTTTATTAAAAATATATAAAATTTTTAATTTTTTAATTCAATTATTTAATTTTTAAATTATAAAAATTATATAAAATTTGATTTTATTTATGCTTTTATTTTTTTATAATTATTAAAAATTGTATAAGTATTTTAAAATTATAATTATAGTTTAAATATTTCTTTTGAAAAATATTTGTATGATAATAATTTAATTTTAATATTTTAATTAATAATATATTTTAAATTTACATATAAACTTTTTTATAAATATATAAGATAATATTATGAATATAAATTTTATATAATATATATAAATATTGTTATATATTAATGTATATTTTATTATTTTGTATATACTATAATATTATAAATAATATATATTTTTTTATGTAGTATATAGTAATTATTATATAATATATAATAATATATATTACATATATACTATATAAATTAATATTACTATATTTTTTATTCTATATATATTATATATGAATTATTTTATATTATATATAAATTATATATATATATATTTAATATATTATATATATTATATTATATTCTAATTCTATCATACATTTTACATCTTCACTCCCAAATGGATCTTAAAAAAAGTTATTCTTTACCTTGCTTATAACAAGTAACATCATTTAACTATTAGATAAAAGATTAAAAAAAATAAGGTATATAATCATTCTCTCTTTTTATATATATATATATATATATATATATTTTGAAAAAGAAGTAAATTAAAGCTTCCAAAATCAATAATCGCTAAAGAGACTTACACTAACTAAATTAATCAATAAAGGAATAGTTGATTTCTACACTATTAATTATTTTATGCAAACTGTAATTTTAATGATGTAATCCTTCAATAATGATTTTAAATTATCTCGATTTTTTTTATAAAATCCTCTAAAAAAATTGAGTAACAATAAGAATATAAGCAAAATATTTTTATTTCTTATATTTCAAAACTACGTGTTATATTAGTTTTAAGATATGTTAATGAAATATAAAAATTAAATTAATTTAAAATTTTATGGATATAATTTATATATATGATAGAAACTATTAATTAAATTTTTAGATTTTGTGATAAATTATTCAGTAAAAAATATCAAAAGACCGATGTAAGAATAATATTAAGTTACACCAATATTAGTAGATTCCTTATATATGTATCTGTCACAATTTAGTCAAAGATAGTCCAATAATTGAACTTCTAACTGAGGTATCATACAAGAAAGATTCGGTAATAATAGAATATTGCACAGCCAGAGACAAGTTCTACTCTGGCTAATTAAAATTATCCTTGAGAAATCATGCTCTAATTTTCTCATCAATTTGCTAACTTATACTCAATTAATTTTTCGAAGAAATAAGTTAGCAAGCTTTTATATATATTATTTTGAGATTCATAATTAATTAGCAATAAAGATACTATGATGATAATTCATAAAGCTAGTATATAATTGACTTTTAGTTTGGCAATATTCATTTTGAAGGTTATGATGGGTCATCTCCACTTGCATTGCATGTTCCAAGTTTCCAAGTCAACCGAATGTGTACAAGTTGGGAGACTCTGGCTCAATTATGAACATATATAGAAGAAAGGAAAAATCACCAGAAACAGCTAGCTAGCTATTATTGGCGACTTCAAATTTAGGTACTGCAGGATTTAGGAAATGTTGGTCTATCTATGTTAAAGTGAGAATTATAGTCAAATATGGTGGATCGTCTTGCTTTACAAGAGTTATATGACAAGAGAGAATGGAAGAACATTTAGTCTCCGTCTAATTTTGGAACTGCTGGTTGAATGAAGTTTCAAAGTGCATGCATGTGGTCTAAAAGAATCTCGGGGTGGTCCAGTAAAAGTTTATTCTCGTCAGAATGGGACCGGCCTACATGTATATGCTTCTCAACAGTATGTAGAATAAATGCAACATAAAATTATTTGCGAAAAAGAACTAAATAATTAACTGTGGTGTCAACACCCATGTTGTACTGTTGTACATATGAACAGTTAATTTCATTATGATATATGGCCTTAATGCTTAGTGGTCCTGAAATATAATTTTTTTTAAAGCATTTATATCATAGATCGATTATATTGCCGTCCTGGATATTTTTTATTTATGTAATTGTAAAATGATGTGATATGGCATGCATTTTATTGATGGAGAAGTGGTGGTATATTTGTAGACGTAAGACCAGCGAGTATCACCAATTGAGAATGTTTTACAGCTTTTTTTTTTTTTTAATGTGTGTTAAAAGATTAAATAAGAAACATTTTTCTTTATAATGTGAAATACAATCATTAATTTTGATTTTGCTATTAATTATACATGCAAGTCATCATTGTTATATTCAAATGATTATTGCTCTTACATCAACATGCTTCTTGTTCACATTGTTGATAAAGAGGAAGGATAATTGCTAATGTACTCCAACCCTTAAGTTAGTATATATTTGACTATATATTCTTTTTATCAAATGTTATCTATCTCTTATAGGATCTTTCTCTCCCTCTTATTGATTTCTTTCTATGTTCCTCTTTATCGAGGCAATCATTGTCCCTCTTTCATTTATTATTATGTATTGAATCCTTTTTATGTTTTTCATTACATAATATATAATCCATTGAATATTCTTCTTACCTTTGAGTCAAATCTCTCTCGATCACCAACTAGCTCTTTAGGTCTTACAGGATAGTGATTTGCTTCTATTCCCCTATAAGTAAGCATAAAACTGAGAAACTTCTCTCTTTGTATCCTAAAGACACATTTCTCTGAATTCAACCTCATGTTGTACCTCTTTATTTGTCCAAAATTTTCTTCTAAATTTGCCATATGTTGACTCGAACTACTAGACTTGACCACCATGTCATCCACATAGACTTCTAGATTTTTGCCAATTTGATTAACAAAAATCCAATCCATCAATCTTTGGTATGTTGCCCCATAAATTTTCAAGTCGAAGGACATTACTTGGTAGCAATAATTCGGATATTCCCTCGTGAAAGTTGTCTTCTCCTCATTTTGTGGAAACATCTTTATCTGATTGTAACTAGAATACATGTCTAAGAAATTGAATACCTCATACCTTGGCACTCCATCAACCAACCAATCTATACTTAGTAATTGATATGAATTTTTTAGGGCATGCTCTATATTTGATAACCAAGTAGAATATTTTACCTCATTGATAAAGTCGACCTCTTGCAACTTAGTTGTCTCTCACTTCATAGCTACTTGTTGTTCTCCCCTATCCTCCTATTCTTCTGCAAAATTGGTCTGGCCTCAGGACAAATAGATAGTTTATGACACAAAAAACTAGGATTTATGCCTAACATGTCTAATGCTTCCCATGCAAACAAATAAGTGTTATTTCTTAACACTTAGACAAGATGTTCCCATTCCTTCCCTTAAAAGCTTCTCCAATTAGAGTATTCATGTCTTTTTCCTAAGTAATATCCTCTCTAGCTTCATTATCAACTCATGCCACTACTATATTGGTGCTCTAGGTCCAACTCCACACACTCCACACTTCTTGAAAATATCTTTCCTTCAACTTGTTTTATTGTTGCCCTATCTCTTAGTCTACTAACTTGAAGACTCTCCACATAACACCGTCAAACTCTCTTTTAATTTGCTTGAACCGTCTTTTTCCCACTAAAGAGGGAAACTCCATTGCCAAGTGTGGTGTGAATACTATGACTCCTAGAGAATTAAGGGTTAGAGGTCCAATCAAGATGTTATAAGACGTGTTAGCATTGACTAATAGATATTAAATTGAGATAGTTTTTAAAACCTTCCTATCTCCAAAAGTATTAAGTAAATCAATATACCCTTGGGTGTCAACTTGTTTGCTAAAAAAAATCAATCAACTATTCATTGTATAGCCTAATTTGGGATTCAAGAAGTTGTAACTATCGAAAGGTAAACATGTATAAAATGTCAAAAAACTTCCTTGATCCACCAAAGATTTTCTCGTGGCAAATTTATCCACCTCCACTATAATGACCATGGGATGGTCTTACTTCGAGTTTAGCCCCACAAATTTGTGGTCTGTGAAATTTATGGCAGGCATCTTCTGCAAAGTTCTACTAGGTGTTGAGTCAACAACATGCACCACTCTTAGGTGTCTCTTCCTAGCAAAATTAGAAGTTCTACCCCCTCAAAGTCCTTCAAGATAGTGTTGATCACTCTTCTAAGTCTTGAACTATCATTGTTTGGCCTTTTGGAATACTTTCCCTCCTCTTTTCAGTTTTTTTGCTCATAATCTTCCTTAGCTTTCTCCTTGTAACCCCCCTCATGCCAAAGTTCTTTGCATGAAATTCTTGAGATGCCCTGCATGTACTAACTCCTTGATTTGGTCTCAGAGAGTAGAGCACCCCTCTATTGTAAGTTCATAGTTTATGTGATATCAATAGTATTTCATTCTATTAGCTCCTTAGGGTGACCTATTTTGGGGAGGAGGGACTATCAATTCTATACTAAATGCTTCCTCCAAAAATTTTAGCTCTATTTGTATTGAGAGAAGTATATGTATGATATTTTGGACCCCGTAACTCATTTTCTCTTTTATTTTTTACAGCTTGGTGTTTTGTCTTTTCTATCTCTATATCCTCCCATTTAGTATTAAGGGAGGAGGGTTGTTCAACTCGAACATGATCTCAAAACTCGATCATCTCCTCCCGAAGCACATGCTCTTAAGTCATCTATCGGTAGTGGTGGTTTCTTGCATAGACTATTAGAGAACAAACCCAATTTTAAGGCCATGATCATTGAATGTAATGCCACCTCAGGATTTAAGTCTCTAATCTTAATAGCCACAATTGCAAAATGTTCAATGAATACTCGAAGCGATTCATCATCCTCCTACCTTAAATTAACTAAGGCCACCGACGTTAACTGATGGGGTATGCTTGTGGCATATTGTGCCCAAACCTTGCCATCAAAGTCTCAAACAAATCAATGGAGTTAGGTGGAGTCAAGTATACCAACTCAATGTTACCCCCTTGAGAGAAGTTGAAAATACTCGATATAGGATGACATCATTATTGATGAACAAATTCACTTGAGTTACATATGCATCTATATGCTTGTTAGGGTATGTAGTTCAATCATATCGATCCAATGTCAACTTTTTCCATCCTGTGGGTAAAGGAGTCTCGATTATCCCATCTACAAATGGGTGTCTCTGAGTATCACTCCTTCTAGGATTATTGAATCCCCCCTTCCCCATCGTGTCTCGGATTGTCATATCGTGATTGCTGGGAAAGTCTATCCTCGCCATCATTGTTCTTAATATCTAAATGTGTTGGAATCTTTCCAATATCACTGTGCCTAAACTGACTCGTCATCTCGTCGTTCTCCCTTCTTAAAATTTCTACCTCTTTCACATTTTGTTTCCTTAACTCCAAAATCTCTTGTTACAAGGCGAGAACAATTGGATGTGTCTACAAATGATCATCACTGGTATTTCCATGATGCATCCTTTGTCAAGATATGTTGTTTTCTATGTCTTCTATTTGTCGTGTCCTCATAGACAACACCAAAATATTCTTACATGAACCTATTTTAAACTGAGGCTGTGTCCTCCTCCAAATTATTATCGTCATTTAAATTACTTTCATTTTCTTTCACTTTTTATATTGATGACAAAAGATATACTCCAAATACTCAAACTGATATATACTCTCAAGATTATGTATTCTTCATATCAAATATTACCTATACTTGGTATATTTTCCCTCCTCTTATTTACTTCCTTCTTTATTTTCTTATACCTTTCAATTCCCCTTAATCGAACCTCTCTCTATCACCTACTAGCTCTCCAGGTCATGCCACTACAGATATTAATTTCTTCCTCTTTTGTTCCCAACCCCTTTTGAGGGAGCGTTGCCGTTTTCACCGGGAAGAATTAAGAAAGATTCGGGCTGTTTTTTTTTTATATGTAACTAACTAATCGAGCAATTATTGCATGGATTCTTTTATATATTTTCTGTCTTTTATAACAATCATTCAATGTTTATTTTTTAAGCATAATTTTAGAAAAATAAAACATTTAATACTTTTTACCTTATATGTTCATGAAGACAGAAGATATATATATAAAAGAATCCATGCAATAATTGCTTGATTAGGATTAGCACGTATCAGACAAGTAAAAGCGACAGAGTAGGAATTTTAATAGGTTCTCACGCAGCCTCTATTTTGAGTGGTTCTTTACAGCCATTAAGCATTTGATCAAAGCTGCATCTTTCAACATATAAAAATAATATTCCAACGTGTATTCAACTAAATTTAATAAAAACAGAGCAGTAAGTGCTATGTTCTATTATCAAATGTTGGTCCAAAATAAAACATGATCAATAATAGATACTAAACCATAGATAAAGCAATGATTCTTAACTGACATGATATTCTGTATTATTAATTAGGGCAAAGACCCCCACCCTATGGATGATGTACTCCATTATAAGTTATCCTATATATTGACAACGTAAAGGAAAAAGATTAATCGACACTTCTAATTTAAATGAAATTAGTGAGAGAAAAAAAAGAGAGTGAGAAAATATAGGATAAAATGATATAATGATATAATAAGAGATAAAAGTAAATGATATAATATAATAAGTTGTTTATATTGAAAATGTGTCTAGAAATTACAAGATTTTAGACAAATTTTATGTTTGAGTTCTACTCTAATATAATTTATTAATTTATATTTTACTTTTCTAATTTTTTAACGATACTATTTTTAATTAAAATTTAATAACCAAACAATTTCAACCTCTTATTCTATAGTCATTCATTCAATCATTGTATTGTAATTGATATCAAGTTGAATATAAAAATTTTAATTTTAAAAAAATTCTTTTAATAATGACAACAATAATAAGAATTATTAATAATATTCTATAAGCATTAATGTATTTAAAAAGAATCAATTTTTAAATATAATTTAACATTTTTAATAGGACTTTATTTTCTTTAGTTAATACTTTCAATTTAAGAGGGAAAAAACCAAAACTACTAATATTAAATTAATACTCACTAAAATTTAAATTTATTTCAAGATTAATATAACATTTTTTACAATTCATACTCCTTTTAAATTATTAAATATTTAAATTCAAATAAAAAGTTCAAAATGATTTTATATTTATTTTTTTTCAAATAATTTATGAATAAAAACAAATAAATTCATTTAATATGTATAAAAAAATAAAAATTAAAAGAATTAATCTTTAACTAAATGTATAATGATATCATTATCATTTCCAACAAAACAATTTTTTATGAAATGTAATCTCCATATTCGTTTTAGTGTCATTTTTTTATCTGAATTTAAATAAAATATAAATTAGTATTCCCTATAACATTTTAAATGAGTTATAAAACCTCTCAAATAATCTATAACAATGTCTATATATATACATATTTTAAATGGTATAACCTTACAAATAAATTAATTATAAATAAATTAATAAAATTTATTACCTAATAATTTAAACTATTTTTAATATATATTTATAAATAAAAAAAACTTGAAAGGAGTACAAGACTACCACCTCATTAGTCTTGCTACAACCACCATCATGATGTTCATTAATCACTACTCACATAAAAGTAAATTGATCAATATAATATGTTAGACGTACTATGAATGATAAAATAAGTCTAGTTTATTAAATTAACCTATTTAATCCACTATGTTAAATAGGTCAGAATAAAGCTATCAATCTACTAAATCTACCAATTTGTTTAGCCTCAATCCATTTTTACTCGTAGAAAAGGGTTTTGTTTTTTTTTTTTACTTGTTAGGCCATTTTTTTAATCACATAAAAACCAATAAAAAAATAGCGTAGGATTTTAAATTTCTATTTTGGTATGAAAATAGTATTATGTTTAAGACCTAATACATTAAGTTAGGAGACGTTTTTCTTTAATTATTTTTTAGATTTTAGAATTTTTAATTCGTTATTTTTTCTTTTTTAATTCTTTATGTTTTTTTAATTATAGATCAACCCATTAGTCCAATATTTTTCAACTCATATTTCGAAAGTGATTCAATTCATACCATGTTGTTTTGGACAAACTAACGACGAAATAGGTCAAAACAAATTGAATTAGCTCATTTTGTATATACAAACGTATTATGTGAGTATCGAAATTATTTGAAGTCAACTATAATAGTAATTATTTGAAGTTTAGTCACACATAAAATTCTTTCTTAGTTTCAAAAAATATATTATGGGAGTATAGAAATTAGATCCTTTCTTACAAACTCAGTACCGTTCACTCCGTGAGTATATACGAAAGTGAGGTCAAGTCCAAAAATTAGAGAGCGATAATAAATTCTGTACCCAAAAAAAAAATCACAATTGAAACCCCGTCCCCCGTCTTCCGCCGCTCTTTTTACAATTACACCTAAATTGTCAAATATTTCACCCACGCTTGGCATGCCTAGCTACGAGTATATATATATATATATATATATTATTCAGAGATGATAATTGATAATATTTTGAATTTAAATCTCATATATAATTAGTATAATTTTTTATACTATTAATATATTAAAAATTATATTAAATATAACTTCTAAAGTAATTATTATATATAAAATAATAATTTTATAATAGATAATAATATATGATCGTGTAGTTTATTCTTATTAAATTCTAATATACAAGTGCTATTGTATATTCAGTCTTCAAAGTATATGAGTATTTTTTTTTATTTATATAATTAGAATATTCTTTCTTTTTAGAATAATTATTATACTAGGGAAACCAATACAGACTTGAACGGCTCTAATATGAAAAGACAAAATAAAAGTCGAGACCATAAGCTACATAATCAAGTTGGAATATTTTGATATAATTTGCAAATATATTTATATTTATACATATACACGCACATGATTTTCAAATAAATAAGTCAGTAACGTTAGGATTTCTGAGATATCTTTGAAATGCAGTAATCATAATTATCGTTTTTCTCTTAAAATTAAATATTATTTTCCCACGACAACGTGAAAGCACCGTTTGCGGGAAAAAAGTAATGATGTGACGATATCAAGTCTCATTAAAAAACGACAAATTTAATCTGAACACCATCGTCCCAAACCCCGTTATTTTCCATTATGTAGTTTTGTTTGTTTTTCTTATTTATCCTAATTGACAATTGACATACGTAAACATTTTGAAGATAAATACCTCGCCTTTACATGGATCATAATGTTAGGTTAACAGGAATGTCCAAATCTAATCTCTAAAGACATGCCGACTTTAAAAACATTTGCTCGTGAAAACAATACTTAGATTACAGGTCGATTTAAATAATTGTGAATTGTAATATAATTTATTATAATGAACGTATAAAAAGTTATTACAACTTAACGATTGTGACAAGTTAATTTATTTTAACAGAAAAGCTTGAATTACAATCTTATTCTATCCTAGCTAGCTCTTTGCATATTCTAAGAGACTAGAAGAATGGAAGAAACTAGCGGAAATGGAAAAGTTCATAATTGATCTTTAAATCCAACAAAGATGAAAGAATAAACCTATTAGAGGAAATCAATGAATTTACATGCATGTGCACAAAATTGCATAATTTTTACGTTTTCATTAACTTAGTCCACGCGTTACCGTTTTGGGGCTATTAGAAGAAAGAGAAACAAATAGATGAAGAACTATATACATCCTAACATGGGCGATGCCCCTTGAGTCCGAAAGAAGCAAAACTAACAAATTTGAAGGAGATGCTGTCCAGATCATTAGACTACAATCACCGTAACTTGCTGTTTTTGACAAACAAATCCACACAAAATTGTCTCATTGACCATAAATTATTAAGTAATTTCATAGTAGTATAATCTTGAATAAATTTTATGTGACATGTATTTAAATAATAAATAAATAATTATCTATCATATAAAAATTAATTAATTAAAATTAAAATAATTCGTGATCACTTAATAATTTATTCTCCAACGGAATGTGTCCATTTGACTTTATGAGAAGCTCTTGATCGTATGGATAAGATCAGCATATCGATGCAGGTCACTGCCCCTGTTAAGCAAGGTTCACCGCTAGCTGAGTCACAGCTACAAACAATATTACAGAAAAAAGACCTTTTTAGCCGTTGAAAACTCTTACGTTAACAATAAAAACCGCTTATTTTTTTACTACTAATTAATAAAAGGTAATTGTGTTAACAAATTAAAACAAAAGCACCTCTCTGACGTGGACAATCGCCAACTCAACAAAAGCAAAATTATAATCATTACAGAATTAAACAAAATAGCAAAAACCAAAACAAAACTCTATCCATTTACTGCTGCTTGAGCTTAACGGAAACAAGTCCTTATATTCATCATTAAAACATAATCAACTTCATTTTTATAAACATCGTGTTAATTAACAATTAAAATAAGTTGAATAGTTATAATGTGAGTGTAAATATTTTTTACATTAATTAGAAATTATTATTATTATTATTATTATTATTATATATATATATATATATATATATATATATATTTATTTTTATTTTTTTTTATTTTTTTAATTTATCATTATAAAATTTAATAATTTTTAATGCATAAAAATTACGGTTGAATTATAGTATAGTTTTTTTTTTTTTTACATTATTATAAGTTAAAGCCCAAATTCTTTCGCCTATAACTAGCGTGTATATTATTATATAAATTACTTTTAATAACATTTTATTGTAAAATATTATCTATATTTCTATTGATAAATGTTTTTTACATATTTTAAGTAATATTTATTAAATATAAAATATTTTTAATCACATTTTCTATATGATTTATATATAATATTTGTTATATTGTTACCAAAACTAATAACTAATCTTTTTTTATATTTTTATGACAATTTTTAAATATGGTCAAAAGTCACGCATGTGATAGTGGCAAATCAGTTCAATTTAGGTTATAAGTTACTTTTCTAAACAAAAAACCAAATCTAAGTGAGTAGAAAGAAATTTATTTTTCGAAACATAAGAATATCTAGGGTGTAAAGTAAGATTTTTTACTCTAAATTCATTTCACTTCCTTAGACAAGTAATGAAATAAAAAAAAAAAGGTTAAGACGAAAGAAATAAAACATTATATCATGTCATGTTTGCGCAAAAAGATTTTAAAATATGGCCCACTCAAATTTATTGCGTGAATTGTTTAGAGCCAAGTTAATAAAAACCGAGACAATATAAAAAATATATATATATTTTAAAATTATAGAAATTATATTCAAATGTTGTACCCTAAAAATATATATGTATTTGCCGTCTTCATTTACTTCAAATTGCTGAGAATGTGTGTTTTACTTAACGTGGCATTATGATTTTTATTGGTGTCAGCAATTACAATGGCATAAAGTATAATTTATCAAAAAAAAAAAAAAACACAGTGGAAATTGGTAAATCAATATCATACTAATCTTATTCATATACTCATATTAAGATAAAAAGCAAATTATCGTTATTACTTAATTATAATCAAGACCCTTCCTGTTTACAGCCGAAATTTTTAATTATAAATCAACAACAGAGAATTGATAAATAATTCAATTCTTATATATTTTAAATATAATTAAATTCTTTATTACATAGAAGTAAAGTCTACTTCAGTTGTTTGAGTAAAATATGTGAGTATTATAAACTATACTTTCATAATTATGGATAGAAAAAAATATATCACAATTATATAAGAAAATTTTTGCACAAACCTTGATTATTTTTCTATTTAAAAAAAAAAATATTAATATCTTGTGACGTTGAAAGGTATATATCCTTGAGCATTCTATATGAATTTCCAGCCAAAGGTCCATGTTGTATGACCTTACCTCGTCCATAATATCTGCATTATTATTTCATTATGGATGATTATCTCAACTATACGAATTCTGCATGTTGACATTTTGCGTTATTATTAATATTATTTTCTCATAGTTTTATTACTATATTTTGATTCTATACTCGGTGGTGTGGCTTTATATGAGATTTTTAGGGCGTTGACCTTTTGCAAGCCTAGGTTCCCTCTCTGTACTGTTGTCATGTTATTGCATTGAGCTTTTCAGATGACGCGGTTCTCTCTGTCTCTCTACCATCCCACTAATTGTAGTAATTAAATATTTTTTAACTAAGAAAGCTAATTAATGTTTTAAGAATATTAACTAATATTTTAAATAATTTTTTATTGAAAATAAAATATTATTATATAAAACATACGAATTTTTAAAATAATTATGAATATTTTAAAAATATATTTAATATGTTTAATTAATATTCTTAAAAGATTCATGAACAAAATTTGTTTTTTTTTATTCTTAAAGAATAATGATGGAAAGAGAGCCCACCAAAAAAATTGATGGAAATAGACAGTTCACTGACAGCACACACAAAGATATTTACAATGCCTTATGTGTAATGATTATTTTTGTTTGAAATTTTATAATAATACACGTCACAATTTGATTTAGCCAACTGTCTAACTATAATATACTTACAAAAAACACAATACGTATGGTATGTTTTATATTGACATTTTATAAAACTAATATAGAAAGATATAAAATGTAAAAATTTTAGAATAGTATATATATATGACATATATAATGAGAGAGATATTTTTATGAGCATAAAAAAAATAAATCTTATATGAATATTCAAACAATACAATCATACATGAATATTCAATATCATATATGTGCCTAAGAAGTCATATAACTTTTAAAAAAATTGTACATAACTTAATTGTTTTAATATAAATTATTCATACAACATATTATTTAACTATTTCAATTTGATATTTTTATTATAAGAAAATTTAATTTAATCTCTTAATTTTTAAAATTGAGTCAACATTATTTTTAATCAAATTGAAACTAATGATGTTAGTGATGTCGAACAAATTCATTTTGCAAATTCTGGCAGTGGTCACATATTCAACTTCCCTAATGGCATTACTATACTTGGACGAAAAGAAAATAGTAAATTGATTTTAAAAATTAAGCGATAAAAAAGGAATCAAATTAAATTAACTAAATAAAAAGATTGAAAAAATAATAATTTAGCCTATATATACAGTGAGATGATGAGTTTTTATAGGAGACCAATAGAAATAAACCTAAACAATATGATCGTATATAAAATTAACATAAATCCTAGTCTATTTATAAATTATAATTTGAAAATAAATTTGTTAAAATTTAAAATAAAATTAATCAAAATATATTAAGATTGAATAAAGAATATAAATAAATTATAAAATAAAAAATATAGAGTAAAAATTATACATGCTCTTAATGTTATAAAATACACATCATATATGTGCTATCGTTTTTGCACTATGCATAGTTGTATAATATTACTTTAATTTCATGGTTCCAAATTTGAAACTTGCTATGCCTACATGGGAATGCAGATAGGGAAGGCTTGAACGCACGTGGTAAACAAGTGACTTTATATGGAGTGGACCCTTATGCACTCCAAATGAGACTAAATTAAAGCCGAAATGGGATGACGCGATTCATATGAACATGCGCGATTTATATGAACGCGCTTACTTTCTTTGAGCCCTCGTCTTTGAATGGATAATGTTATTTAGTGCCTATATTCTCATTTATTCCTCACTTGGTATGAACCTTAAAACGACGTTTGAGCAAGGAGGAACAAGCAAGGGGCAAAGGGGACAAAAAGAGAAAAAAAGAAAAGAAAAGAAAAGAAAAGAAATGTCACAAGGAAATAGAAGAGAAGTTACAATGTGAAGAAAGCTTAAAGAGAAGTTTGTCTTGAACAGGGATACAATTAGAAAGAGCAAAATAAGGAGAATGCAAAAGAATAATAATTAGCAAAGAAAAAAGTATGTGTACGCAAAAGAAATTATCCATTTGGTTTCCCTCCTTCCCTACCTTGGGATCGATTTCTTTTTCTTTTTAGTCGACTTTTGTTTTGTACACATCTTATTTATGAGATGCTTATGAAGAGAATTTCTTTTACCCAGAGAGATTCGCATTTCTTTTTACTTTTGTTAAAGCAGCCAAAATGCTCTCCTCATTCACTCAAGGACCTCAATGTCTGTTAAAACGATTATACTGGCTTGCTCCATGAATTGAAAAGCACGTGAAAATCATAGAAAATATATGTTCACTCTACCTGGTCACCAATTGGTGAAAATATTTTTAATCATATTTTTTCTATATATAAAATAGAATAACTATTTTGAATAGGAGTGTTTTTAGTTATCATATTTTGAGGAGATTATTTTTAGTTATTTTTTGCAACAAAAATACTTTTAAAGAATTTTTTTTTAATTTCTTATCTCTTTTTATCTATATTTTTAATTCTAAATTGAATTTCTTTTAAAATAATTTGACATTAATTATAACAATAACATTATATCACAATATAAATTATTTATCACAAACTTAAATTATAATTTATATTTAAAAATATTTATTTATTATAATTTTAATAATAGTATAATTTATACATTAAAATATTTATTATTATAAATTTTAATTATATAAAATAAACATTTACCATATGTATTGCAAAAATAAAAATACCAATAGTAGTTAATTATGAACCTTAAAACATCATATCTAGTATCGACAACCTATAAATTTAGAGTGTTAAAGCAAGTTAATATATGAATGGAAGGTATTTAGAATAAAATTATTTTGTGGTTACAATAAGATGGAATATCATTGTTCTTAAAGAGATTTTTGGATCATATATCAAAGAATTTAATCCATCTTTAATCCCTATAAATATTCTGAACAATATTGTATTAAATAAACATTTAATATACGTAATTGTTCTAGTAAAAATTTTATTGACTTAATCCGATGCCACAATTACTTACTCATTTTTTATGGTGTCTCGGTCTCATTGAAGCACAACCTAATTTAGGAAATCTTAAAC
The DNA here is from genome assembly GCA_025330945.1 of Mucuna pruriens. Taxonomy (NCBI): domain Eukaryota; kingdom Viridiplantae; phylum Streptophyta; class Magnoliopsida; order Fabales; family Fabaceae; genus Mucuna; species Mucuna pruriens. Next base: position 1,052,617 of record JAENHJ010000543.1, read on the forward strand.
CTCAATCTACTATAAATACATTGGAGTCGACGTTCACCTATAAAGTTTAACTATGAACTAGTTGTCCACCTCAAATGCATCAAAATCTCAATCAAATAAAAAACTAACTTGGTTCAATATTATAGTTTTTTAGAATTTATAATTTTTAAGAATTAAAGAAAGTTTTCCAACGTAAATAATACAATGTGTAATATGATATTATTTTATTATATTATAAATTTAATTTAATATATTTAAAATATATATATATTGTAAGACATGTTTTAATTTTAATTTATTACATTTAAAGTTATAAATTTAATCATAGATAATATTAGAATTTGAATACTTGTATAAATTTTCAGTGAGCCAATTACAATCCGATAATTAATTATTTCATCAAGGCAGGGTAAAAGCAATTACTTAAAATGAGTTTAATATTGATATATTATTGGTGTAAAGATATCAATTATGACTTAAAACAATTATCATGAGAATTTAATTAAAATACATTGATATTATATATAAAATATTACACTCATAGATTGTTATATATATATATTTATTTATTTTATTGACTTTTGTAATAATTATTTTAAAAATTATATCTAAAATAATTTTTAATTAATAACTTAATTGAATTTTTAGTCTCCTAATATGAAACACGGACAATTTTGATCTATATATTTAAAAAATGAATAATTTTAGTCATCGTAATTTCAATTACTCGTTTTTTTTATTTCTTACTTAAAAATAACAATTTTGATCCATATATTAAATAATTTAATTTATAAAAATAGTTAATTAATATCACATCAAATATTTATTTGTCATAAATTGGCCAATTAAAAAATATAGTTAACCAATTTTATGGATCATCATGTCCATTAAAAATTAAATAATAAATTATCAATAAAACTAAAACTATTTATTTTTAATTATGTAGACTAAAATCAACAATTAAAATTAAAAGAACTAAAATTACTTTTTTTTAATGTGTGAACCAAAATATAATTAAGTCTTAATAATATATATTTTTGAATTGACAGTATATAAAATTAAACATTCATCCATAAAAGTCAATTATTTTAATGACAAAATAATTTATATTTAATTAATAATATAAAACAAATTTCCACTATCATTATATTTTAATTAAATTTCTTAAAATAATTTGAGAAAGGACTGAACTAAATTGAGATAAGATTATACTCATACTCTCGAATGTAGTAAATATAGGGTATATTTGACTAAATTAATTAATTAAATATTTGTTTAAAAATATTTTATTAAATGAAAGTATATTTCTAAATTTGATTATTAAGAACTTATTCAAATAAAGTTAAAAAGAACTTGTGTAAAAATATAAATAATTTCTATAAATTCAAAAAAGTTAAAATTCAATTTGAATGTATTGAAATTATCATTTAATTATAGATTATCATGCATAATACAATTATTAATTTTGTAAGAATTACTTTAAAATATATATCTAAAGTTATTTATAATTATACTAAATGTATCAATATTGGACTCAATAGCTAACCTCAAGGGATAGTTGAGTGATCCTCAAGGGATAGTTGAGTGATATGATAAGATCTCACTTCTAATAGTTACAAAGTTAGAACTTATCCATATTACTTATTATACAAAAACTAAAAGTCAATCTTTTTCCAATTTTTGTAAAATCTTCCATATCTTCTAAGAAATAAAAATCTCCCAGAGAACACACATGCATTCTTAGATATAAAAAAAATTACATTATTACAACCCACATAACACAGTATGTAATATTCATAATTAACGTATTAGTTGGCCTAACTTATTTTAGATTTTTCTGCTTTTAAAACAGAGAAATTGAGTCCAATAAATTTAAAAAAAAATTAATGAAGAAAGCTTTAGAAAATAAAGAAACTTAAAAAAAAAACTAGTTTTTAGAATTTTGACTTATTCGATCTCTTTTTGTTTCATTTCAATTGTCAAGATCTAAGAACATGCTACGGAAGAAATTTTAACTTAAAAGTAATTTTCAAACTTAAAAAATTATAAAACTATAAACAAAATTAAATAAAGCTCTTATTTTTAACTTCAATTTTAAACTAGCTTCTAAACTTAGAAAAAAAAATTAAGTCAAGGACTATCTAAGTTATATTATTTTCTTTATAAATATTTAAATTTAACTAATCTTTATTTACTAATTTTCAAAATTATAACTCGTCTCATTTAATCCATGACCCAAAATGGGATATGCACCACCTTCGAGCAGGTTAGTGCTTCCTCATCCCACAAAAAACATACAATATACCTTATAATTATACTTTTAACTTTAATATATTTAGAATATTTATTCAACACACCTTTGAAAAGCACATGCAAAAACCCGATATTTTCTATTTTGGAGATTTGCATGACTACTCTTAAATCACAGTAGAAAAATTATAAATAATCACTTATTTTTCTATTCATTGGTCTTCGAGCTTGAAGATATACTCCAACTTATACTTTTATCTTCTTTTTTTTTTTTCCATTTTGATTGTGTAAATGGTCATGCACTATTCATTATTATTGCCTTTATTATGTTTCTTTTGAAACTCTAGTTCTGCTTATTCTAGAATTTCATAGACATTTTGTAATAAATGTAAAGGGAGCAAGAAAGAGAAGTTGAACATTGTAGAAAGCAATGTTCAAAATGGTCTATTTTCTTTATAACCATTCCTAAACTTATTCTTATTATTGATATTTAACGTGTCAATTTAGTGTGTTGATGTTGTTAATTGGCTAGAAATGATGATTGAGACTAACTTTATAGACATTTTACAATTTTAAAAATTATTTTAATTATTTTAAACATTAAATTGACGATATCTTAAAATTTTAAATATTAAAATGTTATTCTTTTCTTTTCAAATGTATGAAAAGTGTTATGATTATTAATCTCAAATATAAACATACTTCAACTAACTTTATTTCATTTAATAAAGTTATTTATTAGATATTATATTTTCAATGATCCTACTTTATTTTTAACCTCAAATTTTAATTAAGATTAGTTAAAAAATAATTATTAATAAAATTAATACAATTAAATAATATTTAACCAACTTTTTAATTAACTTAAATTATTTTTTATATATATACAATACACAGTAACTTTTCATAACTATGGGTCAATATAGAAACCAACAAAACACTTAATATATTAAGTCAATGTATTCAATGCCATTAATTGATTGAGAAAAACAACTTTACTTCACTTCACACAATTTATAATGGCATTTATTGACTACATATAAAGAACTTAATATGCATTTATTTATGCCACCATATAACAAACAATCTGGAGCAAGTTTTTTTTTTTTTAAATTATAAGAAACAAACGTTATATTTAAATATATTAATTATTGATTTTTATATATTTTTTATTTATTATAAAATCTATTAATGAGTCATCTTTTTTTTACTAAAGTGAATACATTTATTAAGTATTTTAAAATAATTTAAACAAGTTAGATATTAGTTTCTTATATATTAGAGCGAAAATAATATTATTAAATAACATGCAGGAGGATAAATGTTTAATGGGTTATTAAATACTCTCCGCTTTTTTACCATAAATATAATTATAATATTTTTTATTTCTTCATTTAATATTTTTTTTCATTTATTATTTTATTTTTTACAAAACTACTTTTTTCAATATATATATATATATATATATATAATTAAATCAACTTGCATGGGTTATTATCATTTATAAACCAATGATTTCGAACTCGAGTCTTATACATATTCAATTGCATTAAATATATAAAAAGAAAACTTTGATATTCATAATAGTTATATATGTTTCAAACAAAATTGTCTTTCATATATAAAAAAATATTATTTTATAAAAAAATACATACTATTTTATAAAAAATAAAAATATATAAATAATAAGAGTAATTAATTTTATGTTAGAATTTTGAAATAACACAAATAAAAACAATTGTTTCCAAAATAATAATTCAACCAAGATATTAATATCCTTGGTACATGTGAATAAAACAATCCTCTTTAATTCAAAAATACAAACAAAAGTTAATACTCGCATCAATCTTTTAATACGTACGTACATATATATATATATATATATATATGTTAAATTTTTATTTAAAAATTTGGGTAAAATTAATTAACATCAATCTCAAATTGTGTAAAACTACAGTTTCAATAACACTTTGCAAAAGTAATTTTCATCAAATTAGCGTTTGATTCGAATGATGAGATACTAACATGATTGTATATATAAATTTTAAATAAGTTAAACATTTTATAGAGATATAATGGAATAGTAAATTTTTCTTATGTTCTAAATACTATAATATATTAAAATAAAGTGATACATGAAGTGTCAATTAATTTTAAGTTATAAAACTTTTATAATTTTTATCTACTTTATAAAACAAAAATGTATGATGATAATATTGAGATTTAAACATAGAATAGCATGTAAACTACCTAAATCGCCTGCTACTAAGTTAACCCCTATAGAGTTTATAAAATTTAAAATGTAATGTTTGGATGGATAAAATTTACCTTTCTGTATATAAAACGTTATGAAATATATAATTATATATAGCTTTGTAAATTATTGTCCTAAGATAAATAGTTAAATAATTAAAAAAGAATAAAATATTTAAAAATATAACTTCTATAAATTATTATCATCAATATGTTCAATTTTCATTAAAATATTATATATTAATTCTTTAATCATTGCTATACTACAATATATTAAAATAAAGTGATACAATAATGATATCTCAATTAATTTTTCAATTACATAAAATTTTGTAAATTTTATATACTTTATATAAAAAAAATCTTATGATTGGATAGACAAAATTTACCTTCTTATAAAAATTTATTAAGAATATAATTTTATAAAAAAAAATCGTCTTAGAAATGATAGTAAAATAAAAAAAATAAAAAATAAAAACATAATATTTAATATTATCAATATATTCAAATTTATTAATTATTTACTCAAATATTAGAAAATTATATAATTTTTCCACTGTATATATAAGGTGTGTAAGTTAAAAAATATTAAATACGTTGTCATAAATGTATTAATTACTTAAAGATAAACATTAAACAGTTTACCTGTTAACGGGCCAGGAATTTATGTGGTATGTGTCTGACTTTTTTAATCCGCAGGAGTTGAATAATAAAAGTTAATTAAGACTAATGTATATAACATGTAATTCCGTTCAACATATGTAGCTGATAAGTATTATATAATAATAAAGACTAAAAATAATTATTTAAATTTTAAAGAGATAAAAATTATAATAAAATTTATAATAATTAAAATAAAAAATTGTTTATTTTATATAAATTAAAAATATATTTAAACCTTAATTTAAATAAAACATTAAAATGGTCAATGAAAAAGTCAAAAATAGATAGAATTTGATGAGTGAAGTCATTTAACTCATCAAAACAAGTTTTATTTTATGATTTAACCCAATTAAATTGTTAACTCAATAGGACAACCTACAAGTTAAGTTGGATTGACTCACCAAATTGAATTTATTTTTAATTTTTTTTCATGAATTATTTGATTAAATATTATTTAATTAAGCAGAATGTTTGATTAAATATTATAAATTTTATATTATTTTATTGTTATGTTAAAATATTTAATAAAATAATATTCTTGTAATTATAATATTATATTTAAATTATTATTATTTGATAAATCATTATTTTTATTTTTAAAAAAGATTTTAGCAAGCGAATTTTATTTGATAAGTTTGATTGAAAATTTCAATCTCGACTTGAAATAAATTCAATCTAACATAACTTGTGTGAATTGGGCTATGGAATTAGATTGAGTAATTATTTGGGCAAAAGCTTTTAAAAAATAAAAATGATAATTTTGTTATTCCAAAGATTAATTGAGGTGAGTGACTAAAAATCATGAAAATAATGTTTTAGTCTCCCGTGGTGTAATGATCCTACATTCCTGCTATGTTTGGACAATGGGAAGGGGATTCATTGATTCAACATTGGTGTAAAGACAATGGAAGTCACGCATCCTAATACTATGGACGGTCACTTTTACATGAACACCGACATTAACCACCAACACCAACTGCCCTTCAATTAATCCGACATTATCCAATACCTCTTAAACTCTTTTCCAATACTCCACAATGGATAAATCAATTACTATCTAATTCCCACTTTTCTTCCCAATATAACGGCTGACTTGGCAGCCACATCCCTATAATAAATTTAAAGAATCCATTTAATACACGCACACAACCCCAGCCCTTGGAAATCTGACGTGTGAAATCCACCAATTGTGTGTAACTTACAAAATTGAAAACCATTTGGGGGAAGAGAATTCTTGAAAAGGAATTCCAAGTTTTGGTGATTAAAAGGGTTTTAAATCTTTTCTCATCTTCATCCTTTCCCTTCCCTGCTTCAATTTCTACTTTTGTCGGCTCATCTATCGGTGGCAACCTATCTTTTTAATTACAGCTTTGTAAATGTAGAACAATTTAAGAATGCTCCTCTGAACAAGCTATTTCTTCGTAATCATACTTTTTTAAATTCAAATATCAGATACTATTTAAGCATGGATATCATAAATTAAAATAATCAAAACTTCCAAAAATACTCACTAAGTCTGTTTATTCAAACTTTAATTCTTATTAATAGATTAAACTTTTTTAAAATAATTATCACACAAATCGTTATTCTTACTATATATGTTAATTTATTATTAGGTAACAGTGTAAAAAAATTAATTGGTGTATTTGAATTAAACTCATCTATAAAATCCAATTTAGATATTCAATAGATATTAGTTAGCGATCAAATCGACGAATATTTTATATAAATAAAAATTAAATTAATACTATTTTAATCATTTTTATTATCTTTTCTATAAAATTTAATTAATTAATTGATTAGATTAAGAAATTTAATTAATTTAGTTAATAATATTAAATTTTTCTATATTTTTTTAAAATTATTCCCTAACATTAATGAGATATATTTTTATAAATATTTTTATTAATTTTAATTCTTTTAATGTTATAAAAAAAACTAAAAAATAGAACATATTTAAATAATTAAGAGATCACTAATACGTCGTTCTCTATATATCATTAACGACATAAGTAGTATTAGAGATGCTTCATCTATTTATTATCTATCATGGAACAAGGCTCTTAAGCATGTACTAGAATGACTTAGCGCAAAAAACAGCTTAAGAAAACCTATCCAAATTCCAAAAACAAATTTAATAAAGTATTCAATCCTTTCCAACAGAAAGCACAATATTCAATCCTTTAATTTTTATTTTTAGAACGTAACAATTTTCAGAAGATAGTCATGATTTTACGGATTGGGCAAGTAAAATAAAAAGTATTTATTAATTGCCATATACCCACTAATTACACCTTCTCCAATTCAAATTTAATTTTTAATTTATAGATAAAGATGTACTATATGATATTATATCATCATCATTGACAGCTCAACGGATGATCGAAAAGGAAATCAACGAAAATCTCTCTATATAAACACTTGCCAGTCCCTGTCCAAAAGCTCCATCTTGTTTCTATTGCTCTGCCTTTCTTCGCTATTCGGTTTCTTGTTTCAACGCCTCAGATTCACTTTCTCTGATAGTTCATTTTCTCTCCGAGTGAGGGTAGAAAAAAAAATGCCTGCGGTCGGAGGAATGGCCCCTCAAGGGGGCAGGGAGTACCCCGGGAGCCTCACTCCCTTTGTGACGGTAACATGCATAGTTGCAGCCATGGGTGGCTTGATCTTCGGTTACGACATCGGAATTTCTGGTACTAAATTAACAACACACGCACATACATGTCTGCATACACTTATGTTTTCGTGTATTGTGTATAATGTTTTTTTTTTTTTAATGTGTGGGTTGTGATCAGGTGGAGTGACGTCCATGGATCCGTTTTTGCTGAAGTTCTTTCCGTCGGTGTACCGGAAGAAGCACTTGGAAAAATCGAAAAACGAGTACTGTCAATACGACAGCCAGACGCTCACGGTGTTCACGTCGTCGCTGTACCTGGCAGCGTTGCTGTCGTCGCTGGTGGCGTCCACCATCACGCGGAAGTTCGGCCGAAAACTCTCCATGCTTTTCGGAGGTGTGCTTTTCCTCATCGGTGCTCTCATCAACGGTTTCGCCGAACACGTTTGGATGTTGTACGTGGGTCGGATCTTGCTCGGTTTAGGTATCGGATTCGCGAATCAGGTATTCTACTATTCTCCCTTTCCAATAAAAATTCCACTATTTATCAAACAATTTCTTTTATTTTTCTCTTTGGAGTTTTTCTTTCCCCTCTTTTGTTCTAGCAAAAAAAAAAAAGTGGGTTGGGGAGCGATGGGCATGTCTCCGATATTCTCTCGCTGTGTTTAGAACAATTCAAAATCTGCGCCTTTTCAAAATCAGACATAAAACCATTCTGATCATGTTTGATATGATTCCTTCCATGTTTTTTGTTTTTTTGTTTTTCATAATAATTGAATAATAGGACGTGTTGTGGTTTGATTTGTCTGTTGTGCACTATTTTACTACTCTCCGATACAGAACCCTTTTCCAGATCTAGTTATTAATGTTATTTATTTCAATTAAAATTTTCCGGGATAGCTACCGGAGAATGGGTAATATGTGTGGAATGTATAAAGAAACCCCGTATACGTTTTATTTACTGACAGAAAGAGGAGGCTTTCGTACAAAGTTGCTGACATGTAGTAAATATACGGTTACTCGATTTTAAGGCATTCATTGGATGTGATTATAGTTTTTTATTGACTCAAAAGTCGTCGGCTAAAGCAAACGCAACTATTGTTTTCCCCCTACTTTACTGTATTTTGGGGCTATTTTTCTACACTACGCCTACGCATGATTTCGGCTTATTTGACTATGTCTTTTGAAACTCAGCAAATTGGACTTGTTTGGTTGCTATGCAAAGATCCTTCACTCAAATTTTATCTTCAACGTGTGTTGAGCGTGATAGCTGGATTAGGACGGACACAAATCGAGCTTGGTTCCACTTGTTTACTAATAGTAGCTTAATTATTGTGCCACGTTTTTCTTTGCGTGACACCCTCGCTTCATGTTCCCACTTCCTTTACATCGTTTTCCACGGCGTTGAATTAGAAAATAATAAATAATGAATTTATATAATAAAAATCTTACTCTAGTTTTTAGTTGCCGGGTTTTGTTTTCCAAGTTACTTTCGTCCCCAAACAAGAACCCGTGGTCCTACACATTTTTTAATTAAATTCCATAACAACATGTGGAGTACATATTATTAGTCAATTACTTGTACATCAATGTTGTTATTTATTTTACCTTTTACTAATGATTATTTATTTTTTTACTAGTCTGTGCCGCTCTACCTCTCTGAAATGGCTCCATACAAGTACAGAGGAGCTTTGAATATTGGGTTCCAATTGTCTATCACGGTTGGTATTCTGGTGGCCAATGTGTTGAACTACTTCTTTGCGAAAATCAAAGGAGGGTGGGGATGGAGGTTGAGTTTGGGTGGTGCTATGGTGCCTGCTCTCATAATCACAATTGGATCACTGGTCCTTCCAGACACCCCGAATTCCATGATCGAAAGGGGTGATCGTGAGAAAGCCAAGGCTCAGCTCCAGAGAGTCCGTGGTGTGGATGATGTTGATGAAGAGTTCAATGACCTTGTGACAGCTAGTGAGGCTTCAAGACTAGTGGCGCACCCATGGAGGAACTTGTTGCAAAGAAAGTACAGACCCCAACTTACTATGGCCATATTGATTCCATTCTTCCAGCAACTCACTGGAATCAATGTCATCATGTTTTACGCGCCCGTGCTCTTCAGTTCCATTGGGTTTAAGGATGATTCTGCTCTAATGTCAGCTGTCATCACTGGCGTTGTCAATGTTGTTGCAACTTGTGTCTCAATTTATGGAGTTGATAAGTGGGGTAGGAGAGCCCTTTTCCTTGAAGGTGGTATTCAGATGCTCATTTGCCAGGTACCCTTTTTCTCACCTACTAATGAATTGAGGCCTTGTGTGAATAAATTGAGCTAGCTTATTTATTGCATATGTTGTTGTGTGCAGTCGGTAGTTGCAGCTGCTATTGGAGCCAAGTTTGGAATTGATGGAAACCCAGGTGATTTGCCAAAGTGGTATGCCATTGTTGTGGTTCTCTTCATTTGCATTTACGTAGCAGCATTTGCCTGGTCTTGGGGTCCCCTTGGTTGGTTGGTGCCTAGTGAGATCTTCCCATTGGAGATTCGTTCGGCTGCTCAAAGTATCAACGTGTCGGTAAACATGCTCTTCACTTTCTTGATTGCGCAAGTCTTCTTGACAATGCTTTGTCACATGAAGTTTGGCCTGTTCATCTTCTTCGCCTTCTTTGTGTTGATCATGTCCATCTTTATCTACTTCTTTTTGCCCGAAACCAAGGGCATTCCAATTGAAGAAATGGCCCAGGTTTGGAAGGCACACCCCTACTGGTCCAGATTCGTCGAGCATGATGATTATGGCAATGGAGTTGAGATGGGCAAGGGAGCTAGTAAAGTGTAGTTAGTCGAGTTCTATTTTTATTTTCCTAAGTGGTTAGCTTTTTTTCTTCGTAAATCATACTATTGGTAAGTCCATGTCAGTTTTAAGCTATTGAATTGTTCCTAAAAATTAAAGGGTTATTTTTCCCATGGATCCCCTGTTTCATAAGTTTACAGGATACTACTTTTCTATATCAATCCAATTGCACAAATTGTTATGCGCATTTGAATACATCATATTGGTTCAGCAAGGATTCATAGACAGACTCCTTTATATCACAAATATTCATTTCGTATCTCTTATTTATCTTTCTTTTCTTATGACGTCACTTACTATATCTACACGCTCTCAAAAATGGCTAATGTTATAGTAATGGCCTAATAATTTATGTTTAAATGAGCAACGGGCATGTTCATCGTTGAAAGCAATGTTTGGTGTCTGTTTCCATTTACGTAGAGTGCAGGGATAAAAAAGAATCATGCGTGATAGTTTAAAAATAAACCTCCATATGCCGCGTTCAGTTATCTGTCTTCAAATATTTATATGACACATGATCAATAAACATTTGCGTTGCTCTGTTTGCATACAAGAGTAAACGTTAGTAAGAGTTTATATATATATTGTTCATTATTGAATGAATGAGCGTCTCTAATATTAAACACCATTTGGAGGTTCTTGAATTTTTTTATGGGTTGAATCTTGTTACTTTAATTTTTTAAAATTTAACAATTTCTCACTCCAATTATGTAACTCTTTAATAACTTAAAATGAGTTTCATAAGTCACTTCAAATTTTTATATTTCTTTAAAATAGGCTTCACAAGTTACCTCAATTATTTTTAAATGGTTAAGGATGTTTCTTCAATAAAAACAGTTCTTACATGTAACATTTAGCTCGTCACCTTCAATGATGTACTAAGTTAAGAATACTTATTAAGTTTAATAAGAATACTTAATACTGATGTTGAAACTTACATACTAGTAATTCATTTTGTATTAATAGCATATCTAATGGATAACTCATCTATAGTTTTTTAAATTAACTTTTTTAGTCAGTCCAACAATCTACATGTTAGTCTATTCTTAATTTAATTGGTCAATTAGGTTAAATAAAAAAAATTGTCTAATTCTATTTAAGTAATTTTTTTAAATATTCATTTTAATTTAATTAACAAGCTGTTTAGATTAATACATCAAATCAGACCTATTTTATTAACTCCACTTATATATCATGAATTTTGACATTATATTTCTTTTACTTCAATCCATTATCATATTACTAAATTGATGTATTCTAGAAAAAATCGTTAATATGCATTAAAATTACTATGAATCTCTCACTATTTAATTTAACATAGTCATTTAATAATATTTTTATTTTTTAATATAATGATCTAGTTATTTACAAATTTATATATAATGTAGTTTTAATAAATATTAAGAGTATTTACTAAAAAAATGTTTTTACATTTATTTTATCAAATATAAATCAGAATATATCTAATACCATTATATTTTGTTGTAAAATAGATACATATTTAGATTGATTTTTAGTATTCATTTCTCATAAAATACTTTTGTATAATTTTTAATAAGATACAAAATTAATTGCGTGTAATTAAAATAATAATACATAATAAAAGAACTTAATATTGTACTATTTTTTACGTGTGTTTATAATAATTTTCATTGAAATTTATACATTAAATTATTAGTTAAATTAATTCATAAGTCCTTGAACTATTTGAAATTTTTTACTTAAGTCCTTAAAAATTTTGAAATTACCACAAATTGTCATTTTTTTAACAATCTCAGGATGCCATAAACTAAATCTAGAGATCAATTTTTTTCTTTTTGTAAGATCAAGAATTTAATTACAAATTTTTAATTTAAATATTTTATAAAATTCTTTTAAATAGTTGAAGGACCTACTAACTAATTTAACCTAAATTATTTTATAGTCTTCTATTATTTTACTTAATTTAAACGGGTCTTATAGTTATTAAATTTTCAAGTAATGTGACGGCTACTGATCTTTGTCAAATAAAGACTTATTTATAAAAATTAAAATATAGAAAATAAACTATACTATTAAATTTTTAAATACTTATGAAAAAATTATATTATGATTTCCTGAATAAATGTTTAAAATTTAACAAATATTAGTGTTTGTTATTATTAACTAATAACTAGAGCGGTGTCCCCGTGCAATTGTATAAGTGACAAGTCCCATCTCTTGCACGGTTTCCAATTCAAAAGTATCCTCTCTTTTTTCAATATTTATAATAATAGCATTACAACACATGTCCAGCTACTTTGACAGTTTTAATAATAACATAGACCAGTCCTTTTACCCGTACAACGTACGGGGTCTTTTATGTTGGATATAAATTTTAGTATTTGGTTAAATTATAATTTATATTTAATACATAAGCAATACAATAAAAAATCAAAATGTATATAATATATTCTTAGAAGAATGTAAAGTGAACGAATGAACTGTTAAAGTATGTTATAATAAGTTTTAACAAATATATATATATATATATATATATATATATATATATACACGACATGATGTAGATAACATCATATTGAAAATTTTGCGTAGACAGCAATGACTTAAAATTGAAATATAAAATGTATTCCTTTAAGTTTTTGCAAAAAAAAAACAAAACATAGATAATGAGTAAAATATATGGTTAACATTTTTTGGACATAAAAATGAAGAACAATAATTGATTAAATATGTTATAGAACAAAAAAAATCATTAATAAGTTTAGAAAGATTACATTACTACAACATTTTTAAAATATGTGTAAGTATTTTTATTAGTATTGTAATGTTTAATAATTAGGATCATAATTTTGTATGAAGGATCAAATACAACTTAATGATTGAAATTCTTTATAATTAAACAATTTAATGTGTAGAATAGAATACATTATTTATAATAATGAAAACTTTTCTCTGACACATTAAGTAATAAAATATAGAATATAAAAAGTCTCTTATCTGAAAAGTATATTAAAATTAAAATAAAATAATACTTGTTAATATAGTTTTGAAAACTCGTATATAGACTGATTGAAGTAGTTTAGTCACTACTCTATTAATTTAAAAATTAGAATATTTTAAAATTGGTTTGAACTGATAATTTTAAATATATATTTCAAGATAAAATATCTTTAAGATAAATAAAACTACAATATTATTTATTTTAATTTTTCGAAAATTCTATTAAATTTATCTATTATTATTATATTAATATCGATTCAACTATAATTAAATTAGTGTTTTGAATATTTCAATTATCAGTTTAATTTTAAAAATATTACAATGATCAATTAAACAATAGTATTTAGATTAAAAAAATCTTTCATTTGAAAAATACATTAAATAAAAAATGTTGAAAATCTAATTTATAAATTTTATTATCTCTAATTTTATATATAAAAAATAAATATAAATATTTTTTTCCTAAATATAAGACACATATATTTGTTTTTAAATGTATTAATGGTTCATTCTCTTTTATTGTCAAGTATATTCATAAGACATTTATTTTTCAAGAAAAATTAATGTATTTATTAAACTATTAATAATACAAATCATATTCATTAATTTGATAAAAATAATTTTTAGATTATGAATAATATCATGAAATATAACTGTGACTTAAATCATTTTATTTTATAAGTATTTTTAAATAAAATTAAATTATAAAATTATTAATTAAAATTAACTAATTTCAATTGTCTTGATGTATACAGAACCAAAAATAATAATGTTGAAGACCTTTCACTGATGCATTCAATAATAAAATGTTGATTACTGTGACACCCTCCTATACCGAATACTTAAATTAAAATAATCAAGTAAATAAAATGAAGACAAGATAATAGTTAAAACCAAAAAGCACAATTCGTATTAAGGATAAAAGGTTCACATGATAATTAAAAAGGTAGACACAAATTTTTCAAAGAGGTTTTAGATCTAAACATTATAATTGAGAAAACTAAAGTCATCATCATCTTTAAAATAAGTCATTCAAACGTCAAATCATAGAGCAACTATTCTAACTTCTAGAACCCCGATGTCACACTAATCAAAGCAAGACGCCTTTTCAAAAACTTGGACTACGAAGGCGCCCTCAACGTTACCTAAAATAAAACAACAAGAGAAAATACGGTGAGAAATCGCATTCAATTATATATAAAGGCAGATAATGCCCAAATCTCACCCATTACTGTATTCAATTACCAACAGTTAATAGATGCTCATATATCAATCACATTTCATTCATTCAAAATCAATCACAGTTCATTCATTCAAAATCAATCACAGTTCATTCATGTTTACAAAATGCTAATGCTCGCACAATGCATATGTTCATCACCACACATAAGAGTCTTGAGTTGGAACTCCACATCATGCTGCAAACCTTCTCAATCCCCCTTGGGTTATCACTAATGATGGTCACAGATTAAACACCGTATATGACCCGGTGTGTCGCCCAGTTAAACACCACCTATGAACCGTGTGAAGACATTCCACACAACCGTTAAACACCACCTATGGCCGGCGTGCAGCATGGTTAAACACCTCCTGTGGGCCATGCATATGATTGTTCCCCATCATTAGTCCCCCTGTTAAACACCACATATGGCCAAAGTATTATAACCACGTCTGGCTGCTCATGCATCTCATGCCTCTCATGTCCATGCTTAATGGATTCTCATTGAATTTCACCCAGTTTCATCATTGCACACAAGAGCCTCAAATCATGAACAACCATAAACAACACAAGAATCAAGTAATTAGGGTAATTAATCATTCAGTTTCCCAACAAAATCACATTAGGACAAGACGCTAATCAGACCACAGAGCATATTGACAAATCTTTTCTACCGATTAAAATATTTTTAAAACATAATAATCAAACAAAATTGAGAATTTAGGACTTAGGGATTGCCCTCACTACTCGTACCCTCCCACATTCATATATGACCGAACCAATCTCCTCCGTACCTTAGAGACGATGAACGAAGAAGAACTGATGCATTTCGGGACGATGTGTTCTAGCTTCTCCTCCTTACAGGTTCGCGTTCTCTCTCTTCTAGGTCTGACTGACGTGCAAAACACAAATTAGGGTAAATTGATTACCCCCATCTAATATTCGAACTGGGTCGGGCCAATCCCAACCCGCCCGTTAGCCTTCCCGTTAATTTAATTAATTAAATTAATAATTGAAAATAATTCAGATTAATGCCTCATCAGTTTATAAAATCATTAACTCCCTCACTAAAATAAAATTAAATGTAAATATTTAAATACTAAATTAATTTCCTACCATCATTAAGAATAACAATAATAATAACATTTTAGTTCGAAATGCAATTATTTAATAAAATAATTTCCTGCAGTAATTAATAATTAAAATAAAATTAATAATAACAATAATAATATAATTAATTTTTAAAAATAATTAAATAAATTTTAAAATGTTACAAAGTGATAAAAGTAAAGGTATACTTTCTTTCTTATAATATAAAGTATCGTAAAAATAATGTTTTTATTATTTAATTCTAAAACAGTGAAAACAAAATATTCCTTTTATTTTAACTTTTCATCCAATGTTTTCATTTTAAAAGAATTTTTTTTATCCATCTCTAGTCTATTATATACGAAAATGATGAAACACTTGTAGATTACAAGGAAGAGAATTATATTTTAAGACTTTTTAAAACTATCGTTAACACAAAGTTAGTTCTTCCAAACTGAAGATTATATATAATTATTAGTATATTATTAAATTTTCACTAGGCTAAACATAATATATATTTTTACTTATCTCTTCAAGCAAACTAATAAAATATTCTTTATCTTCAAAATTCTAATATTTATAAAAGATTTTATAGGATAATTTTTATAAATTATTTTATTTTATTAGAGAAAGAAAACATTGTTAAAACATTCGTTAAAACATAAAATGTTACATTAAATATTTTTTACCCATTAATAACTTTCATAAATAAAGTATCTTATTTTTCTTCAAAAGTGCATTAACTTATATTTCAAAACTTTTTCAATAAACTTTGATAAGATGTATACAACAAATAAAATATGTGCATAGATATATAGTCTATTTTATCTTTTTTTTTATAATTGTTTGTTTTAGTAAAAACTTTTCAAAGATTTATTTAGTCATTTGACTTAATAACACTTCTTTAAAGTTTAATTATTTAATTTTAATTAAATTAGTAATAGTTAAAATAACATTATTTAAAATTTTAATATAATATATTAAATAATATTAAACAAAAATAGCATAATATTTATAATTTATTAATATTGAAAATTAAATTTCACTGATAAATATTATAAATATCATTTTCGGCGAGCATTTTTATCTTTTCGGATTTTTTCAACCCAGCAATTGGTTGGCCTATTAAAAATAAAAATAAATGAGATTTTATTGAATAAAAAAATTTTTAATCATAAATTTACATGATTATTCAATCATAAATTTTTATTAATATAATTTTTAATATTATTATTTTAAAATCAACATATTTATCCTACGTAATAATAAAAATTTATGATTAAATAATTATATAAAATTATTTTATATTATTATGGTATAACTTATATTTTATAAAAAATATTAACATGTTAGACAAATTTGTCCAATTTTAAATCAGATTTTATATCAATTGTTTGCAGGTCCGATTTTCAAGATTAACTAGTTGTCCGATTTTCAAGATTAACTAGTTGTCCGATTTCAATTCTACCAGTCATTTGAGTCCAATTCTCAATACAATATTTTACTCATTTAATCACACTATTTTTTTTTGTCGTATTCTTCTCACAATTATAAAAAAATAAAAAAATTGTTACATAAAAAACTTATCTTTACATTTTTACACATTTTAGATACCTGCTTTTTATCACACATGGATTAGTATTGTTGGATATTTCACTGAGCGTTTTAAAAAACGTTTGGTGTATTATATAGAGTCTTTTTTATATGTGAGAATATGTTTTTTTGAAAATCATGTTTCTCAAAAATTATATTTTCTGAAAATTATATTTTTTTAGAAATGTGATAAATATTTTTAATGTGTCTAAAACATTCTCAAGAATAAAGGACATAATTATATTTTATATTATAAAAACTTTTCTTCTTCACACGAATCTTGAATTTTTCATCCCTTTCATGAGAAAATTTTATTAAAAATATAGTTAAAAAATAATTTATGAGAATATCATATTTTCAGAGAATAATTTTAAAATTAGTTATACTAAACATAGCAATACAATATTTCTAAGTTAAAAGTTATTCGAAAACTTACCAAAAAAAAAAAAATCCCTGCCAAACACCCTCTTAATTTCAGGTACAATCTTGAGCTAGTAATTTAAAATGAATAAAATTTAGATTTTGAATTGACTTTGAATTAATTTTAGAGTTTATATCGATAACATAAACTGATTTTAAGTGACAACTTGAATTAAAAACACAGATAGTCCATAATTTTTTTTTAATTATGAAACAACACAAAATACTTATGACTGGACACTGTATTTGAATTTTGTCTTTTTCCAATACCACTGATTGCACAAATGAGGGAACAGTGTTCCCAAATAATTTGGAAATTTAGTGTAGCAAATTGTGTTTGGAGGCACTGAAGGTGCTAGAAGATCTGCAGTTAGTGTAACAATAAAATTATTGCATGTTGATTCAATCATGTTTATGGAAGACAGGACATATTGGAATTGCCACTTAAAAAAAGTGTACGTTGGCCAACCAGAAACGAACAGAAAACCCGAGGCAACTTATCACCTTTTTCCAAAATTTCTCTTCTCTTGTCTAATAAAGCCATCTAAGATAATAGGCTTGGCCTCAAAATGATTACCTTGTTGGAAATTTTGAAGCCACTATTTTTCTTCTTTTCTAAAATTTACGAAGAAGAGTGACATCAATATATTTTTAATAAAATTTAAAAATAACAAATTTACATATTGTTAATAATTTTTAACTAATAATAAAAAGTGTATTAAAAATATATGTTAGAATGTATTTCTAATATTTCTTAACCTATTAAAAACAAATATATCATTAATTTAATATTTAAAGTGTTTCTTTTTTAAATAGATTTTAAAATAAAAAATTATATAAGTAAAATTTCTAAATATTTATCAATTTAGTTTAAAATTAATATATTTTATTAATATTTCGAGACTAATTTAAAAAATAATATTTCTAAAACTATCAATATAATTTTAATTTGAAAATTATTATATAATTTTATTATTTTAGAAACAATTCAAGAAAAGGTAATTCTTTAATAACCAAATTAATGGTTAATTTATTTTATTAAGAAGTTAAATGTAATGCAGTGGAAGCCACCTGTTTTCTGAAATGGGCAAGTTGTGTGCACGAGCAAGAGGGGGGTGTGTGAAGAAGAATAAAGTTTTCACATGGTTTTTGAGCACCATTTCTTTTACTTTTTTTTTTATCATCTTTTATGTAATAATGAGACTGCATGACCTTTCGGTGGACAAGCGTGACGAGAAATGAACCAATGACGCAACAATTATATCTTATCTCATTATTCACAACTCATGACAAGGAACAAAATCTTGGAGGCCAAAAAGGAGAGGTATCAGTTATTTCACTCACAGTTTTTGCACTTATTAAGGAAGGAGAAAAGCATGAGATCTCAGCACTTTTTCATTTATTTTGGACTTTTCTTTTATTAATTATTTTCTTCCTCAACTAGTAATATTTCTATAAGGATATATTTTTGGATAAGATAGAATTTATGAAATGGAATTGTTTTCTTCCTTATTGAACACCCACTATCTCTCTTTCCCACCTTCTTATCTAGGTATCATATGCCATTTCCATCTTTTTAAGCCCCCTGATGCTTTAGTTACATGGGGACTACATGTTGGCCACCCGCATATTTGCCTTATAGAAATGTTTCTTTACGTTTCTGAAATCACCTTAGTGTCAAAAAATATATTGTATAAAAGAATCAAATGATTCATTAGTAAAATTTAGATAGAATTCATATAATTCCGTGCGATGCGTGGTGAATTATTAAATACAATTCAAATATATTGAAATTAATATTATAAATTATTTTGGTTAGTCAAGTATTTTTTTGGAGAATCAATCCCTTCGAGTCGATCACAAGTGACTGACATAGTACATATAACATTTAATGTTTAAAGGAGGTACTACCTAATAGATGCAGTAGTTTGAACACATGATTCCATGTCTGTGAGTTTGCTCGCCACTCATTGCAGTAGGATAAAGGTTAGAAGTCTATCCCATAAGACCACAGTGTCCCATCCTGACGCAGATCCCTAACTAAGGGGTAACTACCATCATTTTTTCTTTGTAACTATAAGAAGTGGAGAAGAAGGGGGGAGAGGACAAGCTAAAAAGAGAGGAGAGGGAGATTGGAGTTAATGTAGAGAAGAGGAGAGAAGACAATTGTGCTTACTAGGAAACCATACTCAAATCCCCAAGCGTGAACATTGACGCCTACCATTGGGCATCAAGAAAACCTTTCTCAATGCCCTAGTTCTTCAAAGAGTGAAGACGATGTGCAACCATGCCCATTACCAAAAACTAGGTGAACTCCACCAACGCGGGAGACTATTATACCTTATAGCGACTGTTGGATGTAGTAGCAACTGTTGGATGTAGTAGCCTCCCTACAGGAAAGAAGCGACAAGCAATCATGCCTCAGCGCAATAAGATGGTAGGAGGAAGTAGAGGAGCGACAACACACAGCAGAAGAAAGACATGCAAAGGCATTAAAGATGGTCGAGTAGCGCGAAGAGAAGCTTTGTCAGCAGTTAGCAGCCATGAAGACAGTTGTATAAAGAGTTGACTGACTAACTCAATATTCACCAACCCCCCCCCCCCCACCTTTTAAGGGCAACCCTTCAACGAGGAGATTGACCGTACCCTTATCTCAACCAACTTCAAGGACAAAACCCAAGACCCTTATGCGCACTTATAGGCCTTATAGGCCTAGGTTTACATCAATAAGGGGAAACGCCTTTAGTTGCAAGTTGTTTCTTAGCACCTTAAGGGGTGTGGCAATGCAATGGTTGTCGACCTTTTCGGCCTGAACCATCTAGATGTTCAATGATTTAGCCACCTTATTCATCTCCTAGTTTGCAGCAAACAAGGTGAAACGGTTGGAGGTGACAAATTTGTTTGATATTAAATAGATGAAGGGTGAAAACTTGAAGGAATACCTCGTCAGATTCAATAGCGCTACAATTTGAGTAAATGACCCAAATCAAAAGTTTTTTTGTCAAATCTTTCCAAAAAGGACTACGCATTGGTCAGTTCGGAAACTCATTGGCATTGAGAAGACCATCCAACATGGAAGAGATAAGAGCCTGGATAAAAAAATGCATTGAGGTCGAGGAGGATCTGATTGACTACCTCAAAGTTGAACACCAACCTCCAACACCTCAAGCAAAGTTTAGCCATGACCTCCCAGCAAGGGTCCATCCACGAGAATGAGGCTACGGAACACATAATCAGTCCAATGACGAGCCAACCTAGTTTACCCCCTTGAAGGTGAAGCACGGCCAAATGTTATGGGAGGTGTATCATACTCACCTTTTAGAATTCTCGCTTCCCACGGGCAAGCACCAAGGACCGCTCGGGAGGAGTGGTGTGAATTCCACCAAGTGCATGAACATACCACGAAGAACTACGAGACCTTCTAGGTCCAAATAGAAAGGTTGACCCAACAATGCCATTTAGGCCGCTTAGTCTAGACAAGAAATGAAGGGTTGTCAACAAGTGTAAGTACAGGCTGCTTGAGACCAGCATAATTGGCCGTAAAAGAGAACTAGAGGCAGAAAAGCTAAGAGAAAGAAGCAGATCAAGGCAATACCCTAACACCTCCTATCGTGGTACCATCACTACCATATCTGGAGGCGGCACTTTCGACGAAAGGACTGTGTCAGCAATGAAAAGGCACTCCAGGGGCCATCATGGCTATCCAAGGTAACACCCCCTGCCTAAGAGATTCGATCATATGTTTCTTAAACGAGGACTATGAGACGATCCCATGATCATTTCACTGATAGCAACAAATTACAAGATTGAAAGAGTTTTAGTAGGCTAAGGGAGTTTTGCCAATGTTCTCTACTAGTCAAAGTTCCAAAAGTTGAGACTTCCTACCTTTAGTCTAAAGGAGTGCTCGGGAACCCTGTTCAGATTTGCACGAGAGCAGGTAGAAATAAGGGGGACTGTGGAGATTGAGGTTGTGTCTGGGGTGGGACCAAGTGCACGAACCATACTAGTCTCCTACACATTTGTCAATACTTGGGCCTTCTACAACATGATCATAGGGCGACATAGGTTGAGAGCGGTGGTGTCCACCCTGCATCTCTGTATGAAATGCCTAGTAGGAAAGGAGGTATGTGTCATCAGGGCAGATAAAAAAATAGCTCGCTAGTGCTATGAAGACAATTTGAGGGTAGGGACGAGACCTATCAGCTATGATGGAGCCAACAATAGCCAAGCCTTTGTCAACTTCCTGGATCTAGATCCGCGACAACAACTGGAAGATCGAAAACCTCGACCAACTAAAGATTTAAAGGAAGTTCGAATCAGTCCCTCTAGGATGTAGAGGACGAGGATCGGTGCGACCTTGGATGGGGAATCAAAAGAGTGGTTAGTTCATTTCCTTACAAAAAACAGAATGTCTTTGCATGGACCTGAGCTAACATGCCTAGGATCGACCTAGACTTCTTGTGCCACCACCTGTCCATCACCCTAGGAACTCGGTCGATTTCTCAAAAAAGGAGGCGATTGGGAGAAGAAAAACGAAAGGCAACTAAGGAGGAAACCAACAAGTTATTGGCAACTCCCTTCATCAAGGAGTTATAGTACCTCACATGGCTTGCCAATGTTGTCATGGTAAAAAAAACCTAGTGGCAAATGACGGATGTGCACAAATTATATTGACCTAAATAAGGTATGTCCAAAGGATCCGTAGCCGCTCCCTAGCATTGATCAACTGGTTAACGACACCTCTAGTTATGGATTGTTGAGCTTCATGGATGCCTACTCCAACTACAAACAAATCAGGATGCACCCGCACGACGAGGCCAAAACTGCATTCATCATAGATATAGGATTTTTCAGTTATATGGTAATGCCTTTTGGTCTAAAAAAATGCAGTTACCACATATCAACAACTAATGGACAAAATCTTCAAAGATGTAATTGGTCAGGACGTGGAGGTATACGTCATTGATATGGTTGTCAATTCGACAACAGTTGGAAAGCATTGTAATGCACCACGACAAGTGTTTGATGTCCTAAAAAAACATTAGTTGAAGTTGAACCCAGAAAATGCTCGTTAGAAGTCCAAGCTAGAAAGTTCCTAGGGTTCATGCTGACTAAGAGGGGGATCGAGGCC
The DNA here is from genome assembly GCA_025330945.1 of Mucuna pruriens. Taxonomy (NCBI): domain Eukaryota; kingdom Viridiplantae; phylum Streptophyta; class Magnoliopsida; order Fabales; family Fabaceae; genus Mucuna; species Mucuna pruriens. The sequence goes on from JAENHJ010000543.1 coordinate 1,075,647, forward strand.
AATCCTGAGAAGTGCCAAACCATCATTGACATGAGAAACCCGAGGAACATCAAGGAAATGTAGCAATTGGTAGCGAGGATTACGACCTTGTCACGCTTCCTATCCTGGTCGGCCGTAACTACCCTCCCCATTTTTCATTGCCTGAAGAAGAGTGAGAAATTCTTGTAGATTGAGGAATGCGAGGAAGCATTCCAAAAAATGAAAACAATGTTGGCGACTCCACCCATCCTTACAAGGTTTACTCCATATAATCCCCTTCTGGTTTATTTATTATTGTCTAATGATGCTGTTAGTACAGCTATAGTTTAAGAATGGGATAAAGACCAATGATCGGTCCACTGTGTGAGTAAAGTCTTGTAGGGTCCAAAAAAACAAAACCAGAAGATCGAAAAAACTGCCTTGGCCTTAATAATCACATCAAGAAGGCTTCGGCCATACTTCCAAAGTAATTGTGTTGTCATTTGGACAAATCTACCCATCAAGCAAGTCTTACGAAAGCCAGACTTAGTCGGGAGGATGGTAGGATGGACGGTTCAACTCTCCGAGTTTGACATATCCTTTGAAAGAATGGGCCACATTAAGGCACAACCCTAGTTGGTTTCATAACAGAGCTAGCCTCGATTGACCAAGGTAACAACAATGGAAAGAAGTGGTTCCTATTTGTTGATGGGGCATCAAATCAAAGAGGAAGTGGAGCAGGTGTTATCATGGAAGGTCCTGACAGAGTACTAATTGAGCAATCACTATGTTTTGAATTTAAGGCCAACAATAATCAAGCCGAATATGAAGCACTATTGGCTGGGATGAAGCTGGTAGGGGAGCTAGGGGCGCCGATTCTAACAGCCATAAGTGACTCTAAACTAGTCATTGGCCAAGTAAACAGAGACTACCAGGCAAGGGACCCCAACTAATCAAATATTGGGATAAGGCGACTAAGTTGGCAATGTCCTTTGAGAAGTTCACACTCCTTGATGTCCCTCGAGAGCAAAATAAGAGGGTCAACTTCTTGTTAAAGCTAATAAGCACCCAAAGATGTGGGAACAACCATTTGATCATCCATAAAAAATTTGTAGATCGATGATTGAAGAGCAGAGTATATGTTGTGTAGAGATGGGGCAGTTGTGGATGGATCCGTTTCTTGAATACTTCAAGAAGGACATCATTCCAGACGACCCAAAGGTAGCTAAGAGGTTAAGACGGGAAGTATCTAAGTACAACTTGGTAGGTGTTCACCTATACAGAAGGGGTTTCTCCTTCTTGTTGTTGAGATGCCTGATAATGTTGTCGAAACACTATCTAAATTACTTGATTTTCCTTAATTTTGTAGTATAGAGACTAACTTAGGTCGAATTCCTCAAGGACACAATCATATAATATTTAATCTTGTTGAACAGAAATCAAATTAAATGCTAAAAGGGAGGTTTGTATGTAAAACAAAATTATGTAGAAAATAAAACAAAATTGAAAACATAATTATGTAACATTAATCCAAGGATCTAATCATGTAGTTTTGTTATCACAGTTCACATAAGGTCCGCAAATTCATACCCACTAAAGATTCATTAGATAATCATCTAACATTCGTCCACACAAATTGTTATCACAGTCGCAATCCCTAATTAACATGGATTCAAGCACATAATTGATTGATTTTAGTTGATCAATCAATTACCTAACTTTGATTAGATTGAGATTAATCAATCCTAATTGAATACAATCTAAAATCTCAAATGAAATTATAATCATGAAAATGGGTCAAGAATTGGAAAGAAAAGAAAGACATAACAAAATTTGCATAATAAAGAATTCAAGAACTCAAACCTAACCACAATCATGGAACCTTGAATCGAAAAAGAGTTTAGCTTTTCATGGCAATCATCACAAAAAATGTAACACAAAACACAAATAAATCTTAGAAGATGATAGATGAGAGAGAATAGAGAGGAAACTTGTGATCTAAGAAACCTTTTAAATCTAAGTGTATAAAATTTAAAAACGTCTCCCAAATCCTACTAACCAACTACTATTTATTACATGCTCTAAATTCCAAGAAAGGTGGTCTGGAACAGAGGAATTTGCAGTCCAAAGGCCCACCAACCAATGTCCTAAAATTAGGCCAAAATATATAAATAAAGGTCCAACATGGTGGGTGTAGAAGCTGAAACTTTATGTGGACTTTGACAATAAAGATGGTTGAACTGGGTTGAGCCTAAAAACAAGAAGTTATAGATCTTTGTCTTAGCTTTCCAGAGCCATTGAGATTTTTCAATTTGGAGGTTTGTACCTCCAGATTTGGCCTGCACAAAAGAAAGGTCCAACATAGTGGGTGCAGAAGCTGAAACTTTATGTGGACTTTGACACTAAAGACGGTTGAACTAGGTTGAGCCCAAAAAAGATAAGTTATAGATCTTTGTCTTAGCTTTCCAGAGCCATTGAGATTTTCCAATTTGGAGGTTTGTAACTCCAGATTTGACTTGCACAAAATAACAATATCATAATGAAAATTAAGTTCGAAAATAAACAAAGATTAGCAACTAAACATAATTAAGTATAATAATCCAAGATTCAACCAATGTGTTAATATTAATTGTAAAATGGTGTCAATCATGTCCAGAATAATTCACTATTAAAAGCCTAAAAAATGCTCTATCAAATTCCCCACACTTGGAACTTTTGCACTCCAAGCAAAATCAAATAAAAAATATCTGAAGTAAAAGGAAATGAAGCAAACAAACAAAAGTAAGTACAAATAAAGTGCATCATTTTCCAATGAATCCTTAAGTTAAAAGGAATAAGAGTACAACCATCCTAAAATCAAGGTACCAAACATTCTATGAATTTACTTATAACATCTAAAGCAAACAAGAGAACAATACAACTTAAAGAATGACCCACAAATGATACAACCTCTCAAGATACATACCCTCAATCTCTCAAGTGTTTAGGCTTGTGATTACCCTCAAGTACCCTATGCTAACTAGCACTACCAAGCTTTGAATAGCCTATAATTTCTACAACTTAAAACGCATGCACGGATAACCAAAATGGCTTTTATTAAGGTTATAATGTGGCCAAGGACAAGGTAGGATATGATAAGTGATTTAATCTTACACAAATAAAGAGGGAAGATGAGTAATGTAGAATAAGTCAATAAGCATGAAGATCATCCCTAAAACAATACAAGTCACCAAAAATAATGCAAAGCAATACAAGACAAGTAAGATCCACTTTGCCTCCTTTCCTTTTATTTTTTTATATTATTTCTTTCTTTTATATTTCACTTGTCTTTTTGCACCATTACAACTTTTTTGTTGTATTTTTTATTAATGTACTTTTTTTCCTTTTTTTTTTCAAAAAGAAATCAATCCAACACCACCATTACTACTTGTAAAAGCCAAATTATCAAGGTATCACTTGCAAAGCCTTAAGGTATCACCCCCATACTTATTTAGAACCCATTTCCAAAACAATTCCAAAGCTCCTTTAACCCCTAAGGTGAGGGTGATAATGATTTTTCACTTTTAGGCTTGTAATGAGCTATAATATCAAAGAAAGGGTTAGATAGGCTCAAAAAGGGGGGGGGGGGGTAAGCAAGGGATTAAATGCAAGACCAGTCCATTTGGCTAGTGGCTATAAAAAACCATACGAGGGTCAGAGCAAGGATCCACAATAGCGGTGCCACCCCCAAAAGGGGTTATTGGAGAAGTTTGACCCAAAAATAAAACCTAAGGAAAGGAAGGAAAGACAAAGAAGGCGGAGAGTTAAGGAAGTTAGGTTTCTTCATCATAGTTGACAACACTAGAAGTAAAGAGCGAAAACCACAAAGAAGGAAGAGGCACCAAGGGCAGAACAAGTTATAGAGAAGGGAAGAGGAAAGGACTAATGGCAGAAATGAGACATCTCAAGCATGCCCCATCAATTAATGTCACCTTAGGCGGGAAGCGGAGAGTTACCAAGGGCACGATCCAACGACCCAGATCAAGACATCGCTTCCCACGATCTGCATCCAAGGGTGGGAAGTGGAAGCACCAACCACCTGTAATAATGATGTTGGTGCGTCATCTCCATTGCCAATGAAACAACTGCCAAGTGTCACAATCCCACTGGAATGCCTAGTGTCCATAAGAAGGGAGAAAGCCAAAGGCTACTCAACGATATGTGTACCAACTGGCCAAATCCTTTCCCGAGTTATCCGTGCCTAAAGGAAACCGTCTATGGAACGTAGGCTTAAAAAGCGCCTTTACTGCGACTGATGCTTGATGGGTTGTGTACTGGTTGGTCAAGCGCTCTCTCGGACAACCAATTCCTTTTGGCCAACTAAATCCTTTCTCAAGTCATCCATGTTAGAAGGTAACCACCCTTGGAGTGTGGGCTTACAAAGTGTCTTCAATGCGACCCCAAGTGACTGACATAATACACATAACATTTAATGTTTGCAAGAGGTGCCACTGACAAACGCCAGTAGTCAAGATGTGTGACTCCATGCTTGGGGACTTGCTTGCCACTTGCTGCAATAGGATAGGGGTCAAAAATCTATCCCATTAGACTACAGTGTCTCATCCTGATGCAGACCCTCAACTAAGGGGCGACTACCATCCTCCTTTCTCTATAACTATAAGAAGTAGAGGAGAAAGGGGAGAGAGGACAAGCTAAAAAGTGAGGAGAGGGAGATCATAGTTATGTAGAGTGGAGGAGAGAAGATAGTTGTGTTCACTAGAAAACCATACCTGAATTCCCGAATGTGAACATAAATGATAAACAACTATAATTATTACCTGCTTAATATATAGTATATGCATATAGAATTGTTTTCATGTTTAATTAAAAAAATTCAAACATTGTTTAAATATAGGAATAACAATGAGTAAGATTTGAGTAGCGAACAATGGTCCTTATTTCCATACACAAACTTTAAAATAATTCTCGTATTTAGACCCATATTTTTTTGTAATAACTTTAATACCTATATCTTTTCCTAGGTACATAAATGCACATATCCATACATGTTATCCACAATTTTATTAACTATAAAAATATTTAAAATATTAATTAAAAACACGACAGTAATTAAATTAAAATCCTACTAAAAATCTTTTATAAAACATAATAATTATTATCTTAATACATCATAAAAATTAAAGTTTTATTCAAAGATCTTTTACAAAAATTAACAGTTAGTCATAAAAACATTACAGCGTTATAATCAACTTTCACAAATAACAAATTTATGAACTTCAAAGTACTGAGCTGCTACTCTCCAAAATTTATTACAAAAAAATAATACATTACACTTAGGGGTAGAAACAAGACAGGTCAGGACAAGCTTTGACAAGTCTCAATCTAGCTTAGATCATAATTATTAAGTCTTCAGGTAACTTTTTATCTATTACAAGCCATTTTTTAAGGCTTGACCTAACCTAACCAAAAAGCCAATTTATGTGGACTATTCTAAATAAGTTCTATTAACAAGTCAATAGACCTATAGACCTAAAGAGCCAACAAATTAGGTTACCAATTTGATAGATGAAAACTAAATTCACATGGGACGAAAGCGATTTTTGTATAGTAAGAGGTCCAAGCTATCAGTTTTTCATTCATGCTCTGCAGTTTTATACTTCTATTGTAGTTTACGCTCAACATTTCTAGAGAAATAAACACTACATGACCTGTGCGCAAAGGTGCACGACAATAATGTGCCCTAGCAGAGAACTAGAATACAATGTGTGTTGAATTGTTGTGTGTTTTAGTTAACTAAGTTTCAATTATAGAAAGCGTAAAGACGCAGCGCAGTACAAATGATTTCAAATGAAAAATATTTTATAAAAAACTTATTATTAATAATTATATGAATTAAAGATAAATATTTTATATAATATAATATAAATATATAATTTATATAATTATTATTTATATAAACAGACTAGCCTAATAGATTTTTCTTTTAATTTGAAGCATCACCTTTTTACTTAAAAAAGCTTTTTAAAAAAATCTAAGCCTAGTCTTTTTACTAAACAGGCTAGGCTAAGTCTTATGTAGGCCAAACTATGAATTCTAATAGGTTGTCTGACCTATTTTCACTGCCAACTACACTAGTCAGTTATAATTATAAAGTAAAAGAAGAAATTAAAAAAACAAACTCAATTTCATATCTTCCATCATGAATAAACATAGAATATACATATATATTATTGAATCAATTACATGTGTAGTTAAAACTTTAAATAAACAACAAAGTAAGAAAGAATAGTTTGTATGGATTTGAAAATTGTTTTGAACTAATAATAGATAATAAAAAAAGTAGTCATGAAATTTAAGAGCAGTTCTAGGACTTTTTTTTTAGATGGATGAACTATGAAGTTAGAGATTCAAGTCTTCAAAATGCAACAACCACATAATAAATAGGAAAAATTCAAAAATAAGGAAATAAGGAGAAATAAGAAGAATGTCATGTATCTTTTAGATTTTACAACAATAACAACAGTAATAATAATATCATTATTATATGTATAAATATAGGTATGAATAGGGTTAGGTACTAAGTACCTACCTAATCACATATCCTTAAGTGGATAATTATTTTATCCGTCATGGATAATTTTTGTGGGTATCTATTGGGTTCATTATACATTTTTATCCCTACTCAAATATGATAAAAATAATAATCAACATTACTATATATATATATATATAAAAGTTATTTTACATGTTTGAAGCTGAAAATCACGACCATAAATATAAAGTAGAGAAAATGTTTCTTTTTTCTCTTTAACCAAAAAAATATAGAAGAAAAATAGGTAAAAATATTTTAATTTGTGATAAAAAAAAAGTGTTCAATTTATTCAAAATGTTGATAAAAGAAAAATAATGTTGATGAGCTGATTAACGTGTTCACGATACAGTTCAAATTTCAAATTAATAAATTTTAAATTTTCTTTCTTATATTATTAAATTTTTATAAAAATATGAAAGTATTATTTTTTATTTATTTATTATTTATATTAACCTTCTTCCGGCAATTAATTTTAACTTGACAGTTTGATTCCTAATTGTTCTGAAATGGTACAATGCTCGAATACATGGACTCTACCCTTAGCTCATCCAATCAAGTACTACCCTACAATTCAACAATTAATTGCTGCCAAATCCCTGAAATCATGCAACCGCCACCCATATAAAACGTATGTTGGTATAAAGGATACTTAGCTCTACATCTGATCTTCTAAGCAAACATGATGGTTAACCATATTAAACCACTAAACAAGTCACTATTCCTTCTATAAATACCCCATTACACCTTCACTAAGTATGCTTGATTCCATTAATTATGTTATTACTCTACTGAACACTGACATAAACGTCATGAGAACCCCTTTATGATTGGTGTGAACCAACCAATTGGAGTTGTATAGGTTGAATCACACTCCAATGTATCATTTAGCACAATGAGTAATTCAAAGTCACATAGTTGTTTAGAAAATATTTATATGTAAGTATATTTTAAATTTTGAAATTAATTTTAGAAGAGATTGTTTAGAAAAAAGGGTTTTTGTTTATAAAATTCATATTGTTCAAGATATAAGATAATGCAGGTATATATATACACCCTCACAATATGCACAAAACTAGTTTAAACTTCATGTTGTGAATCGTTGCGTGAATTAAAAACATTTGAAATTATTTTGGCTATTATTAAAATAGGGGGATAATTTATGTTCTCAAATAAATTCACATTCTACATGACTTTTTATAGTACAACTATTCATAATTCCTGACTATTCTTACAACACATAAAGGTAGTGTAAATTACATGTCAGCCTTGTAAATCATTGTCTGAATTGTTAAAAATAAATTGATATAAAGAAAAGGTTAAATTAATAATAATAATAATAATAATAGTAATCTTTTAAAAATAAATTAAAATTGCGCACACAAGATAATATGACTATACATACACCTCTACAGTTCTTAACACTAAAATTTGTGTAAACCACACGTCGACATTATAGATCGATGTGAAAAATAATTTATTTTTAAAATTACTCAATTCAATTAGAAATTTAATAATTAACTAAAATGATAAATAAACAAACAAATAAACATATGGATGGTCGAAACAACATTAATATTTATTTTGTATTAGGAATTAAGCTCACAATTATTCTTACTTTAGCAACAAGAAAAAATAAGATAATAAAAGTACAAGAAAACACTAATTTAGTTTTATACACATGAATTTTTGAGAGAAGTTAATTCTATTTACAATATATCAATCACTATTTTTATGAAGTTTGATTGAACATGTAAACAATTATTAAAGCACTTAAGTTTGGGTTGCAATATCCAATAAATAAATCTCAAGCCCAAGAGGCAAAAAAAGAAAAGAAAACAAACTAATTTAATAAGAACTGGACCAAACCCAACACAATCTCGTGGGCTGGTCTGAGAGAAGCAACACACATCAGGAACCATCATGACAAACACAGTTGGATCCATAAACCCCCAAATTAAAAAAAATAAAACGAACAAAATTATAAGCAATAACAATTATATATATAATTAAAATAGTTATTTTAAATGAGAGCGTTGGTAAGAATTATTTTTTTAAAAAATAATTAAAATTTTCTTTAACAATAATATTTTAAAGATTTTTTTAATAAGAATATTTTGAAAAAAAATATTCTTTCACGATGACGTTTTGTTTTTAAATTTTTGCTGTCTATACCCACAGTCGTTTTGATTGAGACATTTTTTTGCTAATGTGGCTTTCAACATCTTTTGTTTTTGGATAGGGATGGAGCTCTTGTGGCATGTCTGGCGTAATTGATTTTGTTTTGGTGTAATGAATGAAGATGATGATTGAGCTTAGTAGCATTGCATTGTCACTCTCTGCTTTCTCTTTATTCCCTCTCATATTCCTTTTACGGTGTTGGACCAATGCTCATCCCACCAATTTGTAACTTTCCTTGCTTTGGCAATATGTTCCAACTCATGACCAGAAATGTGACTTTGGCTTCTCCATGATTTTTTATTTTTTTATTTTATCCTTTTGCTGTTTTTTATTTATTTTATTTTTATATTTATTGTAGCTTTTATTTTTTGCTTTCGCTTTTATCTTAATTTTCAGATTTTCGTTTTATTTATTATTTAATGCTAACAATTAAATAATGGATGATTAAGGAAGAACAAATTAAAGTTTTCACAACTTGAAATTGAGACTCGTAATCATAACTATAAAATAGAGGGAGAGTTGATATGTGTTTACATTATTTGGTTGAAATGGAAGGATGATATGACGTATAAATAAATATGTCGACATGGTAAAAACAATGATAAGTAAATTATGACATGACAACAACTTTTATTTAAAATTTTAACTCTTCTATATGAGATATTATGAAAATAATGTACATAAATAAATTAGAAATTGCATACCTTTTTCTTGATTCAAGTTATATTGTAGTTTCTCGAAAGCTTACCTTGATATTCCAACAACATTAGACAAATTATCAATTAAATTAAAAAACAATATAACTTCAACATGCTTTTCGGTTAATATAACAAAAGTCAATTGGAGTTGAAAAGCAAAGCGATGAATATAGAATGTAGAATACTTTTCTTTTAATATAAGCTTTTGAAATCATTAAATTCATTTTTATTACCCTATTATATCTGGGTCTATGTAACCTCGATAAGCTTAACTCAGATTTTGAGTTTGTTTGCATAAAATTTTTTATAAATACTTATAGAATAAAAAAATATAAAGAAAAAATGAAATAAATTTATCTGTAAGTTTAAATTAGATTATTTATAAATTAATTTATAAAGTCTATCATATTACCTTATCCAAAATCTAATTTTTAACTTATGTATAAGTTAATTTTAGTTTATGAAAAAAATTATTTTATTTTTTTTTATTTTTTTCTTCTATAAGTACTTATGAAAAAGTTCATCCAAACAGACTATTTTTAGATAATGACTCCAAAATTGATTTTAATAACATAGTATTAGTATTAGAAATACAAATAAGACTAAGAGTACACTTTATAACTTATTTATTTTTCACATAATATAAAGGTACATCCATTTATTCCTTAAATGAGATATCTCAAGATACATTAATCGAAATAGTAAACAAATTATCTCCTACATTATCAATATATTGTTAGTGGTTTTACTGCCAACAACTCCAACAATACTTGTTTGTATAGTAGTTGTTAACTTAATATTTTCACAAACATTCTTCATAATTTCATGAATAGCTTCATTGTGGTTAACAAGAAAATCTAGAAGTTCAAGAAAATTCCCCTACTTATTTGATGACATTGATCCACACTTACCACAAAAGCTAATCCTTAGTACAATAAAATCGAATACAATCAACTATTGCAATCAAACTATATTCTCTTTTAATGTGATAAGACTATTTACATATGGCAAGTTCAATATCTTTTTTGTTTTATTAGAATTACAATTTCTTCACACTTGATTACGTGAACTCTTTAAACCTCCAATATGAACTTGAAACCTATCATTTTGCATCATCACTACCTTTATGTTCTTCAACATGTGAGCTCATAAAATAACAATATAAGTAATATGTTGCATCCTCTAATTGACTATATTTGAATTAAATTTACAAAAAAAAATATTCTCAATGAGTGAGGATCCTTTTACAAATAATATCTCTTAATTTCATTTATGTTACTTGGTCTTAATTTTATCTTTGTTACTTGGACGATAATACAAAACTTTCAATCTTAAATTAAGATCATCGAGAAGATTTTTCAAATCAAATTCTAAAATTTTTTTTTTAATGTAAACAATGTTCCACTTCTACATTCATTAAGTGTGTTAGGAGAAAATGATTGCTTTATAGATGATTCTCTTTTGTAATATCTTTCAATTGCTACAACTAAAATAAATATAACAATTAATTTCATGTTCATATATTACTATATTTCTTAAAAAAAATAAGAGTAGAATAATAGAAAAATAATAAAATATATAATATAAAAACAAAATAACATTTTGATTCTTAATAATTTAGCTAATACAAAATAAAAACAACATAAATATTTTTTATGTTGGCAAAATAAATTTTTTTATCATAACATTCAAATATCATTTGAAAAATAAAAATAAAATATTAAAAAATACATTGATACTCCTCAAAGATAAGAAGTTCAAGTAACTAACCTTTACAATTTTTTTTTCACAACTTCACCTTCTCATATACAATCACATTGCCCGTTAGATAAAAGAAAATAAAGGATAAGAGTGAAAAGTAACTTAATCTCTTTTTTTTTCTCTCTATATATTAGAAAAATAGTGAGAGCAGCTACTCACACACCCTTCAACATGGTTCTGCTGACAAAGAAAAAAAAAAGTAGAAGGTAGTAATGTAAAAAGAAAGAAAGTAGAAAGTGAAATAATTTTTAGTTGTTTAATAGGAGAAAAAGTGAAAGAAAAAAAGTATATTTTTTCCACTTAATGGATTGGGTAAAAAATGAAAGAAAAAGAAAAGTATTTATAAAATAACATAAATATCCTTAAACAAAAATAAAATATAATAACCAATATACTCTTAATAATATAAATAAAATCTAGCCAGGACAAGATAAATTAAAAGAATAATAATAAATTAAAATTTATTTTATCACTTAAATATATAAAAATAAAAATAAAATTAGTAATATAAATTATAAAAGTTATTTTACTACTCAAAGACATCTATATCTTTTTCACTTAAATTCACACTCTTCGTCTCCTTTACTTTCCAAATTGAAAAAAAAATGAAACCCACTAAAATATACTTTCCTTGCTTATTTTTTATATGAAAACTAATTAGAGAAATCACTTTGTTTCCATTCTTTCCTTTCCTTTCTTTTTATTCTATTTCATTAAACACACAATACATAAATAGTTTTATAATACATCTCTAAGAATTGGTACTATCTATTTTCATTCACCAAACAAATATGATCCTGCCTCACCTTCAAAAAGAAAAAATTCCACAAGTATGTACTATTAGAATCATGACACACTTGACATGATTGATTATTTCTTTTACTTAAAAAATACTTTTGTAATAAAAGCAAGAAAACAAACTGCTAACTAAGAGGATTAAAATTTAATAAACATACACTATAAGTGTTAAAAAAAATTTATATTGAAATAATTTTTCAAAAAATAAAAAAATAATTAAAATAAAAATCAACAACCATTTGTGATTCAACATGATAGTGTAAAGTCAATACATAATTACATATACTATTTAGTATTTTCTAAATGTAACTCTACAAGATTACGCAAAATTTGTTAGCCTTGGGAGGATAAATTCGATGTAAACACTTGTAATCCCAACTTTTTTGCCAAAGTAACCATTAAAATGAACGTCTTTTTGTCTTAGTTTGAGGAGAATCTGCGCTATGTGTATCTAAATGAAATCTTAGTTTGGCCTTAGGGCCCTTCTCAAATATAAAAATGAAATCATAGCAAAACAGACAGCAAATAATTGATCATGAGAACTTGAATAAACTATTTCACATCAATCCATCAAAATTATTCCCACGACAAAAAAGCCTAAAAGCAAAATGACATTTATCTACATAGAGAATGATCAGATCACCACACACACACGCACATAGTTTTCTCCAAAGTACACTTGTCATTCACCTGAAAATTTTCTATGAAAAAGAGGCTGTGATTTAATAATTGTTTCTCTTAAGATAACATTTTCCTTGGCTGCAATGTCATTTTTTGTAGGTATTCCAGACCAACGCCCTATACAGAATCTACAACCAATTCACCCTGCTGCTTTGCGAGGTATCTTTCCCTCCTCTCTTTCTGAAAACATAATCATAGATTATTAATAGATGAAGCATTTGCCAAAAGTAACATTGCAAGGAAAGCTTGTAATCAAAATTAAGCCAACCAAGTAAACAAACATACTGACCCATTCATCTATGACGAGCCCTTCCCCAATAATTTTAGGACCTGCATCTTCCGCAGGTTTCTTACGCGCCTCAAGGGCAGCATCAGCATCAGCCAGCTGTCGGTTCAGTTTTTCCATAGCCTTAATGAGCACAAGATAGACCCTCGTTAGTATGCAATCAGTTAATGCATTATATGTAGACATCAAAATAGCTGATACTGAATGTCTCAACCACAGTAAAGCAACAGCATATATAAATCAACAAGTGCATAAATAGAGAAGAGAAATGGAAATGTGTAACAAGTACGAATATTGGCTCAAAATACAAATGTAAACTGAAAAACTCAGTACTCACAGGACTAGGACGCTCTGGATCTAGAAAAACAACTCGCAAAATCTGCTCCACTGCTACTTGGTCCTTCTGCTCATCAAACTGTTTCCAGGAAGAAAAAATACTTGCATTTAAAAACAAAGATAAATAGGATCCCACAATGTGGAAATATCTTCACATCAAGCAGGGAAATGGAGACACTAGAGTGACTGAATTACTGAAATGAAATGAGAATATACAACAGAAGAACTTAAATTTTGATGGTGCACAAAATTGTATGATGTGTGTGCAAGAGAGAATCATCCAAAAGAAAGTGAACCTTCTCAGTATTAATCATAATAAAAATCTCCAATCCTCATACTATGCACATTAATCTACTAAAAAGCTATACAGTTTTTATTGTTAAAAGGACAACTCTATGTGCATAGAGTAATTAACAAAAACCAAAGAAAATACATCCTTTTCAATCAATTATAGCTAAACCTAAGGAACAAAATATTTATTGCTGTAGAATAAATACTTTGTATATATAATATGTGAATGAGTGTGATAGGTAATCTAAGATATACAGTTGCAAGATTGTTAGATGCCCATGTGATGGAAGAGTGGGCATTAAAACGGGTAGGCAGGAGAGAGTGCGAGACAGTAACAAAACTAAAACCAATAGCAGCAACATCTTATCTTATTCATGGCAATTGTAATTTTTAGCCAAAATAAAATTAACTAACCAGTTCAGGGACGTAATCAATCGATCCTTTCACCTTCAAGCTCATGATTTTAAATTTGAGTCCAGTTTTTTCAGGCTTTTCATTATTTTCTGGTTGTTCTACAAACTTGAACACTAGCAAACAAAATACAAATTAGTGAGATACCTAGACCTTATATTTATGAGGATGTTTTGTTACACACAAAAAGAAACATAGAGAGAAATCAAATATTGTTTACCTGTTGCTATGATACTCTCACCAGGTGCAAGGATAGCCCCAGGAGGTCGCATGAAACAGCTTTTGGGTGCAGTTGTTTGAAACTAAACATGCATATATTAAATGACATTTGTAAGAATAGATAGTCTAATTCCAGTACTAATTAGAATCATAGGAGATCTCAATAAGTAACAAAGCAATAAATGAATTATTCGCTTGCAAAACTGGGACACAGTAACATCAAGAATAGACAGTTTAGTTCAATACTCAATGGAAGCATGCTTCACTATACCTTGAAAGCTACATGAGATTTACTGGTGTTTTTAATCCTGATGGCACTCCTAACCTGTTTGCCCGGCTCATCTACAGAAGATAGTAAATAAATAAGAGACAAGTCATATAAACCCTAAACCCTAAATCCTAAACACAAGGATAAGTAAATCAACCAATTATATGGAACATTAGAATAAAAAAGTTATAAAATAAGTAAATAACAAAAGACAGAAACCTTGCCTATAGTATACATGAACTTAGAAACATACATGAGCACATATCTCCGTGAAACTGTCTGTATATGTATTTCTGCACCCACAAATGCAGACACGGGAAAAGGCGAGAGAAGCAAAGAAAATTTTCTTTCTTATTTGTCATGTATCTCCATTATTTGACCTATTACTTTCAATTCAAATTTTATGATATCCGCTCCATTAACACTTTCCACTACATGCAACTTATGATTGGTATCATAGCCATGAAAATTTAACATATTTCTCATCTACCAGGCAAAAATATCTTTTACAAGGAAGGCAAATGGTTTAACAATAATAAGTGACCAAATTTCTCAACCTCCAGATCATACGAATGAAAATGGTTTAACAATAATAAGTGACCAAATTTTGAAATGCAGGAAAAAGAAGTTCCCTTTTCTTTCTATCATAAGTATCTTCAACACAGAGATCAAAACTTGGCCTGGAACTAATGTCAAATATTTTGTGGGAACAATTCTTTCACCTCATCAAATCCACATCCGTTCCACCTAAGCAGTAAACTATACATTTACAGTTTCCATCTCTAGAATACCACGATCCACTTCAACAAAGTGTAATAATCATACTCAGAAACCAACAGCAGCAACTATCAACATTCAATAATTAGCTTCATTGCTATAGCCCTGTTTGGATAAACTCCTTATAACCACTTATAGGTGAAAAAAAGAAAAAAGGTAAAATGAATTGAATTTCTCCCGTACACTAAAATAAACTTCTATACACCTAACTTTTATAAAAGTTCTCTTATCTAACTTCTTCTCCAAAAGCTTAAGTTTATAAGTTAACTTTAGCTTATGAGATAAACTCAATTCATTTTACCTTCTTAAAATCTTCTCTTTTAAGTGTTTATGAAAAGTTTATCCAAACAGGCCTATATCCAGATTTCAGCTTCCGCTCCCTTTCAAATTTGGAAAGACTTGGACTGTAATTAATAACGCAGTGTTATCTCACAAGTCACAAATGAATTAGAAAGAAAGGAAAGTGCGGCATTGAAAACTACAAGCAAAACAGAATAAATAATCGTAATTTTTCAAGCCACGTTGAAAGTAACAGGCAATGATCTTTACCTAAACCAAAAGCTTCTATTTATGGAAGAGTCCAATTAAAGCCTTAAACTACTCTTATTAAATCGTAATTAGAATCAGTAAAAATAGCAATTAAAGTAAAAAAATCCAAATTAGATCACGATCAAAGCAATTATTGCATGCAAGCAGGGACACACAACGAAAATTGGGCATCAAAAGGAAAAAGGGGGAGGAGAATATATACAGGGGAAGTAAAGCTTGTTAGAGGGATCAAGCTTGAGACGACGTCGTGTCGGGAGAAGCGATCTCGCAACGGAGGAAACGGAATTGGAGGTGTGGGAAGTGGAACCCTCGAGGGGAAGATTGTGAGGGTTATGGTGGTGATGGTGATGATGAAGGTTAGCAGAAGACGACGTCGTGCTGGCGCCAGACACAGATTGGCGAAAAGGAAGCTTGAAGAAATTCCAGACCTTAGGTTCGGAGTGAGGCTTGGGCTCGGCTACGGCCATCCTCTTCGGAAACGGTAATCGCGCGAGAGAAGAAAAAGGAACGAGCGAGTCTTGACTTTTACTTCACAGATCACGCTTTCAGGTTCTAAACGCCGTCGTTTACTCTATCTTCTTTTCTCAGTCTCGCTGTGGCCTGTTTTGAAATTCTAAAAGTGCTGCAGACGCGGATGTGAGGGGGGATTATGAATTGCGATGGAGAAGGCCGTTTCGCGTCCACGCGTTTTTCCTGTTTTTTCTTTTTTCTTCTTTAACCGTTTGCTTACTTAGTGCAATCACTCGCTGGGAAATGTGAATGCAACGGTGATGTGCGCGGAAACCATGGTGGGGTCCCTTTCAAGTAATTAGTGTCTATTACACGTTATGGCCTGGGTTGACTTCTCCACCATTTTCACACTTCTATAACACTTTATTTTAATTACAAGTTTTTTTTTTCAAAAATAAAAAATAAACTACTATTATTATCAAAAGTAATATATTATCAACTATGATAGTCAAATCAAATTATCTTTAAATATAAAGTCTTCAATTTGAGATTTAAATATTAGAAAAATATGGTTGAAAAGATAAATTTTAACAAGAATAGACCATTAAATTTTAGTAGAAATTAATTATTAATAAAATAAATAGATATTTTATATTTATAATATAATAATAAATACTATAGAATTGAATTTAGCATAAATAAAAAAGGTTTAGTCTAATAACATAAAAGAGTAAGATTCAAATTTTCACTAAAAGAAAATGTCTATACCTGTGGAGAAAAAAATATATAAAAATAAGTTGTTTGTTTTGTCCTTATATTTTTTTTAATTCAATTTAGTTTGCATAATTTTAAATCCTTAAAAATGTTTGTATAATTTTAAAAAATACAAAAAAAACATATTAAGTTTTTGTAAATTTACTATAAACAAAGAAAAAAAATTAATTGATAAGGCAAATTAGAAATACTTTTAAAGATAATTTTCAATTATATTGAATTAAGTCGTTAATTTAAAAAAAAAGAAGAAAAAAATTATGCAGGCTGAGATGGAACTTGGTTTTTTTAAAAAGGGAAATGTTCATTGTTGATTCAAGGGGTGCCGTCATTTACAATTTTGTTGATTTTACCATTTAAAAATAATTTTCTAAAGTTGGTTTCCTTTGTTTGATCCGGTTTTTTATATTATTTTGTTTAGGATATAAGTATATCCATATATTAATGAAGTGGATGTGAACGTTGTGGACGTGATACATGTTAGCTAATTTATATGACTAATGTGGATAAAATAGCTGTCGTGCCCTTTGTGCTAAATCAGTTGGCGTTTTCATCTTACTCTATTCTTTTAGCAATGATTATTAGCATAACATGCAGTAATTTTCAACCTAATACAACGTAAGAAAAAAAATTAGGAAGAATTGGACCAATAACGAGGGATTTGGGTAATTTGTGTACGGTTGTGGCTCTAAACTGTGGGAAAACAAAATGTAACGGACTTATTTGTCGCAATATGAAATTTAATCCTGTTGTATGTTATACTTTTATAACAAACTCTTAGTTAAATTCAGGTGATAAAACAACAAAGAATAAACGTTATCTTAGTGGAAAAGGAAAATAATAGAGTACACAAAAGAAAAAGTAATTAAGAAAAGTGGCAATCCTTTTAATATAAGCAAAGTATTAATGATAATAACAAGATAAAAAGGAATCAAGGGTACGCTCAGAAGTTTATCTATAATTTATTTAGATTTAATTTATGATACTTTATTTGTGTAAATGTTTTTAAATAATTTATAAAATAAATTATGATATATTTATGAATGAGTGTAATGATCATATATTGATAGTTAAAAATATTTTTACGTTGTAATTTAATTATATATTATCGTTATAATATATAATAGATTATGATTATGAAAAAATATTATGAAAAATTATTTTATATGATTAGTATATAATTTATTTTCTTTTTATAAATTGTATGTTTTTTTTTATATGAGTTAAATTATAAAAATATTTTTTTTAAAAGATAAAAAATCAAAAATATTTTTCACAATAAAATAAAAAAGTAAAAATATATTTTAACCTAAATAATATCATTATAAATATAATATAATGTTATACAAACTATTGAATATTAAATTAAAAGTTTTATTATTAATATACATTTTTTAAAAAAAATATACATTTAAAAAAATATATATATAAGACATAGTTGAGATGATTCAAAACATAACTTGAATTTATCATCAATTTACACAACACTCATCTACATATTTTAAAGGGATTTAAGAAAACATTTGAAAAATTTGAAGAAAAAAAATTGGGGTTAACATCACGAGTTTAAATGCAAAAAATATGTTGTCTTTTGGATTATGAACTAGACTTTAAATAAATAGAAATTAACATAAAGTGCTGAGGTAAAACTTCTTGAATCACAACACTTCAATGCAAGTTAAAATCTTATTGTTGATTTTTTTGTGTTAATAAATCATGTATGTGTTTGGCAATTTATGAGTACTCTAGAAATTATATCACAATTTCACACAAGCTACCACTGTTGACAATCAACTTTAAGCATACCCTATAAATACATGTAGTCTAACACTTTTCATATCAAAAGAAAGGACAATTTTATTAACCCTAGTAAAACTAAAATTAAGTTTTTATTGTCCATATAAACCTTTTTCGGAAAATCTCC
Organism: Mucuna pruriens; assembly: GCA_025330945.1. Lineage (NCBI taxonomy): Eukaryota > Viridiplantae > Streptophyta > Magnoliopsida > Fabales > Fabaceae > Mucuna > Mucuna pruriens. The sequence goes on from JAENHJ010000543.1 coordinate 1,094,595, forward strand.
AATCATAAAGATTGAGTTTTTATTATTGTTAATTTCAAGATAACTAAAGTCACATTCCTCTCCATGTTTCACAAATGTTATTTCCAATACTTTTGTCAAAGTATAGATCAAATTTCCTTTTAACCTTCACATAATCTATGGATATAATTTCATAGCAACTATTTTACCATATGTTAGATGAATATGTATTTTTTTTTAGGAATCGACGAATATGTTTATTCTTACAATTATAAGAATTATTTTTTGCAACTACCATTTGCCAAGTTGTGATCACGATGCGATGCATGGATACTGAAGGTGTTAGTTTTATTTTTAGGAGAGTAATTGCTAAAAAGTTTCTCATTTCTAAAGGAATAAACCCTAACTATATGATACACTTAACAATAATAATTTGTTTAGATGATCATTTCCATGTCATTGCTCCATCTACAAGTATAAATACATAACTATTAGTAGACTTTATTTCGTTTGAATTTGAAATTTTGGTAGCATCGTTGTATCTTTTGATACAATAGGATACATACTATATACAGTACTATAGTCCACGTCATTGTATCGTTTTAATTATTTCATCTCAAATATTTCATCGATCTACAAATTACGCAACCAAAAGTTTTCATTATAAGGTTGTTGTTTGTTCCTACTCAATTTGTATAACACCTTAATTAGTTTGATTTGCATAATTTATGAGTACAAATATTAATTAAATCATAAAAAATAATTAAATAAAATTTTATGTGATTTTCTAGAAATGTTTTAACTCTTATTTTAACTGAAACTTAGATTGCGTAATGCAACAGACAATGAAATATTCTATTGTTTTGCGAGTAGACGATCAAAAATAGACTATAAAAGATTATATTGATTTTTATGTCCAAACAGCCAAAATTTTCATGGGGATTAATATGATTAGTTATTACTAATCATAATTAACTTTATGTGAAAATTTAAAGTGTTTATAACATTCTAAAATAAAATACTATTACGTTTGATTTTATATATAAGAAATAAATACTTAATTAGTTAAGACCAATAAAAATAATTAATAAATTAATTTTAATTAATATTATTATAAATTTAAATTTTATTTTAAAAATATTTATTATAGTAAAAAATAAAAAATTGAGTCATTAATAAACTTTATAATAAGTAAAGAATATAAACAAAATTAGCGATCAATATATTGAAAAGTAAGTTTTGTTTTTTATAATTAGAATTATGAAATTGTTTTCATTTGATTCCTTTTATATTTATATATATATATATATATATGATTAATGTAGTATTACTTTGTTCAAGACAATTAAATCTTCTACAAGAAACAAGTAAACAATTTTAAAGCAATGATACACTCTATACCATTTTCAATACTAGTAATTCTCATTCCCTCCATTTGTTTTAAGTGGCTTAATTAAACAATCAAGCACATTTTAATGGAGAAATTTTAACAAAATGGTAAGACAAAACCTTACAAGCCTTTGTTAAAGTGCAAAATCTTGCTTGATGTAAAAATTTGAAAATACATATGGGATTGGTTCCTTATGGTGTTCATCCAACCTTAGACCAAAATGGAGGAAATTTTAATCTATTTTATTATTTTTACTTTATTAAATCATTTACTAAATTTTTAAGAATTTTTACAAGTAGAAAAATTTGAAACCCTAGTTCATTTTCCTAAAGTCGGTGTCTCTCTAAGCATTCACACTCTTTCTTACTCTCTTTTTCCCTTTGTTGGCTGAAGCACTCCACCCCTACAACGACACCATTTTTGTGCCAACTTGCTTCAAAGAAGCTTGATTTCTTCTTGTTCTAAATCATTCAAGTTGCTTGCTAGCTAGATCAAATCTTCCATATTTCTTCTACATGTACATACCAAGGTGCATCACTTTCCTTCTTCTCTTCTTGTATGGGACGAAATTATTCTATCTTCTCCCCTCCTCGTTTTTTTAAGCTCGTGGATTTTAGGTTCAAAATTGTAAGCTTAGCGTTTTGTTGGTGAATTTGGTGTCTTCCTTGAAGATCATGAAGAAAAACTTTACTTTTGCTTGGATTTTTTGTTAGGGGAGTTGAAGGCACGAGTTCATGGAGGCTTTGTGAACTTGTATGTGTGTTTTTATATGATTATTTGCTTGGTGAACCCTTTCTTCAAATGGTTTTGGCTTATATTCGTTGTTGTTGGAGAAAATTGTCTTTTTAATGCTCAAAGTTTGGTTATTTATGATTTTTTACTCTTGAATCATGTGAGCATGTCTCTGTAGAATATGTCTTTTTTTTGTGATATATTGGCTTTTATATGTGTTTAAAAATTATATATGTTGAGATATATAGAATATGATGAAGTTCTATGTTGTTTTTGATTAACAACTTCAAGCTTTGGACTTTTCATAAGATTTAAGAACGCAAAATCGAAACCTTGATCATGTGTTGAAATATTTATGCCTTTGACATAATATGTTAAGCCCATAAAACTTTGAATGTAAGTGGTTAAAGTGGATTAAAACCTTAAATACAAGTCGTTAGAGAAGTTAGCGAAGATTTAGCCTAAAAGATAATATAAAAATTAAATTTTTAGCAAAATAATGGCTAATAAAATTTTATAACCTTAAACATGGTAATATTAATTATTTAAAAGTGAATAAAATTATTTTTAATAAATTATTAGGCTTTGAAAAAGTTTTAGAATAAAACTAAGTGATCTAGACTAGTTTTGAAGATCAAAATGGAAAATATGTTAAAGAATAGGACAAAGTTATAATTTTGTGATTAATAATTTTAAATATTAAAATTTAATTAACATAATTTATTTAAGCCTTAAAATATAATGTTTCCCAGAAAAAAAAATCATTATTTTAGACCTATATTAATTTTTAACGGCAACATTTTAATAATGTAGTCTAACACATCAACGACATTAAAAGTGTGGGTGTCAACAATTTTAAAATGCTGCCTAATATTAATATTAAACAGTAGAATATAAAGATTTAGATGGAGAATAAAAAGCATATATGTTATTATCAACATTTATATAAAACCATTACCTATTTTATGGTTAGGCAACAATTTTTCAATTGTTGGCATTGGCATTTTAAATCTGTCCTCCTATTAAAAAAAATATGATAAGATAAATAAATAAAGAAAAACAAAAAAATAAAAAAAAAGAAGAAAACAAAAAGAATGAAGAAAAATAGAAAAAGAAAAAAAATGAAAACAGAAAGAGGAAGGAGTAGTTATACATGAGAAGCTCCTTCCTCCCTTTCTCAACCACTCATCCCCTCTGAAAACCCTCCAACAACCTTTTTTTGATCCAACGACAAACCCTACCAACAACTTTACCTTCCTACTCTGCAAATTGCCCCCAGTAGACGCAACGTATCCCCTACTAACAACCTCAATATCACTATGATGATAACTATAGTGTTGCAGAAGCTAAGAAGAAGTGACCCTTGGTGGTCTATAAAAGGAGGAAGAGAATGAATGAGAGGGGAATGAAAAAATTTTGAGGGCTAGAAAAACCTTTGTTTGGAGGAAGAACGCCAGAAAGTTAGTTGAACTTCGGAGGTAGAAAGGATAGGAGATCCTGACCCTCGTGGGTAAATACGAATGACGAAGAAGAAGAAGGAAGATACTATTTTACTACAACAACAATGAAGAGCACTTTGCTCAGGTACTCCTTTTGTCCTTTTTGATCTCTACTGCCTATGATTTTCTCTTAGTGTTAGTTGATGCTCTAACTTAGTTAAATCTTTTTGTCGATACAACCTAAGAGTAGGGTGATGGGAAAAAAGCAATATGGCACATGTAATGATGCCACAACGCAGCAGATATAAATTCCCCTAACTTGCAAGAATCTCTAAGGAGTAACCACAAATAAGAATGATAGTAACAATGAGAAGAATCACACAAGAGACACAAATATTTTTAACGTGGAAAAACCCTCTCAACATGAGAGGCAAAAACCACGGGTCATCAAGACCAAAGAAATCAATCAACTATAATCAAATAAGGATACAAGAGTGTTCAGGTCAAGAACAATATTTATTCATACAACCAACCAACACAAGCAAGCAAGCAAAACTTGCAGATGAAGAACAAGATGAAGAACAAGATGAAGGAACAAGAATGTAAAGAACTCACAAAATTGAGCTACTATGCGAGCACGATTTCTCATACCATAGACCTCCAAATCATGATTCGAACGGTCAAGATGTAGAACTACGTGTGTTGAACCGCTGTCAAATTTCCAGTCCGATCCAACAGTTAACAAAGTAGATATCGTAATTTTGACGTGGTTGTTCTGTGTTGAGATGAAAACAAAACACCTTCTTTCTCTCTTTCTCTTCCTCTCTCTTCTCTCTTTTGCCTTGTGAAAATCCACTCTTTCTCAATCTGTATGTCCTTTTGTGTCTCTTCAGTCTAACCCCTTCTCCTCTTATAAAGAGAGACCTAGCGGGCTTAGGAGTATTGGACTTCTGTCCACATAGTTAGGAGCCAAAAAATAACCCAACATAGGGAGTTGTTCATCAACAAATGACTCCCTCCCCCATTCCTCATGTCCCAGACTAGATTGAATCCTTCTATTTAAGATGGTTTTGACGTAGAGGTCTTTGTTCTAGCTTTAGGACCACCCAAATTAGCTTGTCTTTGAATTTAAATATCTCAACCAATCAATAAAAAATGACACCCAATTGGCCAATTTTTGTTAAGTTACAATTAGTTGGTCAAATGACACTTAGTCAGCCAAACAACACTCAATTGACCAAATGATATCAAAATCGACCAGTTTTGTTAAGTTATAGTCAATCAGCCAATTTTTATTAAGTTAGAGTTAGTCGATCAAATGATACCTAGTCATCCAATTTTGTTAAGTTACACCTAGTCGCCCAAATGACACCTAGTCGCCCAAATGACACCTAGTCGGCCAATTTTTGTTAAGTTATAGTCAGTTGACCAAATGACATATAGTCGACCAATTTTATTTAAACTCAATCGGCCAAATGACACACAGTCGACCAAATGACACCCTAGTCGACCAATTTTGTTAAGTTAGTTAGTTGACCAATTGACACCCAGTCAGTCAATTTTTATTAAGTTATAGTCAATCGGTCAAATGATACCTAGTCAACCAATTTTGTTAAGTTACACCCAGTCGACTAAACGACACCCAAATTGACCAATTTTGTTAAGTTACAATCAGTTAACTAAATGACACATAGTTGATCAATTTTGTTAAGTTACACTTAGTCAATCAAATGACACTTAGTCGGTCAAACGACACCCAATCGACTAAATGACACCCTAGTTGGTCAATTTTGTTAAGTTATAATTAGTCGGTCAAACAATAATTAGTCGGCCAAAAGACACACAATTAGTCGTCCGACCCATAATGTATATCTTTTCTAAGGATCTTTGGACACTAATGAATAATCTATCCCTTCCAACTCTTTGGACGCCAATGGGCAATTCATTATCTTCCAGCCTTATTTGGATGCCAATGGATAATTCACCCTAATTTTAATTCCATAAAAGTCTCTTAGACAGAACTAGTAAACTTTGAATTCTCTATTGCATTAGGAGATACGTAGGATTAGGAGGCAATTCTTGTCATGTTCACCAATAAAAATATCCATCCCTTCCAACCTCTTTGGACGCTAACGGACAATGCAATCCCCTCCAATCATTTTTGGATGTCAATGGATAGTCCATCATTTTTCTTCCTAGCCTCTACCAAAACTACATAAACTTTGAATTCTCCATTGCATTAGGAGATATGTAGGAGTAGGAGGTAATTTCTGTCAGGTTCAACAATAAAAAATATTTATATCTTTCCAACTTTTTAGATGTCAATGGATAGTTCATCCCTCCCAACTCTTTAGACGCCAATAGATAATTCATCCCTTTCAACTCTTTGAACATCAATGGATTGTCCAATCCCCTCCAATCATCCTTAGACACCAATAGACAATCCATCCTTTTCTAATCACCTTCGAAGCTCTCCAAAAACTACATAAACTTTGAATTGTCTATGACACTAGAAGATACTTAGGAGCAAGATGCAACTTTTGTCAAGTTCAAAAAACCAAAAAACATATTCTTCCTCTCTCAATAATAAAATCTAATTTTGTCTGCATTTGAAGGGTAAAAATAACAATTTAAAAGTCAATAAATTTCACACGTCTATTTGAGGTAGTCATCTTAAGACAGACATTGTAGGGTACTAACACCTTTCCTACATGTAATAGACTCTTGTTTTTGTAGATCAACCTTATCCTTTCTAAGATTTCCTGACGTTTTCCTTAAAAACATCGGTGGCGACTCCATTAAATTCATTTTTCTTTCTCTAAAAGGAACTTCAATTTTTTTTTTTACTGTCCTTATCATGATTACGGTTGCGACAATGAGATACCAAATATTCATTCAATGATTATTAAAGATAAATATGGACCCATGCATAAACTTGTCAAGAATGAGTCTTGAACTGCACTCTTTAAGCTCCATTAAGCAGTTTTTTTAAATCTCCATGGCAAAATCATTGCATCTATTACAATAAGATTTAATAATCGAATAAGTTTGTCTAAAAAATAAACTTGTAAAAAAACTAAAAAAAATATTGATATTGTGAATCTATAACTTACCTAGTGTAGATCCTAGAAGACTGATAAGTTAAATATGTACGGCTTAAATTCAAATTCAACTTAAAAGCAGATAAAATCTCATGCATTTATGATTCTTAATTACTTGTGTGGTGTAAACGTTGAAAAATCAACTAAAACGACAATGATCTTGTAATCTCGTGGTTTTCAAAGTAGGGTCGGGATTCCATCCCCCATATGCTTTATTTTTCCAATTATCTACCTGGATTCCAATTGATGAGTCATAATTCTGTTCCATTTATTTTATTCTATTTATTAAATTTATTTCTGACCTAAATTAAGAAAAACCAAAAATAAAACCAAAATAGGTCAGATAATCCCAATATAAAAGGAAAACAAATTAAGATATCCAAAAAAATAATTTGTTCTGGGCCAACGGGTCAAATATTCATTGTTCAGAACGGTACAATCCAAGTTCCCATATTTTTGCAAACAAATAAATATATAATACAATAAATAAATAAAAATAAATGAAAAATATCCATGAAATCTAACTGAGCATCACAATATCACCACTTCCAATTTTCAGTTCAATTGCCCAGTCCCCAATTTCATAATTTGTGCATTTCAATACTGTTTGCATTGTTATGCTCGGCCCAGTCTTTAAAGAAATCCGAGTTTTTGTTTCTTTATTTTAATATATTATTGGGCCCCCATTTCTCCCTTTTACAAAAATGCAAAATCTGCCTCAAAACCATTTTTTAATAGTAAATTGTTATTCTCATTGAGTTAAATAAAATAATTAAATTACCCATAAAATAATGAAATGATAAAATTAACATTAATTAATTCCATATTTTCATATTTATTTATTGGTAATATAGTATTACATGCCAATTCAATCAAATTGAACATAAGTAACGATGATTAGATGATAAGTAATTTATTTGTCTATTTATTGTAGCATAAATTTGGCGTTTAGTAATCTCTTATTTATTTAAAATAAATTGTTAAAATAAAATGTTAAAAATCAATAAAAACCTAAATGCTTATTTGAAATTATGTCATAGTCTTTTACTGCAAAAAAAATATTTTATTATAAACCAAAAAAAATATTGATTCGATCGACCATGACACTCTATTGATCTTATGTTTTAAGAAAATTGTTGGATACGACATCCCAAGTATTTTCATAATTTTTAAATTCACAAAATTATTTTCTTTTAGAAACAAATTTGAGCATAATGCTTTGTTGGTCTCATGTTTTGGAGATATGGTTGCCTATGGAGTCCGGTTACTTTTTGAATAAAAATATTAATGTAAATTAATTAATGTTGGTGCCTACTTAGATTTTTTTTTTTTAAGTATTAGAAATATTATTTTGGGATTGGACAGATTTTAATATTTTTAAAGACTGTGACTGGAAGTTTGTAGTTGACTCGAATTACACTGAGAAAATATTCAATATTTCAATGAAGAATCAATTCAGTATCAAAATTGATGGCCAGAAAACCAACTATGAACTTGTCAAAATGAATGTGAAAAATAGAAGAATCCGATACAAGAAATTTATAAATAGGACTATCGTAAATAATTTTTAGATGTTAAAACACATTATATAAACGTTACGTAACACCTCACACAAAAAAGACTATCGGTTCAACGAGTTAAGTATACATGTTTTTAGATACTTACATTTTCGTTATTTAATTCTTGATTTGCTATATTTCTAGTTACAATTTTCCAATTCTACAACCTGTGTGAGAATTGTATTATCAAATTGATGGTTAAATTTTGATTTACACCGAGGTTAATTAAATCGAAATCAATAAAGGTACACAATTTTTTGCACTTTTTCAAAGTCATAATCAAATTTGATTATATTTTAGATAAATTGAATTCAAATAATTGTTTGGACATTGAAGTCTTAATCAAAATTCTAATTCATATACATCTCATTCAACTGAAAGTTAACATTGTTGACTTGCTAAAATCTAATTAAAAATTTATTCCAAGTCCGTAATATTTTCATTTAGAATCAAATAGTGTAAAAAAATTAAAATTTTGAGTAACTTAACTCGAAAACCATTAAAAAAAAACCCCGAAACAAATTCTAATATCAACAATTAAGTAATGCTTTCATTTCCAATAAAAAAAATACAACACCAATCAAAATCATTTTTAAGAAGTATATAACTTTGACTTCTTCAATATACCGAAAGATAGTAATCACTTATGTAGAGTTCAATTTTTTTATCATACTAATCCTTATCTTAAATAAAATGTCCTCTCTTTACAAAATTTGCATGTTACCTAAAAGTGCGCGCGGAGTTAGTTTTGAAAATTTAGCAGGTTTTTATCGTGTTTAAATAAATAAATAACTAAAGGAAATCCAGGGTGAAAATATCCGTACATGATTAAATTATTGTCGGACTTTTTTACACATTTATTAATTGTTTGACTTTATGCCTTTTAATTTGTGAAATAGGCAAAGTTCAATTGAGCCTTTTTGAGACAAGGTTTCCACGTTAACTTAGTTCTTGCGCATATTTACATTTAAAAAAAAATAAAGAAAGAAATAAATAAATTTAGAAGAACACACTTTATAAAGGAACGTTACATTAGCCATCGTTTCGACTTTCCATGAATTGAAAAGTATGATAAAAACAAAAGCTTCAATAAACGGAGGGCACTTGACCATTATAGTAATTTTGTTTTAAAAAAACACAAAGAAACAAATGTTTATTTAAAGTTTGTTTTTCAAATAAATTGAGGTCATAGATGCCAGCTTCACCGCAATAGGCAATAGGCAGTAAGACAAATCACAAAAATAGACGTGACCAATTATTTAACAATAGTTTAGTATTTAGTAGAATTATTAACATTTTGATAAGCATCAATTTAGACTCTCAGAACACACGTAGAGGATGAAATTTTGTATTTTATTTTCACTGTTCCGCAGGCATTAGACGTCAGACTCAGATTTGGTCGCGTGGCACTTTCCGAATCAGACGAGGTGGTGAATTTGGCTAATCCAGTGACGTTGTCTCTACTGTTGGAAGTGGACAAGTGAGTGCACCTTATTTGTTTCACGACACGTCTCAGGTTGTTTTTCAAATTTCAATTATCTTAATGCAGTACGCAAAAAAAATTAGGTGCCCTTGTCCCCGTAAACTGCAACGTTGGTGATTGATTGATTTCCATTAAGAATACTAAAAATATTCATCTCGTACGAAGTAATGTTAATTATGTTTAAAAGATTACACACAATTAGTTCTTCATCGTGAGGTGCAACCTTTTCTTACTTTGCCAAACTCAATCTCTCTTTTTTTATGCTTCTATCTTCTACTTTTTTATTTGCGTCATCTCTATGTAGTTTACATCAAATGTTGAGGAATAATTATGTCTCGTATTAATAGGTTAAAAATAAATTAAAAGATATGCATAAGTAAGTCATGATTTCAAAGTTTTTCACAAATATTTTAGGTAAATAACTAAAATAAGTCATTTATAGCTCATACTATTATATTCGTAGACATGACTTGATCCAAGGTAATAAATGAAAGCAGACTTGAAACTAGGTTTAAACTTAATTGAAAGTATATAGGGGAGACGAATATGGAGTGCCTAAGTATTTTTCAGTTCACATTCTTTCACACCTTTGAGAATTGTCAAAAGTTAAATCTAACGTTTATTAATTCAGGAACATAGATCTCACGTGTTTTCCTACGATCTTTGCCCCCCTTGCTCCTAAAATTATTGAGACTCCATAACAGAATCAGTATATTCTTTGGAAGAAAAAACACGGTAAGATACAAATCGCTAATTAAAGACTATATATCTAATTTGTTGGGTATTCCTAGAAGTCAAACTCATATCGTATACTTAAGATGAAGTGCTAGGGAACGGATATCTTCACTAGATTAACATATTTTTCAAGTTTCCTTTTCTTTTTTGTTTAATTTGCTGGAGTGAGGATGTTTAATTTGTTTGTTGCTGGTAGCACTTGTCAATGGCTTAGTAATTCCTGCCTCTTATTAAAGAGATTAATAATTTTCATCAGTAAAAGCTATAAAGTACTCCCAAAAAGGAACAGCGGGTATTTGTTGAAAACAAAAAGGTATATTTAGCCAATTACCAGTTGGTCCACAAAATTTAACGCCCACTTCAACTCTAAACCCATAACTTTGGCATTGGGATAAATTTCGAGTATGTTTCACAAAATTATAAGTTAATTCACTTAATTTAAAGTTGAAAGCTAATTAAAAATTTAAAGTTAAAAACTGAAAATTTGCCAGTTATTTAAATTAAAAATATTTGACCAACCTAATATATTAAACTAATCGATGATAAATGTAAAATTATATAAAAATATATTAAGATTTTCTTTATATAAGCTTATTTATAAATACTTATAAGGAAGAAAATAATAAAATGAGTTGAAATTTTTTCATAAATTAAAATCAACTTATCCATCTTAATTTTTTTAGAAATTAAATGAAAGAGCTTCAATATAAAAATTAAATGCATAAATTAATTTCAATTTATGAGATAAATTAAATTCATTTTAACTTCTTATTTTATTTTTTCATAAATTTTTAAGAATAAGTTTATTTAAAGTAAAACTTAATTAATTAGCTATAACTTAAAATTTATTAAATATATTTTTCAAATAATTATCATTTTTATATTTTAATTTATTTCAAATGATTTATTATCTTAAAATTATGATTTTTTTTAAAAAAATTCTCATCTTTAAATATTTTTATTAAATGGGGTGAAATAATATAGATAATTATCTCTTATAATTTTGATAATATTATATTATAAAAATAGTATTTGACAAGAGTAATCGAGTAAGAGAGAATACGAGAGTGAGAGAAAGTGTTAAAGATTTCTAAAGCTAAGAAGGATAAAAAAAAAACTTATGTTCAAACACTACATCCAAAAAAAATGTCACATATTAGTAAAATAATTCTTTTATCAAATAAGTTTCTAAACTCATCTGCCAAAAACACTTTTCCATCTCAATATTCGTTAAGAAAATGAATTAGTGTAGACCCACGATAACAGTGACGTGGAATGCTTTTAAAGGTTGGCACAACTTCGTAGTTCAAAAGTAATTTCCGTGCTTCTAAGTTAACGTGATAAAAAAAAGAAGAAATTCAGTTGTTTGAACGCACCATCGTATATTACAAATGTAAAAATTTGAAATAATATAGAATAGTTTTTACGTTAACTTAGAAATTAAATGTAAATCACAGTTAATATAACATAAATCTAAAAACGCACAAAAAGGAGTATAAAAGAAAATAAACCCAACAAGAGACAATATCATTAATATAAATCAGTTATTAATTCACAACTATTTGAAAAGAAAGAGAAGTTAATGAAAATCACACAAAAAATAAATAATTACTTTTTGAGTTTAATAATCGTATCCAAATAATTAAATTGCCATTATTATTATTTTTCTAATAAAAGTTGAACAAAATGTACATGATGTCGGTTTCGGCGCGCGGGGACACTAAGTCCAAAGCTCCCTCTTTCTAACTTTACGGTTTTGGACATTGTGCGCACAATATTTATTTCTTTTTTTTTTTCGGAAAAATTTAGGGAAAGAGAACAGTGTGTCCCCTATCCTCCAGCCTGAAAAAATATTTATAAAAAACTTAAATTTATCTCGAAATGTATAAGATATGAGATGCTATGTTATTTCCCATGACCAATATTTTAAAACTGAATGTCTCCTTCTCTTTCTTTTACATTATTAATAGGAAGCATGAGTTAGTGTCAAGTGTAGATGCCATAAGGCGCACTCACTTGGATTGTTATTGGATTTATGCTTTAAAAAGGTGAGGCTTGTTCTACTTCCTTTTCTGACCCGTACATTACTCCTGCTGTTCCCGTTCAGACTGGGAAGGGGAGAAAATTAATTAAAACGTGTTATTTCACAGTCAAAGATGATGACTATTTTCTCAGAAAAATAAGGCTAACTTGACTACGGCCACTAAGAACGCCTCATATGTATAAGGGGCGGTGATTGACATGACAACTGTATTTATACTTTATAATTCAGCTTCTCTTCAAAAATTTATGCAAATAATATTAAGATCTCTTGCATTAAACTAAATATAGTCAACAATATAATTTTTTTTTATGAGGCTTGAGTAATTTTCTTTTTTAAACTAGCTTTAGAGAGTAAAATAAGCTCAATTTATTTTTAATATGGTATTAAAATTTATAATATTAGACTACGATCGAGCAGATGACAAATTTTGCAAATTCACCAATCCGTTTGTAATAAATTGTAGCTTAGAATAACTATGTTACTTTTAGCTAACGAAAAATTAAAATGAAATTACTAGTTTGAAGTGGTAGTTGCTCTATCGAATTAGTTGTAGCTTAGCATAGCTATATACTAGTCTTGGTCTAACGATATATTAAAATGAAATTACTAGTTTGAAGTAGTACACGCATAATACGATAAAGTCAAACAAGTTGAGTTAGTGTCTTTTTAATTTTTTTTGAAAATAATACTAACCAGAATACGATCGGGTCGGATATTAAATCTGAAGAATATTCTCGGAGAGAATTCAAATCATGCTTAACATGTTGTGAAAGTTTTTTTTTTTTTTTTTTTTTTTTGCATTTTTGCCTACTTCCATCCCATGACAACGAAATTTAAAGGAGAAAATACACAAGTAAATCAAGTTTTTATAGTTTTTTTTATCATAAATAAGTAATTTTATATGTAAAAAATAATAAATAATTAACGAAAAAGAAGAATGAACTAGTCTGATAAATGGACTAGGTTAATGTATGACCCAGTCTAAGAAGCATCGTCTTCAATAGTAAAAGCACTCATTGTTTCATTTGGTGTTTGGGGATTATGGATTGGTTTAGCAAATGGATCAAAGAGTCAGCCACCTTCGGTATAGCTAACTTGTCCAATACCAATATGCATAGCTATCCAGTCAGTGAGACACCATGGGTCTAGCAAAGACAACAGGTCAAGCTCATGGTCAGACCCAACCAATTTAACAACCGACCAGTACATAGCCAGAATCATACTCCACATTTATTACTTGCAAGAAAAGTCATGTAACAAGGGATATATGTCATGTTACGTAACTCAAGAAAAACAACTCTTCTCCTTAATTTATATATAGACATTTAGAGAAGGGGGAAGGATAATCTGACAACTCATACTGTATATACACTTTATGATTAGGGTCATCTTCCTTTCAATATAAACGTGAACATTTACGACTACCATAGGGCGGTCGAGAAAATTATTCTCGACGACTACTGCACTCAAAAGCAGGAAGGTAATGACTGTCGAAGCCGACGAAGATCTGCCATGTGCAGATTCGTCATGCTCAAATTCGTTCATGACTATGCTTCTCTAGTGGCTACCAAAGCCGACGAAGCTCCACTGCGCGCAAATTCGTCCTCGTTGCGTGCAAATTCACTTATCGCCTGACCTCACTCACGCAAGAGCGGTCATGCCAACCCACCCCCATTGTATGTAGATCCGCCTTCGTCACTCACATATCTAACTCGCATAGATCTGTTCATGATTGCACTTCTCCAACAACTACTAGAGCCGACGAAGCTCTACCGTGCACAAATATGTCCCCGTTGCATCTCACCCCCGTTGTATGTAGATCCGCTCCGTCACTCGTAGATTTGATGCACACAAATCTGTCTATTTTCTAATTGTATACCCAGCTTCAATGGCTCTTGGAAGAAAGAAATTAGCAAAAGGCAACCACCTTGAAAAGGTAAAGCTTTAGAGTTAAGACCGCATTGTCTCTTTGTTTCTCTGAGTTTGAGATGGTTGAGTTCTGCCAAGGCTCCCAGGATGTGAAAACCACGCACTCTCTCAACTCCACTTGCCATGCTTCTTCTATAATTGCTCCTTGCTCTTGTCTATGCTCAGAGATTTGTCTAGAACACACTCGGGGGAGCTCCACTGTTGGTTGTAGCTTTTGGTGGATTTTCATGGAGAATTCCAGTGATGTTGCTTATAATTTGGCAATAATAACAATGGGATCGAATGTTTGTCTATGATGTGTTGTGCATTTAACAAAAGATGCATTGGGCATTTGCCAACCAGATATCAACCTTGCAAATTCTACTTACTATCGTACCCCAATTTTGTCCGGTCTGCATCAATCAAAAACAAAAAAGAAAAAAAATGGATGCAGCAGAAAAAAAACAAAGGAGACGACAGTAAGCACACCTTTTCCCGTCTCGGGCAGATGCGCGAGGGAACAACCAGACGTTGACTTCTACGAGAGGTCACCCTCAACTCTGCCACTGTACAGAAAAAATGGAGACGCGAAAGTAGCTTCGGGATGAAAATCATGGAAGCCAATGTTAACACATTAATGGAGGGGATCTCCTTGAAGATCTAGGGATGGTGACCTGAGAACGGAGGGTGAGCCTATAAAAGGATCCAAAGCTTGAATGAAAGGGGGACTTTTGGCATCTTGATTTTGAGAATCCTCATTCGAGTTTGGGGGTTCATAAACAAGCTGAGAGTAGTAAAAAAGAGAAGAGAATGAAGAAAGAACCTTCATGAGAAAGACATTGAGGAGAATGAAGGAGTTTGTTCATTCTTCAACAAATCAGTAATCCCTAGATGCAAGGTAAGTCCTCCGAGATACCCCTTGCATCTACCCGCTTTAGAGACCAGAAATCCTAAGCCAATATATCCTCTTGTATAACACAACAAACTACTACATTTTGCGGGTCGACTTTGAACCGGCCCCTGTGTAGCCAATTCCAATTCATGTGCCGATTCCAGGACCGGCTCCTTTGGAGCCAAAGCCGGGATTGACTAAGAGCCGGCTCCTTTGGGACCGACTCACACTAACGAGATCGAGTTGGTCCCGACTCCCTCCTAGCATTCAACTCTAAAGCCTCCCAACATTAAACTCTTTGGGCGCCAATGGATAGCCCATTTTATCCACTTTCGTGGATGCCAATGGACAATTCGCCCATTTTTGTTAGACTTTGGACACCAAATGGAAAGTCCACTTTCATTCAACCCAAGGACGCTTAACGGATAGTCCATCCCTTCCCACTTTCAAAACACACATAGCCCCCTAAGCCGAGTCTGTCTCGGCTCCCTTCCACATCAACTAGCCAACTCCATCTCGGCTCCCTTCCATTCTACATGGTTGAGTCGGTCTTGGCTACCTTCCCCTTCTATCCCCTGGGCCAAGTCGGTCTTGGCCCCTTCCACATCAACTGGCCGATTCTGCCTCGATCCCCTTCTATCCCATTTAGCCAACTCCGTATTGGCTCCCTTCCACTTCACCCTTGGTCAACTCCGTCTAGGCCTCTTTCCACTTCAATTGACCGACTCCGTCTTGGCACTCGTCCACTTCCATGGGTCGAAACTGTCTCGACCCTCCTCTCCACCTAACCATACATGCTTCAAAACTACATGAACTTTGATTTCTCAATTGCAACAGGAGATACATAGGAGCAAAAGACAACTCTTGTCAAATTATTCACCCCAAAACCAAAGACATTCTCCATCTACCCCTTGTAAACATCTTCCATTAGAAAGGTATAAACTATAATGTAGAAGTCATCTTATTTTATGCACCTAGTTAGGGTAACTACCTTACGGTAAACGTATTGGGATTCTAGTATTTCCCATGCGTAACCGATCCCCAAACCTAAATTATGATTTCCAGACTTGCCTTATCCAACCTATGGTTTCTTGACATTTTCCATAAAAATGCCAGTGACGACTCCTCAATCTCTGTTCCTTTCCCGAAAGGGACTCGGATTCAAACTACGATTTTTTCCCGAACGCATCGCAGCATAGGTTACGACACTTACATTGTAAACTCTTTCCCAAATCAAAGAAAAAATTACTTAGTTAATGGTGTACCCACTTGTGGCTAGTTTTTCTTCGGAATACACCCTGAGCGAGCTATTATCCAATGTCAACTTAACCTAGGGAGTATACTCTTCGTCCTACCTGTTTGGTGACAGTAATTTTCAAATATGCAATGTTGTTCCAACGTGCCTCATGAATGTGCATGATTATTTATATAAAAAGAATTGTCATTTTTATTCATGCTATAGTGTTACTCTTTTTTATGAAATTATGATAGCAAAAATCAGACTTCACTATTAGGTGTCGCGATCATTGTTGAGAATGCAGCCTACCTTGCAAACAAGCAAGGACTAAGTGTGACTGAAGCAACCATTAATGCTTTGAAAATAACAGGTTATGATATATTCAATTAGAAATGCAACAGATTCTATCTTGCATATACTTTCCACCACATTTGACTATCCAACAATTAGATCCAAATGACATAGTCGTTGATATATTGAAGCAATCACATAGTTTGCATTTACCAAAGCTAACTGTCCTTAATCATTTATGCCAGAATTGATATACGATGTTCATCCATCCTCCTCCAACACGTCCATAACACCATGAAGAATATCCAATCTTAGGTATGTGTTATAACTAAGCTTCATATGTTAAAATATGTAAGATCATAGTTCAAATTTTGTGCAAGAATCAAAAGGATTTCGATTCCCTATTCTAAACTTAAAGACTTATGAGAGGCGATCGATCAATGATCTCCCCAAGCTAACAAAAGACTCGTGAGAGGTAATCGGTCAATGACTGTTTGAGGCACAAAAAACTAAACGGAGATAGCCGATCAATGACTGTTCAGGGCACAAAAGACCCGTGAGAGGTAGTTAGTTAGTGAATGTCCGAAGTACTAAAGACTCGTGAAAGGTAGTTGGTTAGTGACTGCCTGGGGCACAAAAGACCCATGAGAGACAGTCGGTTAGTGACTGTTCAAGACATAAAAGACCCATGAGAGGTAGTCGATTAGTGATTGTTCGGAGCACAAAAGACCTGTGAGGCAGTCGGTTAGTGACTATCCGGGGCACGAAAAACCCATGAGAGGAGTTAGTCAGTGACTGCACGAGTTACTAAAGATCCGTGAGAGACAGTCAGATAGTGATTACCTAGGATTCTAAAGAGCAATCAGGTAGTTAGTCAATAGGTAGTTAGTCAATAGGGAGGTGCTGTCCACCCTTATCTCTCAACATCCTTCTCTTATAACTCCATGTACTTCATTATAGTTTTGCAATAACAACAACAGATAGATTAACCATCCAATGGCTATGTGGAACCTAATTTCATATTATATTGTCCCTTATTTCTATGTATTCTCAAGGTGGTAACGCAATGAAGTTGACGATGAAGCTTGAGTAGTAACACAATGAAGTTGGACCTCTACTTTCCATTCGACACATGTTACCATGTATATCCCAACCTACATTGTTTGTCTGATCAGACGTCGTCGGTGAGTAACACTTGAGCTTGGAGGCTAGTACTGGGGAGTGATAACTGGGTCAGGGTTGAGGCCAACTATTGTATTTTCCTTTAACTTCGAGTCTTCAATAAATGATCCTATCAGAGATCAAGCCTTTTCTAAAATCATAAAATAAAAATGAGCGAACCAGATAATTTTATTCTATAATATAACACACTACTAAACATATAATAAAAATAGGTCATATGCTACGTTAGACATAGACGTTATATGAACTCAATAAGCATATTGGGATCTTCCATTTTCTTTTGTTGCATATGTACATATATCAAAGTAAGCTAGTAATATAAATACATATCGGATTTTGTCAGGAGGAGGAAAAGTTATTAGTGTTATGTATTTTTTAAGGGTTAAGGGATATGTTTTTTTAATAAATTAAAATTATTATTATTTGAAAAAATTAAACTATTAACATAAACATTATAGTGTATACGAATAGTATAAAACATTAAACTAATAAACAATTCTTATAGGAAAATTAATATATTATAATACTTCATACTATTAGTATAATATATTAGGTTATTAATATAAGTCGGCAATATTTACATTATAACTTACTTTTCATTAGATAAAAATTATATTAATAATAATAATTCTAACACTGAACTTCTTCTCATTAGTACTTTTTTATTTTTTTTATTCATAGGAATTAAAAATGGTTTGTGAGAATCTACAACATTCATATTCCATGTTCAACCAATTAAGTTAGATTTTATCAATTTTTAACAAAAATACTAAACCTGGTAGTGTATTTAAGTAATAAAATATAATGATTTTATGGGAATGTGACTATAACAATATCTTGTAGATTTAATTAAATTATATATAGATATAAGCAATAATAGAATACGGCTTAAATGTTCATGTGAGGGAGAACTCATATCAATTAAAAATAAGATTAAAATAGAATATATAAATGAATGTTTATTTATGATTTTGCACCAACTAGTGTAACTAAAATAAAGAAAGTAAATGAGACAACTCTATTTTTTAAGCTAGTTTTTTTGAGTTAAGTTAAATATAATCTAAATTATAAGACAGTTGCAAAGCTTATTTTAACAATTATTACTAGGTCTTCAATCCACCCATGACTAGGTTGTGATCAGGTTGTCATCGAATTACTTACAAATATTTAAATGTTTAGTTTTTCGTATAAGGGTATGTATGAAAGACAAAGACAAGTTCACTTGTGGAAATTGGGGGTAATTGACCCACAAACTTTCTTTTAATATAATATAATATATATATATGATAACAAGTTGTCCTCAGAGTAGTATAAAAAGTCAATCCATAATAAGAATAGTATTTCTCATAATTTTTTTATTTATTAAAATGAATACAATATATGAGATTTACAACACTCATGTATCCCACTTAACCAACCAATCTATTCCTTATTTGTAGTGTTTCATACAAATTTATGTATATGAATATTGCTCTTATAATATAAAATTTGTGATATAATATAAAATTTATGAATTCATCACTAGTTGGAGATCTCTTATAATATATAATTAAAATAAAATATATAAAAAATTTTGAATATTCATCCAACATCAACTAATAATATAATTAAAATTAATATATATAAACAAATGACAATACTATTTTTTAAATTAATTTTTAGAGTTGAATTATATTTCTTTTGAGTTCTAAGAGTTGGATGGGTGTAAAAATTTTATGATGATTTTATTGTAATTTTTATTGACGACAAATATGAATTATGATGGAAAATTATTAAATAATATTGTAAATTAAATCTAATTATATATATGTGTGCTTGAAAATTATACATTTCACATGTTATATTTTATTACAATGAAGTGTAATCACAAGAATATGAATTGGAAAGAAAGACATGTGTTGTTGGGGGTTACGTGGCCTGTAATGTGTTGATTACAGCTAATATGAATCGAGAAAGCATGGGGTCACACTCTCCGGAAAAAGATGGTTTGACTGCCCGATAACGTTAAAAGTAAATCAGAAATGTAATATCAAACACACGTATGAAAACAATGATAAAATTTCAACGTGTGATGAAAAGTAAAGATTTTTTATTCAGTAATATTAATTAATTCTTGCTATGTTTAATTTCCAATGCAAAAGATAGAATAGAAATACACAGAAAATTTATTAGACGATATGGAGATGGACACGTAGCAGTAGAGATAACAGAGGCCGGTACCAAATCAAATTGACTTCCCCTTTTTCTTACCCTTCATCTCCTTAATTGCTATTTATACAAGTACGTCCCATTGAGTCTCATACAAAACACTTGTTCAATATTTCTCTCCCTCACTTTCTTTATTTTCTCACGTCTCCAAAACTTATCCCTTTTTTTTTCTATCACGCAAACTCATTTACCAAGAAGCTTAAGTAGCTCAACAAGTTCAACTTAGCCAATATAGCTACCTAGCTAGCATTACCATGGGTAGATCACCTTGTTGTGACAAGAATGGCCTCAAGAAAGGACCGTGGACGCCAGAGGAAGACCAGAAACTCATCGATTACATTCAGAAACATGGGTTTGGCAATTGGAGATTACTCCCAAAGAATGCTGGTATATATGTTATTTAATTTATCTTTATCTTTTATAACAAAAATGAACATTATTAAACACACACACATTAATTAGAAAGTTTTTGGTTTTTTAATGTACTTGAACTAAAATAAATGGCTTTTCCTTATTTTTTTTGTTGAGTAGGGTTGCAAAGGTGTGGAAAGAGTTGCCGACTCCGTTGGACAAACTATCTCCGACCAGATATAAAGCGAGGTCGATTCTCTTTTGAAGAGGAGGAGACTATAATACAACTACATAGCATTCTTGGCAACAAGTAAGGCTCTTGTTTAATAAATTGCTTTAATTTTGGTCAATTTAAAAATACACAACAAAACAACTAGCATGAGTCAAATATTATTATTCATTGAGAATGGGATTATTATGTAGGTGGTCAGCTATTGCTTCTCGCATACCCGGAAGAACAGACAATGAAATCAAGAATTACTGGAATACCCACATTAGAAAAAGGCTCCTAAGGATGGGAATTGACCCTGTGACACATAGGCCAAGGCTTGATCTTTTGGACCTCTCTTCCATCCTAAGTTCATCCCTTTGTGGTTCAACCCAAATGAACAACATCCAAAGACTGCTTGGCACGCACACAGTGTTCAATCCTGAGCTTCTAAAGTTGGCTTCATCACTCTTCTTTCAGCAACGTGAAAACCTAAACATGTGTGCCCAAAATAGTGAACAGAACCACCTATGTGATTCTCATGTTCAGAACCAAATCCCACACTTGGTACAGAGTCAGGACTTGCCTCAAGAAGCATGTACAACAGCTTGCAATACAATGAACCCCCCTTGTGCTTCATTATCATCATTGCCTTTCACTCAACCACAATTGGTTGAATCCAATATGAACCCATACCCATCAACTTTCCATGACTCTGGCTTCCAACAACATTCTCAGCTAAGTGATTCATGGCATTGCAACGGAATTGATACAAGTTATGTTCCTCAATTACTATGCTATAATTACCAAGGCTACGATTATGGTACAAATCTTATGGACCCTCCAATGTCCGAATCCTCAACTTTCCATTCCCACAACAGCAACCAGAACTTCAGCCTCGCTTCGTCAAGTCCCACACCGTTGAATTCTAACTCAACTTATGTCAATGGAAGCAGCAGCACCACCGAGGATGAGACAGAAAGCTATGTCAGCAGCAACTTGTTGAGATTTGAGTTCTCAGAGATGTTAGGTGTGAATGAATTCATATAATTAATGTATTCACATCGATCATGAAAAAATCGTCTTGAACAAAATTGAATCAACTAAATGGTTCATTAATTCCTCGCGTTGATTTATCTGGGCTAGCTAGATAATTGCAACGGATCGATTGTGTTCATACTCGTAACATTTTCTAAACTTTTAATAGTAGTGGTAGTTGACTTTCGATATGTTAAAAAGGTCCTTATCCTTTTCCAATTATTTTTTGTTTTAAATTTCTATTATTGCTATTGTTACTGTGCATGGATCTGTTTTCTTCCTAATATTAGCAATCTATTATACATATATTAATCAGATTGTATAAACAAAGCACTGAGCCAAAACCAATTACGTAAGTCACTTCAAGGCAAGAAATTATGAGTATTATGCTCAACAAAAAATCAACATTTATACATAAAATTCAAATGCCAAATCAATTACTTAATTATATAAATAATACACTTTCCTAGAATCAAACATAAAATAGAGAGTTTAATTTTGGGGGGATACAAGACCACAAATCTTTTACAGAAAATAATTATGTTCAAGAATTACTATTTTGGCAATAAAATTCTCTTTCTGAATCTATGAAACGAATAAGCACCAATTTAATTAGATGACAATTTAATTTTAATACAATAAATTAATTAAAAATTATCTTTAAATATGATTTTTATATTAATTATTATAAAAATCAATAATTCTAATATATATGGATTATAGTGTAAAAACTTTTATATAACATACTTTAATTAATATTATATATGTATAGGAAATTAGTAATTTTAAAAATATACGTTTTCGGCTGAAAGCTTATCAAGATATATGTAACATTTACTCAATATCTCTTGGCATACCCGCTACTTATCTATTTATTTTTCTATTGTGATTCTAATAGTTTAGTTGGATTTGAATCTTGAATTAGAAAGTTTTGCCAGATTAGAAAAGGAAAAAAGTTGGGAGTGTAGTAGGGGACAGAGAGGAAGTATATATTTTAGAAACAATGACGAGTAACGAGGGAAGCAAGATTTATGGTTTCAGAGATTCCGACAGTGAGTCCAAGTTGCCGGCGCGGTGGCCGGAGATAAACACCGGAGCACGTGAGGTGGACACTTGTCCACGACACCTGGAATAGGTTACTGTCTTTTCACGTACTGACAACGAATAAAGTACAATAAAATATGATTTTGCATGGGGGCTTTGACCAAAACACTTGGGTACGTGGCCTTGCACTACTGGTTTCGCTGCAATTTGTAGGGCCCACCACACTTTTTCATTGAAAATCATGGCATGCATCTTGTGCCTTTTTTTTTTTATTATTGTTTATTTTTCTGGAAGGTTAGAATTATATGGGTAGGTATGAGATTAATTGCGTCAGCAGTGGGGACACGTGGGCTCAATAATACAGGAAGGAACCCGTTTGGCTAACCAGTTTGCTTGCCCAACCGGGACAGTCTCACAGTCTTATCCAGTTTGAGGTCCGTTTGTTTTAAAATTAATTCTAATAAAATTATTTAACGCACTTAAAATATTGAAATTAATTTCAGTTATATATTTATACTCAAACATATAGAGGGTTCGATATAAAAGAATAATTTCATTTTCATACGCTATGTGTGGAGTCGGAGATCACAATGATATATATATATATATATATATTAAGCTAATTAATTGAGAAAGTAAAAAAGTGAGTTTTATTATTCAAAGTGAATATTTAAATTTATAATATAAGAGTATATTTTATATTCTTAACCAAATTTTTAAGATCGTTAGTCGTGTGGAAGTTAAAGGTCAGAATTTTCTAGTTCTATTAAATTTAGAATTACTTTATATTATAATTTCTATATTTGAGTTATGTAAAAATTAGAATATAATATTATAATTTTTAAGTTAAATTCTAGCTCAATTTTGACATTTCTAATTAAGATTTTTCTCGGTTAAAATCAGGTTTGAGAAACAAATGTTAATATAATTATCAAGTTAATTATTAATAAGGAATTTTACAAGGAGTAACAAGTGACAAATAATTATTGTTCTTGAATGAAATCACCTGAGCGTGTATACTCATTGCCTGTTTATTTTAGTTCTAAAATTTGTTTCCTGTACTCACTCATGTTTTAATGCATATTTTTTAATTACTCTCAATTCTTTTAACAAGAGTCAGTTAACTAATTCAAAACGATATTAAATTTATCTTAAGTTTGTATTTTTTTAAAATTATTCATAACATTAATAAGGTATATTTATTTTTTATAAATATTTTGTATTAATTTTAATTCTTTTAGTCTCTCTTATAATTAATATTTTTTTAATTTTTATTAACTATACTCATAAAGAATCAAATAAGATTCTTAATATATTGTTCAAAGACAAATTAGACTAGTTTAAGACATTAATGTAACCTATTGTAATTGTAATCGTGATAATGATAACGAAAATAGAAAAAAAAATCAAGTTTTTTTTTAAGAAAGAAAAATGTAGAATGAGACGGCTGATAATTTAGGCATGTCCATCTCAACCACATTGGATTTCAAAGATGTTTCCCACCAAGGGGGCAGTAAATTGCTTTACAAACTACCAGTGCACTCCTACAGTTCTCATGTCAGTGGGAGGATTTAATTGCAGTCCAGCAACAAATTGATTCTGCCTCTGCCTCTAGAAACACGATAAAACATTTAAAGATTTGGACCGTGTCTAGATCAGCAAATGAATTAAAATCTCACTATAAAAAAAAATGTTATCTGGGGGTTAAAATTATAATTTATGGCGATTAAAATCAATCAAATATTTTGGGTTTAAATAACCGATGCTAAATACGCTAAAAATGGATTGGGGGTTTATAACCGCTAAAACATGCATATCATTCTTCTATTTTGTGACGGTTTAAAACCCTCCATAAATATATTCCAATTCCTTTTACACTTATATATTTTGACAGTTATAAACCGCTCGAAAATGCATCTTGTGGCAGTTTGAACACGAGCAATCATTTCAACACAAACATCAAATATATGATCTATTTACTACTAACTAATAGCTAGCAAGCACCCTTGATAGCATTTCTAGCATTGGGTGATCCCAATCCCCAAAGGAATGACACCTAACATGCTGAAAATCAACAAACCCCCCATCTTGAATTTGCAGAATGCCTTAAAAATACCAACATGAAGAAAAAAAACAAACTTTTACATCAAATTCAAAGAGAAACCTCAAATCACGTTTCAATCCCCATAATGAAGAAGTAAAGGCAAACGCTACGAAACTATGTGCACACTTCCACTCAAGTTCTCATTATTTCTAACAATGACAATGTATATATATAGTTTCGTAGCGTTTATATCATGTGTCAGAAATTGCATATTTTTTTAGGGTTTATGAACATCCCCACAAATTACGTCACTAAAAACTTTTTTTTTTATTTGTGAAGGTTAAAGAAATTGTTAGTAATTATATCATTTTGTGGTGGCTTATAATAACCCCCACAAATAAATCCCTACTAAAAATTAATTTTTTTGTAGTGTCTGGAAAGTTGAAACTGAATTGAATCTGTAGAAGTTGGGAATGATCAAATAACAAAGATTCACACTTTGAAGAATTCAGTCCCAAATGCAATGCAGCAGAATAATATGGCAAGTATGCAACATAATTTTCTATTTGGTGTATCTACAACATAGTAGAGTAAGATGAATTCAATGCAACCAAGTACCAATTTAGATTTGGGATTAGGAAATGCTGTGAACTCCCTGCAATAGGTTCTAGTGAGCTCACTTCAACAAAACTCGCCAGGTTTTAGTATGCTTAAACACCAGCAACCAAAATGGCAGTAAGAGTAGAAGCTGCAACCAACAGATATATTATTCCAGCTCCAGCATAAACAACAGTTCAGCAGTAGAAGAATGAGAACTAGAGTTCTCACTAGAGTTCTAGGCATACTGGTCTTGGAAACCAAGGTTCCAATCAGGGTAAGAAAAGTAATTGGAAGTCTGGATCAAGGATTGATCTAATCCAATGATGATTCATCAATTAGGGATCAAGGTGGTACAACAAATGGCTCCTGCTAAATATGTTGTCTATCCTGTTGCTCTATTGAATGCATGAACTAATGAGTGACTCTTGTTCCTCTCTATTGTCTATATTTTATTTCTCTTGGACACATGAGCTAACAAATTGCTCTCACTCCATCTGTTATCTGTTCTGTTGGACATAGGAGCTAACGAGTAACTCTTGTTAATCCTTGTATGTTATTTTCATTTCCTTTGAACGTCGGAGCTAACTAGTGGCTATTACTCCTACTCTATCTGTTATCTATTCTGTCGGATGCAGGAGCTAACAATTAGCTCCTACTCCTCCTTATTGTCTGTTATTTTCATTTCCTTTGGATGTAAGAGCCAACAAGTGACTCTTGCTCATGTTCCTCCCTATTGTCTGTTTATTTAATTTCCTTTGGACGCAGGAGCTAATAAGTAGCTTCTATTCCTTCCTATTGTCTGTTGTTTTCATTTTCTTTGGACACTAAAGTCGGCTAGTGTCTCCTACTCTTGCTCCACCTATTATTTGTTCTATTGTTTCATTGGGTGCCATTCTGGATGCATTTTCGATTTGGACGATAGACCCTTACTGTTCTTATCATGGCCATCTAGGATGCACTTCTCAATTAGCTATTTATTCCTTCCAATCCTAGTCTCTACAAGAACTATGTAAACTTTGAATTCTCCATTACATTAGGAGATATGTAGGAGCAGGAGACAACTCCTATCAAGTTCAACAATAAAAATATTTATCTCTTTTCTAACCCTTTGGGTGCTAATAAATAGTTCATTCTTTTCTAAGTTTCTTTGAACGCTAATGGATAGTCCATTCCATCCAACTCTTTGGACGTCGATGGATAGTCCATTCTTTTCTAAGGTTCTTTGGATGCCAATGTATAATCCATCTCTTCCAACTCTTTAGATGTCAAAGGACAGTCCACTCCCCTCCAATCATCTTGGGATGCTAATGGACAGTCCACCATTTTTCTAATCACCTTCCAAGTCTTTGTCAGAACTACATTAACTTTGAATTTTCCATTGTATTAGGAGATAAATAAGAGCAATAGACAACTCTTGTCAAGTTCAAAAAACCCAAAAATATATCTTTCTTCTTTCTCAAATAATAAACTCATTTTTGTTTTTTGTTGAAGGATAAAAATAATAATTTAGAAGTCACATCGATTTCACGTGTCTAATTAAGGTAACTGTCTTAGAACGGACGTCTTAGAGTGTTGACATCTTTCCTACGTGTAATCGACTCCTGAGCCTCAAATCTTTTCTTAAATCCACCTTGTTTTTTTTAAGGTTTTTTCTATGTTTTCTTCAATAAAAGTTGGTAACGACTCCATTACAAATTATTTTTCTTAATTTTCTCAAAGGAAATTTAAATTCCTTTCTCTATTTTTCGCCGTTCTCATCGCAATTATGGTTACGACATATTTAATTTACTATTTATTAACATTAGAAAATATTCACCATTAATGATATTTTTATATGCATGAAATATTTTAGATTAATTTTTATAATAAGAATCAAGATAAAGTTTAAATTTAAATCTTATTTTATGAAGTATATTAAATGATCTAAAATCAATTTTATTTCAACTTTAAAATAAGTAGACAAGAAGGGTGAGAAATGTAATCATTTTAGCACACTTTTATAGTTTAAAATTTATTAAAAATACACAATCAATTTTAAGGCCAGTTTATTAGCGACGACTACTAAAATTGACCCTAATTAAAAACATTATTGTCAGTCTCATAAATGACGCTGGGGATGGCCTTTTTAAGGCGATTGTAGAATTGCCTGTATGTGAGATTTTGCATTAATTCTTTTCACATCTCGTCTTTTTCTTTTCCCACCAAGTGTTTTTCCCTTTTTCCAATTGCTCAAAATATGAAATGCACAAAATGTTCAAGTTAACTACCTTTGCTCCCTAGAACCCCAAAAGCAAACCCTTGAATAATTCCCACTGCTTGATCCTGATTCGAACAATTGTTAGTAGAGATCCGATTGAGCTCTAAAAATATTATGCAACTCTTTTAGGTTTTCTCAACTTTGATTTCACCATCTCTACTTGTGCCACCTTTAGCAATTTACTCGCATCCTCGACAATCAGTCCCTCTTCCATTTCGCCACACATTCCATTCCAAGCAATATACATGGTCCTTAGCTTGTTGAGAAGGTTTCTAGCAAGTTGTAATGAAAGAGGTCATTATCTTTAGGGTCATCATGTTTTTTCCTTCTTTTTTTATAGTTTAAGCTTTGGATAATCTTTGAAGCATTGAATTTATAGCACGTTGAAATTGTTCAAGATTTTGCCTGGCTTGTTTTAATAAATACTATGTCTTCTTCTGAGTTCGTGTTTACATTGCACTTTTACCAAGTTTGTTATGTCTTATTTGTCATTTGCTAAATAGTTATGCATTTTGAAATTTTCAATTTATTCTTAAATTGAACCCGACCCTATATTTCCTTGTTCACGATCTATTGGATTTAATGTTTGTTTGTTATGCTTACAAGTTGTTTGATGGAGTGACATTCTATTACTTCGTTGTAATTGCTAGTATTCTATTACATAGTAACGGTCTTGAAATTACCAACATTATATTCTGTCTCTTACCTGTTAACAGTTATTCTGGTGGTTACTCAAAAATAATGTTGTATAGATTTGTGGTGGAATTTTTTATCGTGGTTTGGGAACCACTAGTAGTTAGTTTAGTGACACTTTTGACTGCCAATATACATTAAAAAAAAACGCTGCTAAAAGTTGGTTATAGTGTAATTAGTATTTTAGTTGGAGGCCAAATACGTAAAGTACCATTATTTTTAAAATGTTATATGTTCGAAACCATTCATTTTATAAATTCTTAACTTTGATAATCATTTAATACATAAAGTCACGTGTGGGGCAATTTATATATAGGATTGATTAAAAAAAAATAAATTTTAGATTTAAGGTCTACACACAAGTTTCACACATTGAAAGATGTTTACTTAATTTGGAAGTGATTCATTGCACTAATATCAACTCAGCTAAAAACTGTTTGCAAGTTGAACTATAATACATGCACACGTACATGTAAAAAAAGTACTACTCATAATTCTAGAGAATTGAGACAAAAATTACTATTTGAAGTAAAAAAAAAATATATTATAATACTCGATTATGCTTGATATATATATTTCTTTATATTATTATTGTATTATAAGTTTTGACCTATATAAAAAACAATATATATGTAGCGAGAGATTTGTGGGATAAAATTCTAAAATTAAGTGAACTAATTAATTTTGATAAAATCTTTCATTTTTTCTCCCATAATTTTTTTTAAAACCTTTTATATATATATATATATATATATATATATATATATATATATATATATATATATATATATATATATATAAAACATATGAAACAATCAGAATTAAGATCTTTTTTTATCTCTTTTCTCACCCAAAGTTTTTCATCTCCAACTTCAATAATAACAATTTTTATAGACTAGCTTCTCTTCCTTGCAATCTTTCAAAAAAATCTTCCATCATTAATGTGGTGACTCCCCGAAGGGCTTAATTAATGCAGTGGTGTCCTCCCAAGGTTTCCTTAATTAATGCAACAGTTTTTTATTTAATGCGATGGTGACTCCTCAAGTTTCTCCTCTGATTAATGTGGAAAGTTATTTTTCACTCTCGGTTTCTCATAAGGTGTCAGAGCAAACGTGAACCTACTGGGACACGTTTCTCCTGCCTGTCCCGTCGTCATTAATTTCTCCTTCCTTTTCTTCTTATTTTTCTTTTTAAAGTTTGGAGGTATAGACGAAAAAAGGTTTCCATACATTGCTTTAACCATTTAAACTATCACTATTATATAAAATAAAAAACTTTCAAGCATCCTACAATTCAAGAACGACTGTAATTTTCGTATTCGATTATATAAAAGAAGAAAAAAAAAGATGGTACCGAATATTTTTCTTTCTTTGCATAAGTAACAAAAAAAAATCGCAAGAACTCCCTACAATTATTAAAATTGCAAGTAGGTCTCTATAGATGCAACTTACAAGAAATTATGGCTTATAATTACTACATTTACCTGTGTGTGTCCAAACCACAGGCAACATGTTTGTGACACATGGATTTTCAACAGATATAACGAACAACTGGGGGTAAACAATTTAACGGGAATTTAAACCACTACTTCTAACACGAAAAACTAACCATCCATAATAAAAATGATAAAATCTTGGTTTTGATAGAAAAATTAAAATTAGTGGTAGAAAATTCTACACATAATTGACGCTAATATTTAGTTAGTCTAAAATTAGTTATAAAAAAAGTTGTCACTAAATTTAATCACTAGTTCATTAATTTTTAAGTAGTTTAAGACAACAAAATCTGTGTTAGAATTTTTTTATGATCTTAAACTTTTGATTGGTTATTTGTACAAGCATTGTATTTGTGAGAATTTCTCTGAAAATAAACTCATTTAGGAGGCATTTATAAAATTTATTTAAACTTATGAAATGTGTTTGTAAAATTTTTAATAAAACTTACAAAAAAAATGTTTTTCAAAATAATTTTTCATGTTTACATGTCTTCATGATCATAAAAAAGAAACAAAAAAACAGAACTAGTGGCTGCATTTTGGTCGGTCTGCGCGTTCTACGTTATCGCTGTCTCAGTTTTCCAACATTTTTCATGTTCTTTTTTGTGTATGAAATGGAACCTGGAACACGTCTGTGACACCGAATTGGCTGCGCACGTTTCTAAAATTTTACCACATTCACTCAAAATCGGAAGCCAAAAAAAATGTGCGATATATAGGAAAGACCAACTTAATTTATATTTGTTGGTTTGTTTGTGTACCTTACTCTTTTTTTATCTCAGCCGAATACTATTATTACAAAAAATAATAATGTTAGCCTTTATTAAAAAAATTAATGTTAGTGTTATAACTTTTTATATTTCTTCCTTGGTCACATAATCTATTTTATTTTCTTTTTCTTTATTATAAAAATTATTGGAAAAAAAAAAATATATATATATATATATAAAGCAATACTCTTACAGAAAATGATAACAAATGGACACTAATTTTAATCGGATTGATTACAGTAATTATTAAGTTTAATTACAAGAAAAAAATTATGTAAAATTGATAAGATAAATCAGTTTTATTTCGTTATTAAATGATGATCTGTATAAAACTGTTCAATAAATACTGAAAAACAATGTAAAAGTGCTCTGGTTTTCTATAATTAAACTCTTGAATAAATGTCGTGTTTTAGTTGTGTACTAATTATTTTAGATCCATGAAACCTCTCCAATCTCAATCATTAGCAGGCAGAGAACGTCGAACAACATAAATGTAGGGATTCTGAGAGTTCCAATCATCCTTGCAGGAGGCAGTTACGTGCGCGCAATATACTATTTTGGTCAAACATACATGTTAAACCACATTTTGAAGCATATCGTTGACATTAAATCGCCACCAGTATATAATTCGAAGGTTTCCCCAATTGTGCGTTACCGACATGTAAGCTGTTCGTCATTTTTGCGTCGACAAGGTTTATACACGTTTGTATTCATCATTGAATCTTCAAGGATGAGATTTTAATTTCTCAACTTGTCCTAAAAACAAAGGACATTATTCATGTCCGCATATTAGAGAATTTATATACATTAGTATTATTAGAAATGTTATTTCTAAAATTATTTTTATAATAAATTATACAATAGATATAAGAGAGAAAAGTATTTCATGTAATTAATTATGTAATAAAAGAAAATAAATGCATAAAATAATATTATATAAGATGTTGCACGTACATCATGTTTCTATTATGTAAGATGATAATTATTTTTTGTATTTTATATTTTAATTTCAATTAATGATGATTCATCATTTATTCATATTTTTAAATTTACAATAATAAAATATTATTAAATAATAAAAATGTTATCTGTGTCAAGTTTAAGTTTTTTCAATATACAATTATGTTTGGATTATTTAACTAGGTAAACCATCAGTAAAACAATTATGCTTTTCAAGCTTAACATTTAAGAGGTTATGGATTGTCTTATCAAGTAGATTGGTCATAAATACCTACACCTTTAAGCTTAGCACTTGAAGGGTGATAAATTATTTAGGTAGAGCGATTGAGCATCATATTTGAGAGACGGTGAAACATCTAGAAAAATTGACCAAACATTACAAGCGTTCCTTGACAGTCGAGAATTGTCTAATTAAGCAAGCATTCACACTTTTCAAACTTAGTACTTAAGAGGTTGTAGATCATTCAGAATGATCGGACATCTAATTCTTTGACTAATCACATTTAATAAATAAGTGTAATTCTCCTTAATAATACCAAGTGAGAAAGAAAGAGCTATTAAGATTTTCTTTTCAAAATTCTATAATATACTTAAATGTGAACAATATTAAATATTTGGAAGAAAATTTCCATGGTCTATAGTAATTCTATTCATCTTCAACATAATTGTCTCTATATAAATAAACATAGTCTTGTACTAAAAAAAATGATAAAATTTATCATCACTTATTAAAATTAAATATCAAAATAGAAATAGAATTAGTACAATATTTTATGTAAGACTACCTACGGCATCTGCTTGTCTTTGAGTAGCAGCCGACCACAGAAATGACCAACCAGAGAGAAGAAGAGGGTATTACGTGACCCTTCCTCGCTTTCTTTCTCGACCGTCCAAAGAAAAAGCTGCTTCAAAGCTTTTGAAAGTAAACTCAAAAGTGGTTTATGTCTTTGTTTGAATTCCTCTCTTCATTACTTCGTTCTCTTATAATATCAATCTGCCCATGTTTTGTTTGCCTGTTCTTGTGTCTACTTTTAGACGACATGATCATATGACCATAAATTGGAGAAAAATGTGCAATGCGCCCAATGCGTGGAGAAAATTTTGGTCTAGTGGGCCACTTTCTCTTGCGCCATTGGGGCCTTAATTATTGTGTCAGTGTCTATATATATATATATACGATGTAACCTTGAAACGAATAAGCTAGTTATCCACCTTTCACACATATAGTGATCAATAATTGTAAACCAAGATTAGCTACCAATGTACCATCGCCTTTTGTTTTGTCACGTGTAAAAGCGAAAGTTTTGCTTCTCATGTAGATGTTATGGGACTGAGAGAAGGCAACTGCCCATATTTTTTTATTAACTTAAAACTATTAATTCTTAGAATTTGTGTATGGTGAAACTCAATATAAAAAACTACCTTAATAAATAACAATTATTCCTATTTATTTATTATATTTCTACTGTATCACTAGTTTATGGAATATCTTCTTCAATACAATATATTTTTATGGTCAGAATTAAATATATTGAGTATAAAATTTGTAAAATTAAGTTTATAAATGATTTTATATGTTCAACAATATTTACTGGGATAAACTTTGATACTTTATTAAAATTTGGATTGAAATTTAATATAATCTCAAAAATTAATTTAAGATGTAAAAGTTGTCTCACAGTTATATATTTTATTTTGATCATATCACTAGTTAATGTCAAATCTTCAATATAGCCTCTTGTGTCAAAGACTAGACATTTTTATTGTAAAGTTTGTCGAATTGAAAATTTATAAGTGATCTGATAAGGAGTAATCTAATAAACTCAGTAATTACTAAGATAAAATTTAATATCACATTAGAATTTGAATTTATACTTAATTCAATTCTAAAAATTAGTTCAACACTTATATATATTATTTTTATCATATTATTAATAAATATAAAGAATAAACAATTATTAATAATTTGATAATAGATGTTCCGATAACAATCTAACAATACACTATAGATAGACACAATAACTATGCAAAGACGAGGTAATATCCAAAATTCTAAGATTAATGAATCATCTTAGCTTGGCCAGATTTTAATACCCTCCATTAGAAGTTTAACATCTGTCTAACAATCAAAACCTAAGCCTTTGAATCAATATACTCTCTTACGGATTTGATTATGTGTTTCAATTTTTTTCTATTTCCGTGTGTGGAAAGTCAGAAAGGAGGGAATTCGCCCGCGGGAAAGCTTGATTTTTTTGCTTTTCAATTATTTTGTATGTCATCTTATAATCAAACAAAGACATTGTGATTTGTGGATATTAATTTTCATAGAAAAATATTAGTTTATTTTAATAAAATCGTTGACAGACTCACTACGCACTATCGAGAAAGTTTCAACAATACTTTTAAGGTCTAAATTTACATTGAGATCAATGTCCCAAAATAAAAGGCTTATTGCGGTTTAGATATTCGGTATCACTGGCAACTTATATGATTTAATATGTGCTTGATGTCTTCAATTGACAGAATATAATGCCCCAGTACACATCATCGAGAAAAATTCAACAATATACTTTCAAATTCTAACTCAACTTGCATAGATCCAAAGTCTAAAATATAAGACTTCTTGCGGTTTATGTATATGTATAAGATTAGCCCACTCCCTAGGTTGAAAACAACTCAAAATAGATCAAATACCTATTTTGAATAGTCAAAAAGCTGGTTACCATAAATAAAAAGTGTACCTAATACGCACTAAAATGTGCTCTCTGTAGATAAGATGATCATTCTTACAAAAGTCAGATTATACAAAGAAAGAATGATGCATATATAATGAAGTGAATGAAATTTTGTTTAGTGGGACACGGTTGGAATACTTCAGACAAAACTGCACACTAGTACGGGCACGTAGGTACTCCTCCGGGGTCGATGAATCCCAATAGAGAATGGTTCATCATAGTATAGTGGAAGCGAAGGCGTGTGTTTAAAAGAAGTGAGTTTTGAATTGAAGAATGATTTGGGTTGAAATTTTCACATCTATAATTAAAATAGATCATATAAATAAATAACAACTCTTAATTTATAAATTGTTTTTTAAAATTAAATAAATTCAAATTTAAATTATAAGATGATAGTAGACTTTATCTTAATAATTATTTTCAAGTCTATTGAGTCATTATTAAGTTACTCATATATATTCAATCCTATAATTTTTAAGGTGGGTTAGAGATTTCACACGAATAATTATATAAAAAAATATAATATAAGTAAAAAATAATTCTATCTTATAAATTAATTTTGTATGATTAAATTAGACTTAAATCAAATTTTAAGATATATCTTACAAAGTTTAATATAAAATTTAGATAATATAAATAAAATATCACTTGAGATAAATAATATTGTAATTGTACATTAATGATTATAATTAATTATTTCACTTGAAAATCTTTCAAATCATGTATTGTTAGAGAAAATTTTGAGAATAATGAGACATTAAATACACTAGTACAACAAACATAGTAATTGATTATGCAATTCTCTCAAACAATATTTGAATCAAACTTATATTCATAAAAGTCATCCAAGTCATACTTTAAACAAAAATGAGTTACTCTCTCACAATTCACAATGCACTCTCCCCATATGAACTCATAGGGGTACCTTAAATATGTCCATCCCAACTCATATTCTTTGGCATATGTAATTGATTGATTTAAGTATAAGTTGTCACAGGTATTCCACCACCTAGTCTCTGTTCAAGTCTCTTTCCTTGTATGATAGCGACATCAACAAAATATTAATAAAAACAGTTATAAATAAACTTATTTAGTTATTTATGTAATAATTTCGTAATTATTAGTGAGTTATTAGTTGGTTTAAACCAACAAATTGCCAACTAAGTAATGATACGTATATATCAAGTATTTTATCAATATTCATTTTTTATAATCTATTTTTCTTATTACATCGTATGATTATTTATTATACTTACACTTCCCCGTCTTATCTCTCTTTCTCTTCAGGTGTCCTTTAAATGTTTGATGTCCATGAATATTTTCAACATTTTGTGCCACAGTACTCCGTGAGGTTATTAGATGTATTGAGGCCATAACAAAAATATATCCTTTGATATGCTTCGCCTCATTTCCATATAATCAAGAACCTAACCTTTAGGAGCTATCATACGATGCCCTGTATTTTCAGATGTTTGATTTTCTTGATCGAGGAAAACACACTTGATGAAAAATTTGTTAGTAGAAGTTTATTTAAACCTTTAAGTATTCCTGTTTAGCTTGATGATATAATATAAATTGCCACTCAACAA
Source organism: Mucuna pruriens (assembly GCA_025330945.1). Classification (NCBI taxonomy): domain Eukaryota; kingdom Viridiplantae; phylum Streptophyta; class Magnoliopsida; order Fabales; family Fabaceae; genus Mucuna; species Mucuna pruriens. The sequence goes on from JAENHJ010000543.1 coordinate 1,130,538, forward strand.
AAAATACCAAACAACTTATTAAGATGCATAGATCCATTCATGATGTCTATTTTTAAGATATGACAAATGAAAATGTTCTATAATCATAATTCAAAGTTCAAGTCCAATTTTCAACCCACCAAAAAACAAGTGACTGTTCCAGAAAAATACACTTAAACTTTCGGCGGATATATGAAATTGAATTAAGTTTGAGGAACGACTCTCGTCGCGATCCAGTAATTGGAAATGCCACGTTATAGATTTCGATCAGTTCAATAATTAGTTTAATGATGTGGTTGACCGATAAACTTGTTTTGATTAGTTAAAGATTGTGTGCTATTAAACTTGAATTCTTAGCAAAAGTACACCTGTTACCTACTCTATGTAGCAGCAATCCTTTCCTTATCATATTTAAGATTTAAGACACTTAAACCAAAGTGAGCCAATGAGGTCCATTACAACATGCACAAGTCTAAATTATTATTTGGAAAAATGACTTCGGTCACTGATTTGGTCAATCAAACTACAGCTACGAGCTAACTTAGTGTCCCTTGTATTGACAAAGAAGTTTGTCTCAAAACAATTAGACATTTAAAAATGTATTTTAATTACGTAATTATCATGGTTTTAGAAATTGGATATGAGGGGTCGTTTAACCAGGAACTGGTAGGAGTATTTTAGAATCGTTCAAATTGGTTTAAAACAAGTACAGAGAATCAATTTAAATTGATGATTTGAAAAAAAACAATTTTTTAAATTTAATCTAACATATTTTTAAGATAAATATAAAATACATATATAATAAGAATTACAAGTAAGAATAAATTATTTTGTCAATTATTATTCATTTTTCTTATAAAACATATAATTTAGTTATTTATATTAATTTATAATTTTTTATATCTTAATTTCTTATAATTCTATATTATGTTAATTAATTAATTTTTGTATTGTAAATATAAATTTGTTATTGTTAATAGATTTTGTTGTATTTTATTAAAATGTAAACTTAAATATTATAATATATTTGATTTAGAATTTTATGTGTATTTTGAATGTCAGAAACCTATAAAATAATATTTTATTTTAGTTCTAAGTATTTTAAAGTTATAATATTATATTTATTTAATATTATTTATGTATTATTTAATTATTATTGTTAATTTATTAACACTTATTCAAACACAATTTAACCATCAAACTTTTAAACCAGTATCTTAATCTGGTCCGATTTAAAAACATGGGTAATCATTAAACTATACCCATTTTTATTTTGAAAAGATATCGGTTCATTCCAAGACCAATTCAAAGATAAGCAATAACGTAACGAGATGATAATTATTACTTTAATAGTTTAAATCTATTTTAAATTACTTTTCGCTTTAAAAATAAAAAAAAGACATTAATTAATTTTTTTTCAATTTATCGTTTTTATTTTAGTATTTAAAAATTGGGAATATTTATAAAATTTTAAATGCAGTCATTTTAAAACAAATGGAGTAATTATTTGCATTATTCAGTTTATCAATTAAAAGAGTCATTTTCTTTTTATTGCACCATCGCCATGAGGGCCTTTTTTTGGATTTGATGTAAAATAAATAGAAAATCATAACTATGCATAAACACATGTTAAAAGAAAAACAATTCCTCTCACACTGGTCATAAGGTGCACACAGAGTTGTCGTATTTTTTACTTTTTTATTCTTGGGTCTACACGCAATCCAATTTCCCAGGTATAAATTGTTAGATTAGGGCCTTGATAAGCCCACCCAACAAGAAATGGGCCTTACGAGTTTGGGGAGTTTGACAATGGTCCTTATTCATTAACATTTTCAGAGGTCAACGGAGCTCTCTCTTGATCTACTAATGTAGTTGGGCCTGGGCTTCACTTATTTCTTCACTTATAAAACTATGCTCTCTTTATTTTTCTTTTCCAAAAATACCCAGGTAAATGCACTTCCCTTTGTTAACGCCAAGCATTGCCATCTCTTTCTCTCTCTTGAACCTGCGCTTGCGTTGCTACTCACAACAGTGGTGAATCCATCCTAAAGAGTTAAGAAGGGAAGTGTATTTACTTGGGTATTTTTGGAATAAAATAAAATAAAGAGAGAGTGTATTAGTAAAGACGGACAGTGAAAATAACAATTCTCAAATTGAAACGAAGATGAGAAAATGAAGAAAATATAAAATATAGATTAAAAAACAGCTAAGTATATCCTAATTATTTGAATTGTACCCAATAATCTAATTCTAGGTTTTTATAATCATATTCATGCCTTATTTGTACCCAATTTTGTAGAATTTGTACCCAAAAAAAAATGCCTTATAATCCTATAAGCTTGGTAGTTTTAGATATTAATCGAAAGCCGAAACCATTATAAACAATACTAGCAGTTGAGAGAGTACATAATGAAAGTGCTATAACTTAGAAAAGAAAGATTAAATAGGTTTTTTACATGCACGTTACGATCTTATGAACTCTATGTCTTATTTTGGAAAATGGCAAGACAAGTTATAAACAAATTTCCCATTAAAAGTATTAAAAAAACTTAAATATATTTTTCATCTCTTGAATTTGAGTAATTTTATTTTTTTCTTTAAACTTAAAATTATTATTTTTACTCTCTACATTTTGAGGATAATTCATTTTAATCACTTGTTTTGTGAAAGTAATCTTTCAATTTGCATTGTTATATGAAATTTTATGTAAAAATAGCATGATTAAGTGATAATTGAATTTCAATTACTTTTCATATGAATATATGAGAAACATGGTCTGGTAAAATTTTAGTGTTAAATCAACATTTTTTTGGAAAAAATTAATATGATTTTTTCTCTTGCCTTGACATTGTTTATTAAATCAATAAAATCTTGTGTACCATCATTTATTTTTAAGATAAAGGTGCAAGATCATAATTAGGTACTAGTGATGAAATTACAAATAAATTTTCTCATGTTAAATTTTTGTATGTTCTTTTTATTTAAAAATTGTCAACTTCACTGAGAACTAACGAGGCCCTAATTAAATTGGTATGCCAAGATTGATATTTGGTCGAAATTATATAAAGTACAAGGACATTACAATCAGGTATGGATGGTCTGATTGATAAGGGTTGAATGCCACACAAATTTAATAATTTCAAGAGAATTAAACTCTTCATTTTTTTTATAACAAAATTGTTTTGTCATTAATGAAGAATTCAATTACAATATACAGAAATTCTAGCCCCCACTGGTCCAAATAATTTATAGGAAACAAATCTAGTTATTAATGCAAATTAAATATGAGATAATCCCAATCATTTTTTACCTAAAAGCAAAAAAAAAAATCATAAATCTTAAATTTCAAACAACTATTATTATTCACGCCTTAACGTCAAAAAGGAAAAAGAATCAAATATTTGCCCACTAAAATGAATGCCTTGTGTCACTGATAGAATAAAAGGGAAAGTTTTTTTAATTATTCTAAATAAAAGAAAATTAAACAATTAAGATGAATAGTTTCGTTATCTCTTAATTGATTCCGCATAATATATAGAGTAACTTAAAGGAAAATAATTTTAATATTTTAGCAACTTGAAATTTGACTACTTGATGGGAACCTAGTTAGCACTCAAGAAGATATCCAAGAGGACAAAAGTAAAGAATAATCAAGCATTCAAAGGCTCAATGTATAGAGGAAGACTAATGAGATTACAAGAAAAAGTACTTCAAAAGGTAGGGATGTTTAAAAGGTTGGAGGATGCAAGCCTAAGCCTAGCCTTAAGCTTGCTCCTTAACTCCCTAAAAGCATATGTAATTCACTAACATGTTATTTAGATGTCATTTGTATCTCATTTGTAAATCTCTATCTCAAGTCTCAAAGTATATTAAGGCTTAAGGCTTGTTTGTTTGGCTATGTAGATAGGATAGTCTTGTAACTTGTTTGGATAGTAAGATTAGATAATTCCTTACATGGAATATCTAATCCACTAACCAAACACTCATTTAGGCATGAGGTAAGGCTTATATAAAGCCTCCTCCACCCCATTTATTCACAATCTTAATGAATGAAAAAATTACTTGTTACTTTCCAACTTTGAGAGTTTATCTTTATCTTATTTTGTACAAGAACCTTCAATTCTTGTCAAATTCTCAAGAGGCTTATAGCAAATCTTATAATGCTCTTATATTTCTCAATCTTTGAGTAAGTGGTAAGCTCTTCAATCTATTCTTTTCTTACTCACATTTTATTGTTTCTTTCTCTTTGTTCCTTTCCTATTCACTTTCAACAAGTTTTACCATTTGGAGGCGAGGAAGATCTTGGAGAGTTATCACTACGTAATTTTCTCAATGAGCTTCCATGTATTAGCTTAAGCTCAAGTTGCTTGAATTAATATACTAAGTATTACCTTGTACTTCTTCGAGCAAGTCCTTGTTACTATATCAATGGAAACTTGAATAAGATATGATTAATTTATTTTCATGTATTTATTCCTTCTTATTAACAAAGATTTGTCAGAAGAAATCTTTGTCATTGATCCTTTCAAGAATCTGAAAAATGATTGTATGCTTATGCAACAACTTAGATTTCCTTTGTTTGAAAAATTGCTCCTTATGTAGGTATAACCACATCGAATCTTTAGGGTATGAAACAAGTTCTTGTGCACCTTGTTGGGAAAAAAATGCATGTATTCTTGCAAAGTAGAAATGATATAATTATGTCATTATAAGGTCAAACCAATTAGTGTTCAAAATTGTCTTTTTGTACAAAAGTACATTATTTACTTAAAAAACATCATTCTTTAATCTCATTTATTCTAGTATAGAAATGAGTTTTTCTCTCTATTTTTCTCTCATTTCTCTCCCTTTTATCAATCATTCCCTCACTCTTTTGCTAATTAACTAAACTCTCCTTTTTTATTTTCACTTTTAACTTTTCTTAACTTATTTACTTTTTCTCATTTTCTCTAAAAAAAAGCTCACGTGGACTTCATGAACTTGTTTTTGTGTTAATGAAAAAAAAAAAAAAAGGTGTTGGGATCTTTCATAATGCTTAATATTCTTTCATCCATACAATAAAAGTTATACTAGCAACCATGGTTAGTTCTTCTTGATTCCTAACTTCTCTATCTTGTTCATATCTGTTAAGACTACTTGTTGAATTTTCGTCGTTAGACTAAATTTCATCACCTCCTTGGTAGTCATCAATATGATTTATTTCCCTTTATACACATGGAGTACATTATGGTTTTTCTAACAAGTGCTTTCTTTTTTGTCTAATTTCTTATAAAACTATTTAAATTCTTATTTGATTATGCATCTCAACCCTACCTTCATCGTATCCACTTGATTCATTTAGTGATCTTATCATCGGACACACAAATAATCCAAAAGACAAAAAAAAAATGTAAACTTTGAGTACAGATTATTTGTTTTTCTTTTCTTTTTATTTGTTACCTCTTTTTCCTTTTTTTCCATTTTCTTCCTTTTCTTTTTGCTTAAATCTTGAAGATTTCATAAAGCAAACAATACCAAAGGTCTAGATACATAAAAACCTAATTAGAATTCATGTTCTAATACCAAATGATATGATCTCTTAATAAGAACAACTCACCAAATTGATTTTCTTAAAATATTATTATGTAGAATAAAAGAACATCACAATAAAATATTAATGGTTTAATTGATAAATATAACATTTTTGAATGTCATTAAAAATTCAATAAATTTAAAAAACTTGTTTAAAAATATGAGAATTAAACTCTTAAAAAACTAATGTGATTCATAAGAATTGTGACATTAATAAGAATCCAATTACAATATATGGAAATTTCTAACACCTGTTAGCCTAAAGAAATTTTGGAAAACAAACCAGCAATTTAATACTTAACCAATACTTCCAATCTTGAATATAAGTTGTAATAATTTTCTCAAAGACTTTCCACGTACTAGCTTAAACTCAAGGTGCTCGAATTAGCCCTCTAAATACTTTTTTACACTTTTTTTCCCAAGTTATTGTGATTGGACCAATTGACATTTGAATAGGATCTCACCACGTCTCTTTTCATCAAGGTACGTTATTCTTTCATCATCATAAATATTCCTGGACTTTAATAAAATTTCACCTATTTGATGTTTACCTTAGTATTTTGAGAATTAATTTTCATGTACTTTCTGTATAATTTTTTTACACTGTAAATTAATTACACACTACTTTAGGTGTGATTTTTAAAGTAAAAGAAATTATAAAATTGTGTATATCTCACTCTATTTAATGAATTTCACTCATAATTTTATAGTTTTTAATAATTTTTAATAAAAAAATATTAAAAAATATATGATTAATATTTTCCTAAGAGTAATTATTATAAATTTAAATAATTTTATAATAATTTATAATTAAATAATAATACTTCCTTATTTGATTGATCTTTTGAAGACAATTTTACATAAAAAAAATCCTAAAATAATAGTATTTATTAGAGGTCAGTTTTATTAAAATATCCTTATCTATATCAAATTTTATAAATATATTATTAAATACTTCTGCAATAATATTTATTAGAGGTAAAATTGTAATAGCAATTTTAATAATATTTTTTTTTAATATTAAAAGGTCAATCCATTGGAAATGAATGAGATATTTTTTTTAAGTAAATACCATAATATGCTTCATATGTAACAATTTCGTTCAACAAAACTCTTCCATCAAATATTGATATTTAAAACTTGAACTTGATATTATAAATTAAATTAAAATAATTATGTAGTAATTGATTCATGTGTTGGATGATAATAAATAACAATATAAAAATTTTATATTATCAATATATTTTAATTAAATTTATATTTACAAATGATAAGTTTATGTACAAATGTAACACAAGAGAATTGTGTAAAACACAAGATAATTTCTTATGAAAGTTTTTTTTATTTTTTGTTTTACAAAAGGAAAAGTTTGACTTAAACCCTAACTGTACAATAACTTTCGTTTAGCATCCTTAATAGAATTAATATAAATTTGTAATAAATATATTAACATGTTTTTTTTTATATGTAACTCTATTGAGTTAGCAAGACTACTTTTTGCGGAAAAGCGTTAAATAAGTTTGATTAGAATACGTTAGGTGATCAAATATGATAGAATTTGAGAACAAATATTATAAGATTAAAATATAATATAAATAAAGTCTAATAAACTTTAATCTTATATTATGTTTAACGCATACAAGATAATGATACGATAAGATATAAATTAGGTTAAAATGATAAAATTATTTTTTATTAAAATATCATATAATTTTTAAAAGATAGCTTTTAGGAGATATTTAGTAAAATATAAATTTTTTTATATCTAAAAATTATTATTCCTGATAATTTTGAACCTCTTGAATAATGATTATGTATGACTAAAATTCGTTAGGCTAATCATAAATATTGTTGAGATTTTTTTATATATTTTTGGAGAATTAAAATTTTTTATGTTTGTTTTTAATACACTTTTTGGGTATATAAGTTGTTTTTTCAAAAAAAAAATATTTTAGAGAAATAATTTCACTAGATAAACTTATATAAAATTTTATTATTAAAATATTTTTTACAAATTTTAAAATTACAAATATGTTGGTATAATTTTTATTTAATTTTAACATAAAAAAGTCATTTCTCTACTTAAATTTTCTTTTACAATTTCTACTGAAATATTTATTGAATTTTGCAATAAAAATATTATTAAACAAATTTTTAATTAATGCCTTGAATATTTTAAATAATTAAAAAATAAAATATCTAAAAGTATAATGTTTAATATGTTAAAATCAAAATAATATATTTTATAAAATAGATTTATTTTTAAAATTGTATTTAGTATACTAGAAATATTTATTAGTATTTATTATTTTTAAATATAGTTATTTATCACATTTAATAAGATATTATTTTTAAATTTATACTTGTATTAAATAAGTTACTTAATAAAAATATTGTAATATTTTTGTACCATTGTAATATTTTTGTACCATTTGCTAGATTTCTCGCCTCTGTGAAAATGTTTTTGTAAGAAACATAGAAAAAACAAACCAACTTAGAAAACAATATTTATTTAAAATAATTTTTTAAGATCGTATATAAATGTGAGAAATTAAGATTCTCATAAAATTTAAAATTTTCTTATCAAATATCATTTTAATTTAATTGTTTAATTTTTTAAATTGTAAAATTTATAATTTTAATTATATTATAAAAAAATATTATTAATTATATAAACTTACTTTTCTTAAAATTATAAAAATTATGTAAATTTAGTAAATTATAATAATTATTCAAATATTTTTAATATTTTATTTAATAATATATTTTAAATTTACATGTCAAAACTATTATAAATATATTTAAGATAATATTCTAAATGTATATTTTATAATTAATATATATTACTCTATATTTGTATATACATTTAGTATTATATATAAATTATTATATAATGTATATATTATATAAATTAATATATAACTGTATATGTTATATATTATATATTTATTACTGTGTATATAAATTATATTATTATATGTAATGTATATTATATAAATTAATATATATTATTATATTTATTATATATTTTATGATTATATATATAAATAAATTATTGTATAGTATATACAATCTTATATATATTATACACAATAATATATATATATATATATTATATACTAAGTAAAAAGAGACCCTCCATTTCTTTCTTTTTTTAAATTTAAAATAAAATAAAAGAGAAACAATGAAAATTAAATAATAATGAGTAATGCATAAATTAATTAAGAAGTAGAAAGTAAAATAATAAAAATAATAATAATTTAAAGAAATATGTATATAATTTTGTTTATATAATTATAAATTATGTACTATTATATTATATATAAAAGGAGAAAATAAAAAAAAAACTATCCTATTACGATTTTTTAAATCCCATTCTTCTCTTAAAAAAAAAAAATTCAATATGATAAGATAAAATAAGAAATATGATAATAAATAACGTATTGCAACGTAATTATCCTAGCTACGAAGGAAGAAGTAACGCGATAGATTTAACAATACGATTCCAAGATCATTATTTGGATTAGAAAAGAAACAGAACACACGTTGTGGACCAAATCAAATTATAACTGGAAAGAAAATATTAGGAATGAATAAGTATCTGGAACAGCTCCTGAATGTTTGGGTCATGGTCGTTTAGGGTTTGTGCTTGTTATTGCCGCCTAAGTGACAATCGCGCCAAGTCTTGAATAATCCATTCCTCTCTTCAGATCCCTCCATTTCTGCTCTTTCACTTTCGCCGCCACCGTCTAACTAGCATGTTCATTTTCCCCCTTGCCTTCCTTTCAGGTTCTTCTCTTATTCTTTTTTCTTTTCTTTGATTTTCGTGCTACCCATTTCGCATGCTCCATAGTTAGTAACGGATCACGTGTTTCCTTCGTCAAATGAGGAATTTTTATTGCTTTTCTTGAATAATGGAGACTTGGGGTCTTTGGTGGGGGAAACAAATGCATTTTTAGTGTGAATCATCGAATTTCCAATGCTTGTTCGTTTGTTTTAATTTTGGGGTACGCAGAAAAAAAGGAGTATGGAACGAATGGGGGATTCTATTTCCAACTTCCAAGTAATTTGCAATGTGGGATTTGTTTGGCCTTTTGTTGAATGCTTTGATTAATGGAAGTTCCTCAATGAACTTTTATCCTTGTTTGCTTTTTTAATTAAGTATATTGGAGAGGTTAAGATCTATTGCCTCCATTTATAGCTCGCCCCTATTTCCCTTCTCAACTTCAAGTTTTCCATCTGGTAGCTTCAAGGATGCTACACTGGCTGGTTTTCATTCCTTCACTTGCAATTGTCTTATGCTGGTGTTGATTTTTCCATCCCCCCCCCCGCCCCCCCTTTACGTGCAAGTGCGCAGCTGCTGAACACCCCTGTTTCACTTATTGCTTACAATAATGTACTGAATAATAATAAAGCTTCTCAACTTCCAATCCCTCCAGTTAAGGTGTGTGTCTCTTCTAGGCACATAAACTTTGGTTCTGCTTGTTTCGCCTTGTGTGCATGGCACTGGTGATGGTCATTCCACTATGACTTGCTAGTTGCTACAAAGGAAAAGCAATAGACACAACAATTATTACCTTCTAAGGGAAATATCTAATCAAGTTGCCCATAATGCATAGTGGCCAATGTAGGACTATTTATATTTATTGTTTAAAGCTTAGAATTATATTGAATTCCTTTAAGGAAAATCTAGTAGTTACATTAATGTTTATAACTGAGTGCTCCAAAACCCATTGATTTTTCATATGATTTCATAATTTGTGTCTATTTTTTTTTTCTATCACAGCATTACTCTTTGTATATCTATGTCTTCAAATTGCCTTAGATTTATCACTCGTAAATTTTCAGAAAAAGGCAAATATTGTAATTCTAAAATTTGGATTGGTCATCAATTCAGTAAGGAGACTAGTTTGCTAGATTACTGATTTGATTTTCAGGCAGATAGTTGGCCCAAAAAAAATTGATTAATTTTTTCAGTTTTTACTTAAGTGGATTCCATTGAAAAAATAGCAAACTCAATCAAACGGATTAGGGACTCAAGCTACCAAATTTCCATACTAAGCGGCCAAATTGATTTGAGTTTTATATGAACTGAGTTACTTCAATTTCTCTCAATGTAAAATCTTTAGAATTTAGAATATGCTTTTTTTTAAAAAAAATTGCCTAATAATATTTTATATTCCTTCTTTCTAAGTATTTTTCTGTCGTGATTTATGTTTCATATATAAAATCAATCTTATACCTTTACCTAATTGCTTAAGCTTTTTGGAGAGTTGGTGCCTGATATGGTATGCATCCTCTAAACTCTGACAAGTAGTCAGGAGCTTGATAGTTGTGGGCCCCTGTTCTTTTATATAAAAGTTGAATTTCAGAAGAAGATAGATTGGGCCTTGTGAGTTCTCTTCTGCTGTGATAGAAGGGCCCCTGTTCTGGCTGACCACCTTTAGTTGGATCTCCCTTCCTGACCATGTTTTTTTTTTTCCAATCCACAACCTTGCTTAGGGGATCCAAGCAAGTAACATAATGGTGTAATTGATAGAAGATGCCAAATTAACCATGCTTAAGGGACAAATAATGGTTTAATTGATAGAATAATCTAAAGCCTGTCATATGCATAAAAATATTTATTTAATTTTCTTTCTGTTTGAAAATTTGTTAGAAATAGAAATAGTGAAGTTTGGATAGCATTTATTGGAAGCTAGGGGAAATATTTTATTATGAGATTTCACAATTTTTATTGTTGGTTATTTTTGAGGCTATAAATTTGATTTTGACTTGGTGATGATATGTGACACTGCATTAAAGAATGAGGGTTCATTTTAAGTATTGTATGCAGGTATGTGGATAACAGCACTGGATGGAGTTTTGAATTTGAAATTTTATCTTTTGTTATTAGAAGATGCCAAAATAACTACTGATGTCCTCCTAGTTTTGTGGACACATTTGGGAATGAAACTTAATAAACCACACCACAAAGTGAGTAGTGGAGGGTATTTGTTTTCTGTATTGAGTGAGATTTGGATCACTTGATGTTTATGAAGGAATTGACATATAGCACTAGTATAGAATTAAATTTTAAATGCATGTCAACCTGTATGCCTTTTATTGATTGAAGAATATGAAAGAAACTGTTGTTTTCTTATCAACAGTGTTTTGATTGACAAAATATTTGGGTGCAGATTTTTGATGCTTGGAAACATAGGGAAAGCTGCTCAATCTATTCTTAGAATCCATAGAAGCAGATATTTGGATGCGAGTAGAAATGAGGCTTTTGCCTCAGTTGGACCAAATATTAAGCAATGCCGGATGTACATGCAATATAAGTTTCCTAGCGGAGGACGTAATTCATTCTTGTGGCACTGTACAAGAGAAGACTTTCACAAAGGCTGTTCTTTTAGGAACTTTTCTGCAATTTCAGCAAGTCATGTAGCAGCATATAATTCTCAAATAGCTTGGAAGTTCCTGTACAAAAAATACTCTTCCAATGGTTATAATAGATTTACCTCCATAAATATGATTGCTCAAGCAGTGAGCCTGGCTCTGTCTCGTTCTTATTTGCTGGTTCCTGGATTTTTTGCATTTGCAAGTGGAAAATTAGCATTGGCTCAGCAAAATGGGGCAGACACAGAATATTACCTGTCACAGAATGCTTTGTATATGCATGCACAAAATGGGTACGGTCACATGTTTGCGTTTGTATTCATTGTTGTAGAAGGCCTTGTCTTGTTAGCAAGAGCTATGTATCTGGCCATATTATTCTCTCCAAGCATACTAATGGCACCACTTGCAGATTATTTTGGACCAGAGTTTAGGAAAGTGTGGCTCTGTGTTGTTCACCGTACACTAGAAAAAGCAGGTCCAGCATTCATAAAATGGGGTCAGTGGGCTGCTACCCGGCCAGATCTTTTTCCTCGAGATCTATGTGCTAAGCTTGCTGAACTTCATACCAAAGCACCTCAGCATAGTTTTAACTACACAAAGAAAACTATAGAAAGAGCATTTGGTCGAAAAATTTCTGAAATCTTTGAGAATTTTGAAGAAATGCCAGTTGCATCTGGAAGTATCGCCCAAGTGCATCGTGCTTCTTTAAAATATTGTTACCCTGGTCAGCAAGCAAAGCCCCTGGTGGTTGCAGTAAAGGTTAGACATCCTGGTGTGGGAGAATCCATCAGAAGGGATTTTGCTATTATCAATTTGGTGGCAAAATCATCAAAGTTCATCCATGCACTTAATTGGTTAAGGTTGGATGAAAGTGTTCAGCAGTTTGCAGTTTTTATGATGTCTCAAGTTGACCTTGCAAGGGAAGCTGCTCATTTGAGCCGCTTCATTTATAATTTCCGTCGATGGAGGGATGTCTCTTTTCCTAAACCTGTCTATCCACTTGTGCATCCTGCAGTTTTGGTGGAAACCTATGAAAATGGAGAAAGTGTCTCACATTATGTTGATGAGCTTCAAGGACATGAAGGGATTAAAAGTGCTCTTGCTCACATTGGTACTAATGCACTTTTGAAGATGCTTTTGGTAACATAACTTTTGTTTACAATTTTTTATTATGGTGTTTATATATCTTGTGGTTGATGCTATAATCATTTTTAAGGCTTATTTTTAGCATTGGTTTGTTATGCATCATGAAGGGATAATCATGATTGATTACTGATAAGTCCTTAAATGGGTGTGGGTGTGTGAGAAAGAGAGATTAGGAGACCTTTGACTTTATTTATTTTTTACTTTACCAAGTGTGTTTGATCAAACTGACTTTTTTTAGTAATGTTAATGCACTTATAGTTATCTAGTATAATGGGCCTGTTATAGATTAAAAAAAAAGTGATTCTGATGTAAAATAATTTTAGTGATTATATTTTATAGATGTTTTAAAAAAAGCAGAAGCTAATTTATGTTTGCTTACAATCCTAAAAATCACTTTTTCTTCAAAAAAAAAAGTAATCAATTTTAAGAAAAGCTATTCAAAGTAGTTTCTAATTTTAATCAGATTTTAGATTCTTTTCAGCATCTGATTATTTTGAAAAGCGGAAACAAACACAGAAAACTAAATAGAGTGATTATTTTTTCTTAAAAATGATTCTTTTATGAAAAGAAACTGTAACAAATGGGTCCAATATTTAATATCCAACTACTGTTATTATAAGATACTTATAGTTTATATTTGTCCTATACAATATGCATTATTTCATACTATAAAATTGTGGAATAATCAACCTTTATTCAATTCCATGATATTATGTATCTCAATTCCTAATTCCTAATGTGATTACATGAAAAAATAAATCAGTCATAGTTTATTTAACTTGTATCTTGTATTTTATAAAAAAAATTTACTGTTAATTTTCCATCAACAATGCAGCTTACTTTATAATGTCCACCCTGCACTTTAGACTTTAAAGGATCCAGATCTACTTTCTAATGTTGCTTTTGCTATGGGATAGATAAACTAGATCTTTATGTTTTGTAGCCAATAGCTATTTCTAAGGTGTTTCTTTATAGGATATGTAGAGGTAACTAAAGCTTTTAGTTAGTTAATTAAGCTCATCTTGGTTGTCCAGGTGTTGTATATTTTGTTTCCTCTTAGAAGAATATGCTACCTTCTATTAGTGTACCTGTTTGATATAGAACCAATTGTGAGCCTTCATTTAACTAAAGCCTTCTATTATGACAAATGTTGAAAAGTTCAATCCAGTTCTAAATAAAACATACTAATCTGCATTGTCCACATTTCAAGCTTGGAATGGATCTTGTGAGGGAGTATGTTAAAATACCATAGTTATCAATCTCAGATAGACTGACTCCAAAAATGCTAGTGGTATAGTGCATGGTGGGGTGACTGTTATTTTGATATTTTTTTATACAGATTGTAATTTGTAGTATATACATATAAATGCTTAGAAGAGTGAGGTTGTAAGGAACACTCAGTATAGGCCCTAATCAGATTCAGAAGCGCAGATTAGGGAGAAGAGTGAAGGTTGGCTGTTGCCAGAAATCCACCAGAGATGGGTGGCTTTGCTGCTCTAGCTGCACAGAAACAGAACAAAGAGAAAAGAGACATGAAAAAAGAAATTAAGTTAGGATTTTTTAAATTTTTCTGAAAAGGGGAAAAGTCAAGTTTTCCCCTAAAAATCCTCAAAACAATGCAGTTTTGAGGGAAAAAAATGGGATTCCAGATATCCTCTGTTAGCAGTGCTATAGTGCAGCAAAATGACCGTGGCACCTGCAAATGAAAAATGCACTGATATGCATGTTCTGCGGCAGCTGATAACCGCACCACTGTGAAAGTGCGATATAGATAACTGTGCTAACAACTTAAGCTTTTGGGTAGTTGGTATCAATAGTACTCATTTCAACTTTATCTGTAATAAATTATCTTTTATCTACAATTTTTCCTCACCTAGTGGGATAAGACTTGGTTGTTGTTATGTGCAATTTTTGGCTTTCGACTGCAATTGTTATATATTATTAATGATTATTACACTTTTCTCACCTTTTTTAACAGAACAACCCTTGTAAACATTTTTGTTCACTGATCCCTCTAAAGTTTGGGTTGAATATAACAGTGGTTATGAGCCTAAAATTGTGGCTAAATTGTTTATGAAATGAATATTTTTTACTGTAACTCAAACATTAGGGATTTAATGCATGAGTTTTAAGGGAATGAGCTGAGAAAATGTTAAATTATGGGGAATAAAATGTAATTTACCTGTTACATCCTATTTTTTTTATAATTACGAATACAAAGAAGCCTGGCCTATTTCAATAGTTTTAAAGTTTTACCTGGTAAAACATTCAGGTGGACAACTTCATTCATGCGGACATGCATCCTGGAAACATCCTTGTACGGAACAAGCCTTGCAAAAGGCTCTTCAAATCAAAGCCGCACGTAATTTTCCTTGACGTAGGCATGACTGCCGAACTCTCCGGTAGCGATCGAGTAAATTTATTGGAATTCTTCAAAGCTGTTGCCCGCCGAGATGGTAGGACTGCTGCAGAGTGCACACTCAAGTTATCAAAGCAACAGAACTGTCCAAATCCAGATGCATTTGTTGAGGTCATTGTTTTAGCTAATTAGCTTGCAACTTTTTTTACAGGAACTATTGGATTATTGATTTCTATTGATCATTACATGAGGATACAAAATTAATTTGTCATGTAGAAGCTATATACAAAGTTGATGTGCATATATATATATATATGAATATATATTTGGCTTTTTATAGACTTGTTGGTTATGATTCTGTGGCATCTTAGACATTGGGTTTGGTCTTTGTTTTGTAACAGGAAATGGAAGAGTCATTTACGTTTTGGGGGACTCCAGAAGGTGACCTGGTCCATCCTGCGGAGTGCATGGAGCAATTGCTTGAGAAAGTTAGGCGTCATAAAGTTAATATTGATGGCAATGTTTGTACTGTCTTGGTGACCACTTTGGTTCTTGAGGTAATTGTTTGTGACTCACATGCATGGAAAGCATAAATTAGAATTAGAATTAGAACGTATCCTTACCTGATATGTTAATATGTGATTTGTAGGGTTGGCAGCGCAAGCTGGATCCTGGCTATGATGTCATGCAGACGCTGCAGACATTGCTGCTTAGAACTGATTGGGCAAAGTCTCTTTCATACACAATTGACGGCCTCATGGCCCCTTGAGCCTCTTCAAACAATTTTTGACCAAAACCTTTACTAACTCCCACTCTTTTTCGGAAGCTTATCCCCTCCCCTCTATTTACCTTTTATTAATTTGCTGCGCCTCAGCATCACTTTTTTTTTTTTTTAAATTCATGAGATATGGTTAATGAGAAAGAATAAAAAAGTCAGGATCTTCCAAGGGGTTTCAACTTTAACGCTGTGTTTGTTATCTGATAAATGAAAAGGAGAGAAAAACACCGGAGTGAGACATGTACTCTGAAATAGTTAGTCAAAGGTTGAGTGTTTCTTCTTTTCTCGTTATCTCTATCCTGTTGCTACACATTTGCCCCATTGCCTATAGATTAACCATCCTCACAACAACGCTCATGTGCAATATATAATTGATTATATGTATATACCGCACCAAATCATTATTATTAGAAACTTAAAATTGTATTTTTACTTAATATTCTTTTTTCTTTTTCATATCAATTAACTTTACTATTTCTCTCTTACCAAATCACTTTAAATTTTACTCTATTTCTTATTTATTTTTCTTGTCTGTATTTTTATTCACACTCTTTCTCTTCTTTATTTTTCTTCTCCTCTACCAAACACAACGTAAGGGGCTTGTCTAGAGTAAAGTAATTAACTATAAATGTCAAAAAAAAATATTTAATTATATTTTAGATGAAACTTATTTTTTTTCATCTGTCCTTTTTATTTTACCATAAAACTTTTTAAAGGCACGTTTTCGTGGAAAGGAATTTACTTTCATTCTGTTAAGTAGTTTTCTTACAAGATGAGACGCAAATGATAAAAAAAAGGGTCTAGTTTATCATTATAAATAGGTTAAAAATCCTAATAATTCTTAATTTTTTAATTAAATTCCTCTAGATTAACACCGTTATGTCATCGTTACTTGACATCTACTGTGACTGGAATCTTGATCGCATTCTTGAATGTTTTTGGTTAATGTCACAGATTGGAGGATAAAAAAATTCAAGAACATCTTTAATGTTTCTTAGAAGGCATTTGCATTAAGATTTTAAATTAACATCATTTCTCCTATGGTAGTCCCTCTCAATTTGCAATTAGCCCTCGTGCAAATTACTTGTTATGAGTTGAATTGATATTTTAAAAAAAAACTAGAGTGTATAATTTGTCCATTAAATTAGTTCCTCTATCAAGAATAGATATATGTCAAATGTAATGAATTGAATTTAATTTGATGACTTGACACGTTATGTGTCAATATGGAGTGCCATGGGATTAATTATCATTTGTAATGATAATATATATTGTTTAAATGTTAAATGTGTGTTCCCATAGTTATTATTGATCCTTTTACTTTTGCTTCATTTTCCATATTTGTAACATTTTCATTTGTCAAAAAAGAATAGTAAATAATATGAAAAAAAAATCAAAAAACACGATAAACCACTCACAAAATAAACATAGAATAACAAAAAATCCTCAACACTATCAAAATGAAACCAAAAATAAATAAAGAGATAAAAATCTCAAGACATACTTGATCATTTAATGTTTCCTAAAAAAAAAAAAGTTACTTGCCTTCGTTGATGCAAGACATTGTTTAACTTAAACATGGTAATGAATTGTGGGTTATCGATCTCAATAATAGTCAAGGATTCAATTGTATGTTAGTGACTAAAACAAAACCTCTCAAGACTAGCCATGATGAAGGAAAGAAGGGTTCAAGCACGAAAAGAAAAAGGGAAGAAATAAGAATGAAGGAATAGGTAAAAAAGATGAATAATTACATTTGATAGAGATCACTTGACAGAAGAACTAATTACATCTTCACCATTAAAAGACTAAATTACATGCACTATCTAATGTTCAGAGACGCAATCGATGCTCAGGCTCCTTAACAACGACTTCAGCCTCGTCCCAGCAAATAGCTTTTCATACTATTAAGAATTTCTAAAGGCACAAATTAGGGAAATGATCTGCATATTTTGCTAAAAGAAAATTTCTTGCAATTTATTATCTGGTCAGTATCAATTAACAATCATATAATGGTATTTTTAATTAAAAATAAATAAATTATAACGACTTTCTTAAAACATTTTAAATTATAGAAACTTAATTATGGAATAACTTAACCTTAATAAAAATACGTCACTATAATTCTTCTTTGCTCTTCCTTTCTACACAGCAAACTGTGAAATTGATCTTTAAACCCTTCTATTTACCGACATTTCGTAAATAGGAATCTTTCAATTTATTGTCTTCAATCCCCCAGCCCGTAAGTGAGAGCACGTTAAAACTTTCGTGACACTCATTTTCCTTACAATCTACGAGTCGATGGAAAGGAACACGTAAGTGTCCAATTTCAGTGTCGTATGTTCACCCTCCGCACACCATTGTGGTCAAACAAATTCAATAACACATTATTTAACGTACTTTTTAAAATATTCTTTTATTAATTAAAATTTATTAAAAAATCATACAACTTTATAAATCTCACCTATTTAATAAATCTAATTCATAAATTTATAATTTTCAATAAATTATAACTATAACAATAAATAATGTGTTTGTGTTTAGTGTATTGCTAGCTCTCCTTGACATATAAACAAATGTCGTTTTTAATATAAATATACCCAAATCATCAGTCAGCACCAAAGTTCCCAATGCCAAACTCATTTACAGAGGAAATGAAAAGTGTCCAGTACCACAATCATTTCTGGGGACAATCAAATGAACAGCTTCACAGTAAATGAATTTTTTTTAGGGATTATGCTCATGATTCAACTTCAATACAATATTCGTAGCGTTAACAGTTGATAAAGATCACATATACTTGACCGTTCCAGAACATGATATTCAAACTGTGACAGATGGGTTAAGAATATGTCGACAATACTCAGCCAGCTAGTGTGGTTCTTCCAAAAATTGAAGCTAGGACCAACACATTGATCCGTTTAAGATTCTTCCCAACTTTTTCTCATTTACCCATCTGGGCACCTGATTTGGAACCGGTTTCAAATGCATAACCCTACTACTGATATGATCATATATGCCAACCAAGCTTTATGGATGATGGAAAGAACTGCACCAACTACAGTTTTGAATGATAGAGCATACGGATATCAATTTCACCGTATAAAGCACTTCAAAATGTTAATGGTTTCGGATTCTGAGCCTGATAGATAAGGATGTGGATTATTCTAGATTTTTATGTCATCCCTGCTGTAGCTTAAAAATCTCACTAAAAAAATAAAAACTCTAGCTTAAAACAGTCTACAAGGGTAGAAGAATCAAAATTTAAGCATTTTCAAACTCACAATACTCATCGATCTACCAGCGTGATTATTAAGTATACCCGGTGTCCTACATTATTTCCATTGATATCAATCTACTCCCTTGCATTTAAAACTACTAAAAAAATTAAAATTTCTTTCCCTCACTCGATATATCAAATTTACTTCAAATAAACAACTGAAGAAATATATACAAACCACAAAATTTATTTATGAAGGTAAGGCATAAACGTCACAGCAGGAAAAAAATGGATAGAGACGTAAATTAATCAATTTAATAAGTACCTTACTAGATATTAATGTGTCTGAGCATTAATCTATACAAGAATGAAGAGATATGAAAGTGAGGTAGAGACATTAGATCTCTAGAGCCTCCGAGGCATGTAAGTATATTTTAGCTGGTGCAATCATGTTTTGCTTGTAAGCTGACGTACTTCTTTAATTGCTGTATTCATGCTATGAAGCGCCATTTTCTTTACCTGTTTTCATGTATACCAAAAAGATAAAGGCTTGTCAATCCTATGCAACAAAAGGAGAAAGAAGGAACTGGTAAATAATATCAATACAAGATCTACCTCCAGCATGTCTGCTTTTGCTATATGATCTTTAGGCAATAGTCGGACCTCATCAATCAACTGGAAACCCTCGGTAACATTTTCAGGGGACACAAATTCCAATACCGCATGAACACAACACTGCATATCAAGTAACAAATGTTTGTCGTACATTCATACAATTCAGAGTATATAAAATGAACATAAAGACTAATATTTAGATAATAATATCCTTCATCACCAATATATGGAAAGTATGGCCATTAATATTATTAATGTGAAATCATCCTTTTGCTTTCCTTCTAAATTCCGTATAAAATGCAAGTGTGGATAGCTAAATACTTTAATACATTCTTGAGAAATCATTAGCTAAAAGGTATGACGCTTAATATTGAAATTAGTAGGAATTTTCAAAATATAAAAATATGTCCAAAATAATGGATATCCAGTTCAATAACAAATAAAATCCAACAAGGTTTCTGCTTTTTAAGCTAGCAAGAGAGAGAATTTTTATACTAACGCACAAGACCTTAGTATTCCTGATCTGGTATGGACATCCAGCAGGAATAATGACAGCTTGTCCAACGTGTTGCTGAAAAGTCCATGGTTCAATCTCTGTGATAGTGACAGGCATATGTCAATGAAGTTATCTAGGACTATAACGAATGATCAAACAAATAGAAGCATATTTACTTACTAAATTCCTCCTTTAGTCTCATTTTGTGAGTACTGTCAAGAAAAATGCTCTGATCTAGAATTGGATGAACCATCTGCAGACAAGAGAAAATGAATGATCATCAACTCAAACAAAAAAAAAAAAAACTTCCTAGGAATAGTCTTATTTTGAACTTACCTTCTTGTCATAGTCGTGGGTATAAGGAAATTCATCATAGTGTCTTTTAAGGTATTCTATGAGCTTTGGTACATCTTGTCTACGAAAGACATCCCACTGGGCACCCAAATTCTTGGCAAACTTAATTTTATTTCTTTGTGAACTTTCAAAGGGATTTCTAGGATTATCATGTTTAGACAATTCAGTAGTTTGAACAGTCCCATGGAGAAGTAATGCAGGTCCAGAATCAGAATCAGAATCAGAAAAGAAATCACATTCTCCATTCTGGGAAATATTGCTGTCTGTGCTCTGATTACCAACTTTTTTAGCTTCAGCTGAGATGCAAGATGTTCTATTGACTCTCCTGAAAAAGTTCATTCCTTCTTCAACCATACTCTGCAAGCCTTTTCGCTCCGTTTCTTCTGCACGCAATAATGCCATTCCATTCACTTTCTGTTCCTGTTGCTCCTCAGTAGCAATAGTCTCCATTTGACACAGAGTTTTGTGCTTTTTAAGTAATTTTCTTATTTTCGTAAGCTGTTCTGTAGAGAGGGGGACATCCGTGGTATGGGTCATAATATTAACCTGGAATTACAAATCAAACACAGAAAACACCATGGATAATCTACACAATATTCCTTTTACAAACTACTAAGTGCAAGCAATTATTGTTTGAGAGAGCGTGAGAAGGAATCAGTAGCAACTTATAATTTCTAGGCCCAGGTCAGTGACAGAGACCAATTTTAAAGGCTTATTATAAAGCTAGAACTATTTCTAATAAATTGATTGCAAGTTAGACTAAGGATTTGACCAAGTTTTGGTTCTGGTATCTACTTTTCAACATGGTTGAGTACTGGTATTCAGTATAGAAATGAAAATCAAGGCTCTGTTATAGCCCAAAAAGTAGTTGTAGGATTTGGACAACTGTATGAACAAAATATGCACTACAACTTTTATTGAGAAAACATTTCATATTTTTCACTACAAGAACTGAAACAAGCATATATACAAGGAATGCGCTTCTTTTCATTGAAAAGAATATAAAACTTGTAAGGGAAAAGCAATCTTCAAGAAAAGCAAACATGCCACGATAATGCTTCAAAAGATGAGATCCACTTTTACTTGTCATGACAGGATATATGCACAAATACATTTTTTCACTAAAGGAAATATCAAAAGAACCTTAATTCATAATATTTGAAATCACTTTAACATGACAGTTTGAATTCAGAAACTAATGAGATAAAGTGCAGGACAGTAATACTCCAGATATATATAAGAAGAAATGAAGTGTAACATAATAAGGAAGTTCACATACCACATCATATGAGTCATAGCAGAGCTTTGTCACAGAATCGGTTTCTTTGTCAGCAGAGCCATAAGAAATATAGACATATGGCCCAATGTCATGTTTTGCACTCCCATGTGGCAAATTTGCAGCTAAATTCAGGAGACCAGACAAGGGATGCATGTATTCTTGAACTGGTAGAGCATCAATTACCTCAGCAAAATGAGCTGGAAACTGCTCTCTGAATATTTGGGAAGACAGCCACCCCTTTAGTTTCAGCATCTCATGCCAAGTGTTTCTCTGAGGACGACGCTTGACAGACCCAGTAAAGTACTGCCTAATGTTAATTTCCACCTGCCAATAACAATACACTTTCAATAATGGCAATTTGGTTCAATGGCAGTAACATCATTACTAAGAACAAGGTTTACAGGTTTAAGCATACACAATAACTATACACTAAATTTCAGTCCATAATTAAAAAATGCATCAAATTGGATAAATAGTATTGTAAGATAGTTTTAAGCCTCTTGGTCAAATAATGGTATCAATTTTACAAATCAATTTAAAAGCATTGTGACACATACAATATACAATAGTTGGTATACTGACCTCCCACCAATCCAAACAAGATTCAAGTAAGTCTTTATTATTCTCATATCTTGTAATGCTCTGCTCAAGATAAGTACAGAACATGATCAGTGGATCCCAATTGAGGTTTGATGTACTTTGGAGCACATCTCGGACAACTATAGGGTGGCCTTTTCCCCAGTGTTTCTGAAAGTGCTCGAAGTTATCACCACTGATGTCCGTTACTGTGGGGCAAAACAAGTAATTATCATTGGAATCTTCTCTTAAAGCTGATTCTTGCAACTGCTTGTATCTGTTAGTACCGTGGTCAGTGTCAAAACACAATGAGCAGCTTGAACTTTTATCTGATGTTTCAGGAAAGTCATAGCTGCAAACAATTTCTTCTGCCTTTACTTCCATCTCTTTGATCCAGCTGGAGGGGAAAATGGATCTCAACTCAAGGTGCCTATTACTGCAACCACCAAGCTCTGTAGGAGGGCATGATAGACTATCAATGCCATTACAATTTGTCCACTCAGGGAATATTGAAGTATCAGATAAATTGCCACCAGATATGACTTTCTCATCTGAAGTATGGCTCTCAATAACACTGCAAGCTTTCATTTTATCAGGTAGCTTGAACATAGATGAGTTAATTTCTCCAGAAGCTTTTCCTTGACTTAATTCCTGACAACAACTTACACACAGGCTATATGAACAACTAGGACAGCTTCTATGGAGATCCAAAATGGGTGTTTTGCAGTGATTGCTGGGACAAGTGTTACATTAGTTAACAAGTAGCACCAGAAAATCATGTCTCTTTTCTCAATAGCACCTGTAGAAGAGAACTTACCAGTAATTTTTCTCATTGCAGCCAAATTCCACCTGCTTGATTTGAATATCTGAAATATTTTTCCCTGTCACCCACAAAGGCATATAAACAAATGTTATAATAAACAAAAAGCTGTTTCAGAAAACATCAATATTAAAAGAACAAAAAATACCACTAATTTTTGCTTCTGTTTCTAGCTCAATATTCTGATCTTCACTTATTTGCTTTAGTACTGGAAGGAGCATGCAGATCAAATAATGAAAATGCAATATTCTATCAACTCTGCTTTTACCAGTCAAATTTTCCTGAGAAACAACAAGCCATAAACTGAAGTGTCAGTATATGCTACTAATGAAACACTGTTCAAGCAAAAGAGCATCTATGTTTGATGTCAGACCTTACTTTCACTGTCTTTACATTGACTTGCACAGCAATGCTTGCAAGTGCAAGTTCCACGACAAACTGGACATGCCTTCTTAACTTCATTTTGAGAGTCAAAGTACCTAAATTTGTTTTGACAAATATTGGCAAGTGTCTCGTATTATGATTATGATTATGATAGGATTGTCAATTTAAAAGAAACAGACAACAGAAAACATCTTAGCACTAATCATTATTGGTCCACCTGCTATTATTATTTCTGAAAACCAGCAAAAACAGATCATGATTCCACTTGCATGCAATCATTTATTTCTTTTTAAAATTTTAATTATTCTTATTAAACACTGTTCACACATCTGTCTTAATTACATCAAAATGGGCATCCTTTCATTAAGGAGAATCTGTGGAATTGTGAGAAGAATCTCTAACTAGGCATTTAATTGATCAAATTAACCACAGGTGTGTCCCTAAAGAATCAAAATCAACAACTTTTCAAATAGGAATAAATACCCTATAATGCAGACAAAGCACCTCATACATGAAGATACCAACGAAGCAAGAATTCAACACAACATCAACTATGAAACAAATACAGATAATGTCACAGAGTTTTATCATTCTCATGCTCAAAATTGGGATGGTATAACAAACCGCTCTTTGATGCAATCCATGCAGAAAAACTCCCTCTGACAGCTCGAACACTGAATGAGATTCGAAGATTCACTTCTCTGGCACCAATGACACTTCTTCCGCTTACCCTTCTTCAAGTTTGATCCATACGGCACAATCTAAACAAAAAGAACAACACAGATAAACAATTCAAAAAAATAAAAATAAAAATCAGAACAAGTAGAGTTAGTTAATGGTCTGATAAACAGACCTGCAACTTCCCCACAGGGACCCTATCAACATTCTTGGACCTAAAGTAACGCGGAGCAACAGTTCTGCAATCAACACCCACTTTAACGTCACAATGCGAACCCACATTGTTGTAGTCGCGAGTAGGCGGAGAGATTTCCATTACACCGTTGGGCAATTCCCTCCTCAACTCTCCTTTACTGTAATGCAATTCCTCTTCCCCCTCCTTCTTCTTCTTCTTATTCTTCTTCTTATTCTTCTTCATGCTCTTCTTGTTGTTGTTCTTCTTCTCGGCCTCTCTCTTCAGAACCATTCTCAAGAGCTCCAACTGCATATCGCCTTGCTTCAGCGCTTTCTTCCTCGACGAAGAACCACCAGCCACGACCAGCGCCTGCGCCTCCGAACCCTCCGAAACCCTGCGTTTCTTCTTCGCGATTACCGAGGTTCTCCGTGCCCTAGATTCCACATTGTCCAGAGCATTGGGCTCGGGCTCCTCGTTGGTCTTGCGCTTTCGCTGAAGCTTCAGCGACTCGGGAACCTTCTCCTTGAACTGGCGATGGCGGCCTTGGAGATAGTGAATCTCGCACAGCTTCAGATTGTCCTTCACTCGCCGCCGGCACCGCCATTGCCGCCCGTCGGTGCGCCCACACCGGAGGTGGTCCGGCAGAGGCTCCTCCGCGTCTTCCCCCTTGGGTTTTTTAGCCATTGATTTTCGATTTTCCGAGAGAATTGGGATTTTTTTTTTTGGTTTTTTATTTAGTGAAACCTAAGCGCGCAGAGAACCCGTGTTCTCTGCAGCGAGCGCAGAGGAAGGGAAAAGGGTTTTTCTGTTTTTCAGGCCCAAAGAGAGAGTGGTTTTGTTATTTATTGGGAAGAAAAAAACAGTAGTAGTGAGAAATAGAACGAATGGCAATTGGCAATGGCATATTCCCGTAATTATTGGCAACTGCAGAGTCCTGTTTGGTCTCTTAATCTTCAACGTTGGAACGAGTGGAATCATTGATTCCATCACGGGAGATCGGGACTTATCAAAATCTTGTGATCTTATCACCACTGACCTGATAGAATGCAAATATTTCTGTCAAAAGCAGGATATTGATATTGATATTGATATTGATTTTATTTTATTTTATTTTATTTTATCTTTTTATTCTTTTTTTTTCTCGATTTTGTAACCGGCTTTTGGCTCCAAATTATGTAACTGAATCTTTGGGGTTATTTGAAGTGGGACTTTTTTGGGCAGATTTGCAAGTTTTTGAGTTTCTTGGGCTGAAATCAACCGCGTGTGTATTAGTGAAGTGTGCTGATGTGCAGCATTGGGTTTTGAACAAGCAATTTGGATGTAAGTTACGTGCATAAATTCATGAACAATGCAGTGACCAATGTTGTTTTGTTTTGTTTGTAGCAGCCTTTGTTCTGTAGTGTCTTTGATAAAGCTAATTACTTCTGTTCAATCTCTCCTCCAAGATATTGAGTTTTGACTACATAGGATCAGTGTAGGAGTATGCTTTATTGTTTTTAAGTTGATTTGTGTTATATTTTAGCATTGAAAATTACTTCCTTAAAAGATAGAAACAAAAATAAAATCAGAAACAATTTACCATTCAAACTTTTCTTTTCAATATTTTAGTTTTGAGCAGCGAGAATTTAGAATTCAGAAATATATAACTGAGATCGCGAATACACAGATTTTTTTAGTTTAATAAGTAAATTCAAATTTGATTTCTAATTATATAGAAATATTTAAAAAGTAGAATTTTGTTACCTATAATAATCACAAGTCTCTGGCTCAAATACAATTATCACATGCAGAGAAGAATGGGTTTTGTACAAAAGAAAGAAATCAGAAATGCAATTAGCCTTTACATTTTTTTCCCTTATGCTAAAGATTAGATAATTTTGTTGTTGTTAAGTGGTGTGATCAGAGCACTAAGTGTACTTTTTTTGGGCTGCAAAATCATTAACTGTTGTTGATAAAGGTATAAAGCCCATTTTTCTTGTGTCTATATTGTATTAAAGCATTGGGCTCATAGTTGAATGCAGAGTACTATCACGCTATTGCACACATCTGATTTAAAGGGAATCTTTCAGCATGGAATATCGACACCTACCAATTCGAGTTGTTTGGTTGTCAATTGTTGTTAAGAGTTTGATTCCATATAAATCAAAGAGTATGGACAACATGCATAGCAGTTGTATTCTAAAAATGTGTAATTGTTTATTTCAAATATTTATTTTAAAGCTTTACAACTTATGCTATCCGAAAATTTCTAAAAAGTTTTTGGAAAGCTTTGTTGCACTGTTGCCTCAATAGGGAATATCACAGAAATGCTTCTGCAATTCTCACTGCATTAAATTTAAAGACGGGAACTTCTTTTAATAAAAAAAAAAAATTATCTCCTTTGAGTACGGCTACCATATTAGAAAGCTTTCTCAAGTTCCCGAGTTCTTTTTCTTTTCATTTTTTTTTCTCTAAAGTCTAAACCATGGCTGTCAGAGTTACGCTTTTTTTTATTTCGTTTTATTGAAAGTACAAGAACTATGGAACCTTTTGACATTAACATCACATCAAATCTTAAATACTTGGGTCCATGTCAATGGAAATATAAGCTCGTTGTTATCATTTCATTAACTTTGATGTTGAATAAGAGAACCTTTGGCTAATATTTATAGCTCTGTTTTTATTGTGATACTCAATCAAAGAGTTGGGTCAATTAGGTATTCTGAATATAATTTGATTCCAAATAAAAAAAATTATTAGGAGATTCAAATTTATATCACTTATTTACACTTGTAAAGGAATTGGTTTTACGGTTGGAGAATATTAGTAATTTTAGTATTGTTTCAACAAAAATAATTTTCATAGATGAATTTAAAGATTGTTTATGGTTGGTTCATTGAGTTATGAACATTTCTTTAGATGTTTAAATAGTTTACCTTCAAACCAAAGAGTGGTTCAGTATAGGGTAGAAATAGCGGTGTTTAATGAGATCATTCTCTTCGTCTTGATCTTTAACCATCAAAGTCTATCATAATTGTTTATATTACCTGTTTCTAACCAAACTCAACAACCAACGTAATCTTTTAGAACTAGGTCGAGAGAAGGCCCAAAAAATATTGACAATAATTAAGTACAAAGAAGTTAATTTAAATTTGAGAAGACGCATAACTCTACGTTCGATTCTAAAAAAAAATGAACACGACTTAGGTATATTAATTAGAGAATTTAAGAAGGTAATATATATATATATATACATATAAAGTATGGCAAGTGAACAATTCATAGGAGAAAATTTAACTAATGGAGAACAGTAGGAGAACCTCATTGACATTAGACAAGCATACAAAAATTCAAAAGAGAAAATATAAAAAAAAAAAATAATGGTCTTTACATTTGATGATCTTTGAGACACTCAACTGCAGTTGATAAAAAGAGCATTAGTGGCAACAAAGGACGGCCCAATATCCATTTAATGTTGGTTGCACTGCTGGATGGCATAATGTTTTTGATAAATCAGGAGTACCATCAGCTTCGGATTTCTCCTTTCTCATTTCTCATGTGTTCATCTTATATGTGCTGGGACAGAAAAGAGTGGAAATCCCAAAATTTACTGCAATTCTTGTTCTCTGATCAAAACAAATCTACAATTCAATTCTGAAATAAAATTGCTCAAATTTTCTAAAAATACGTATAAAAAAAGACATGGCTTCCAAATTAATAAGCAAAAGAAAAGGATAAAAGTAACAGAGAAACACAACCTGTCTTGCTCACATAAACCCTTCCAATTCGCACAATCCCATATTGCCAGAAAAACATGATTGAGTGCAGGGTCGATGACAATAACACCATAACTCAAGTGTGGGAGTAACTTCATCAACGCTGCACTCAATGATGTTTCTCTAATATGAGGAGTTTCCAAAACTATAGGAGATCCATTTGATGTCTTACAAATTCCCCTGCTATTGCATTTGTTTGTGTCATATTATATGAATATCATTGGTAAAACTTACACACAGGATGTTCAATGTAGTACACCTACCATTCTTTCGTACTCCCATTTCATTACTAATTGAATAGTTTGTTAACCGTTGCTCTTTTATCTATCATTATCACCAACATATTGCCAAATTAGCATCAGGGAATTATTGTACTGGTCAGTTGTACTAGAACGAAATCTTGTACTACATGGAATTATGTATCATATGTTTTGGTCAAAAGTTAGATTATTTAGCAACCCCACGTAAGTTCAAGGTAAGACAACCTTGATTATCATAATCCAGGTATGTATGAATGGAAAAATTGAAACTTTATAATTTAATTTGTAGAAGAATTTGCATTTGACAATTTCAAAATTTTCACAAAGTGTGGCCTGGGTTGAATAGTAATTTCGTGTGCCTGTTGAAAACATGATCCAGCAACCTAGAAAGGAGAAACGAGCCTTTCGTAATGAAATACATTTACATGATAATAATAATAATAATAATAATAATAATAATAATAATAATAATAATATTATTATTATTATTATTATTATTATTATTATTATTATATTTATTGTTTACGAAGTAAATAGTGTATATGATGGCCGCGTAAAATTTTTTAATTTTTTACGCTCTAATTCGATTACAAACTATTACATATATGTATTACATATATTTTGTTATTCTGTATATATTATATATACATTTTATATGTATTACATTAAATTATTATATATAAAATATAAACTATAAAATATATATTAAATTATATATATAATTATATATATTATAATATTCAATATATAATAATAAAATATAAAAAAATTATATCCTATCTTATTACTTCTTAACTCAACTCCATCTTCATGATAAAAAAAAATACTAAACCAAAATATATTATAAGGATAAAATAAGATTACAATATCTTATTAACATATATCTAATAAAACATGATAAAGATAGTTATTATACTCTATCTTATCTTATGTTTATCATATCATATTTTGACTATTAAACAATGATATAAAATTCATCTTAATAATAATTTATATTTTGTTTCCCACATAAAATTTTTGCACTCAATATATTGAAATTAATTCTTATTTATGGTATTTTCTACTATCATTCGACGTCTAAAATGAATTAGGAAGAGCAACAAAAATTCATATGAACAGAAATTTAGGTGTGAAATTGAAATCATCCGTTCCCGTGATATTAGAAGAGATAATTTAATCTTTAAATTTTTTTTCAACTATTAATCAATTTTAATCCTTAAAATTAGAATAACTAGTCAATTAATTTTCTAACATTCAAATAATATAATCCTTGAAATTTTGATAATTATTAGTCAATTTAATTTTTTATATTAGAAACCAAATTGACTTATACATATCAAATTCAAGGATCGAATTAATTAATGTGCATCAAAGCTAAAAGCCAAAATGACTGATAATTATGAAAGTTAAGGATCAAATTAATAAGATTTATAACGTTAAGTCAACAAAGAGAATAAGAGATTAAGAAAGCATTTTGTTGATGGTCTATTTTAAAATATAAATAAAACCCCCCAAAGGGTAAGGATACTTTTTAATTTATTAATTTTTGTTTATTAAAATTTAAAATAAAATAAACTAAGTCATGTAAATAGTATTAGATAAGAACAAAAAATTAAAGAACAAAAATCTGGTTTTGGAAATAGTTGTCATGGAAAATTCCTAATTAATTGACTGAGAAATTGGAGTTTTCAATATAGTCTTTGGCACCTACAAATTAAATCTGTGACGTTTAACATATATATATGTGTGTCTGATTCTTTTGCAAATTAATAGCCACTCAACCTGGAAAAATGAATGTCATTATGTGGAACCAGCCCTCGATCAAAAGCATCCAGAGCAAAAAGAACAAAAATCTTAATTAGTTTCTCAAAAGTCATTACAAAGTTGCATTACTGATACAAGCTAGGTTAATCAACTGATTGCAAATGTGAGCAAAACATTGGGGGAAAAAATTTAAATAGAGCATCATTGATAATTGAGGAAATTGTTCTTTAATTCTTCGTTTTTCCTCTCAGTGAACTTCCACCAAAACCCAAAAATAAGCAATGAATGTTAAATATAGAATATTATATAGAGAGCTAATAAAAGCTAACTATGTTGTTGCAGAGAGGTTATTTAAGACCTTTCCTTCTTATAATATGAAAACTTTGCTTCCAAAAGTTCACATGATGAAGTTGGAGTGAGGAAAAAGCAAAGAAAATTCACAAATTTATATAAGTAACGCAACATTTTCATACCGGACTGGAAAAAATGGCCACATCAGAGACTTCTTCAGGAACTCTCAACTTGAACGTATTCCTTTCCAAGGAATTACGTGCATGAAAATAAACTGCACATTCTGTCACCATTTGACTACAATTAATAAAAGATTATCATCTTATCCATATATGCATGGCACCATAAAATAAGATTGTCTTGTAAACTCATGCAACCACCACACTCTCACTTACTCATATATTACAAATGTGATTATTTATTTTGAAGTGAGAGACTCTCATTTTTTTTTTCTCAATTCACTCATTTTTCATTTTCTTTCTCTTCTCTTATTACATAGTGATCTTCAGACAAAATTAAATCATAAGAATTACTATTATTTTTAAACTTAAATTAAATTGCATTAATTATTTTTAATTTATTATGAGTATGCAATTATTTATCTAAAAAATCAAATTAAATCCTATTTTAATTAAAGATACAACAAGTTTTATTGTCGTTAAAATATTGTTGTTATAATTGTACTATTATTTTTAAATTAAAATTAAATTAAATATTATTTTATATTTTAGATTAATTTGATTCATTGGAAGAATATAATAAAGTGATTTTAATTTGTATAATTAAATCAATGTATATAAAAAATATTTACCTGTGTGTTTGTTGGGGGTTAAAATTAATACTAATTAACTTTAAAAATGAAGACATTTAATAGAGAAATTAATTTTTCTATTTCGTATATGATTTTAGAAAATTAAAAAAAAAAGTAAAAATAAGGTGATATATATAGTTATTTAAGAAAATATTTTTATTTTATTTTACCAAACATGCCATAAGTTGGATACCGAACGAAATCGTATATGTAGTACATTTAATTCAAATTTTTTACAAGCAATCTGTAACAAAATTGAAAGAAATGAAAAAAAATTAGAAGCATTATTGGGAGGATTCTCCATCTTAGCACCTGATCATACATTGAAAAATTATTCTCTAACCTGTTAAATAAGATAATGGTATGAGAAATTAAAAAAAATGAAAGATAGAAAAGGTATAATTTATTCGGATAAACCATGGTTAAATAAATAATATCTTTTTTATTTGGGTCAACCAAAAAGCTCTTAACATTTTTTTGGGCCATCTAATGTATAGGCCTCTGCTTTGGACTATTATGATCGAGGGCTTCTTTTCTCGTCGTCTGCCAATTTTTTTATAAAAGTATTTTTTCAAAATTAATTTTCGAAATGTAATTTTAGGCAGATGTGATTCAGCACAGTTATCTTTATTATAGAAACTATTTTTTGTAATGTATATAAAAATAATACATTGCAAAAAATTGTTTTTAAAATGTATAAAAAGTAACTACATTACATAAATCTGTAAAATTTGCGAAAAGTCTAAAAAAAAAAAATAGAAGACCAAGATAACTTGCGATCTCGTTACAGAGATAAAAAGAGAAAAAAAAAAAAAAAAGGAGGTGAAGAGTTGGGAGGGGGAGGGAGCAAAGGGAGGGACATGAGAGGAGGGAGAAGGGCTTTTGTGGGGATATGTAGAGATAAGAGTATTTTTTTTTTTGTAAAAGAAAAAAGTAAGGATCTGTAGAGAAAAAAAGGAGAGAGATTGAAAAGAAGCTCCTCATTGATCTTAAAAGGACATACTCTTCAAAAAAATATTGGGAAGAAAATGTGATTATTTTTTTTAAATTAAATACACGTATTTATTTAAACATACTCTTTTAAAATATCTAAAAAATTTATAATTTTTTGCGAGTCATTCTAGGTGTTGAGAATAATAATGATACAATATATATACTTGTAAATAAAAATAAGTAAGACACGGTAAACATAACTATACACATATTATCTTAATTAAATAATAAAATTATGTGATAAAGTTATTTTTTAGATTTATTTTAATATTTTTCATTTCAATTGAAAAATAATTTTTTAATAATATTAGATTTAAGTTTTATATTTATTATATTTTCCAGTGTTACATACAAGATTTTTAAATAATGCGACTTAATTTATCTTATATATAAAATATCTTATAAAACATTTATGATTTTAATTATTAATTTAATTATTTGTAGTAAATAAAATTTAACGTACAATCTTACATGCATAAAATAAAAATACAATTAAGTAAAAAATTATTAGTTGAAATTAATGGCTAACATAACCAAAGTTTTTAAATAATTTTAAATATTTAAATTAATATGTTTTAAATACTTTAAAATATATTTAAACTAATATTTTAATTATTTATTTTTTATAAAAAAATTTAAAGCATTTTGTAAAACTTTATTACATTATTTTTTTAAAACCTAATTAGCTTATAAATTATTAAAGAATGAATTACCAGTTTAGGCCTTAAAATTGTAATGGTCAATTAAATTTGTTTATAAAATTA
The DNA here is from genome assembly GCA_025330945.1 of Mucuna pruriens. Lineage (NCBI taxonomy): Eukaryota > Viridiplantae > Streptophyta > Magnoliopsida > Fabales > Fabaceae > Mucuna > Mucuna pruriens. Next base: position 1,163,987 of record JAENHJ010000543.1, read on the forward strand.
ATAAAATATCAAATTAATCCTTAAAATTGTATATCACTAATAAATTTAGTCCTTTTAATTTAAATTGATGGTCAAATTAATCTTTTAAATAAATAAAATAGAAAAATAGTTCCCAAAATTATAAATATCATTTAATTTAATCCTTAAATTATAATGTTTAATCAAATTAGTCTTTAAAACTAAAAAACCTTAATTATACTTTTTTCCTTATAACTTTAAAATTTTATAATTTTTGTCATTTTTTCATGTATTTTAATCATAAACTTATATAATTTTATAAATGTGTTCTTTACTTTCAAATTATTATACATTTTACCCGTGGATACAATCAAGCCTATAGAAAATGGTAAAAAAAAATGCTAGAATCATGATTTGAATGCTTAATTCATACTTACTCATTTATTTTCCACAACTACCCATTAAACAATTTGACTTGTTTAGTTTATATATAAAAACATATTATATAAGTATTATATTTGTTAATTACACTTTATCTTTCTCAAACATATGTTTATTTATTACATAAGAATATTAAAAATTAAGATGATAAATTTATTTTAAAATATTTTTATTTTAATTATATAAATTTGTAAATTATATAGAATTATTTATTAAATTATATAAATTATTTATTAGTTAAACTATATAATATTATATAAATATATTTATTAAATATTTTATTTTGAATAAATCTATGCAAATAAAAGAGTGAATGATGTATAATTTACAAATAATTTTATATAATTGAATAAATAAATTTGAATAATTAAAATAAAAATATTTAAAAAATAATGACTTTGGTGATCGTCAAAATTTAAAAGAAGGGGACAAATTTTATGAAATTATATAAGTTCAAGATCAAAATGTGTGAAAAAAAATTGAGGGACAAAATTAAGGAAATTTAAAAATTATGAGGTAAAAATTATAATTATATATATTTTTTAATTTTAGAGACCAATTTGATTAATTATTATAATTTAAAATATTAAATTGATTTCAAATATCAATTTGATTATTTATTATAATTTTAGGAACTAAATTGATTGATAATTATAATTTTAAGGACTATTTTGCTATATTATTCATTTTAGGAATCAATTTAATCAACCATTACAATTTTAATGACTAAATTGATGATTTATTTATTTTTAAATTATATTTTGTAAAATATTTTTTAAATTTTAATTAATTAACAAAATTGTGTCATACTATAAGATAAAAAAATTATTTATTTATTATTTATGTAAAATTTGATCATAATTTATTAATTTCTAATAAATATCAACAAATAATATAAAACGTGTTTAAAATAATGTGTTATATAACACTTCGTCGCAACTATATAACTTGCACATCTAAAATTAATTTTATTCACAAAAAAGTAATATACCTATTCTTAAGTAACTTAAATTTTATTATATGATATAATTAATTTAAATTCTCAGTGTTTAATCATTTTAAGAGTTAAGAGTGATATGTGAGTGTACTAATTGGTTCACTATTTTTTAATCGATGCACTATATATTTTTGTATGTAATAATAACAATATATGAGAATCTAGAATCTTGCACAAATTATTTAAATATTTTATTGTTAGGTCAATCTTAGTAAGTTTCGGTGCACTATATATTCTTTTTAACGTGAAGGAGGAAATGCTCTCGAAACTGGATGCACTATATTTTTAAACTACATAAGAATTTCTTCTTGTTATTGTACTAATTTCTTATTTGTTTTTAAATACTATTTTAACATGCGTGAACATACTCAGTTTTGTGCAATTTATTTGTTTAGGGGATAGAAAAGGGTGACAATATTTTCATTTTCAATTTAATATTAAAAGAACTACTAAAAGATTTTGGTAACTAATTAGTGACAGAGTTTTAAAACTGAAAATTGATAAACAGTAGAAAAAATGTTGGGACGAAGATTGAATATCAACACCATAATTTTATTTCCATTCAAGTCTTATTTTGAGAGCCAACTTTTTGGAAGGAAAAAACTTCATCCGTAAATCTGAATTTTCTAGCGATATTATAGAAAATTTAAAAGAAACTAAAAGCACTTTGAAAATTGAATAATATGAGAACAGTGCTTTTAAAATTAAATAATGTGAAATTGGTTTGTCTTTATAGCGATGTTTAGATTATAAAATTGTTTTATGCACCGTCCATTCGTGGCGTAGCCACACACGTCCTTGTAATTGCAGGCAACTTGGAATAGAAAGAAATAAGCAACTTTCCATTCAAAAATATCTTATGTCTATCTTTCTTCATCAGTCGTCAATGGTTCAAGTAGATAATGCCTTTATATATCAGATTTCCTTTATCATGACCAGACAGCTCCAAAAAAGAAAAAAGAAGAAGCTGGAAAGTACTCTCATTTTTTGAACATATATAAAACGTATTTTCACTTATTTTAAATTATATTATAGGTCAGAAAAATGGACTCAACTACCTAAAATAAATTCATTTTTTTTTCAGAAGTAAGTTTTTCTGTTAATTTTTTATTTTATTTAATCCCTGTGTAAAATTTTTGGAATAACTAAAGCTATTACTACTATATTATATGGATAAGAATATCTTTTATGTATAGAAAAGAATTGTCTTTTTAAAATTTAAAATAACAATTCTTGTCCTCGCTGCTTTGAATTTCTCCTTCTTTATGAATGTTGACTCATATTATTTAACATGTCCATATGTCCCCGAATCTTAAGATTGGGATTTTTTTTTTCAAAAAAAAAAGTTAACAAAAAAAGAACTGGTTCCACTGTGAAGGAATATTTTGCTCTATGAAAATTAAGTTCTCAATTGACATATTATATGTATTTATACAGGAAAATTTCCAGTTTTTATATAATTTATTTTAGGCTGATAACTGGGTTTCAAAACTTAGCATTTGTTAGCTTATAACTGATTGCCATTCTCATATTTTTTCAGTATAATGATAGGAGGGCGTGGTGGACACGTCCCATGATCAAACCCACAAACCATACCCTAATCACTAAAGGCCTTATTCACTATCATCTTACACTACTAGTAGCTTTCTAAGTAAAAGATCTTTCTAATTGCAATGCATGTGGTGGTAGGTTGAAACTCGTTTTTAGAGTCTCATCACCTAGTCAGGTGAGATAAGGAACTTGCTACCGTTCCTCCTTTAGAAGTCAGGAGACTCTTAGCTATCAAATAGGAGAAATGATTAAGTAGTCTTACATTAAGTAGCCTTATTTTATATGATACATATTTAACCTTTTTTTAATTTATAAAACAATTAATAACACTTAATTAAATATTGTATAAAAATTAACTGAGACCATAATAATTTTATATTATTTAATAATTTCTCTTAAATAAGATAGATGGAAATACTTGTATATTTTAGTCAATTTTTTTTTAGCATCAATCTCGTTTAGTCGCTTAAACATTAAAATAATAATAAATTTTAGTATTTTATATTCAACAATGACATGGTGAGTAAAAATGACAAACACATGTCATATGATAAATCATATTAATTATTTTTACCAAAAATGAATAAATAAAATTAAATAATAAATTTTTTACATAATATTTGTACATGGGTAATAATGCTAATATTAAAACAATATAGATACTTCTTGATGTGAGATAGCCTAAATAACAAGTCCACAGTTTAACTAATCTAGTTTCTTCAATGAGATGTTACTTTCATGGTGATTGAGCATAATAGAAAGGGTAGTGATACTTGCTAAGACTTTAACATTCAAGTTAATTATGTGAGTAGTAAATTTATGTATGTGGTTTTGTATGTAATGATTTTATCTCATTATTTTATGATAGATGTGAGGAGTCATAGTATGTTTGCAGCCATAGACAAGATCAAGATCAAGGTTGATTCTCATGTTTTGTCAAGTTATATGATGTGATAAGTAGGATGTTTTAGGGCTTCAAATATAACATTACCACTTAAATATAATTAGGATTAGGATTTGTTCAACAAACTTTTCTATAAATATTTATAGTAGAGAAAAATATGAGAGAAAAATGAAATAAACATCTTCATAAACTAAAATTAGCTTATGTATTAACTAATTTATAGAAATTATCTCATATTAGTTTTTTCAAAAATTGATTTTTATTTAACTTATGAATAAACAAATTTTAGCTCATGGAGAAATTTATTTTATTTTTTCTTCTTATTTTTTTCTCATATAAATATTTATAAAAAAATTTACCTAAACAAACCCTTAGACCAGTTATGAGATGTATTTACACAAGAAGATTTATTAGGTGAACAAATGTTATGATAATGTATATTGAGAGTTGAAATTATATATATATATATATGTTCGAGTCAATAAGCCTTTGATGTAGTGGGATGTCACAACATGGTTGTCTTGTCACCATGTGAGTCATCTCACCTTATAATTTTGGAGAATTATGTTCCCAAAATTGAGTTTATTCATGGAGTCATCTTATACTCTCCAATCTTAAATATAAAACTCATTTAACTAATTTGCATTCATTAAAAAAATTTAATTAATCTAGTTAATGGTATTAAATTTGTTAATAATTTATATTATTATTTTTTAAAATTATTCTTAAAATTATCGAGATTCATTATCTTACTCTCCCTCCATAATTAATTGCTCTTTGTCTATTTAATAAAAATATGTTATTTACTTTCTTCCATCTTCATAATATAAAAAATGTATTTATATTACTTATTTGTAACATTTATTGTAAAGTAATAAAGGATATTTTGATAAAAAAAAATAATTAGTAGTGTAAGAGATGTTTGAAAAGAGTTTTATAAAAAAAGACAAATATTTTAAAAAAATAAACTTATATATAGGAATAAAAGTAGTGATAGGCAATATTAATACAAACATACATAATTTTTGAACACCTAAAATGTTGTATAATATAATGCGGTATAAAGAGATAAAAATAATAATAAATGTTAATTAGATATGGAAAAACTGTAAAAAAAAAAAAAAACATTATTCTAATACAAATGTTAGGTGTAGAAAAAATTGAGGGCATCAAAAAATTATTACCTAGAAACAAAATTGCAGCACATGTCAATTATTCTTTAATATAGAAATAAAATGAAATATGATAATTTACTAACCTAATTAAGTGCTGATTCAATTATTGTATTATTTTTCTTTCTATATTGAATTTAATTCCCAGTGATGGTATTGATGGGTAGATAAAAAGATTAGGCACCGGCATGACCATAAAGAAAAGGCTTGATAGTTTGAAGCATCGCAGTCAGTGAGTAACAGTACAATTTTTGGTTTAGCTCACATCACAATCTTATGCCAGGCCACAGGGATCCAAAACTTGTGGTCTTGGAAATCCTAGGTGCACACGTACTTGGTAACCAGGTAAGGTAATTAGGAAAACATTCTAGTATTTTAAGTGCAAATAATTAATGAACCTTATAGTTGTATAACAGGAAAGGGATGAAATATTTAAATTCAATTATACAAGAATATGTCCCCATCAATTAACGTGGGCAAATTGAAATTGCCCTTGATCCTTGAACAGTAGGTGGTGTGTGGCCCAATATTTAAAAGCGAAAAGTACTCCTCATAGGTTCAAACCCCGTGTTCATGCTCATCACATCTTACATAATGCCCTACCATAATTTTTAAGGGCCACCCATAGATCATCTCTATTCAACTAACTAATTTGTTTTAGACTCACACCAATAATGCAATTTTATTAACTATTATAAATATTAGTAATTGCTTTTATTTTGCCGGCCAGCAGTTTAATAACCCAAAATAGATAATGTCATCAATCAGAACATCCATTTGTAGCCACTCATTCCTAGCAACTCAGACAAGAAACATAAATCTCAGTTTCCTATTCGTTGACATTTTTTATTTAATTTTACTATAAGTGTTTCGAGCTGCTTTCCATTATCAAAAAATAAAATAAAAATTCAGCTGCTTTCCCATCCTTTTCTCTAGTAAATAACCTTTCAAGGAGATGTGTCCACAAAATATAATTTTCATATTCACCATGTTCTCTATCAAGTAATTAACTATCATTAAATTAGTTTTTTAAAGCTTGACTATGACAACTCCTATTTGGAAACAATTATTTAAATTTATATGCATTTAATCATTTCTTTGTTTCAAGAATTGTTTAATATATTTCTTTTGTACAAATAATTGTTCACATACTTCCAAATATTAGAGTCTATATGCCTGTGTCATTTTGGAAAAATAAAGGAAATAGTATTCTTTCTTTGGAAGGTTAAGCTTGAAAATACGTTTAGAGAAGTTAATAACTGTGCGGATTGGCTTGCTTAGAAGGGAGCTAGTAATGCAGTTGTCACAGGATTTGGGAGGTTCTTCCCCTTCGATTGAGTCATGTTCTTGTGGCTGATGCTTCTGGAATAGGTTATCATATCGTAGCTTCTCGAATTGTTTTGTGATCTTTATTTTCAGCCGCACCAATTTTTTTACGGTCAATGGAGGTCAAATAAATTTGTATAAATTATTGAGGTTTGATTTAGTTTAAATTCTAGTATAATTGTTTTTTTTTTGAAAAAAAAATTTAAATAAATTTAAAAAGAATAATTTTATGTGGATCTTAAAGTAGTATAATTTTTAAAGAGTAAATATTAGCATATTTTTAAAATTCCTTTGAATCCCATATTTAAAATTAATTGAAGTTACCAATTTTTTATCCTTAAAATCAACTATACTCACAACAAAATTAATTTTAAAAATTTAAAAGTTAAACAAATATGATTATAATTTAATAATTTTATATTAACATTATAAAATAATTTTACACTATTATCTAGTTATAAATTATTATTAATATAATTTTAAAATAATTATTTTAAAAATCAATAAATTTATCATAATAATTTATAATTAAATAACTATATACAATTATTTTACATTATTAATAAACAACTCATTTTCTCTGTATTATTATACAAATTGATTTCTAAATTGAACAAAGAGGACATAAGTAATCTTTGCCTTATCAAATAAAAACCTTACGTGGGTAAAGATAGAACCAAACATTATAATATAAAATAATAAAAAGATAATTTTTCTCAAATATTTATATATATAACTAACAAATATCACATCTATAATATAAATATTTTGTAAATTCAGGTAATATAAGAAATAAACTAAAAATATTTTAAAAAATGTTTAATTAGAAAATATCTAATGCATTATAGATCCAAGATAGATACTAAGTCAAGTACTATAACCTTACATTAAAATTTTCGACACTTAATTCACCATTTTTTTTAATTAAATAACAAAATAGTACAATATGCCTCAATAGAATAATTTTATTACTATGACAATTTTTTACAATAATTTTTATATGAAAAATGAATGATAAGAAAAGTAAAAAATATTATAAAATCAAAATTAGTCAATGTTTTTTAAACTATAGTTATTATTTATCCAATGAAAAAGAAAGCATTAAATATTGATATCAGTATACTTTTAATTATTAAATATTAGTTTTATTCCATGACCTTAGAACCCTTTTCTTTGTTTTATATATTTATATGAAAACGGGCAACATAGGGAATTTGAGGGATCAAGTGGATGAAGGAGGGTCCCCTAGCTATATATAAGTTGATAGAGCATGCAGTGCAGTGCAGTGCCAGCGGGGAAGGTACGTGTCTCTGACACCGAATCCACAATCTAAAGTAACCGCAACACATAACGATAGGGAGAATGACGTCACACTCACACTACCCACCCGACTTAGACGCCGACTCCGTCACCTCCTCCCCTCGCTCCGACCACTTCCACGACGCCCCGCCACGCGTCCGCTTCATGTGCAGCTTCGGCGGCAAGATCGTCCCCCGCCCTCACGACAACCAGCTTCGATACGTCGGCGGCGACACCCGAATCGTCGCCGTCCACCGCTCCATCTCCTTCTCCGCCCTCATTCTCAAGCTCTCCAAACTCTCAGGTACAAAACCAACCACCATTTCCCTACCAAATTCCTTCCTTTATTTTCATTGTAATAATCAATTGTTATTTTTGGGGTTTGATCGCGTGCAGGCACGAGCAACATAACCGCCAAGTACCAGCTTCCGAACGAGGATCTGGACGCGTTGATCTCGGTCACGACAGACGAGGATGTGGAGAACATGATGGACGAATACGACCGCGTGGCACAGAATCATAACCCGCGATCGGCTCGGCTTCGGCTCTTCCTCTTTCCCGAAGGGGAAGACTCTCGAGCCAGCAGCATCAGCTCGCTCCTAAACGGCTCAACCAACCGCGAGAACTGGTTCCTCGACGCCTTAAACGGTGGCGTTTCGGGGCTCGAGCGAGGCCGCTCAGAAGCCTCTTCCATGGTCTCGGAAGTACCCGATTACCTTTTCGGGTTGGATACCTCCGAAGAAACACACCAACACCAACGCGAACCGCGACCCAAGGACCGACCCGTTCTCCACGACAACGTTTCCGTTTCGGATCCGGGTTCGCCCGCCCCGGTCGTCTCGTCCCCGTATTGCTCCACGTCATCAGCGCCGTGCGTACCTTCTATCCCGAACCTTCCCCCGGTTAAAACTAAACTCACAAACCCGGTTCCTGATACGGACTCCAAGGGAAATAAAATCGAACCTGAAATGGAGGTTCAACCGAACCTGAACCCGAACCCGAACCTGTACCCGGGTAACCCTGTAGTACACTACCCTCAAGAAGCTGCTTATTCGGGTCATTCAGTAAACCCGGTTCCTGTTTACTACGTTTCAGGTCCGGTTCGACCGGGAACTGTGCCGGTTCCTATGCAGACACCCTATCCCTACGTTCAGCAACCATATAATCATGCAGTGGTACCATCTCAGGTTCCACTAGGGTACCATCATTTGGTTCCGGGTTCGGGTCAGCTATATGGCCCAGGGGTGAGGCACGTGACCCCACTGCAACACCCTTATAGTCCTTCCGCCACAATGGTTCAGGACGGTTTGAAACAGCACGTGTATCATGCCGTGCCGAATTCCGGTCCCGTTCACCCGGCGATGGTGATGGCGATGACGGGTGGGGATGAACGGCAGAGAGGTGGAGCGGAGTTCATGGCGGGTCGGGGCTCCAACTCGCTAAATAACTGAGCCAGTTTTTGTTTGGGGATGCTGAATTATTGCTACCATCATGCAAATGGTAATTACCCCCCCCTTATTTGTTGAATGCATTACAAGCCAAAATGGTAATTACATAAAATTGTTTGAGTGAGTAATTTCAGGTTGTATATTAAAATGGAAAATGTTAATAAATGATATACTTCGTTGTTATGCTAGTATATATGCTACCAACAACAATTCATTGTTTTTGGGTAGTATTCTCGGCTATTTCATCAATTTGCAGATTCTTATGGGTTTTCAGCTCTTTATGTAAAATAAGATTAAAACAGTTAGTTTGTGTTATTATGAGGTTGATTCTTTAGTTAATAAAAGGGAATAAGATATTTTTAATCTGCTTTCTAAAAATTTAAGATTTATTTTTTCATTTTTTCCCCTCTTTTTCCTCCATTATCCAAATATACTCGAACTTAAATCGTCTCTCTTCAATTATGGATTGTTCCATGTTCTATTTCCACAAGCAACAAAAGGTGGGAATCTTTTGATCTGATATCAACTTATCTAAAGGAACGTGCTTTGTATTTTTGCTATTAAACAAACAACAAAATTTCATGACAACAAGGAGAATTATTGGATAAGGAATGTCTTATATATATTTTATTATTGATGTTGATGATGTCTTAAAGTTTCAATTAAGAGTTCAACTTTAGACTCCTGTGATTTTCTGTACCAGAATTTCTTAGGTTCTCATTAGGGGTGATAAGATAGACTGACTGACCTTATTAGTACATTGTAAAAAATGGGCCGGGCGAGCTTGTTGGGGGCGGATTGAATATTGTAGTTCAACATGGATGGACAGATTGATCGGCCAAAATTAATAAAAAAAAAAAAGGAAAAAAAAAGGTTAAAGCTTTTGTTTCACAATACTAAAATAATAATAACTTAGCTTAAATTTGAATATAATTTTTATTAAATAAATTAATTTTATAAAATAAAGTAACAAAAATAACAATTAATAAATGTAAACTTTGAACAATAATAAAATTTTAAATAAATAAATTGATTCTCACTAAAAATCATGCATCAATATAATATAAATAAAAATATTAATAATAAAATATATTTTTTAAAATTAAAGTTTAGCAGGCTAACCTATAGGTTGGCATAAATTGGTAGGTCGAATTATTTAGCTTATCTATAATTTTTAACGGATTAAGTAAGTTGACTCTCAAAATCTATCCCACATTGCCACTAATGCTTATATATATTGTCTATAATAGATGTATATTGTTTTAGTTATAATGTTAAAAATTAATTAAAGTAAAAAACATAAATTATTTGAATTACTAAATTTATACACAAGGATACAACTTAAATTTTTTTTCTTACTTATGAACATATTCACTGTAATGATACTGATTGATTAATAACTAATGAATATATTTCTAGGATCAATCTTAGCAACTTTCATCTTTATATAAAGCTCATTTTCATCCTTATATAAATATACATAGGAAGTGTAATAATTGAGAGAATAGTACGTATAAAATTTGAATTAAATTATAAAGTAATGTGACTTTTTAAAGTGATTATGTGAGTAAAAAAATTTCAATCATAATTTTTTATATGATTATGTGATAGAAATTTATTCTTTTTATCTTCTCATTATAGATACTCCATGAATATCAAATTTTTATATTTATATTACTTAATAACTTTATGTAAAATATAAAATTAAATAATCACATTTTTCAATTAAAATTTCATATAAAGTAAATTAAATTTATAAGATTTCATAGAAATATAAAATTAAGTCTTATTTCATTGCACTAGTTTAATTTGATAGATAATATGTTATTTAAAATATATTTTTTATTATTATTGAGTAACATACCAACAAATATCTAATTTATGTGAATTTTGATATACAATATCATAAAAATTAAAGATAATATCAAATAATTTAATAGTTAGATGAATTAATTTCATATTTTATAAAAAAAATTATTAAGTAGCATAAGTGTGAAATTATAATACCCACTTAAAATATCAAATAATTTCAAATTTTTATAAACATAATCTATTTAAGAAAACTTTTGATCAATAATTAGATTATTAAAATATATTATATATAACTATTAAACAAAATAATTATAGCTAGAATTATTGCTTCTATAACTCGATCTCCAATTCTTATTCCCAAGAGTGTATCTGACAATCAGCAACGGCTTACAGATGATCCAAGCCCTTTCAAATTATATATAATATAGATTCAGAAACAAAGGTGAGAGAAAGATAAAATACAAAAACAAAATGAAAAAAAATATACTAAATCCAAACTTTAAACTTGAGTTTATTAGGAGGCAATCCAATGTAGTTGCTATTTATTTTAGTAAAGACATCTCCATCTTTTGCTAACTTTCATTTTTTTTTTCATATTCCTACATCTATTGCAACGAAAATGATATCTTTGATTTGGTAAAAAAAGAGAAAAGTACATAGATCTTATAGCATGTTTGGATTACGTTCCTCAGATGTTAAACGTATCTGGGTTGTATCTGTTTTACTCCGTCTAAACCTCATTCTATAGTTATCTTTAGATCTTTAGCTTAATTAACATGCAAAGCTTTCATAGCTCAGTTGGTTAGAGCACCCGTTTAGTAAGCGGGAGGTCTTGAGTTCGACTCTCAATGAAAGCATAATTGTTAATTTATTTTTTCTATGCTTTTTTCATTTTCATTAAATTATACAAAATAAATTATGAACACTCAATCTATTGATCAGATGCAGAAAGAAGATTATGTACATTAGCATATTAACATCTCCTTCCCCAGAGGGAATTTGAAACAGAACATTGTCATTTATGCATGGAGGAATGCTCACTACATTTCTTCTCAGCAACAAATTCATGAACATTGTCATTTATGCATGGAGGAATGCTCACTACATTTCTTCTCAGCAACAAATTCATTGAGAACTGAACTAAGATGAAGCAGTGTTGTTTCAAATCATCCTCACAACCTTGAATTCAAGATCAATTGCTGACATTAGTGTTTGATTTTGTTTCAAATGAAATTTCATCAGTAGACTTGATGGAGACAATAGGAGGAGGACGTAACTCAGAGAGCCCTTTACTCTTTTCAGCAAAGCCACCTATGCATATTTTGTCACCACGACCATGCCAAGTGCCATCTTGAACATTGTTCATCTCCAGCGTTCTAGACTCCTGTATCATGTCATACAAATGTTTAATATCAAGATTGACACCAATTATAGTATGCCCCATTTTGGTTATGATCACTATTAATTCAACATCCTTACTCATCATATATGACAATAAAATAATTCAAGATAACCAAATTGAGAAGGGGAGGAAATTTCGAAAATGACCTGACACAATGTACAACAAGGACAGGCAAAATGGTAAACGCAATCGTCCAAGGAACTATCACTACCCTGAAAAAGTTACAAACAAATAGTGCTTTAGTTAGTCAAAATATATCACACAATAAAAGCAAATAAATCATTAAAACAAATATATAATCCTGCATTTTAATCCACAAGGTAGGAAATTAATTATATGACTTAATTGCAAGCGTATTTACCCCAGCAATCCGCAAAAATGCATATTTACTCTTAAGTATCACTAAATCCAAACAAATCATACTAAAAAGATTAGAGGCAACAACATAATAGTTATATGATCGAATATTAACAACTTCTTCATAGAAATAAAACTAAATGCTACAACCCAGATTTTGTGGTGTCATATCATATCCACCAGCCTGTTGTACACATTTGGAGTATGCTCCCCTAGTAATAATTTCGTTAGTGATACTTAGAGTAAGTATTACGCAGCAATATCCAATAGATTATAATACAAAGAATAGAAAAGATAAGACCCACGATGCAGAGAAGAAAACATCTAAACCCCTAGACCCGTGAAAAGTCAAAAGCATCACCCAACAACAAAGTATCGATAAACAAATACAGAAAATACCCACCTTGATGTTGAATTTCTTTCTTATACGTGTTCGGAAGAATCCTAAATATGCTCCAAGAGAAACAACGAAGGAAACTGCCAGGTATAGATAGCAGTGGCGTCTCGTGACAGCAAAGGCAACCAAGTTAAGAAAGGCACCAAGAGCAAGAAGAAAATAAATTGCTGCCTGCAAAATAAGACAAGGAAGTTCAAATTGCAGGGAACTGCGAATTCTAAAACCTGGTAACTTTCTAATCAATGTTAATACCTGAATGTAGCAAGAACCAAAACCAAGTCTCTTCATGTTCTTCCCAAATCGGTAGCAAGGACAACTAAAACACCAAAAATGATACATAATATGAAGAAAAAGAAAGACATAGAGGAAAATGTGAATGAGCATAGTTGATTAAATACCATGTGGATTGAAGAGCAATGCGATGATCATCAAAGCAATCAAGGATTTCACCCTCCCACATTCTCAAAACTCCACCAAACTCACCAGCCTCCTCTTCTTCCTCTCTATCATCTCCCAGTTTCCCCCATTTCCTATGCGTAGCTCGCAAAGCCACAGTGGAGCAAAGCACGTCGAAGTCCAAAACCGCTACATCCTCCAGCAACCTCTCCTTCTCTTCCTCCTCCATCACCCTCTCTTGCTTCTCCAAATCCCCCATTGTATCAAATCAAAATCCCCTCTCGCTTTATGGGTTTTCAACAAAAGGAAAAACACAAAACTTAAACAGCAAAAACAACAACGTTAATTAATAAATAAATAAATTAATTAATTAATAATATTATTAAAAGAACAAGATAAGATAAGACGATTCTTTTGTTGCTGGCTGTGCGTTGACACATTCATGAATCTCTTAGGTTGGCGGGAAATAATTGTTGGGGGGACCCAAAGTATGTGTCCATTATAAGGGGTGCAGTTGTTGCCACGTGGTAAGTATAATAATATATATAGTAGCTTCTGTTTTCTCCACTAAATACGAAATTAATTAAAGGGGTGCTGCTGCCAATTTTGTTATGGATCTTATTCACACTACAATTGGGAAATATTTAATAATTAACTAGTTGCTTTTTTGGTTTCTACGTTTTGTTTTAGCAGTCACTAACAATAAACGAAATCAATTATAAGAAGCCAATTTCATACCTAGGTACCAAAAATAGCCGCTACTTCACGCCATTGCCAATTTGGCTTCCAAAATTTGCTTTGCTTTAGAGAGGAAAGTTTGAAAGTTGGGAAATTGACGGACCAATAGGATAACGGGACAAGAGCATCAATGAAATACTATTATTATATTTGCACTTACACGCATGTCAACTATCAACAGTTTGAATTGAATATCATCGTGTTATTGGAAATCGAGTCTTGTTTTGAAGTAAATTGTTTTTATGTCACAACAAAGCAAAGGTTGTTATAAATCTTTTCCACACAAAAATAAATTGTTTGTAACATGAATTTAGCGGAAGATAAACAGGTAACGTGTGAATAAATATATGATTATAATAAATTCATGTTTTTGTTTGAAAATTATAAATAATAATTATTTTGAATTTATTTGAAAATTATAAATTCTATAATAACGTATAGCTTGTTTAAATGTAATATTATAAATATTGATGCATTTGAAATGGACAGTTGACTGTAACAAAATCTGATAAGGTTTGTCTAAGACAAATTCTAAGTTGATTGATATTCAAAGTCTTTAAATTTAAATGATTGTCAATTCTGTAATATGGTTGCAACGATATGAGAAGCGGGCAAGTAACTAAAAATTTTACAATAAATACTTATTAAAACTACATTGACTATATTTATAAGAACATGAGACAAATTAAATTCTTTAGTCCAGGGTATAAGGCCCCTTCAGAAACAATAATAATCTTTTTTTATATAGTCACATGGTAACTTTAATTCTAGACTGAAGTGCAATTTATGTTCAGGTATGCATATTAAATTTCATGTACTCAAGTCAACTCTTATTATTTGAATTGATTCATTATTTGAATTAAGGTAGCCTAGATTCAACCTCAAATTCAATTCAAAACCAATATAATAACTATTATTATAATACAGTAATAATATCTCTAAGTTATTACCATGTACGACTATATAAATATTACGAGATGTTTTGTCACATACAAATAGTAGGAAATTAGTTATAAAATGTAAAATTATTTTTTAGATTAAATATGATTTTCGAGCACATAAATTATTGATTGAATTAATTTTATTTTACTAATTAATTTAATTCTCTTACTCGGTGACTTAATTAATAAAAGTGAAATTGTCAATATCATTTAAAACTAAATTCAAATCATACCTATTCAAATTAATCTTCCACGTATAATTATAATGTGTGCCAACTTAATCTCAATAAAATTTTACATTAGAACTTGTTTCACGGTAAAAAAAAAGAAAAGAAAAAAATTCTTCGTAATAACCAAATGAGCTGACTAGTACAAACAAATCAAGCCAGCCAGGCCGGGTCAGGTTTAAGCTTTGATGACCAAACTTAATCCGATTTCGAGTCAATAAACTAATGGGTTAAATAAGTCTTAATTAAAAATAAATAAATAATTAAACATATTTAATATGAAAATTTAAAGAAATATGTCATATTTACATTTTATATATTGATTAAGTATATTTTTCGAGTAGAATAAATTTATTATTTTCATTATACACCACGAAACCATGTAATGTTTCTCAATTCATTTTTATAAATAAATTGTTAGTATAAAAAGTGTTGAATAATCATAAATAATGTAAATAGGAAAACAAGTAGTATTAAGCTAATTTGGTCGAGTCGAATAGGATAATTTTTTTTCAACATTTCATTTGAGTCCAATTCAATTCTAATTAAAAAATTTCCGAATGAGTCCATTAAATTGACTCAAATTATCATCTCTAAGTATTACTTAATTTAAGAAGACATATGATACAAGAAAACATTTTTTTTTATTCCTAAAACAAAAAATTTAGTTCTTATTTTATATTTCCTAAATAGTATAATTCATTTTGAATAAAATTAAAATATTTATTTCTAAGATACTCTAAAAGAAAACAAAAAAATACACTATGTTATATATATATATATATATATGGGTAGAAAGTCACATGTTATATCTAATTGTATATTATACATTTGAGTACTTATTTATTCTCTCTATTTTGTAGGTTAATTCACCTTTTATATTTCTTTTCTTTATTCGTTACGTAATGATCTTTGCACATAATTTATAGTAGTGATATTATTTTTTATAATTTTAATTATTTTTTATTATGAATATGTTATTATCTTTAAATTAAATCACATTTTATTTTAAATTGTAATAGTTACTATTGTGTTTAGATTTAAATTGAATTGTATTAATTATTATTATGGATATATTGTTATCATAAAATTTAAATCAAATCCTATTTTATTTTAAGTTATAACAAAACCTTGATTACATATTTTGCTCCCATCTTCACTATTTATTTTGCCACCCAACTTTTTTTCTTGCATATTTTGTCTTTATATTACTTGACCATCCGATCTCATCAATTGATTATTAACGTGGCAATGTTGATTGCTAATGTGGTTATGTTGATTGCTGCATAGCAAATAATGATGATGTGGATAATTGGTATGACAATGCACATGAATACTAACTATTACGTGAGAAGATAATTAAATAATACATTTTTTTATTTAATTTCAAAATTTTGCCTATTTTATCTTATATTTTCAAATTTGATGCATTTACCCCAAAAATTCAATTTATATATTAAATATTTTATTTTCATTATACAAATTTATAAATTATGTAAACACATTAAAATAAATAATAATAGAAATTGAAGAAAAGAAAATGAAAATATGAGAGATTCACAAAATGAATAATAGTAGGAAGAAAAACAAAATAGAAGTGTCATAATAAAGTAAATGTTGCAAAACGATAAAATATTTTATATTTTATATATATATATATATATAACACAAGACAATACAATCAAGAAAGAGAAAATAAATAATTTAAACAAAAGAAAGAAAATAATGCAAGACTTTAAATAAATGAAAACAGTAAACTCGAAATGCACTAATGGATGTTAGCACATCCTTGTTTAGAGTAATCATGATTAATTGATACATACAATAATGATGTTACAATACTTGATGTAATGTTTTGACAATGGTAGTTTCATATGACAAGACATTAGTGAGGCCATCACTTCATATAGTACTTGGTTGGATATAATTTTTTTTAGTGTGCTATTTTGGAGTAAGCGAGGTTTGACATCCATCTATGGGATGTGTGTATTTTGTAGTATGTATGTGCTTACAAATGAATATGTATGTATAGAATTTGCGATAAGGATAATACATGAGAATACAAGTTTTTAGTGTATTAGTGTTGAGTTTTGTCGAGTGAGAGTATTATGTAACACATTTTTGCTTTTTTATTTTTCTATTCTTTTTCTTTTTTGAATTGTTTTGCAGTGAACATTATTGTATTTCTAAATTTTTTTAGTGTATTTTATATTTTACTTTTTATTTTATGTATTTTATATTCTAGTTATTATTATTATTATTTCTAAAGACAAAATATTTAATTACACTTTAAAAATAGCATGACAAAATGTGATTAATTTTAAAATTCTAGGTAAAATGTACAATTAAATTCTTTTATTAAAATAACAACAATGAATAATCAACTAAATGTTAGGAAAAAATTGTGTAAAATTAGATAAATAAAAAGATAAAATATACAAAATAAAAGTTGAGTGAAAAAATCACAAAACCAGGAAATATAGTGAGCAAAATATGTAATTAAACCAAAATTATTATAAAAATGTAAAAAATAAAAATTGAGTGGAAAATTCACAAAACGATGAAAGATAGGGAGTAAAATGTGTAATTAAGCCAAATTTGATTATACTTATATTATTGTCTTTAAATTAAAATAAATTAAATGTTGTTTTTAATTTATTATAATATTATAATATTTTGCTAGTTTTTAATATTTTAATATTCTCATAATACATAAGACTATGCCTGGGATTGTGAATAGTTGGAGAAGGAATATGGCCGTACAATATGCCGTCCAGATTGGCGCATTCTTCTTCTCCGGCCATTATGCTCTCTCCTCTCTTCCTTTGATGTGCCTATCCACTTTCATACCTAACCTCTTTGAAAATAGACTCCCATTGGTAAATCCCAAGAAATATCATCTCATTTTATATTATTTTCTTTACAGTGAAAGTCTTTTTAGTTTTATACCATTCTATATATATATTTTTTTTCTTTTTTTATGGTTGAAAATTCTACCATGATGTGCATCAGCGCGAAAGGAAAGCATTCCAAGGTTGCCACATAGAATCTTTCTATTTTCAGTGGGAGCAGTTAGAGTCAACAGATTACTCATAATAAAATTCCTTAGTTGAATGCAACTTGTTCGTAATATAATTTTAGAGGAAATAGACACTTAAAAAATTCTATCATCTAAAAATTGTAATGGAATGTAAGTATAATCCTGTGAAGTATACCACCATCATAATTCTAATTAAAAAATTACACATTTTTTTAAAGAAATTTATGCTGGTTAATTAGATTCAAGCAACTAACCGAATAGACTTTCAAAATTTAAAACACTTATCAGCCAACACAATTTTCATATAGAAGAAGATATTAATTTTCAATTGTAAAATCTATATAAGAATTGGATTCTTACCGAATTCGCTAATTGTAAAAAGTACACCTGTTAAGAAGATTCTCATTTTCAAGTTTCAACTTGTCATTGTATAACAACCACGTGCTTTAATTTTCCCACATTTTTTCACCTAACCGTGTATTCGCTTCGACAAGTTACAAGGTTGGTATATTGGTCGCTATCACATAAACTGGTCAAACCCATTCTCTCTCTTTTCTTGTTTCATGTCAGCGTGGCACTCCCTTGGTCAGATAACAGCAGCATTAGGCGGCGTTGAAGAGGCTTCTTCTTCTTCTTCTTCTTTGATATTTATTATTTACTCACTTTTCTTTATTGTCATTCCCAACGCACCAAACCTCGTAATCCTCTCTGTAATCTCAAGGACCCGGGCATGACCTCCACACACAACCATGCAATTTTTCTGCTCCTTTCATTCCTTTTCTTCTGTTTCCATACTCCGTTCTCTCATGCAGCCAATTCCATCACAATGGAAAAACCAATCAGAGACGACGACGACGGTGCCACTTTGGTGTCCGAAGATCTCACCTTCGAAATGGGTTTTTTCGGTTCTGATAACTCTTCAAGATACGTTGGGATTTGGTACCACGATGTTCCTAGTTCACAAGCAGCATACGTGTGGGTTGCAAATAGAGAGAGACCCATCAGAGGAAGAGGAGGTTCCGTAGGAATCAAAAGTGACGGCAACTTGGTTGTCCTTGATGGAGAGAACAACGAGGTGTGGTCAAGTAGCGTATCAATTCCAATGAAAAACAACTCACAAGCTGTTCTTGGTAATGATGGGAACCTTGTTCTTTCATACAACGATAAAACTGTATGGCAAAGCTTTCAGAACCCAACTGATACATTTGTGCCAGGTATGAAACTACCAGCTAGTACTGGAACAAGTATGAAGTTTTCTTTCAGGTCATGGAAATCAGCAACGGATCCTTCACCGGGAAACTACACAATGGGGGTTGATACCGAGGGATTAACAATACAGATTCTGATTTTGGAGGGGGAGAAAAGGAGGTGGAGAACTGGGTATTGGGATAATAGTGTATTCACTGGTGTGTCCAATATGACAGGAAGCTCTCTATATGGTTTTGGACTTAATACATATGATAATGGAGGGAAGTACTTTACATATACATGGAATAAAACTGACAAGGTGAGGTTTCAGATAACTTGGAATGGGTTTGAAAAGCGCTTCATATGGATTGAAGATGAGAAACAATGGAATGTCACACAGTATGAGCCTTATAATCAGTGTGAGCATTATAACTTCTGTGGCAGTTTTGCAGTGTGTGATATGTCTAACTCACGTTTATGTAGTTGCATGCAAAAGTTTAAACCAAGGCATTTGGATGAGTGGAATAGTGGAAATTTTTCAGGGGGGTGTGAGAGGATGACTTCGCTGAAGGCTGAGAGAGGTAATAGTTCTGGAACAGAGAGGAGTGTTGGAGAAGATGGTTTCTTGATGCAAAGGTTTATGAAGTTGCCGGATTTCGCACGTTTGGGGGGTCCTGTTAACGATGGGGAATGCCAGAGCTATTGTCTGCAGAATAGTTCTTGTACTGCGTATTCATATACTACTGGAATTGGGTGCATGACTTGGTATGGGGAGTTAGTTGATGTTCAACGCTCTGATTTTTTTTTAACTGTACTCAACATCCGTCTTGCTCGTTCTGATTTAGGTACGTTAAAGAGTCCTTTGTCTTTATTTCCATTGATTAGGATTTTAATTTTTATTTATAAGTCCATTTTTTATCCCATCTTATAAGCATATAGGGGGGAGAATATATATCTGTTAATTTGTTGTCTGTGAATATTATGAGAAGGAAAACATCACTTCAAATCTCACACAAGTTCTCACAGTTTCCCTGATTGTCAGGTTGTAATTACAGCATATGATTTCTATGTTTTCAAATACAGGCGATGGGGACAAAAAGACCAAAATTTGGATAATATTGGCTGTTGTGGGGGTGGGTTTGATCTGCCTTGGAATCGTTGTATTGCTGGTATGGAGGTTTAAGAGAAAACCTAAACCTAAAGGTAATATATTTATTTTCCTTAATATTTTTTTAGCCCTTTGATGAATGAATGACAAGTTATTAGTTATTACACACTGTTTCTTAATATTGACTTCTACATATTTTCTCTTCCTTTCTATCTGCCAACAGTTTCCTCAGCTTCTGGTTTCAACAATGGCGATGTGCCAGTCTTTGAATTAACGAGGAGTACAGACTTATCAGCAGAATTTTCAGGATCAACTGACTTCAGCTTGGAAGGGAATCAACTAAGTGGAGCAGAACTTCCATTGTTCAACTTTAGTTGCGTTGTATTAGCAACAAACAATTTCTCGGAGGAAAATAAGCTTGGACAAGGGGGATTTGGTCCTGTCTACAAGGTAAAAATTTAACTGTTAAGCTTACCTTAAGAATAATGTTATCTGTAAAACAAATTTTACAACAGTGAGAAAGAAAGAGAGAAGTATGCAACATGATAAGTGATGTAATAGAAAGAAAAAGTATTGTGCTGTAGATTGTTGTACGAGTTGTTATATGAATAATACAACTCTTTTTGTAATAAAAGGTTAATAGCTTCATTTATTCCATTTACTAGGGGATGCTTCCAGGGGGAGAGCAAATAGCTGCCAAGAGGCTTTCAAGAAAGTCTAGCCAAGGTTTAGAGGAGTTCAAGAATGAAATGATGCTAATAGCCAAACTACAACATAGAAATCTGGTTAGACTATTGGGATGTTCCATTCAAGGGGAAGAAAAGATACTGGTATATGAGTACCTGCCAAACAAAAGCTTGGACCGTTTTTTATTTGGTATGTTTGTTCCCATTAACTATGCTATGCATATTCTTTTTCTGCATTTTAATTTGCATAAGTATGAAACAGAAGCAACCATTGCATGTTCTTAACAATTGGCTTGTTCCTATAACATCATGGCAGATCCAGTGAAGCAAACACAACTAGACTGGACAAGACGCTTTGAAATAATTGAGGGCATTGCAAGAGGACTACTTTATCTGCACCGGGATTCAAGACTTAGAATAATTCATCGTGATCTAAAAGCAAGCAACATTTTGTTGGATGAAAGCATGAATCCAAAGATTTCAGACTTTGGCTTGGCCAGGATATTTGGGGGAAACCAAAATGAAGCCAACACAAACAGAGTAGTTGGTACATAGTAAGTATGCTTTGATTTTACTTGTTTGATAAATCATTCTCTTAGTTCTTACTAGAGCTAGACTACTAATCTCTATGTAACATTTTATATCTGTGATGCAGTGGTTATATGTCCCCAGAATATGCAATGGAAGGTCTATTTTCAGTTAAATCTGATGTCTATAGTTTTGGTGTATTGCTACTTGAGATTGTGAGTGGCCGCAGGAACACTAGCTTTCGTAACACAGAAGAGTCAAGTCTCATAGGATACGTGAGTAACTCCTATTTTACATTAGTGTGTGACTAAAACAACTTGTGCATGCATACGTACATAGGATCTGTGAGTCAACTCTTCAATTGTATTTCATTATTTTGAAAATGTCTTTGACTTAAGGTCTACAGATATTCTGATTCACACAAATTGCTTTAGTACAAAAGTGTCTTTGCAAAAGTTTCAAATTTATAAAATGTTGGTGAAATTGGCATTATTTAAAATGCATGGTTTATGATGAAAAATGGTGTAGGCCTGGCGCCTTTGGAGTGAGCAGAGAGTAATGGAGCTTGTTGATCATTCCATTCGTGATTCAATTCCAAAGAGTAAAGTTCTGAGATGCATACACATAGGGATGTTATGCGTGCAAGATTCAGCATCTCGTAGACCAAACATGTCCTCTGTGGTGTTGATGCTTGAAAGTGAAGCCACAACTCTTCCTTTGCCTAGGCAACCTTTGCTCACTTCCATGAGGAAATATGATGATGGAGAGTTTCATACCGATGGCCTTGATGTATCAAATGATTTAACAGTTACAATGGTGACAGGGAGATAGAAGTTTAACTATTTCATTCTACAAAAGTACGCACCATACAGTCTTCTTTCTTTATTTCCCCTCTCCTTTCGAAACGAGCCCCTTAATACTGAGTCAATTGTATTTATAAACCCAAAATCTCTTTTGAGACTCAAAAAAAGTGCCTTGATTCCTGGTCAATAAAAGGAGTCTTCTAAGTTCATGGTTCTCATATGGAGGGATCATAGAAAAACTACCGGAATGTTATGTACCGTGTAGCATTTGCATTTGATTTGTTTTTTGAGACTTAGTTTTGATACTATCATGTATACACAGTTGTATATTGTTGACAGATTATTATATTCTTGGAGGAACATCTTCATTTTTAAATCTCTCTCTTGCACTCAAGTATAACTTGTTTTCCAATAGAAATTATTAACGGTTACCGACTCTTTTTCTTAAATTAAAAAATTTGAGTAAATTACACGTAGATATTTGTTAGAACTATAAACAAGAAGTAATCCTAAATAGTTTTTCGTTTTGAACATGGGCTCTAAATATTATTTGGAGAATTGACTATTAAAAATAAATGTTTCCCCGTGTTATAAAACTAGTGCAACATGTACTAAAAAAATGTTAGCAACAACATATTTTAATATATTTGTTTATTGCATTTGTATTTCAATCGTTTTTTTTTTTTAATTTTTTCCTGAGAGATTTGGTTCTAATGTATCTTGTATAGAGTTTTATATTGTTGACAATATTATATATGAAGGAGTATCTTTACTTTCAAATACCACGATAGAACACACTTATAACTTATTTATATATGTTTAAAAGATGTATGTAGAATTGGAAAAAGTTTCTCTTGAAAAAAATAACTCAAATTGTGTTATTTATCCTATTCAAACAAACAGATTGGCAAGGTTGAAAGAATTTTTCTTCCTTTAAAAATATATAAGAATATTTTACAATGTTATTTCTACACTTCCATGAAGCTTACGCTTACGCACCTATCATTTTTTTTTTAAGTTTTTCAAACAATCTTCCCTTCTTATCCTCTTTTATCTCAGTTTTCCCACAAAAAGGAAGAGTATATATAATGCTATACTCTATATGATTCTTAACACACTTTTTAATTTTTATTTAAATGGTGAAATCACTTAAAAATTTAAAACGAATCTCATATTGTTCTATATCTTTATATTTTGTACTAGAAAAATAATATTTCAATGTTAAAAAATGATTCTTATATAAGAACCTTATACTATGACTTTCAAGTCAACTTACTCTGATCTCAAATAAAAATCAATTATTACCTCTAAGATCCATCCAACTCCCGTTAGAATCTCAACTACGTTGATGATAGATGATAGAAGTTAAACTAAACACTATAATTTAGATATAATGACTTTCATAACATTATTCTTGTATCATTTTCTTTAGTATTTAACAGCATTTTGAAAATGATTGTCTTAAAAAAAAAATCATACTAAAACTTAAAGAAAGCACACTACCTTTTTGTGTTTTAGTTAACAGTTATACATTAAACTATTGTAAAAAGTTCACGAATCATTTACCTTAATGATATTCTAGAGTCATTAGATCATCTCGGGAAACTTAGGTTCGAATGCCTTCCAAAGTCTAGAATTTAATTAGAATAGATTGACACGACAGCTATTTAATTATAAATTATTATATATATATTAATTATTTTAAAAATTATATTTATAATAAAATTTAATCGATTGATAGTATAAACATATTTATAGTAAGAATTATACTCTAAATAATTCTAAACACGATTTTGAATTATGGTTACAAGTTACAAATCTCGTAATATTGTGTACATGTTTAGTTTACAGTTAGAAACCTTGGAAAGCAGTGTGAAGTTCTGTTCTGGCACTGAGTCTCTGTGACTCTGTTTCCCTAAACCAAAGAAAGGAAGTCTGATGGAGCAAACGAGGAAGCTGATGAAAGGTGTTTTGAAGAACACGAAGAACCCTAAATTGGCATGGCATCTGGTGAAGCGCGTCCTATCTTCTCCTTCAACCACCACTGACAGTGAGCACCTGGTTGCCATCACAACACGCATACTGGGCGGCGCCACCATGCACAGGGAACTGGACGACCTCCAGAAACTCATCCTAGCCTCTCAGCCGCACCACATTGCCTACCCTTCGATAATTTGCATGGTCCGAGTCCTGGCCCAATCAGGCCACATCGACGAGGCCCTCTCCCACTTCAAATCCCTCAGGGCCCAATTCCCCTCAACCCCTCCCTCCCTTCCCTTCTACAACCTCCTCCTCCGCTTGACCCTCCAACACAACCGCCCCCATCTCGTCACGTGGCTCTATACCGACATGATCGCCGCACGTGTCACTCCTCAAACCTACACCTTCAACCTCCTCCTCCAGTCCCTGTGCGAGTCGCGCGCTTTCGACCACGCTCTCGAACTGTTCGACAAAATGTCCGAGAAAGGATGCCACCCTAACGAGTTCACTCTCGGGATTCTCGTTCGCGGGTTATGCCGCGCCGGCCTCGTTAAACGAGCCTCCGAGCTCGTTAATAGTTCACGTCACAATGCTAATAGAGTTGTGTACAATACTCTTGTTTCTAGGTTTTGTAGAGAGGAGCTGAACGATGAGGCTGAGAAACTGGTTGAGATTATGAGCCAGCAGGGTGTGTTGCCCGATGTTGTTACCTTTAACTCGAGGGTTTCGGCGCTTTGTCGAGCCGGGAAGGTTCTCGAGGCGTCCAGGATTTTCAGAGATATGCAGATGGATCAAGAATTGGGACTTCCTAGGCCCAATGTTGTAACTTTTAATTTGATGCTTAAGGGGTTCTGTAAGCAAGGGATGATGGAGGATGCAAGGGGTTTGGTTGACACTATGAAGAAAGTTGGGAATTTTGTCTCTTTGGAAAGTTATAACATATGGTTGTTGGGGTTGCTTAGGAATGGAGAGCTATTGGAGGCTCGGTTAGTTCTTGATGAAATGGTAGCGAAAGGTGTTGAACCGAATGCTTACACTTATAATATTATGATGGATGGGCTGTGCAGGAACCATATGCTGTCAGATGCAAGAGGGTTGATGGATCTGATGATGAGCAATGGGGTTTACCCGGATACTGTTACTTATAGTACTCTCCTTCATGGATACTGCAGCAAAGGGAAGGTTTTTGAAGCTAAAAATGTACTTCATGAAATGATAAGAAATGGTTGTCAGCCTAACACTTACACTTGCAACACGTTGCTGCATAGCCTGTGGAAAGAGGGGAGAACGCAAGAGGCAGAGGAAGTGCTGCAAAAGATGAATGAAAAATGCTATCAACCAGATACTGTGACCTGCAATATAGTGGTCAATGGTCTCTGTAGAAATGGAGAATTGGATAAAGCAATTGAAATTGTAAGTGAGATGTGGACTAATGGACCAACATCCCTTGATAAAGGGAACTCGTTTGCCAGTCTAATTAATTCAATTCGTAATGTATCACACAGCTTGCCTGATGGAATCACATATACAACTTTAATTAATGGACTTTGCAAAGCTGGGAGGCTAGAGGAAGCCAAAAAAAAGTTTATTGAGATGTTGGCAAAAAACTTGCACCCTGATTCTGTGACCTATGATACGTTCATATGGAGTTTCTGTAAACAAGGGAAGATATCATCGGCCTTCCGTGTCTTGAAGGATATGGAGAGAAATGGTTGCAGCAAGACTCTTAAAACTTATAATGCGTTGATCCTGGGCTTAGGAAGTAAAAGGCAAATATTTGAAATATATGGATTGATGGATGAGATGAGAGAAAAAGGGATAAATCCAGATATTTGCACTTATAATAATATAATCAGTTGCCTCTGTGAAGGAGGAAAAGCACAGGATGCCATTTCTCTTTTACATGAAATGTTGGATAAGGGCATATCTCCCAACATATCTTCCTTCAAAATATTGATTAAAGCCTTCTGCAAGTCTAGTGATTTTAAAGTAGCTTCTGAACTATTTGAGGTAGCTTTGACTGTATGTGGCCACAACGAAGCTTTGTACAGTTTGATGTTCAATGAATTACTTGCTGGAGGACAACTCTCTGAAGCAAAGGAGCTATTTGAAGCTTCGTTAGATAGATATCTCACAGTGAAGAATTTCATGTATAAAGATTTGATTGCAAGACTTTGCCAGGATGAAAGGTTAGCAGATGCTAATAGCCTTCTGCATAAATTGATTGATAAGGGATATGGCTTCGATCATGCATCATTCATGCCAGTGATTGATGGCTTAAGTAAAAGAGGAAACAAGCAAGAAGCGGATGAACTTGCAAAGAGAATGATGGAGTTGGCATTAGAAGATAGAACTACCGATGGGACTTGTCACAACAGAAAGAGAACTATTCCTGGAAAACTACGGAAGAATGGAGGAAGTGACTGGCAGGACATAGTTAACAGGTATGGCCATATGGGTGATGAAGATAATCTATTATTCCTTTTTCTGGATTCTGCTTATCTTTGGAAAAACAAGGTTTTTAATTTGATAGTTTGGGTTTTCCTGGGTTAAATTATTTATTCAATTTTCTTTCCTGTTGTCTGTCATTAGTCATTCCATAATTTGCATCCTGAATTTCTGAATGTGCTACTAGTCTCCTTAACCATGATCTATGTAATTTCTTTTAGAATTTTTGAACAATGACAACTCAAATTACTGAATTTTGTAAGAATAAAAATTGTTTTTGGATGAATGGAATGACACTATGTGATAGGTTCTGTGGGCTCATTTCTAAACCTTTTTAGTTAGACAGTTTTTAACTCAATCTGGTTGACAAACTCACAAACATAAAGACATTTTATATTTGCATTTTCTTCATCTTCGGATGAGTTACTTTATTTATCACGTGACATTTAAAATTATCACCTATTAGTCATCTCAAATATATTAGTTCTATCAAACTAATCAAACCTTTATCCTACTATTATCATCGAATGATTGTCAATTTGTCACAAGTTCTATAATGTCTATGGCTTTTTAATGAGTGCCATCCACAATTTACGTATGCTGCATATTGTTCCATCCTCACTAATGATCTGTTACCTACTACTTGACAGGGATGCTGGCAGTGGAATTGCACTGAAAACTCTTAAGCGTGTGCAAAAAGGCTGGGGTCAAGGAAGTATATCTAGTTTGCAGTCTCAGCAGAATGATTTTCTTGATTACTATGATGATAGTGGTTAATTGTTTGTTTTTGTTGGGTATGTTTACCCTTTACTTATGTTTCAACCCCAAAGGTGGAAGAGGAGGGAGTAGCAGATTGAAGAATATAAAGGTTTGAGGTTGGAGATATGAAGACCTCTTTGTAAGTAAAGAATGTTTTCATTTAAGTCTTTCATTTAAATCTTTATTTCTTTCAATGCCGCCAATGATATTGAAGACCTCCAAGGTTTTCATTCTGGTGTGTTTGGAATAGTGAAGAGAAAAGTTTGAAATTTAAATTGAAAAGAAGCGAAAGGAAAAGAAGTTTTGAATCTTTGTTTCTAGAAGTCAATTTTTCTCTCCCTCTTCCTTCTACTTTCTCTCTAACTAAACAAAAGAAAATACATCGTGTTTTCTTTCCTCCCAACCAGAAAACTAATTCAAAACCCAGTTTATGAGTTATATAAACATTGATGTATGCTTTTTCTCTCTTGAAATATGGAATATATATTGACTTTCTGGCAAGTGAACATAAAAGGTTGTTTGATAATTGTTGGTCTCAAAGGGTAGTTGAACGTCTTGTATTGTGGGATTATTGCCCCATGGGTCCTATTCAAAATTTAAAAGATTGAGCTCGGTAGGGAGCCTCTAAGTTCTCCTTTTTCTTTCTGCATCTTGGATGCTCGGGAATCTCCTTCTCGGCTTTAGAATGACCACAGGTTGGATTACATTCATGGATTGGGACTACTCTTTGTTCTCATATACTAGATGAAGAAAGATCTTTATCTCTGATGCAGAATGTTTAGATTCTGAGTGGATTTTCTAGACGATTGGAAAGGGTTTGATGTGGATGAAATGCTTTTTTGCAGGTGAATCAATCTATAGGAAAAAATTAATATGTAATACTACAACATTATCTCCTTGAGTGACTATGAAACTTGAGCCAGAATGTACAGGGAAAGGTCATGTGGCATCATACCTAACATTCAAAATGTAGGATATGTGCATATTATAATTCAATGATGGATATGTTGACATGTACTAGGTTCACCAATGAACCCAAGTTTATAATACATTATTAGGATTAGTAGGTTTTTATCTCTTATATTTTCTGTGTCCATTTTAGTTCCTACTTCTCGAATTCTTTTTAGTTTCCGAATTTACCTATTACATCAAAATCAAATGTTGTCCGGGTGGTGATTTTCCATTTAAATTATTCTATTCAACGCATCAGGATGAAAATATTGTCATTTATCAGTACACAGTTTTATTCATTCCTTCTCTTTATATCCTGCCCTCCTCCTTATCTTATAGTTTGATTCCCGTACAACGATTTTTAGTTGAAGTTCATAATTGGTAACACATCAAATCAAGTAATTCTGAATTGCAATTTTCTTTGATTATGTAGTTATCTACATTAATGTAGTTTATTATTTTCTTATATTCTGATTATCTGTCAATTGTAACTAATGATATTTTCAAGTCTCTTATCATCTAACAGATTGTGTATGTACCTCAACTTATGCGTATGAACACCACAAGGGCTATCAAGGAAGTATTTACGCTCCTTAATGTGGAACTGGGAGATTTATCATAGGGAAAAATTGTGATAGATCAAATATATGCAATGGAGTAATAGGGAGACCTTGCAGGTTGTAGCCATGTGCAAAAACAGAGTCAGCATTTCAAGGTTCACTATTTTGAACTAATATCCTTCTATGAATTGAATGGACAACACAGAAGTAATAAAAGGTTAGAATCAAGGCATGTATATATCAGCCGAATAGTGGGAATTGGTTGTACTTGTAAGAGGTGAATGTTCGACAAGATGGTCTGTTGGTGTGTAACTGTATGAAGTTGCCGGATGCTGTGAGGGCAATTTTCTGCGAAGTAGTTCTTGTACTGCATAAGGGCGTCAAATGCTCTTGGTATGGGGTGCATGGTTTGGCACTGGGAATTAGTTGATGTGATCTTAAGAAATATTCAGAGCAGTCTCATGGGGAATACTAGTTAAGATTATCTTATCTCTTTATTAAATCTTGATTTGTTTCAAATTGTTTCCTTATCTCTTCTTCCTATTTGATAAGATTTGCATAATTGTTAATAAAGAAAAAAAAAAAGATTTTAAGGTTTCATCAAAGTGTTGTATTCTAGCATTTCCCCCGTATGAAGCAAAACACTGTTGGCCAATGACATTCTAATTTGCAGGGAACCATGTTCCAACACAGATGTGTACGCTGCACACATGTTGAAAATTAATTTCATTTTTTATTTTTTATTTTAGATACCACCCATAAGATAAGTGAGAAATCCAAAAAAAAAAAAGTTGACTACCAAATGGAGTTAGCTTCCACTTGTACCAATGTTGGTTTTTAATTTGTTTTTTTATTATGCACTGTCATTACAATTGTATGTTTATATATGATATTAAATATATATGGACTTAATTTTGGGGATACTATGAAGAGGAGAGAGGGGAAAAAAAAACTATAAGCCATGTGTTACTTTTAAAGAGTGAAAGCCGATGTATACAACACGGAACAAAAGGGGCATGATCCAATGATTTTATCTACATGTCAACATTCTAACGGTCAAATAATTTGAAACATCAAGGCCTTCTGTATGAAATTTCTATTTTCAAATCTCCTTATGGAAGTATACAAGAGGCAAGGGAAGAGTCGTGATAAATTCCAGAGAGAACATTTGCGATCTACGATATGCTGAATCTCGCACAAAACACAAATTGCAAGAAACCATGTTCCCTCATATTAATGTCAATTCCCTATCATCGTGTTCTAATCTTAATTTTTGGGTAACGTATAGCAACTTTACTTTGTTGCAGAATTTGTTTATATAGTCATCTGAAAATATTAGAATGAAGTAAAGAATCTTAAATTCCTAGTCCCTACTAATATACCATCAAGTTGGTGGCATAGGCAAAAACTTTATATTCCCTAAAATATTGCTGAAAAGTAAAAATAAAATATAAAAAAATATATACCACTAGCAAACAAAAAAATTTCTAACTAAAATACTAAACATTGGTTGGAACTAGTCGGAACCATTGGCTTTGGGGATTGTCCAAACACGAAGAATCATCATCTTCTATGCAGATGCATTTTCTGGTCACTATCTCGGAAGAATTGGAATCCCTTTCCAAGCACAAAAGCTCTCCGTCCTTATCAAAGGTGGCTAAGTGAAGACCAGACATTGAAACAGTTTTCCAAGAACTTTGTGGCGACAAGCAATCCTGTGAGAGAGTTGGAGGAAGCCCTTCACCAACTGCCTTTAGACACATAGCAGAGTTCATCAACCTAATTGGAGATCCATCTCCTTCGAAATTCCATACTCTATTATTCATACAATTACCCATTATAAGCGCGTTACTATCATTCACATGTGCACAGTAACCAGTCAATGGATGGAACATTATATGGGACTTCGAGACCTTTGAAGTTGGATCTGCATAAGAAGTAAATCACGTACATTTTAGACATACAATGTAAATCACACATATACATATAATTTTTTTAGAGATCATAGAAGAGAGATTCTAAATATTTAATACACTTTCATTTTTAAAGTTTAAATTTGAGATTATCAGTTACAAAATTCTCTATCCGAATGTTTAATATAATTACGTATTTAGTGGTTAAATTCAAAACCATTAGTTAAGTGACCACGGACCAATTGACCTATGTACTTGGGTTCATATATGATTTTTTTTTTGTGTACAAAATATTTATGTGTATGAAATTATGAATTATGAATATACCTTGAAGCATCCTTTGTAGAAGCTGAAATTTTTGAGGAAAATGTGGATCCCTGTAATTTGTCCAATGGTCGTCCATGACACCATATGATTCTCCGGTTCCAATTTGGCCTTGTCTAAAGTAATAGGTTCCTTGGAAAGCCCACAAGCTCCAATCCATGTCCACCGAGGCAAAATAGGCCGTAAGACATGGCAAGTATTTGTTGTCGGCGGAATTGGCACCAGTCATGTCGTATCCAAATTCACTTACGAACAAAGGTGCTGGATTCTTACCACTCAGAAGAAAGCTTGATTGGTCGTGCAACGTTTGAATGATGGAGTTGCACACCCAATTCACCGGTTGCACATTCCACTTGTGTCCGTCTCCTGAGAAGGAATATATATGCGACTCATACACAATTTTGTTAGTGAAGTTTAAGTCAAGAGGCTTTTTCTTCAAGAAGCTAAGGTCATTGTCGAAGTGGAACCCTGAAATAATAATTAAAAAGTCTGGGCTAATTTTGTGAATTGTCTTTGCTCCTTGGCTCACGTACTTGTACCAATCGGGCAAGTTTTGACGTGAACCCCTTAGCTCGTTCCGCAAGTCCATAGCGAAAACCTACGTAATTCATGCAAACACCACGTCAAACAAATATCACATTGTAAAGCGTTAAATCACTCCACAAGAAACAAAACCGAGGTCAAGAAAATATTTTCATTATGAGTGTAGAGTATTAGAAAAAATATCAGTTCAAAAATCATTACCTTTTTATTTTAATAATTTGCATAATTTTTTAATAAAATAAAATTTTAATTTTGATTGGACATGTAAAATTGAATCTAAGTAAAAAAATTAAATTTATTTCCATATTACTTACATTGGGTTTTCCCTTGAAGTGGTGGGCTATAAAAGCCAAGCCTTGAAGCCATTCATGAGGGTTAAAATGTCTATCTCCAAAGAATCCATTCTGATCGTCATTGGCACAGCACCACATTGGAAAACTAACGTGGTTATCAATGAGCACCATAACGCCGTGTGCTCCTAGAGCATCAACCACAGCTTCATAGGCTTGAAGGTGGGTCATGTTCAACACAGAAGGGTTGTGTTTCTCAACTGCGGACAGCATCGTGGGAAGGTCATAAGTATGGAAGGTGTGACGGATGGTTTGATTGGCATAGCGAGTGAACATGTAAGTAGCATAAGACAAACGAACACAGTTGAATCCGGCTTTGGCTACTTTGGCAGCAATATCATTTAAGGGAAACTTGTCCAGACCCTCCGCAAGCATTGGCTCTGAATGACCCTCCCAATGGGTACAATGCAGCTTCACCCGTTTCCCCGTTGCATCGTCTATGATCCATCTCTTATGAACTGAGAGAGGCATAGACTTGCAACACCATGTCAATATGGCCAAGAGGCACACCAAGAGAACCCAAGACTTACCCATCATTATCCTTTCACCAAAGAAACATAGTTGCCTCCCACCTTTCTGTGTTTATTATATAGTTTTAGATTTTCAAATTCTAAATGTTTGTTACAGATTTGTTTTTATAATCTAGCCGTTTCAATCTTCAACTAATTTAAAGAAGATAAAGATAATATTTTTTCTTTGTTTATTCAAGAAAATTTCTTCTCTTTATTTTCTGTTTTAGTTTAAATTTAATTAGTTCTTTTTATTTATATTAGTACTTCAGAGTCTGTTTAAGATAATTTTAACTGAACTTGATAAATCAAAACTAATTAGAAAAACAACAAATTAAATAGTATTATCGTGCAAATTAAACATAGGGTCATGTCAAATTTTACAAGAGTGGGAGTGCTTTTTTTTTAATATTTTGTTATTTTTTAAAATTAATTTAAAATATTATTATTATAAATATGTTATTAGTTTTAAATTTATATTAAATTACATGATAATAATAATAATATTATTATTATTATTATTCCTTTTTATTATATATATAAATATAAATTTCTTTTTTATTTTTATTATATATTATAATATTGAAGAAGATAAGTTATTCTAATAATAATCGTTAAATAAAAAAAGTGAAAAAAAAATAACACTTAAGAGTAATTTGATAGGTGATGTTATATATTTTAGATATAGTTATTATTTACCTGTTCTCTCAAAACTAGACTCATTAATTCCGTCCTTTCCTTGGAAATTTTAGCTTCCCTTTTCTTCTGATTGACAACTGTATTCCCTGGCTCTCGCTCTTCTCTTTCTCAACTGCCTCTGTGTTGTTTCATATTCTCCCATCAAATCTCTTCTTATCTCTCTCCTTATTTATTGAGATTTCAACAAACTTTTTTATATTTCCTTGCTGCTCCTCCTCCTCCTCCTATTTTCAGGTCGTCTCTTTTCACGAATTATACATTATATCACCTCAGTGTTTCTTTTCTTTGGTCACGTATGTTTTACACTTTTACTCGATGGCTATTTTTCAGCCCTCTTACTTAAGTTCAAATATATCACAATGACGAGAAGCTACCTTTTTCTTTTTATAAATAGATTAATATTTTTATTTTTATTTACTTTTCAGAAGAAATCAAGTCAAAAGCTTGATGATTACTATTTGTTCAAAAGATGACATATATTTGGTTGGCGATTTGTGATTTGTGAAGTATTTGGAGGTAATAACTAATTAGTTGTTTTTGTTGCTAACGAGTAGGCTAGGGGTTCTTAATTGGATGATCAATCCAGCTAGCGTTACTTCCAACAGGAATCTGATATCAAAATATTTCTCACATTTTAATTATAAGCTTAAAAAACCTCTTTTACAAATATCGATTACAAATCATAGGTGCATTACTTAGTTTTAAATATTCTTTTATAGAAGTTAGGCATATATAATACAACAACTCAAAATTTATCCAAAGGCCAATTGAATGAACAAAATAGCCTTATTGACACGACCTTAATAAGAGATCGTTTTGAAAATAAATGAAGGAAGAATGTGATTATTTGACTTTAATCACAATCTGTCGTAGAACTAAAATTATCAAAGCGTAACTCTAACTGCGACCTACTGATAGTAGAACCAATACTATAAAAGAGTTATTAATCCTAAGAACAAAGAAAAAATTCTCACAAAGAGAAAACACAAATTTTACATTCTAATTGCTTACAAGAGCTTATTTATAAGCTTAGCTAGACAACCCGGAAATTAAAACCCATTAGTATTTGAATTGACATAAAATCCCAACCGCTATAACTCTCCATTATAAAATCGCAACTGCTATAACTCTCCA
Source organism: Mucuna pruriens (assembly GCA_025330945.1). Classification (NCBI taxonomy): domain Eukaryota; kingdom Viridiplantae; phylum Streptophyta; class Magnoliopsida; order Fabales; family Fabaceae; genus Mucuna; species Mucuna pruriens. The sequence goes on from JAENHJ010000543.1 coordinate 1,198,876, forward strand.
ATATAAAAACACAACCACTATAACTGACTTTCTTATTTTTTTCTGCCACCTACCAGCTACCAAAATTATTATGCGAAAATACATGTAAATAGATCATAATTACTTAGCCCAAATTACATGACAGTGACTTTGAGCTTTATTTGTATTCTTCAAGATGAGTTCCATTCTTCATCAACTTGCAATAAAGTGACCCATTTTGGTGCAGCCTCTGACTCACTTTGTTATAAATTTTCCTTAATTCCTAAACCCAGGCCCCCGATAAGGATTGTTTTATCATTTTGGTTTTGAATCTAGTCATGGGACCTCTAGTATCACACAAATTATCATTGACTTTGTTGGTTGGATCTCTATCATTCCCTCCATCTTCAAAAGGATTCGTCCTCGAATCAAATTCCTCATCTACATTAGATAAAGATAAATCAGCAACATTAAAGGTAGAGCTTATATGATCATATGTGGTGGGTAGATCCAGCATGTAGGCGTTGTCATTAATCATTACTAAAACTTGAAAGGGTCCATCTCCTCTTGGTTTCAACTTAGAATTTCTTTGAATGGGAAACCTTTCTTTTTGCATATGAACCCAAATCCAATCTCCACGTTCAAAGGTGACTTTAACACGCCCTTTATTTACTTGCTTTGAATATTGTTTATTCCTATTTTCAATGTTAGCTCGAACTTTAGCATGCAATTCCTTAACAAATTCTGCCTTTTGCTTTCCATCCAAATTATCATGCTCATTAGTTGGCAAAGTTAAGATATTCAAATGAGTCAGTGGATTAAAACCATATACAATTTCAAAAGGAGAATAGGAAGAAGTAGAATGGACAATTCTATTATATGCAAACTCAACATGAGGTAAACATTTGCCCCAATTTTTCAATTTCTTTTGAATGATTGCACATATCAACGTAGCAAGTGTTCTATTCACAACTTCAGTTTGTCCATCTGTTTGTGGATGTGCAACAGTGGAAAACAAGAGCTTAGTTCCTAACTTATTCCACAAAGTCCTCCAAAAATGACCTAGGAACCTCACATCTCTATCACTTACTACTGTTCTTGGCAACCCATGCAAGCGCATAACTTCTTTAAAGAACAAATAAGCAACATGTGTTGCATCATTGGTTT